>JAGSMR010000011.1:3225000-3847500 GCA_029286605.1 Sericinus montela
AAATTTGAACCATCTAATGAAAATGGATGTTCCACTATAGTTTTTCTACCATTTTCGTCCATTGCCAAGACTTCTAGGTAGTGTATACCATTTGTAAATAAATGTGGTTGCCACTCACAGACATATAAAGGTTTTTCACTTATCTTACACTTGGCCCAATTTATTTTATCAAAAGATACTTGTACACTGTCTATATTTACATCACTAAAAGCCAGGACTCTAATGTGTGTTGAATCTTCAATCATATGTAGTGGTTCACGATGGGGCATGGCATATTGTGCATGTTTTGGATTAGTTACTAAAACTACTGGCCATGTGTTATGTCGTTGATCAACAAAAGAAAAAATACCATGATCAATAGCTGCCAAGCGATACATTCTGTTATCTTTCCAATCACCTAATTCAAGCTCTAAAAATCCTTTTTGTTGAATAGTATACATATGTGGAACTAATCCCCCCATAGAATGAAGATGGCCACAAACATAAGCTTGTGATCCTTTGCTGCTGCCAATAAACTGGCGAACATTTAACCTTTGTGAATCTCTCTCCAATGACAAGATACAGGATGTAGGATAATGCCCAAACCACACAATATGATCAGCTTTAACTTCAGCTTCAGCCTTTAATTTTTGTAAATGTTGCTGCTCTGGGGTGTCAAGCATGCCAATAAAATTAAATGGTCTCCGAATACCAGGATCAGGGCATGCATCTATGCCTAAGAAAGCCACACTTACACCATTTCTATTTACAACATGCAAATATGATTTTGGATTATTTACACCTTGAACAGAGTAATTTCTGAAATAGTTCTCTTGGGCATTAATTGTTCTAATGTTGAAATTATCTGTGAAGTAAAAAATTTTATCACAACTTCTCACTGCAGTATCTTTGGTAACATGTAAATAATAGATGCAATCCATTCAAATTTATAAGGAATGTCATAGAGATCTACATCAATACTATATTAACCCACTGATTGACAAAAAAAATATTGTTAAATATTTGTATAATGCATGATTAAAAAACATAGTTGTTTTGTGGCATTGATGTAAGAATTTTCCTTTCTTCCCATAGGTGTTGAAAGGGGCGACTAAGGGAAAATCCCTGAAAGAAGATATGGTTACCAAGAGATAGTATAAAAAGTCTACCAAAATTAAACCACTTTGATTGCACCTATTAAAACACCTTATTCTACCTGTGGGTCTCTGAGAGCTACCTACAGATGGTGGAATAACCATTTCAAAAAATACCAGACCAATGTTCAGCACAGTAGTGATGGGCAGCAGTACCTAAGGAGCAAGGTATCTGGTACTACACCTATCTGCAAGTCAAATGTGACTATTGTGGCAAAAGTATTTCTATAGAAGAGGCCTGTGTCTTTCAATGGAATTTTATAGGCTGTTATGATCATGGCAAAGATATTTATGCATGTTTAATGTGCAGAGTTATATTTATGGCTTGAATATCACCAAGAAAAAAGAATTGCAAGAACTGTGATGTCTACATACATAAAGTATAGTAGTCATGATAGCCAAGTGATTGTGTGATTGGAATTAGGATTAAGAGACCCAAGTTCTATCCCCAAGCAGGCTCGTACCAATGGGTTTTTATTTTCAAAACTTAAATGATTTATATTATTTAATTGGACATAAAGATAGCAAAATACTTACCATATGTCATATTGTACCAAATATATACACAGTCAGGTCATAAGTATTGTCACACAGTAAAAACTTTTCTTTTAGAATGCTGGCCACAAAAAGTTTATTGAATTCGAATTTCGAATTGTTCATAAAAATAAAACTACATACTATTTAGAATTTTACTCATTTTTAAATATGGAGTGGACGTTTAAAGAAGACCGTGTTGCAGTTATTGCGTTGCATCGTTGCGGTTACGCGCCAATTCAAGTTTTTGACATACTGAAAAATTTGAATATAACGATTCATTTATTGTACCATCAAACGATACAATGAAGACTCTAGTGTAGATGACAGGTCAAGAAGTGGTCGCCCTCGGTCTTTTAGGACTCCAGCAGTGATAAAAGCTGTGAAGGCGCGAATTCAATGAAATCCCAAACGTAAGCAGAAACTGTTGGCCCTTCAGATGGGGTTAAGCAGAACCACGGTGAAAAGGGTGTAAAATGAAGACTTAGGGCTTCGGGCATATCGAAGAAAAACAGGACATTGTTTGAATGCTCGTGTAATGCACCTGAGACTGACGAGATGCTGCGCTTTGTTGAAGCGGTACGCGGGAAAAAAATATCGGGAAATTCTTTTTTCGGATGAAAATTTTTTTACCGTAGAAGACAGCTACAACAAACAAAATGATAAGGTGTACGCACACAGTAGTGAACAAGCGAGCAACCGCATTCCGCGTGACCAACGAGGTCATTTTCCATCCTCGCTCATGGTATGGTTGGGAGTTTCTTATTGGGGCTTAACAGAGGTACATTTTTGAAAGAAAGGTGCAAAACGAATGCAGTTGTGTATCAAAATACAGTCCTGACGAAACTTGTCAAAGCGTCATTCCAATTTGGAGTTACTCAAGACATCCTTGATTAAGGCAGCCGCCGATATTGACATGGACCTCGTTCATGCTGCGATAGACGACTGACTAGATTGAAGGCCTGTATTCAAAATCATGGAGGACATTTTGAATAAACTTTAGTGTCATAAGAATCTGTGTTTTGTTAAGTTCATTTTGGTATATAAATAGTTACATAATGAATAAACTTGTTTTAATTATTTTAGGTTAAGCATGTGAGAGAATTTATGACCTGACTAGGTATATAGTGAAAGGTGGGTCGAAAGGACTTAATTACCCTCTGCCTACCCCACTATTGGGAATTGTGAAAAGATTCAGTATAAAGAAATATTAATTTTAATAAAAAAATGCAATGTAATATAAATTAATTAATAAATGCCAATAAAGGAAATGCCACAATCAAATTTTGTCTTACCATGATTTCCTCTTATATCTAACCAAACAGTATTTCTATTTACTCCAGACTCTTGGATAATATTGTGATAATATATCCACTCCCTCTTTATTTGAGAACTACCCAAATTATCTTTTGCTTTTGCATCTGTGAGATCCCCTGTTGCCAAGACAACAACAGGTTGTATATTTTTTACAATATTATCACAAAATTGCTGAAACTGTGATATTCTTCCAGGATCCCTGAATATACTGATATGTATATCAGAAATCTAAAAGTAAACAGTATTTAATTTATTTGAAGATGGTAAATTATCATTAAAATAATAATTTTATATAACAGTAAAGTAGGGAATGATCATAGTCTATACATATTATAGAGAATGAATTAAGTACTGTCTGCCCTTTGTAGCTTTAAGTATTAAGATGCATTAGTGTTATTATAGGTAGTATATTATATACTCATTAAAACTTGTCTTATATCAAGATATAAGTCTTGTCAGGCATATCAGTGTAGAGAGAATGCCAAATACATAAAACAACAATCTGTATTTGTATGTATGTGAATTGTGGTGATTCAATGGAGTCAAAGGTGGCACAGAAACATTTTGTGATAATCTTTGAGAGTCCAATGCTGTACATGAGAGGCCTCACCTTTTGGTAGTCTTTTGATAATGAAAGTGTTCGCAATACTAGAAATGGGATAAAATTTTGGTAATTATTAAGATATTATTCAATTAGATATATGATGATATAAATTGAAAAAATCCAATTAAAATGGAATGACGAATCGCAGTTTTCTTTCAACTACATTGCATAATAATTGATATTATTACCACTGTTGGATAAAAATTGCTCTTTAGATTAAATTTTAAAATAGTCTAGATATTCACTCACCTGTAAAAACCAAATAATGTTATGGCTCTTATCAGTGATTTGATTATATTTTTTACTCAAGTAGCGAGTATAATTTACTCCTTCGTCTTCATTATCGGTATGAAAACTATGGTCGGTAGCAATTATGTTCAGTAAATTAGCCATAAATATCGATATTAACAATAATACGCAAACTAAAGAAATTGCAGCCTTTGAAAAAATCATTGCAAATACCTAAAAGGTAGAGTAGTAACTTGGATAAAAAAAGTCTAGCATGTATTTTTATATTACATAAAAGTATAGATTTTCATAATTATAAAGGGCTCCACTGACTATAACTATTTAGAATTGTACATTTCCAACCAGCTGAACTAGAGAACCAAGTCAAAACAAACATGACCAAAAGTTTAGCATTGACATTGTTTTTATCGAACACTACAAAAGCGACAACTATATCTGATAAAATTATAATCTGACATTATTGACATAAAACAGCAAGAATCAGTGTGACCAGAAGAAAGTAATTAAAACTCCTTATTCAATGAATGTTAAAAAGTTTAATAGCTTATAAACACCTAAAACATACTGTGTACATAATATTAAAGCTTATGATTTGCTCGAAATTAGATCGGAGGCACGTGGACATTGATATGTTTGCATACAAAATGATGCTAATATTCGCATAAAAATATTCTTTTACTTCATAAAACTCAAAACATTTGAAGCTCGGTGTTTTTTTTGCATGATATAATACGCAACGAAGACATCTGCGGCAGAACTAAGGTAATTCACATTGCCGTAAGGTTCAGCGGGTTAAATTCACAATGGGCCAGCCACATAGCTCGACGAACGCCTACGAGATAAAGCGAAACATTGTGGGAAGTCGATAAATGCAGATGGCTGAGTGGGGTTCTTTGTGGAAAATTTTGAAGAGAGAAAGGTGACGCCTGTTTTCAGCAATGGAATATGCCTTTTGTCTGACCTAGATCGGATCAAAGAGTGATAAGTTCCTGGTGCCCTCAAAAAGTTCGAGTTCGATCCCCAAGTGGCGGGCTCGTACCAATGGGTTTTTCAAAAACTTATGTACGAACTATATCGTTGGCTTGGACATAAAGGCGGCGACGGGCTCACCACCTGTCACGTTGTCCCGAAAATATCTTCGGTGGAAGGTGGGTCAAAGGGACTTAATTGTCTAGACTAGACCTCTGTCTACCCCTGTATTGGGAATTGCGTGAAGATATTTATTTATTTATTTATTTTATTTTAGTTTATTGGAAAGCAATATTTAAAGCAGATATAAACCTTGTATTGTGAGGCAGAAATTTTCTTTTATATTTATTGATGTGAAACATCTATAGCCGCACGTAAAACCGATTTCTGGCGTGGCGACACATGCCGTGGCGACGGGTCGCCACGCTATACCCTTTGTACAGCGTGGCGACCCGTCGCCACGGCATATACTAATTTACACCCTATTACCTGAGAGTTAAGGTTTATAGTTAAACACTGAAATCCCTTTTTTATATTTAATTAATTATAATCATATTGGTAACTATATAAATTATATTAAGATTTAATTTTTACATGAAAGGTCATTTCCTTATAGTCAAAGAGATTCAATAATTTTTAAAACGAATAAACATAAACTACCATTAATTTTAGCTGGAGATTTTAATGTAAATTTGCAAGAGCTGAATCAATGCCATTAATGACATTTCTTCAAAAAGAATTTCAATTGCAAATCAACAACAATCCAAAAGAATCTACTACCAAATATGGAACAACTATAGATGCTGTATTTGTGAGATATCTTGATAATGTTTCATCCAATACTTTTGTAACGTAGTTTAGTTATCATCGACCAATCGTCACAGTAATACCGGCAGAGGAAACATCGAATATAACTATTACTGAAGTCACAGAGAGAGAGAGAAAATATTTAAATTGTGGCCACTTGATATTAATATCGAATTTTTATATCAAATGTAAATAAATGTTTATTAAATAAAGTTACCATTTTCTGTAAGAAATTCGTAATACTTCATTTTTTCATTAGTATTTTCTTATTACTTCATTTTTTCATTCCTGTAATAATATCTTTTATGCATATTACTTGTACACACACGATGTTTCACATCTGCCAGGCGTCCCATGACGGCTCACATTTTTTTTAAAATTAGTACAAAAAATCATTTTCCTAGCCACCAGACTATCATCTAATATCTTCGTATAAAGAAAAAGAAAACTTTTCCGGGTGCATTTAGAAGCGAAGCCAATCGTGATAACGTAGAAGTATAAACTCTATTGGGTTGCTTTATGTAGACAATTGGATGGAAAACAAAATTAAAAAAATTCTCGACCTTGACTTTGATTATAGAGCAATAATGAGAGTAAGGACCACGTAAAGGGTTAAAAACTTTATATGGAAATCTTCATAACAAATTTAACTATTACACTATTTTCTAATATAAGGTTAGTATCTCTACTAGATCTCAATGTACTGAACAGTTTCATTTTTTCTTTCCCAATTATCCATGGAAAAAACTAAACTTTTTTTACTGGCAACTCTGTCGTGGTCGAGGCAATAAAATCCTTCATCAATGCTCATTTGGGACAACGTAAAAGTGATGAAGGTGAGCCCTTCGCCGTCGTAGTGTTCAAGTGAACGTTACCACATACTGTCATGTATACACATTAATATAGATAAATAAATATTCAAATAAACATTACTCCTGGGATTAGAACCCGCTATGACTATACTGACTATGAAGGCAGTTTTACTTCCAATTAGACCATCAGGTCATCAGAATTTTATTTTATAGGATAAAAAATATTGTTACCGCATGTGTATTTTTTTTAAGAATTTAGTATTTATAGCAATTTGCACTTTTACGTTTTTTTTACGTGGAGGAAATCGTTATATATCCACAATTTTTAAGGTATGAAACCAGAACCTCCCGCCAGTCACAAGATACCTTAAGAAATCCGTTACCGTCTAAAACCCTCAACGTTTTGCGCTGTTGCCTCTTTCCTAGACAAGGTTCTAGGAAAGAGGCAACAAATCGTACAATAATACAAAGAATATCAAAGTCGTGACTCTCTCTGGCAGTATGTTATTTTTGGATTTATGTTCAAAAACCAAATAAAGTTCGTAATTATGTGATATCGACGTACGAATGTATTTTTATAATTAAAATTATTTATTTTCAAAATTGTCGTTGCTACAATGTTGTCAGATAATAAAATAATTATATAATATAATGAAGAAAGTCCGTGTATTGATACGGTAAGGGAAGGACTTTCTTCCCGAGGTTGGCGAAAGAAGCGACTAAGAAATTCCAATATGTGTATTTCTATCGACTGATGGCAAGATAACCATCCCCATAAAACATGAAACAAAAATTTTATAGACAAATGATGGGCAGCGGCGTCAGAGGCGTAAGGTGTCTGGTACTGCGATCGCCAATCCGCCTGCCAAGTGCGTGGTAAGGCCCCTCTAATGCGAGAGGCCTGTATCGTATAGTAGACTTCTACGGGCCATTATGTATGTACTAACTTCGTCGTAGTAATCTTTACCCGGCTTATGGTGGCTTCTGCATAAAAGGCACTAAGTAGATAAATACTTACTTTAATGAGACTTTTAATTACAAATATTTAAGACAAACAAGCCCTCGATATATAATTTTCTTATAACTCCTAGGATTTAGGCATCGCACGACAAAATAGCACTCTCATGGCATGATTTTTTCCGATTAACTTGATACTTGGCGTAATATTATGGCCAAATTACATAAAATTTTTATAAATATTATCCATTGACTTATTCTGATAAAGTTTAAGCTATATTGCTATAAGTTTCAAGATCAGTTTCGTAGTCAAACAACCAACCATCCTCATAAATTTTCGCATCTATAATTTTAGGATGTATGTGTGTAACCAAATAATGTTACCCATATGTTATGTTATTTTATTTTTATTTATTACAGTACGTTATTCTATAGTGACATCAGTGTTGGCGTCTCCTTTTAAATAACCTCTCCAGGTTACTCCGCCCTTCTATGATTCTACGTAATATTACAACTCCTATATTTTTTAATTGTTATATAAATTATATTCATTAGGTTACGTTTTAAAATTCTAATTAGTGGCATCAAAACTTTGTGTCTATAGATTTATTTAATGGCACATTGTTTGCAGGCATTAACTTAAGCAAACTTAACATGTTATTTGAAGTAGAAGATATAGGTAGGTACTGCTTAGTTGTAAACGGTAGGCGGAGAGTTTTAAAGTACCTATATTAATTTTAACGCTCGCATTCCATTCGAGACGCCTCGAAGTCGCGCAGCCGACCGGTGTGAGGCGCGGCAGTTTGCTTACGAGGCTCGGCTTCAGACTCCTTACAGCCTACAACGAGCCTCGGCCGGTACCCGCGCCACGCCACTATCTTGCCGCATTCCACGGAGCTACAGTCGCGGCGCGCCCCGCGCGTGCCTTCATGCCTTCACCGACCCACGCGCCCTCTTCGGTTTCGGTTCACTCAGTCGTATCTACGCGTTCGCAGAGAATGCGCTTTCGCGCCACACGACGCGCTAAGTTTACAAATACGTGATTATAGTGTAGTGCAGTGCTTATGGATGCACGTCACTCCGGCATACTGTGTTTTTGCAATTGACAACATTGGATTTATTTGTTAATGGTGAGTGAGTGGTCTATAGTGACGCCGCGGACGACCGAAAGCGCGCGCTTTCACGATGCGGCCACTTTCATTTCATACACATAGCTCGAATTCCGCACGCCCGCGCCGTCCGCCCAGCGGCCGCTGACCCTGCGCTCGCGCACATAACAGCAACACTGCAAGACATCGATGATTGCAAGAATATATAATTCTGTGACCAACCTATGATAACAATTAATGAAGTATAACCTATATATGTAGATATTTTGACATAAGTTTACAATACAGGAAGATTGACAAAAAAATAACAATTCCTTTACTTATGTACATGAGACCTGTAAATGTGCAATGCAGGACATAGGCCTCTCGAGAAGGAGCATTGGCCATAATGGCCATATTTTAAATGCTTCCCAACACAGATGTTGCTGCTCGTCCTTTTTCGAGATGATTTTCCCGCCATCTGTCAGCACCTTCTATCATTTTGAAGACCTTAGTCGCCCCGAGAGACACCCTTTCTATGCGACGATGCAATTTTTTGCTCTATTACAGTTCAAATGTTAATATTTTGGTATTTGCTTATTATAATCGTAAGATCGCAAGATAGAATAATACATTCGAACATAAATTATATTGTGACAAACAGACAAAAACAGTAATTAAATTAAACACCCAATGGGACAAACACTGTTGAGTCAAAATCTCAGCAATTCAGATCATGATACATTTAAATGCCTGTTCAGATGCGTTTCTTAATTGCAAAATTATTACATTAAACTTTTTTTATGTACAACATGAAATACCACGGGCACCACGCCTTGTAAACATTACAAATTAGCATAAAAATTTTAAGGACTATCAAATTAACTTTTTAAAAAAAAAAAACTTGTAATAGTAACTCGTATGGTATTCTTATTCATATATAGCCCTCATAATTTGGAAGAATCGACAGTTGTCTCCTACAACTTTGCATAAAGCCTATCTTATTATGGTATTTATTAAGCCATAATCTCTTTTTAGTTTTTTTTTAAACAAAGGAAATACAATAGTGAATAAGGATCCTTGAGTAGGATATAAATGCATGCATGTCATTTCCAAAGATGTCCCCTATAAAAGTTTCCTTTTCCCCTATAATAGTTTCCTTGTCCCCTTTTTATAAAATTTTCTTAATTTTTTTCTGTTAATAAGCAAGTATTGCATATTTACTGGGATTTTCTTGTAGAAGTGTACATCCCACCCCACGTCTAATTTATCTATATACGTACATTTCATATTTATATGTATATATTTTAATATTTATTCCCCAAATAAGGTAAATAATTTACACAGATAAAAAATTATGGGTGGAAAATCAAAGCCTATTGGCGTTACGATGGCTTTGATTATTGTCGACCCAGAAGAATTTCACTAATGGTTATAACTTTGATTTCTTTTCGATAAATATAAGTCCATACATACACTGACGATGACGAAATCAATGATGATGAAATTTGATAAAGAGATACATTATGAGTAGGAGACGTTAGCTAAGAAAGGATTTTACGAAACTCCGTCATTTCTGGACAGTATTAAAATTGAAAATAAGTTAAATAAGTATTACCGTATTCATAAAAATTTAAATTAAATATCTTCACGTCTAGACAATTAAGTCTTTTGACTCACCTTTCACCGAAGACGTTTTTGGGACAACGTGATAATACATAACATAACACTTAATTCACTTAATTCATACTCTAAAAAATACTTTGTGACACAGTCTGGCATCACAGCATAGCTTGGTAGTTCTTCTCGTCTAGTGAATTAGTGATTCAATTGTATGTAGCGGATGCATGCTTTAATTCATACTATATATTTAAACTTAACAAAATATTTATGTACATAAACATACTCGTAGCTAACCGCAAGTTGACATTAGTTTAACGATTGGTAAATTAAATGATTCATTGGCTCGGCTTGGCTTGATACGAATGCGACCGCATTCTTTCGATATCAACTGTGTAAATTAATCTGGACAGTTCTAATCTCTAAGAAAAATACACCAAAAATAAATCATTATATTTATTTACAAAGAACGTATTATAGTGCCATTTATTTCTCACCGAGCGAAACTTGTTTATCCAGGTACTTTATTATGTAAATCAATTACTGTGTCATAAATGGAGAAATTTAGACATTTTTCTGTCTTTTTTTATGTTTAAAATACGCAATGATACCAAAATTCAAATGCAACTTACTAATTATATTTTTAAAATTATGGTTAACATACTTTTTTTTTAATAAAATTCTTATTATATTTATTTACGGAAAAACAATTTATAATTATTAATATTTTTAAGTATATTTCTTATAGCAAAATTATATACAAGGTGTTTCAGACCATACAACTCCTAGTATAAATTAAAAAAATTACCTATATCATTTCAATACAGTAGCATTCTACAATACTGGAACCTTAATCTATATGTTTGGTTCAACAAAAAGTATAAGTACCTAATAAGATACAACAAAGAAGTTTGATAAAATATAAAATAATAGCACAACCATTAATAAAAACATTTACGATACTAGTAGCAATAAAGCGCGTAGTGGTGCCTAAAAATCTTGGAATTCTATAATGTCAAAAAGGAAACTAAACTCTAAACAGTTCAGGAAATATAGCAAATACTCCTAATAGAAAAAATTGGCATAACAAAGCAGTATATATATTCGTTATCTATTGAATAAGTAACTAATTCTTCTTTTAAACTATGTAACTTATATTCAAAAATGTGAACACTCTTAAATACATTAATAAATTAATCATCATACCTGTACATGTTGACACGGGTGCTGCGAGATTCCGACCTCGTCGCTACGCCATACATACTACGTACCTACGTACGCTACATATCGTTTTACCTATTTCAATACAGTCAAAAATGTTCTATCGAATGTTTAGCAATGCTTGATTCTTTTGGCGTCTAGATTTAAGTTTAATGATACTATATTCAGTTAAAACTGAATTATAAATAAGATGCAGAAACCAACAAAATAAAAACGATTGCAATTTCTTTACAAGTATGGTAAAAAATTCCTTGGAATTTTATATATTTTTGGCAAGTATTGACAGGACGAAACTGGTATTTAAAAAAAGGATTTTCATCTATTGTTTACTATCTTGTTCTGTTTGTTTTCATCATTTGTTTTGTTATTTAATCTGTTTTCCAATTTGATGGATATAAATTACGGATTTCTTCTTTATTACGGAGACATTTATTTATTTAACATTTATTTAACAATGGTATGCGCAGTATTATCACTAAACGTGATACACATAACAGTACACTAGAAAGCAAGCTTAGCTTTTTGCCATTAAATAAATGAGAGATTTAAAAAATAAACTGAAATGGGCGGGATTTGAACCCTTCACCGGTTCAAATTACGCCAATTTTACGCAGATTTTTATATATCGTATCGTAGTTCACAAATTTAGGTTTTATGTAACATATTCTCATCTTTTACTTTCGATAAAATCATGGATCACCTACTTAGTAAGAAGTTTTATTATTATCAAACTTAAAAATTACAGTTTCAAAATGCTTGGTAAAAGAAGTATCGGGCAGATCATATTTTAATAACGCTTGTACCAGTTTTTAATTGCGAGACATTGAAAAATTAAAACTGAATAATAGTAAAACCATAAACCAGCGCAGGATTAACATACCTTATTCTTCAGGTATAATTTCAATAATAAGAAGCAGAGATTAAGACAGAGAGAAGGCCTTTTTGGTGGACGTTTAAAAGTTGCATCATTACCTGTTTTATTCATAATAATTTCGCCAAATTCAAAGTAATTTATAATAACAATAGGTACATTTCATAACCGTACATACAATAACAATACAATACAACACACTAAAACTTAAAAATACAATCGAATTCGAGTCTTATTGTAATGCTGTACACATGAGAACTATCTCCAGGTTTAATACTCATTTATCAATACCTTGTATGTATCCTGTATATGTTACAGTACAGTACAAATACAAAGATTTTGGTATTCGCAGGCTTTGGTTGAAGGATAACACAGTTAAAAACAAATACAACAAAACTTAAAAAATTTTATCATTTCGCCTCAATCGAAAAGTGAACTTTTGATATCTTACTACGTAACAATATAAGTTTTATGAAAATAGGTTTTCTGACAGTCAGAGTATTACAACTAGCAATTTTAAACCAGTTTCTTGTGCTAGAGCGGACAGCATAATAAAATCTAATCTATATAATTTCATCCATAGCTATTTAAGGTGCATGATTTTAACAGCTTAAGGCTACTGATAACTGAGAATGCCAATGGTCGAGCTGCAGTGTAGAGGAGCAGTTTAAGAAAGAAAAAAACAAACAGCAGCTTTATTCCGTTCCGATAGATATAGTTTATTCTATGGGTATACAAATGAAGTTCAGCAATCTCTGTTTATTGACTCTGTTTCGTCGTGATTATAACCGAATGTCGAAGACCGGTTTACCAGAAAGTAAAAAATTTGTTATCGCTGTCGCCCCTAGAATAAAATTCCACCCATTATCGTCATAACAATGCGCAAGTGTCAAAACTGGTGGCGAGATGTCGAAAAGTAGAGGCAAAGACGACCATCGGTATGCGAGGACGTAAGATGCGGTTGGCGTAGGGGGAGGGGCGCTCGGCATCCGAAGGTCGTCCGCATTCCAAGCGTCGCCGTCCGCGGCTACCGCGCTTACGTAGCCCCCTCTGCGATCCCCGCGACGACCGGTCTGCCCCTACCCCGCCATGCCTGACCGCCATCACAAACTATCGCGCATTTACTAAAACAAAAAACGTGTTCTTATGGCTATCAAGACCTGAGGAGCCGCGGTGGTACCGGATGCGATGAAATTTATTCGCATCTAGTTTTTTTACAAAGCCAGTGTTCTTGGAATGTAGCACATTCGAAAGAAATATTTTTATTACTATAAGGTATATGACGCGCTCTATTATTTAAGCTCTTGTCATCTACATATTTTTTTTCTATCTTATCTCAATGGATTTTGTGAAGACTTCTTCGTTATCGCTTACACTTATAAACAACGTAGTAGGTAAGGTCAAAGAAAAACCTTTTCTGCAAATGAACCTCTTATGCAATAGAAACTTTTACAGGCAATGAAATAAGTTAAAGTGTTGGATATGTCTACTATACCACTTCTATAGACCATGAAAAGTTTCATCGTAGATTATGAAATTTTATGATGTTATCCGGAACGTACAATGCAAGTTACGAAAAGCAGGTAGCAAAAAGTAAATGATAATAAAAAAGATGAATGCCGCGGAATGCACAGATGGCGCAGGTCGGTACATTCCACTCTACGCCATGCATCTTTGATAATTAAAATTATATTATATTGTAATAATAAATTCGGTATTGTTTAATTTTAGATATTTTAATTTTAGGTATTTTATCGTAATATTTACACTTTACAACAATGTATTTTAAAAACTTTCAGAATTTTAGTATCATAAAAGTTTGTATGGAGTAAACAGCAATTCAATATTTCTTAACCATGCATTATACTAAATAAAAAAAACATTCCAAACATACTTTTTTCACGTTATATATTGGCTATATGTAAAACATAGTAGTATGTTAATGTCATCACCACATATGAGTAATATAAAATAATTTTGTTAAACATACTAATAAAAAACAAAGAATAGTCCTCACAGGTTCCTGCCGGTTCTTCTCGAAGAAGGTGTTGTTTTTGCGAAAAGGTGTAATTTTTTCATAAGAACTTAAAGAACAAGCCGAAATCAAATAAAAAAAATGACTTAGGGAACCGGCCCGTCCATATTTAAAGAACAACACGGCTGTTGTTAAACAGTTCGAGAAAAGTTAAGAAAAGACAGTCTCATAATAAGAGTCTGACTCTCTCAGAGTTAGTTACTTATTATTCCTCATTGCGTTCTAAATTTGGTAGGAATATTCCTTTTGCCGAGTAGAAGTAACTTGAAAATAGTTTTAAGGAATTCCATCCGATAGGCGTTAATTAAAATTGTCATTTTCAAACTATAGTTATTATATGGTATAGTATAATATTCTCTTTCTTCATGTCATAATTTTCCAACAACAGTTACAGACAAATAAAAATAAATACATGCATATCAAACTATTAAAAGCGTGTTAATAACTAAGGTTCAGATATTCCGTCACGGTTCCAGATCTTCTGTCCTTCCGGCTATTAATAAGTTATTAAACACATCATAATCAAACATATCATATATCATAATAATTTTTTTCACACTTTTTATCCTAATAACATTAAAAAGTTTTGGCTTTGGATATTTGTTCCTCAATTACGCTTTAATGGCTGAACGAAATGAGCTGAAATTTGGCATACATTAATATATCTCGATCCGACTTAACATATAGGATACCTTTAGTTTAGTTTTAGTTTTTAGTCCGGTTTTTTGTACCTGTGGCATAGCACAGGATATTTGACACTGTTAAGATGGCTAAAATCTATCTTATCGTAAATTGGGCTTAACTATATATATATATATATATATATATATATATATATATATATATATATATATATATATATATATATATATATATATATATATATATATATATATATATATATATATATATATATATATATATATATATATATATATATATATATATATATATATATATATATATATATATATATATATATATATATATATATATATATATATATATGTATATATATATATATATAGGCTGACTACATTAAATTTAACATACAGGATTTATTTGCATCCAGTGTTTTCTTGCCGTAAAAGAATCTAAGTAAAATAATTGATTATGAGACAGCTGAAATTCATGAGCTGTAATTTATATCTAGATTTTTAATTTTAGCACATGGGCTACATTTTTCTCGGTAATTTGTTCCCGAGGTTATTTCGCGATTATGTTATTATTTTCAATAGTATGTTATATAATATATTCAAAAGTATATTAGTTTCAATAGTTAAGATATAATATAATGAACAAAATTTTATTTAAATTTAGTTTAGGGAGCCCACGTACATCGTAATGTTCTTTGAAGGAAAAGTCAGAGATGGGCTGCGATCAAAACACGAAAAATGCTGGGTTAGCACAACAGTTACACTTTCAGTAACCTAATAGCAGACACGTATAGAGAAACAATATAAGCGACACATCAAAATTGTTTTCATATTTTTTTAAAGTGCTAAATTTACAGCATGTCACAAACGTGGACTTGGGGCATAACGATAGATTTAATTCTTAAACTTTTACCATATCATGTTACCATAAAATGATAAATTAAAGCTGTAAACTCAACTTAAGATTTTCAGATAATTTGAACGTTCAAAGTTGTAGTGCTCCCATGAGTCCTCTGGTCGTCAGTACTGCATTCTTACCTATTTCTGTCACTTAATAGCAGTAACAACTATTTCGCCAGTTTCATGGGTTAGAGAGCCAGTTTAATCACGGGCAATGAGATATTTTATCTTAGTTCTAGGGCGTGACAATATATCTCTAATTTACAGATGTTATGGGCCGCAGTAGTTACCGTTGGTATGTTTGATCGTTTTTATCGTACCCTCATAGTGATACGTAGCCAATTTCAAGATATCTACAGTGAGAATCAAGATATCAAAAAATGTAGCGAACTTAAATTTTAAACATATTTAGATGACAAATCTATCGCCATTTCGGATATACATGATGGTTATGTTAATAAGGTGACAGGACATACTGTGGCATTAATAATATATCATGTGAATTTCAATTGCAGGGCGAGTAACAGTGGTCTCGAGATGCGACATGCGTGCTCTGTGTTCGGTTCGCGGGCCGTTGGGCGGGGACACGCGCGCGCTCGGTGCCGGCGCGCGACTATTGTCCCTACGCATGCCCGGCCAGCCTCAACCGCTGCACTTTGTTGTAGAGGCAAAGGCGAGAGTCAAAGAATTGAAATCACTGGCAAATTCTCATGCCCAGCTACAAGGCATGACCGACACGGAGCTTTTTGGATTAGCCATCATGCAAAGTAATACATTTTCCATTTTATTTAATATATATTTCAATGTCTTAGGAAAATTTCGTATATATTTTTAAAATTTTAAGAAAAAACTTAGGGGCTGGATCTACCTCTGCCAAGAAGTCACCTGGATTAATACCACACTCTTACATATACACTTTTATGGCCAAATAGCGTTGTAACAGTTGTAATGGTTTCAAAAGTATATCGGGCTATGTAATACGAACTATGAGGAATTTTATACAGTCTGCAGTAGTCACCATCAGATGGACGATCAGCTCGTTTCTCACCCAAAAGGGGCCAAATGTAGACTGTGCTCTGATGTAACCGGTTCGAACCACTAATTGTGTAAAGCAATCATTACAACTATTCTGCTATGTAGTCTTTATAAAGTAGCTTTGGATAACATTCCTATCTTACTTCCATTTTTTTTTTCTTTTAATTTTAAGAAGATATAGACCTGTTTTGTTTATATACCATTTTAACTAAAAAGTTTAATTAAAATGAAATTCTGTTAACATTTCGCCACCAAACATTATCGGCATTGGAATATACCGTCCCTTACTACCGGTGGATGTAGTACGAAGAGTGTTTGGCCGACAGATGGACAAAGTTATGAATCAATATAAATCAAACCGGTCTAAGGTGCGGAGTGTAGCTAACATTACGATCGCCAGTCCGCATGCCAAGGGTGCCGAATCTTCCTTATGGGAGAAGCCAATGTTCAGCACTTAATTTCAATTGATAGATAGGTTGCTTCCAATTGTGGTTGATAAATACCCTGAAGTTGATAAATTCTGACAAGCACCTCAACTGTTCTCACATTATGATTATAGCGAATTGTCCCTTATTTACTAAAGAACTATCACAGCGATTTTACGAAGATTGCAAGTTTTTTCTGGATTACTTTAACTTATGCGATTTAAACGTAATATTTATTATTGATAATTTCAGAATTATAGTTTTACATATTTCATTTGACCCAAAGTCTTTCCCTTCTACTTTGTTATGCTAAAATAATATTTTATTTTTCTTTTTTCATATAGATGGAGAATACTTGTTTGTTGATTTGGAAAGCAAACTATCGAAATACGCACCAAAAAGCTGGAGATCATCTCATACACATGTAAGTAAATTGATGTACATAAATAAATAAATTTGGAAGGTTTTTAATAAAATATTAAACCATCCAATAAGTTTATCATAGATAGAGATATCGAAAACAACTGGTCGTTTAATGTGTGATGTATCTGGTATTATATTATCCACAATTACTTGCAAAAAGTGGCAATTATGGATAATCTTCCTTATGTAAAGATTTTCTACAATCAATGATAATTCATATTTATTGTTGGTTAAATATATCCTGCTATGGACTACTTACCCACAAGTTGTAATACACATAGTTGGACTTGTATTTTCACAAAATTTACATTAAGTTAAAGCAATATTTCTTATTATAACTTGTAATTGTAACGACTGTATAAATATTTAAAAAAGTTTACTTACTTAAAACAAACTATTAGCATTTCAGTTATGAAGAAAATAATTATAACTTATCTTTATATAAATTCCAGGGCTTGGACGCAAATGGAAAACCATTGCTCGAGTTACATCTAGTTGTACAATTCCACGTCGAAAGTCCATTACTTTTGCATGATGAAGTCGGACGACATCTATATTTTTTACAATTGCTGCACAATTTACGAACGAGAGATGGATTACCAGCTGAAATTTTGTTACTACTTATTGGATTGGCCCTTCAAGCAAAATATGGAGATGCAGAGGCATATGATAATCAGAACTATTTTAAATTAGAAGACTACGCACCTTCATCTCTTACCGGCGATTGGGTAAATTCTGCTATACGTGCCTGTCATCACGAGCACAAGGGTATATCAAAATCAGACGCAGAAATCAGGTTTATACGCGAAGTTTGTCTACTTCCGGATACGATAAATTCTCATAGATATCGATTAAAACAAAGCAAAAACGAGTTAGAACCAGGAACAGTCTGGCTACTTGTAACTGCTAAAGGAATTAAAATATTGCCCGATAACGGAGCGGTATCAAACTTCATTTGGAGTTCAATAGGGAAATTAAGTTTCGACAGGAAGAAATTCGAAATACGATCTGAACAAGGGAAGATAACTTTGTATTCTTCAAGTGAAGAGAAATGCAAGTATTTGTTTGCACTTTGCAAAGAAACGCATCAGTTTTCAATGAAAATTTCTTCGAAGCTTAATGAAATTTTGAGAAAAGAAGAAGAAGAACGTAAAATTTGTTACGGGTATTCCAAATCATTAAATTTTCAAAGCTGTCAAAATAAAAATGAACAAAGAATATCTTTAATATCGTCCACTAGTTCTAACACTACATCGGGTATAGTTAGTGACAGAGTTCAGTCAGAAGATGAATTGGAAATAATGATTGATACTCCTCCAGCACCTTCAACTGAAAGCTTGGCTTTTGCACACTTACTGGACTGTTCAAATTCCTATTTATTAAGACACATGGCACACGAAAATCAGCCTTTAAAGAAAACATCATCATTGCAGTTGCACAAGTCAAAAATCCGTCTAAAAAAAGCTAAGGATGATGGTGAAAGTGCATCAAATAATGACATATCTCTAGAAAGACAAACTTCTTTAAGCCAAGATGAAAGTATATCTTTGACTGATCAAAGTCAAAATGAAACCTTATCCGACAGTCCAGTTTCTGGTAAAATGAAATGCCCAGGTTCCCAATGCTCTTCCTCGTGTAGCACAGTAATAATGAATCGAGCTGGTCTCAGTGCGTTAAGTAGAGCATCTAATGGCAGCAGCTTAGAATTAAGTTATAATCATACTGCGCAAAATTCAATGATCAGCGATAACAGTACTGTAGGAATAGATGCTGACTATTCTCAAGACACGGCATCAGCTTTATATGACGGTTTGGGTCAACCTGTTACTGTCGCAGCATCAAGTGAAACTAGTGGAGTATATACTATGGGTAGCTCAGAGCTTACCACACGTTCTAAAGTTTACACGCTGTCTGAAGACAGTAGAACTGATTACGGGAGCTCGCACTACGATAGCTACAAAACATCAAAAGAAAATGATCTAGCGGCTTTTGATAGTGTATCTTCAATTCTTCAAAATAAAACAGAAAGAAGTGTCATTTCATCAAGTGCATTACGCAGACAGGGTACGTTATCTAATGATGATTGTGTTGACGGCGTGGTTGCGTTTTGTAGTCAAGAATCTGGGGACAAAGAGAATATGTTCCGTGAAAGAGCCAATTCTAACGTGAGCGCTGTTTCTTTCCACGGCGATGGAAGTGACCCAACAGACAATAAACACGATTTACTAAGTGCTAGTGAACTAAGCGATCTGATTGTAGGAAGAGGTGTATATCCAAAAACGCAATCAGTGAGTGATACATTTGACTCAGTTTCTGACTACGTTAGATTACCCTTACCATTTTCTGGTGATAGTTACCTTCATGGACATGAGGATACTGCGCCCTCAGATGACAACTACCTTAATAATTCTTTTTTCGATCGCCCACCGACACCTCCGACGAGAATTGATAGTCGTAGATCTCATGCTCTGTCTTTGCCAAATATTTTAGACCTTAGTAGTAACAATGCATCAGTTCCAAGTTTTCCCGAGAAGCCTCCACCTCCTTATGAATATAATCATAAAACAGTAACATCACATAAAACTGCAGCGATTAAACCACCACCTGCATATCCTGGAATAGCCTCAACTTGTAAAAATCCAGGTGAAAAAGAGGAAGTAGCAGCAAGAGTAGTAACTTCAAAGCCTATGATCACAATACTGAAAGCTGAGACCGGTGAAGTTAATGTTTCTAGCGAACGAACATTTGCTTGTCCAATGGTGTTAGAGCATAGATTTCAGAAATCAAAGAGACATCAAGCATCTAGTCGCAGAGCAGAACGTTCAAAATTAGCGCAAGGAATAAGTAGCAGTTTGTCACCATCGCGAGAAATACCGCTTCTCGGTGTTGATTCAAACGTTTTTGTTGCAATGATGAAACTACCTCCACCGCCACCACCACCACCACCACGGCATACTAGGCTTCCTCCGCCACCACCTACAACACGTCTTCCGCCACCACCACCACCACAAAATCCTGTATTCCATCAACAGCTCTACAGCGATGTAGATTATGTTTACTACCCATTGCAAGATCCAGCTGTATCACAACAAAACTACCTCGATCACAAGTTAACAGAGTCACGAATGTCAAATATCCATAAAAGTAATCTTCAGTATCGAAGCACTCCATACCTATCGACCTCATTATCTGTTTCATCAACTTATGGATCAATACAAAATCTATCAGATTCTTACATCCAAACACCAGGCGCACGGTCAAGTTGGTATTCTATGACTAGTAGGACGTCTGTCAGTAATCATTCTATAAATTTCGAAAGACCGCCGTTACCACCTAGTATTCCAGACTTAACTAATTTCTCCAGAACGAAATCCCATGAGAATATTTTAAATCTCAAAGACCCGCCTCCAATTAAATTAAGACGAATGCCGCCTCCGCCACCACCGCCTTATGAATATAAGAAGAAATTACCAACTCATTTAAGAGACACCAAAATACCCAATTACAATAGTGACGTTCCAGTTATGAAAGTGAAGGATTCTAATTGTGATCTAGATATAAAAACGCTTAGGGAAAAGAGCAAAAATTTGGACTTGCCCCTTATTGCAGCATTGTGCAACGATAGGTCTCTGTTAAAACAAACAAAGGCGTTTGGTGCTCCAAAATCAGTGAAACAAACAGTTAGTGACTGTGAAAGTGAATTAAAGTGTGTCAAGCCTGTTCAAAACACCACCGATATAGTAGATCGTAAGATTAAACAAGAAATTAATACTAAGAAACCAGTACCCGCGACTCAGAAAAGAATTGTAATGCGAAATCCAACTGACAAACTCCCTGCACTGCCAGGTTCTGATAGTCATACTCCAAGAGCTATGTCTAATACATATGTAATGCATCCAACTGTTGCAATCAAAAGTAAAAAAAGTCATTCCAATATGTGACGTCACCACCAATTTTATCTTGTTTGTGAATCCTTCCAGTGCTATGAGTTCTTATTAATCAAAACCTTAAAAGACTGAGAATTTTTAGATAATTACCATTGACTCAAAATTTTGCATGTAAAATATGTAAGAATATACTAATACAATATACACATACTTCATGAAACCATGCAAAATTTTGAATCAATGACAACTCACCATCATTTAGTACAACTTTGTATGAGTCAATAATATATTATTAATAAAATTCCTAGGTATCGAAACTGGTTAACTGTAATTTATGAATATAAGAATAATAATATTAATAGGTACTACCGACAAAGTATTTCTGTAGTGGTAAAATTGTGCCTGGTGATATCAATATTATAAAACATTCCATTTTTTATGATATACCTTCATTAAATAGCATATATGTGAAATGAACAGCTTTACCTAATTTACTTGTACACTTTATTTATCATATTTAAACCAATTTTTTTTTTATTTTCAATACATACCACTCGCTTTAATACTAAAAATGTTATAATGGTTGAATTTTACAATTTTAGACCTTGTACTCTCTCCATATAACTCATATAATACATTAAAATCTTTGCAGCCAAACTAAAAAAGTAAATGAAGTGTTTTAATTATTATTGTTTTATAAAATAATCTATTTATTGTAACTTTTTTCTCATGAACTATTAAATTCTCTATTAGATAGCGAATTATCGTTGTTATCTTGTTAAGACATAAATTAATACTCATTGAATTATATTCATCAGAAGCCATGTATTACCTAATATATAAAAATTAAATCAGCTGCTCAGTCGTAGGAGAAAAGGAAAAAATATAATATTTTTTTAACAATATTTATTTAACTACAGTCATGTAAATATACCACAATATCTATGTTAATAAGTTACATAATACTTTTTACATGTACAAATGTAAAATAAAAAACCTTTAATAACTGCTGCGAGAAGTACTTTCTTTTTTTACATCTAAGTTTTCTTTGGCTATAAGACATAGAGAAATAATTGTAAAACAATGCGACAACATTCCTTCCAAACTTCCTGACAAAAGTTACAACTTTTACTATCGATTCGATTACATGCTAAGCAATTAATCTCATCCAGGTTTGTAAAATAAGTAATAGGTAAGTAGTTATATGCAACTAACAAAAATAAACATAAAAAAAAATTAAAATATAAAACACATTAACATCAAATTTAACAAAATACCATGTTTAATGGGATATTTTACTGTTAGTTGAGAATATAGATATTTTTATAAAAACGAGAACTTTAAAGCTACCAACTTGAACAAACACAACCAAGAGATTCATAACATAGAGAGTTTGAAAGATCTATACATACATATGGTATGCTATACACACATAAGGATATGCTTTAATGGTTTGAGTGCATGTCAAACGACGTTGACGAATGATACAAAATAAAGTAAAATGCAACCATAAAAGCAGGGAGTCAAAGTCCGAGATTCAATTTTTAACCATTTGATCAAGTTACTCGATACTATTTTATACTAGGCCGCCTCTATCTGGGTCTTCACGCATTCCATACAGGGTTAGTTAGAGGTTTAGATAATTTAGTAATTACGACCCAGATTTCTTCAAAGCTTATTTTAGGTCGTGATAGGCAATGAGCCTCTAGCTGGCTTTATATCCAAGTCAACGACATAAATCGAAAAAACTAATTGGTACAAGAATTTCAATATAAAATAATGTGCGTTACGTTACGTTAACGGACTGAGATGAAAAGTCTCATAACCAGCATGGAATGTGGAACTCATACATGGAATTCTTTTACCATAAAGTGAATTTTGGCATTACGCAACCACTTATATAACACAATAATTATTAGGACTACAATGCCACCGACATTATTTGAAAATTTGGTCCGAATTATGAATAATAAAAACACAATTTGTGGCTGATTTTGATCATAAAAAAAGCGTAAACTTGCCATATTAAACATTGTGACCTCTGCTTTTAAGTTACACGTTACGCATGAAACATGGAGCTAATAAGTGAACAACCAAAAAAATGTTTTTTTAATTCACATATAGACTATTTTTTGTACTAGTAATACAAAGCAATTTACTTTTCAAGCTTAAATACGATTGCGGAATTCGGAAAAAACGTAACCTGATCAAAGTACAAAAAAATTCCTACTAAAGAGCTGTTTGTGCTAGCAACCACAGTGCCACCATAAAACATAGAGGACAGATCTGTAGTTATTGGTGTATTACCAAAATTTGCCACAAAAACGCAAGTATTTCTTCGTGGATACCAACGTTCAATGACAATTAAGTTTTCCTCAGTTTCACGAATTTCCATATTTTTAGAGACCATGCCGTCTTTGTAAATAGCTCTCAAATAAATTGTGGGCGTATTTAACCTTAGGTCAACTAGATTTTTGATAATATTTAAAAAATTATATTTTGTTTCTGATGTTGATTTTGAATTCCAGGGGAAAAACCCGCCACTATCATTATTGTTGCCTTTAAAAGTCATATGGACTAAGTTATGAACGTTTTTATACTCATGAAAATCTTTTTCAACCTCACTTTCAGACCAACCACCTAAGCCTATTTCGTCTCCATAAAATAAACTTACAGTACCAGGTAATACTAGTTCTAAAGCAGTTAGTGCTAGAGAATTATTAACGTATTTAGTAGATATTCTTTCACTATTAATATTACCAATATTCCAGTGAATCCAAGGATAGTGTGGTTTATTCCAAAGATTACCAGATGTTATACTGTTGATATGATTTTTTAATGCATTAACACCTTTTTGTAAATCTAAATGGACATCAATTAAATCTATCCTATTCAGTAACACAGCAATAGAATCACCCTTAGTGTTTTCATATGCTTTATTACTGGCAATTAATATTTTCCCACTCCCAATTATTTGTTTCCAAATTTGTAGAGTTTTTATAAAATTTACATCATCCACAAAATTTTCAAGATTTTTTAAATAAAAGCCGTCGACATTTTGTGCTCTTGACCAAAAGGCTATAGCGGCAGTTGTTTGATCATTAAAATTGCCTGAAGTGTCGTTAGTAAAATGTACAGTGTAGTTTGAATTTGAGGTTGACAAAGTTGTTGCCATACTTAAAACGGGCAGATCTAAAACAATGTACATTTCTTTCTCATGAACACTTTTCACAAAATTTTGGAAATCACTAAGTACACCCACACTTCTATCAATTTTAAGCAGATTGGTTGTATTACTGTAATTTTCAGGATAATCGTGTGTTTCAAAAATATAGTTGAGCCTAACTGCAATAACACCTAAATCTTTAATGTAATCCAGTTTCTTTGTAAGACCTTTTAAATCTCCAATTCCGTCATTATTAGAATCTTTAAAACTAGCTGGAAAGACCTCATAAAACACCTTACCCTGGTGCCATGGCAGATCTGGATTACATGATTTAGGTATAGTAATAACCATAGCTATAATGGCACCCAAACAAGCTACCAATCCAGAAAGAACAACCCACAATAGAATCTTCCTTATTATGATCCAGTTCCAATTTACAAAGTTTGGTAATTTTCTGTTATTAACATTCATGTTTCCATTGATTTTACAACCTTCCGCCTGAAAAAAATGCAAATGTAATTTTAAGTCGCCTGATTTCTAATAATTCAATTTCATTTCCTATTTCTATTTGCTTAAAACATTATAAAACCATTCAATTAACACTCCCATGTTGTCTGTAATAAATGTACCTAGGGCGGCTTTTATTCTGACCAGTCGAATGGCGAGAGTGAACGATTGAATGTTAGATATAAAACAACTTTTTATTAAGCTATTTTTGTTAAAATAATGATATGTGACTTCCTACGTTTTATTATATGTCGTGTTTAATTCATTGCCTGAACATATGCATGATATTATACTACAAAAACCTATAATATTGTAATTATTAGCATCCACTAAAACATCCACGCTTACCAATGTGGTTGTATAGATTTGTGGTATTGCACACTTCACATGTCATCGCCCAGAGACCAAACTATTACAAAGCAAACTAATTGTGGCTTAGGAACATACCTATGTTGCCTATGACATTTATTTTTATGACTAATAAATATAATACTAAAGGTAATCATAAAGACAACTCTGTTCATTTTCTATATGAGTTTTAAAGTAGAAAATAAAAGATTAAATGAATTGCGCAGACTTCTTCTGTTTTGTTTGCGATTACTGCACATAAAAGGGGTTTTTTCGTGAACCTGGAGCTAGACTCATGTTTAAAATAGTTTAGAAAAAATAGCAACAACTAATTTTAAGGTTCAATTATTGTTAAAGTACTAACCATAATTTCAAAACATATATTGAATTCCAGTTGACCCCTCTGCTATGCAGTATTGAAACCTTAATTGAATATTCACACTTTTCATCCCTCAAAATTTACAAAGTTAAGTTGGTAAAATCTCAAATAGTAGAACTTGTTCTAGCGAGTGTTCCCAAAACGAATGTACATACCTTAATTTGTGCCAGAGGTACATAGAAAGAAAGCTATGTAAACATGAGAAAGATAATTTAAAGAAATAGTGTTTGAGTGAAAATTGAGTATGATGAAATTCATGTGATTTCTAATTTTGGATGTCAAATCTGCGCAATAATAATCTTTACTTAAAAATGTGAAATAGATTGAATTTGTCCATTTGACTGACAATATCTTGAAAAATCTGTTCAAAGTTAATGATGCCTTCGAATAATATTTAATAATTATAGCTATTTTATTTATTAAAATTGTGTTAATGTTAACAATTTACCTGGTGTAGTTGTCTTGTAAATTTTTATACAAAAACGAATTTAAAAATAATTAAAAAAAAAAAAAACAAAATAGGAAGCCATAATTTATTACTTACCTGTCCTACAATAAGATCACCATTTTTGCTTAGTGTTTGGTAATCCAACATACTTATATTGTTTATTAGCTGGGCACTGACTGGATCTTGAACTACAGAATTAGAGTCGCCAGATGAGCTGGAATCACCTGCAGATGCATCTGAAATGAATAATTATACTACTATTAACATTTTTCACACATCTATATGAAATTGTTAGTCAAAATTTGTTTGGTCGAAGGGACTGAATGGTCTAGAACCCTGTTTGGGAATATATATATATATATATATATATATATATATATATATATATATATATATATATATATATATATATATATATATATATATATATATATATATATATATATATATATATATATATATATATATATATATATATATATATATATATATATATATGCATATATATATATATGTGTGTGTATATATGTGTATATATATGTGTATATGTGTGTGTATATATGTGTGTGTATATATATATGTGTATATATATATATACATATATATATATACATATATATATATATAATAATATATATATATATATGTGTGTATATGTGTGTATATGTGTATATGTATATGTGTATATATGTGTGTATATATGTGTATATGTATATATGTGTATATATGTGTGTATATATGTGTATATATATGTGTGTATATATGTGTGTATATATGTGTGTATATATGTGTGTATATATGTGTATATATGTATATATATATATACATATATATATATATATGTGTGTGTATATATGTGTGTATATATGTGTGTATATATGTGTATATATATATATGCATATATATATATATGTGTGTATATATGTGTGTATATATGTGTATATGTGTGTGTATATATGTATATATATGTGTATATGTATATGTATATGTATATATGTATATATATATATATATATATATATATACATATATATATATATATATATATATATATATATATATATATATATATATATATTGCCGATTCTGAGTTTGACGAGTATACCAACGGTTCATGAGACTGGTGGCTGTACCCAAAAACGTGGATCCGAAGAAAACGCTGCACATCAGAAAGAGACAATCACTTCATTATGTCCACGTCGATGCGCCACCGCTTCGGCAATGCTGTCAAGGTGTAACAACAGCTTTGATCAGGGCTCATAGAAGATTGAAAAAAAAATTCAGAGCTCACACACCTGCTTGGGGCCCAAAATTTTCCATGTAGCATCAACAAGATAAGTTGCAATTTGCTCAGGAGGTCAGGTCAGGTCAGGACAGGTGTAGACCAGTGGAGGGACATTCTCTTCACAGATGAGACATGAGTATGTATATTCTGCAACGATTGATGCAGAAGTGTATACTGAAGAGGAAAGAGACCCAGACTTGTATAAAGAAATACATCCAATATGGTGGTGGTTCTTGTATGATCTGTGGTGGCATATCAGTCGAAGGTAATATGGAACTTGTGTGCGTCTAGCGGACAGATAGTGGTCACGGCAAGGGTCGCTGAATGCTGGGCAGTACATATGGAGATCTCACAAACAAGACCATGTGGTCCCATATGCCGGTTTTAGCAATGGGTTCATATTAATGCATGATAATGTCTGATCCCATGCTGCATTTGCTGTGTGTGACTACTCGAAAAAGATCACTGTTATGCACTGGCCAGCATGAAGCCCAGACCTGAACCTGATTATGCATTTTGGGACTTTGTAAAGAGACACATCAAAGCATGAAATCCTGCTCCAACCAATCACCAAGAGCTCCAGGTTACCATTACAGAAGAATGGGAGAACATACCCCAAGAGAGTGTGGTGACTCTCGTAACATATATGAAGGATCGGATGGAAGCTGTCACCATAGCAAAGGGAGGAAACACTAGATTTAAAGTAATTTTTTTATGTTTTTAATTTTATTTTTTGTAACTTTGTCCATTTATAATTATTTTTTATAAATGATTAAAAACACATACACAAATTTTTAATTACTAATAGGCAATTAAATAACCATTCTAATGCTATCCTACAACCATACCTTAAATTTGACAAAGTTTGAGTAAAAGTATTTTAAAGTTGCTTTTTAAAAGGTGTGATTTTTGATGCCCAGTGTTATACATATGATACACGTATAAATATAGTAAAGCATATGGCTATTCATATGTGTATATAATTTTAAAAGTTTATAAACTAATAAAACTTATCATCATACTTTTATTTCCATATAGGCATATATAGCGCTTTAAAAGCATAATTTAATTGTTATAATCTCACATCTGACACCAATGTATGTCAGCCAAGAAGTTAAGTTTTCAAAATATAGTCACGATAGCCGAATGGTTGGGTGGTCGGAATTTCGAGTCAATAGACCCGAGTTCGATCCCCAGTTGGTAGGCTCGTACCAATGGGTTTTTCAAAAACTTATGTACGAATATCGTTGGCTTGGACATAAAGGCGGCGACGGGCTCACTACCTGTCACGTTGTCCAGAAAATATCTTCGGTGAAAGGTGGGTCGAAGGGACTTAATTGTCTAGACTCGATCTTTTTAAATAAATATCTTCACGCAATTCCCAAGACAGGGGTAGACAGAGGTCTAGTCTAGACAATGAAGTCCCTTCGACCCACCTTCCACCGAAGATATTTTCGGGACAATGTGACAGGTGGTGAGCCCGTCGCCGCCTTTATCTCCAAGCCAAGGATATATCGGACATAGGTTTTAGAAAAACCCATTCCGACCAATGGGGTAGTAGATTCAAAAAAATTAAATGATGAATATAATATAAGGTTTTTGTTTATGAAGAAGTATTTTTAATTTTGAAATATTTAAAAAAAAAATTGACATTGAAATGTTAATTTGTATTATACTGCTGTTCTACATCTACCTACAACCGATTGTCTATTTTTATTAGAACTACATGGATTTATAAAAAATAATGTTTTAATAAAAAAAGTAATAGGTTAATTATCACCTGTATTCGGCATGTTGTCCAATTTATGGCTTTCATTTATATTAAGAAATTGTTCATCATTCATTTCTTCCGAAAGAGGATGCTTTAATTCCAGTGGCGTAGGACTTGGAGTCGTTGGCAATAGCAAACATGTTGACGATTTAACGCCTCTTAGGTAATCCATAGTTTCCAAGTCCCCCTGCCTCATTACTGCTGCTAGCTTCGGGTAAATCATTCATGACCACCTCTTACTTGCAAAACGGTTTAAACCAAACAATACACAATCGCTAATTAATACATAATATTAATACATATATATATATATAGCGCTTTTAAAAGCATAATTTAATTGTTATAATCTCACATCTGACACCAATGTATGTCAGCCAAGAAGTTAAGTTTTCAAAATATAGTCACGATAGCGAATGGTTGGGTGGTGAATTTCAGTCAATAGACCGAGTTCGATCCCCAGTTGGTAGGCTTCGTGCCAATGGAGTTTTCAAAACTTATGTACGAATATCGTTGGCTTGGACATAAAGGCGGCGACGGGCTCACTACCTGTCACGTTGTCCCGAAAATATCTTCGGTGAAAGGTGGGTCGAAGGGACTTAATTGTCTAGACTCGATCTTTTTAAATAAATATCTTCACGCAATTCCCAAGACAGGGGTAGACAGAGGTCTAGTCTAGACAATGAAGTCCCTTCGACCCACCTTCCACCGAAGATATTTTCGGGACAATGTGACAGGTGGTGAGCCCGTCGCCGCCTTTATCTCCAAACCAACGATATATCGGACATAGGTTTTAGAAAAACCCATTCCGACCAATGGGGTAGTAGATTCAAAAAAATTAAATGATGAATATAATATAAGGTTTTTGTTTATGAAGAAGTATTTTTAATTTTGAAATATTTAAAAAAAAAATTGACATTGAAATGTTAATTTGTATTATACTGCTGTTCTACATCTACCTACAACCGATTGTCTATTTTTATGAGAACTACATGGATTTATAAAAAATAATGTTTTAATAAAAAAAGTAATAGGTTAATTATCACCTGTATTCGGCATGTTGTCCAATTTATGGCTTTCATTTATATTAAGAAATTGTTCATCATTCATTTCTTCCGAAAGAGGATGCTTTAATTCCAGTGGCGTAGGACTTGGAGTCGTTGGCAATAGCAAACATGTTGACGATTTAACGCCTCTTAGGTAATCCATAGTTTCCAAGTCCCCTGCCTCATTACTGCTGCTAGCTTCGGGTAAATCATTCATGACCACCTCTTACTTGCAAAACGGTTTAAACCAAACAATACACAATCGCTAATTAATACATAATATTAATACATATATACTGTACATGGACACTTAGTATATACTAAGGTACTCAGTGATGGAAACTATAACGTAGAGATCATATTCTCTTTGATGGAAACCTAATTGATTAAAGAGATGGAGCCGCTACGAATAACAGATGAAATACTGCTATCAGGGGGTCGACACTTCAGTACAAAAATGAGTAATACATAATATTTTAATATTATACAGTCTTTATTCTATAGGAATAAAGTTTATTTTTGTTGTATAAACTTGTTTCACAATCCAAGGTTCCAAATTGAGAGAATAGACAACCTAAAGCAATTAAATCTTTGGGCATTAATGTTGTTAATCTATTATATTTGACATTTCGTTGACGGTTTTGAGATTTGATAATAAAATCCATACCTACGTAATATATTATCTTCGGAAACTATTTGTTATTTGTTTTGGGTTCAATTCGATTTAAATTTTTCTATTCAGTATTTATATTATTTTAGTTTCTAGCTTAATACAGTTGAACTTTGGTAATACGGAAGATTATCAAACTTGGGTAAAATTTTAATTTGGTTTTGTGTGAACAAGGAGACTTTGTATATTCAAAGTCACAATTGTAATAAATTAAGATGAATGTTATCTCATCTATCAATCATATCTATGAAAATGTGTATTATCTCATTAGTGTCCTATTTGTGTCACAAATTATGTATATACCCAAGGCGAACATTTTTCTGTATTGTTGATCTAAGGTAAGGGAAACTAGTATAAGTAATATATGTATAGTGGTTTAATATTTATACATATTACAACCATAGTAATCCTTTATTTAGCATCATTAGAAAATATAGTGAATCTAAAGTTTTTCCTTTTGTCCATCCTATATCTCTTTTTGTACATTTTTAAATTATATTACTTTTATTCTACATATTTGCTTCTAAACTATTTTTTTGATAATTTTAAATGAAAATTGTAAGTAAAAGCGGGAGTAATAAAAGATTTTGAATTTTTACTCATAGAAAATTGCATGAACTCAAATACATCTGAGGCTCTCACTTTTCTCAAAAATGCTTCAATAAAAAGGGGAATTGTTTATAAACAGCAGTTCTAACATTAAACTTGCCTAACATTGTGAGATGATATTTTTGATGAAATTATCTAGATTTCGCACATCACTAGTTTATCGATATTGGTTCCTACCACAAGTATCTCCTTTAAATATATTTGTACAGTTGGTAAGGAAATCTACATGGAATTCAAAATGCTAGGACATGATTTTATTTTATTAAATGCCGACTCTTATAACGTCTTGATTATATTATCTTTGACAGCTATCACTGTATAATGTAGTGATTATATACTCTTTGTCACTGGCGTTTGACAGTTGTTGGACACCAAAGAGTACATAATCACAACGTTTGGAGACTTCCAATAAAAGATAGTGATTGCGACTTTATAACGTAGTGAAGTGATCTTTTATTTCCAAACTTTCAATAATATTGAAATGTAATAGTGGAATTATATATAGATGCCGCCGTACTAGGCGAGGTATGTAACGAGTCTAAGAAGTACAAGTACTCCAAAATACTTATTCCATAAACCTGTTCCACGATTATTTTGAAGCAAGCCTTTTTATGAACTTGTTCATATGTTACAGAGGTTGTACAGACTTAGACCAGTTTGGATTCCTAAATACAGAATAACCCTCAATAATAAATGCTCATATTATAAAAATGTATAGTGGTGAGGTCTTGCATTTACACCGAGACAAAATATTGCTATAGTGTCGCGACAAATTCTTTTTTATGTGAAGGAAAATGCGTTACGAAGAAAAGTCGTCCGAGCCCTATAAACGAAAGCAAAGTCCTTCGACAGAGTGGGGTGTGGGGGAGTAATTACATATTCTAGATACAATTATAATATGTACACATTTCAATATCGTCTTATGAATGAGTTTGTGTATCTGGGTTAAAAGTTCACAAGAGATGGAAAGTGTGAGAGTGATATTGAAAGAAAAGTGAATGCAGGAAACATGGTGGATGGAGCTTTGCACTCCTTTATGAGCAGTCGGATGGTGTCTAACAAGGCTCGTTTGGCTGTGCATAGGGGAGTTTTGGTTCCGACACTCATGTACGGAAGTGAAAGTTGGGTATGGCAGAAGAAACATGAAAGCAGAGTAAATGCAGTTGAGATGAGAGCATTAAGAAGTATGTTAGGAGTTAAACTGAGCGACAGGATAAGGAATGGTGAAATAAGGAAATGTTGAGGTCTGAAAGAAGATGTAGTGACTAAAATTGAGAAAGGTATGCTGAGATGGTTTGGCCATCTCGAGGGAATGAATGAAGAACGATTGACGAAAAAGCATATAAGGCGAGTGTGAATGGAAGTGTAGGAAGGGGAAGACCTAGGCGGACGTTTCAAGACCAAATCAGGGACGTCCTGAAAAAAGGCCAGGTCAAGAGTACCCTGAATCGAAGAGAATGTATGAAGGGAATAATGAAAGTGGACGAAGCGAAACAAGTATGTAAGGATCGTAGCAAGTGGAAAGAAGTGGTCTCTGCCTACCCCTACGGGAAAGAGGCGTGATGATATGTATGTATGTATGTAATATCGTCTTACGGGCAAACCTATTTCATACGAAGTTTATGAAACCAATCATCTTAAAAATTATTGTGTACATTTTGGAGATAGTTTTTTTTTTATATCCAAAGTTTTTGAGATTTTGAAATATAAATGGCATGCATACTTATGAGAATTTTTATTTATAATTATTGTGTGTTATTTTTACTTATTTAATTTTAAAGTTGAAAACTGCTTGCGCATAGAAAACGACGCGAAGTTGGTTTCAATACCGCAACATATATGTAACAGATTAACTTACTAATTTGATTGAAGTTATTGTAAAACTGCAAGTACGTTCATATTAACTGTTGTTATTAGTTAGTCCATTTCTCATGCAAGTGAATGCGAATGTAATTCTTTTGAAAAGTAGAGATTCTAATCCGTAAAAACAATGAGATTTATCATAGCATTCACCTAAGCTGCTTACGTTTGTTCAACTACTTTGACCGCTACAATTTTTTTATGTTTTTATGTACAATTTTCTTTTTATTTTCGAGAACAAGCAAGCAATTCGAGATTTTCTGTTTAACTGGAAAAAGATAACATCAAGATAAAGTCACGATAGCCGAGTTGTTGGGTAGTCGGAATTTCAAGTTCGATCCCCTGGTGGCAGGTACGTATCAATGGGTTTTTCAATAACTTATGTGCGAATTACATCGTTGGCTTGGACATAAAGATGACGACGGGCACACCACATGTCACGTTGTCCCGAAAATATCTTCGGTGGAAGGTGGATCAAAGGGACATAATTGTCTAGACTAGACCGCTGCATACCCCTGTATTGGGCATTAAGTGAAGATATATAGGTAAATTAGTTCACAGCCATGCTCTACGCGCGCCAGCTACGGTAATTCAATGATCTACACACAAATGTACTAACTTAATTTGGTTAAAGATGAGGCATATTAACTGAAACAGGTCTTTAGAATACGGTTTTTTCTTAGACGTCTGCATATTCAGTATAGACAATATGTTGTCGTTGACATTCAATGCGTTCCATGTTAGAAGTACGACGCGTACTCGACTCACGTTCTCACACAACTTAATAGGTCACTGAAACCCGGAGCCGGAGACGCTGCGAAAACCGAGCACCGTATTTAAGAAAGTTTTCGATGTAAATGTAAAAAATTAATATGATAATTAAAGTTATTTATTTTTATAAAAATTAAATGGGCTAGCTTTATGTAAATATTTTTTTTATTTTTTCAAGCTTAATGTCTTAAGACTGTTGTAATAGAGAAAAACATTTCGATTCAAATTAATTTACTTGTTGATAAGTTTGAACTAAATTGAAAGACAATTCTTTTAATTTTAGATATGACAATAAATAAATAAATATCTTCACGTAATTCCCAATACAGGGGTAGACAGAGGTCTATTCTAGACAATTGAGTCCCTTCGACCCACCTTCCGCCGAAGATATTTTCAGGACAACGTGACATGATGTGTGCCCGTCGTCATCTTTATGTCCAAGCCAACGATATAATTCGTACATAAGTTTTTGAAAAACCCATTGGTACGAGTCTGTCACCTGGGGATCGAACTCGGGTCTTTCGACTCGAAATTTCGACCACTCGGATATCGTGACTTTTTTTTAGACATAACAATGTTTATAATTCACCACTTTATTAAATTAATGACAAATTTAAAAAATCAACTGCTACCCAGCAAAGCCTCGATGTTATGGAGAGGCCTTATTATTATAAATGTGAGTTAACGGACGATTACGAAATAATTGTTCCTAAGGTATTTTATCAGTACCAGTTCCTAAAAAAGCATACTTATATTTCACCTAGTACGTGTCATCTCTAGTAGTGGTCATGTCTCTTGGCTTGTTAGAGAGAAAATATTGTAACGTAGTGATTATATATGCTTTTGGCAAATATGTTCTGTGGATTATGTGGACACCAAAGAAGATATAATCACTTGGTGGACTCTTTGATAACTCTGAATGGACTACGATCGATTCAAAATGTTTTTAGGCTGTGCTATAACAGCATAGAGTACTTTCTATCTTTATATACACATCCGTAATTTTTAATGTTTAGAGTTAAGATATCCATCGTGTAATTAAGATATACATTAATTCTTCGAAGTCAAACTTTTTGTAAATTACGATAAATAAGAGACTGCGATGGTATTCATTTTTTTAAGACAGTAAATAGAGAAAGTAACTCAACTATAGATAAATAATCGCCGATAAATTTTTACGACTCAGTGAAAGGTATTCGCATTGCAACAGCAATGCTTTCACTTAGATCACTAAATAATTCTGGTGTTGAAGTTTATTTAAAAAATCATAGGAGATTTGCCAGTAAGTTGCATATAAGAGATGTGGAATATCAATATTTACAAAGAAGTAAGATACCCACAATGCACTTTCAGAAATCTTTACCACGTTTGCCTATTCCTGAGATATCAAAGACTGGTGAGAGGTATCTTAAAGCATTGAGACCCCTTTTGTCTGATAATCAATATGTAGATGCTGAAAGAAGAACTCATGACTTTCTATCACACGAAGGGAAACTACTGCAAGATAAACTTATTGCCAAAGACAAATCCAATAAAAATACAAGTTATATTTCTGAGTACTGGTTTGATCTGTACCTTCGTGATCGTGCAGCACTACCAATCAACTACAATCCGTTAATAGTTTTTCAGAATGACACTAAACTAGGATACAATAACCAACTTGTAAGAGCAACAAACTTTTTAATTAGTGCTGTAAGATTTATGAATTCATTAAGAGAACATATTTTAGAGCCTGAAATTTACCACTTGCAACCTAAGAAGAGTAATACTCCATTATTTAAGAGTGTGACAAGGTTTTTACCAGATTCTTTGTCATGGTTGGTATTTCTGTAAATTATATAAAATGAGTAAATATTGCTATGAGATATTAACTATATTTTTTTAATTCATAACAATTTGTAAGGAAATCTTTTCATTGTATGTATTTTGAGATAAAATTATCATTTCTGATATGTTGCAATTAAAAAATTACCTATTTTATAATCCTTAATAGTGATTTTATAAATAATAAAATCTTATAAATATTGCCAACTGATATCTTGTTTGTCAAATGACAACTCTTCCTGAAACTGTGAGTTGATTAAATACTTTTGTTTCACTTATTAAAAAATTTTAGCATTACAAATAGTACAAACACTTCATGGCAACAGTGACAACAGTGTCATGAGCCCTATAGATGCTAAATATCTATATATTTACAACACAAGTGATTGATTCAGGCTGCTGAGGTTAGGAAGAGTAAGTAGTGTGAGTATTTTAAATAGTGTCATACCTTGAAGAGAAGACTTTAGTAGCCATGGCTTGGTCACTCACACTGAACCAAGAGAAAATTCTCTGAAGTATTTGTGTTGTAATTTCAGGTATGGGGCATATTTATTCAAAGCATTTCCATTAGACATGAGCCAGTTTGAGGGACTCTTTGGTGCAACCAGAATACCAATGCTAAATAAAGATAAAATTTATAGGGAATACACAAGCAAGCATGTTCTTGTTCAGAGAAACGGAAATTTCTATATCTTTGATGTATTTGATAGAGATGGTAAAAATTTCTTAATTTATTATATTAGAGAAAAATATTGACTGAAATAAACTTATTGACTATAGATTTTCCAAAAGTAAGATATATAGAAAATAAATACTGTTTTGAAAATCTGGTAATGGCAGTTCCCTCAAAATTCATATTAAAACATAAAACTTTATTTCTATTAAACCTTACTTTCACATTTCCTAAGTAATACTTAAATGCAATTTCCTCCTATATATTTGATTCAATCATCTGTACATGTTTTTGAAGGATTTTTTTTCCTGATGTCTCACATTCATTTGAGAACTGAGGTTTTGGATTGGGCTGTTGGAACAGGAAAAATTAAAACTACAATGCCACAGAGAACCATGGAGCCTTTAATAAAGTCATAATATATACATAAGAATATTGCATTTTACTACCTATACCATGACTGCTAATTAGCCTTTCCAAATTAAACATCAAGGCAATGGGGAATAATTTCTTTTTATTCATTTTATTTTGTTTAATTAATTAATTTTATATTGTAATACAACTTAATTTCAGGTAATATATTATCACCAGCTGAAATGCTTGGAAATTTGACACAAATTATAAATGACAATTCTCCAAAAGCCCAATTCCCTTTAGGTATATTAACAACTCAGAACCGCAATGATTGGGCAAAACAAAGATTATATTTAGAAGGAATTGGCAACAAAGAGGCTTTAAAGAAAATAGACTCGGCTATTTTCAATCTAATCCTGGATGATGTAAACATTAGTGATGATAAGCATAAACTACTCAGAGTTTTCTTGCATGGAGATGGCATAGACAGGTAAAATATGTCATAAAATTTGATTGGCTTCATAATGATTAAGAAGTTTTAAACTAAATTTGCAGTCATTTGTCTGTATAATACTTAATAAATTTTGTATTTAAATGGTAAATTCGTGTGCAGTAAATCAGCCGCAATAGCCAAGTGTCTGAATGACTGTTGAATTAGGAGACCCTAATGCTCAGTTGGGAGACTTCTAACAATAAGTTTTTTCAGAAACTTTTCTTTTTATAGAAAAGAGGCAAACGAGCAGGTGGCTCACGTGATGTTAAGTGATTACCGCCGCCCATGAACACCCGCAATAACAGAGGCATAGCAGATACGTTGCCTCCCTTAGAGTGCCCTTTGTTAGACTTTCACGCCGGTATTCTGTGAGGTCGTGGTACTTCCCCGGTCGAGCCTGCCCATTCATGCAACAACAAAAGCTGATGCGTGGCTCTACCACTGTAAAACGTACGTACGATTTGCAGTCATAACTTGTAGTCTTATATGTTGAAGCTCACCTACCTGTCACATTGTCCCAAATAAGCTCTGTTGAGAAATCTGTTCTGCAGAACTCAGTTTCCTGTATTGTTTTTGGCATAAAAGTAGTAAAACTAGTAAATCTGACAAATTATCTTACAGGTGGTTTGATAAATCATTCAGTCTTATTGTCACCAAGGATGGTTACTCTGGTATTAATTTTGAACATTCATGGGGTGATGGTGTTGCAGTCCTGAGGTTTTTCCAAGAACTGTATGCAGAAACTACAACCAAGCCTTTTGTCCATCCAGAAACTACAGCTTTAAATAATAATATAACCGTAGAAAAGTTAGGTAAATGTGTAAAGCCTTATTACTTCCTATTATAACATTAAATAGTTTTGTTGAAATTAAATAAATACGTACATACGTACATACAAAGGAACAACATCACATACTCTATCTATTTTGATCACAAAGTAGGAGATAAAGCACTTGTATTAAAGTACCACCAACACCCATACATGAGAAAATTTAGAAAAAGTGTATTCTTCATTGACCCAACTGGGAACCAAACCCAAAACTATTATAATTGGGCACTTTTTTATGCATTTTCATTTTTTTTTTTTCAGATTTTAAACTTGATGAAAAATCAGTCAAGTTTGTGGAAACAGCTCAAAAAGAATACAATAAATGGTGTGATTCATTAAGCATTGATTATATACTTTATGAAGGACTAAACAAAGAAGCATGTAAAAAACTTAAAGTCAGTCCTGACTGTATAATGCAGTTGGGTTTCCAGGTATGCTACTACTTTTCTTTACAGAATATTAATAATCAATACTAAATTCAAAAGAAGAAAAAAAAAGCCAATGGCATAAATCCTAGCTGGCCAAATTATAAAGGGAGAACACTCATGCTTATTACGTATTTAGGTCCTCCCCTTTAATAAATACTGAGGTTAATTTTGTAATAATTGAAAGTAAAAATACCTCTACAACTTAAATGAATATTGTTTTTAAAATAATTTTGAAGCTAAAATATCTGAATAATTTGTAGTGTATCAAATTGGAAACCTGTTGTAAGTTTAGAAAGAACTCATTGATCACTGTAATGTGAAAGCATTGTAGGATCTTGTATCATCATTGAGGATACAAGGTTCAAGAACCTCCATGTGACTATCTCCTGTGAAGTATTTTGAGCATTTCAATATCTATACATGAACCTTTGTTGTGAAGTCCATGTCTTGGCAAATAAATTCAGTCTTAGGTATAGTAAATTTTAATTCTAACATTGCTGGATGGTTGGATGATTGTAATTCGACTAAACAGGCCCAAGTTCCATCCCCAGATGGAAGACTTGTACCAATGGGTTTTTTGAAAAACTTATGTACGATTTATATCGTAGGCACGGACATAAAGACGACGACAGGCTCACCACCTGTCACATTGTCTGAAAAATATCTTCAGAGGAAGGTTGAAATGACTTAATTGTCTAGACCTCTGTCTACCCCAGATTTGAGACTAAAAAAGATTTAGTTTTAAATTTAAGTAAATATTATTATTATTAAATATTTTGTTTCAGGCAGCTTATCATTTGCTCCACGGGAAATATGTCGGCACCTACGAATCTTGTAGTACTTCAGCATTTAAACATGGAAGAACAGAAACTATGAGACCATGCACTGAAAAAACAAAGGTAAAAATAAGACATTTACTTTTTAATAAAAAAATAATCTATATTTTATGGATATGAATATTTCCTGTTATTTCGCCTTACTTTGCGACACCGTTAGAACAAAAATCATTGACTTTTTATTGTTTGTCTAAAATAAACTAAATGCAGATGATAAGGTTTTTTTTTAAAACCAATTAATAGTTATCTCATGGTGGGTTTTGCAGTCCATAGACATCTGCTACAAAGGTTACAGATGCGTTATTTCTATCGAGGATTCTAATGTCTCGCCCATAATTTCTCAAGCTTTCGGAACAACGACATAATCCGAAACTTCAATCCACTCGAGAGACCCGACCCCAGAGACCCGAGTTCGATCCCCAGGTGGCAGTACCAATGAGTTTTTAAAAAACTTATGTACGAATTTCATCGTTGGCTTGGACATAAAGGCGGCGACGGGCTCTCCACTTGTCACATTGTCCCGAAAATATCTTCGATGGAAGGTGGGTCAAAGGGACTTAATTGTCTAGACTTGACCTCTGTCTATCCCTGTATTGGTAATTGCGTGAAGAAATTTTTTTTATATATTATATATATATTATAATTTTAATATAATATTTAATCAAACAGTAATTAATAAATTAAAAAAAGAGCAATATTAATTTCAGTATCTTAAACCTAGTTAACAGAATTTCAACTGGAGAACTTTTAAGTAATAATTAATAATTAATTAATAATCTTTAATTGACTTTTATGTTTCAGTTATTTTGTGACAATCTCCATTCAAATAGGAGCTCCAAAGAAGAATTGCGTTTAATCATGCAAGAATGTTCAAGTTATCATACGCAATTGGTAAAAGAAGCGGCCATGGGCCAAGGTTTCGACCGACATTTGTTTGCTTTGATGAAATTAGCCGAAGAGTACAACTTGCCTCGCCCTAGTTTGTATGATTCCTATGAATATCAGTTTTTGAATAAATCAATACTGAGTACAAGCACTTTGTCTGCTCCTAGCGTAATGGCTGGTGGCTTTGGTCCTGTTACAAAAGAAGGCTTTGGAATCGGGTAAGTTGAATTGTCGATGGAAGTTTTTCTGGGTGATTTATTTCTGTCAAAACAACTTGGAAATAGATATATATGAATGAAATTAAAGTGTCTGTTTGTAATTCCAAATTAGCAGCTTTTCAATAAATGCATCTGAAAGTATATTCAGGACTTACGGATGTTGACATTCTTCCCTCGTCATTAATATATGTACATTATTAATTATTTAATTTTTCGCCCTAACTTATATTTGTATAGTAAAATCAATAATGCCTTATAATTTTACAGGTACTCGGCATTTCCTGACAAGTTAGGCGCTGCGGTAACCAGCTACAAGACACATAACGATAGTGCCCAATTCATAGAAGCTTTACACAAGTCATTTATCGACGTAACGAACATATTGAGTTAAATTTAACATTAATATTCATCTTATTCTTTGATCTTAAGCTCAAATCAAATTTGTATTAGTCATAGACTACGTAGCAAAATATATTTTACGCAATCTTAAAACTATCAAATATCTAAGCGTCATACGCTTATAACTACCAAAACATAATCTCATTGCTGTGTAAGCAATGTAAGATATTTTATCTACAAAAATAAATACATAAATAAATACAAAAATAAATATCTTCACGCCATTCCCAATACATGGGTAAAAAGAGCCTAAACAATTAAGTGGTTTCCACCCACCTTCCACCGTATTAAATATGTGCCTTATTTACAAATTTTCCTGTTTTGTAATATTCACTGTAATTATTAATTGTTCCTTCTAATTTACATTGATAGTCTTCAAGTTTTCGGTCTTTTACAGCACTGAGAAATGTTATATAGAACTGTGAAATAGTTAAGTAGGATATCAAATTCATATTGGCAGTTTACATGCTTTAATAAAACATTTAAAAATATCCATATTCAAATGTGAATCTATTTTGAAATAATTTAAATGAAAAAAATATAATAATTTTACACTTTAGGGTTTCTACGCGGGCGGTGCTAAAGGCGATGTCGTGCTGTCGTGTTATATATTTTCAGAATTTTACATTTAAAATATAAATATATTATTGTCATGTTGCATTTATATTAAAAAATACATGTATGCCTTTTTAAGCAAATCCACATATTTAGTATAAATAAATTAACATACGTTTTCCTAATATTTGTTTTTTTAATACCCCTTACGAAGATTGGATTATATATATATATATATATATATATATATATATATATATATATATATATATATATATATATATATATATATATATATATATATATATATATATATATATATATATATATATATATATATATATATATATATATATATGTATATATATATATATATATATATATATATATATATATATATATATATATATATATATATATATATATATAAAAGCCCGTCGCCGTCTTTATGTCCAAGCCAACGATATAATTCGTACATAAGTTTTTGAAAAACGCATTGGTACGAGCCTTCCACTTGGGAATCGAACTCGGGTCTCATGACTCGAAATTCCGACCACCCAACCACTCGGCTATCGTGAAGATTGGATTGACCACTACAATTTCACTCTGTGTATAAATTAGATACGGCGACAGGCTCTTCTTCTTTCTTCTTTACATTCTGTCATGAGTCCACTGCTGAACATAGGCCTCCCCGAGAATTCGACACAAAGAAAGATCCTCAGCCACCTGCTTCCCTCGAATCCCCGCAACATTTTGCAGGTCGTCACTCTTGTGGAACGTCGCCTTACACTGCGTTTGCCTAAACGAGGTTGTCACTCGAGAACCTTTTTTCCACAACGGTTCGTCGAGCTATGTGGCCAGCCCATTGTCACTTCAGCGTGCTTATCTTTGCTGCTAGGTCAGTTACCTTAGTTCTGCTGCGGATGTCTTCATTCTGGATTCTATCACACAGAGAAACATCGAGCATAGCTCTTTCCATAGCCCGCTGAGTAACTCTGAGCTTAGGTCATCACTGGAAACACACACTGATTGTGAATTTTGGACTTAGACGTTGAGGTATACTCGACGAGAAGATATATCGTAGTTTCCCGAACGCTGCCCAGTTGGATACGTCGATTGATCTCTGACCTCTGACTGACCTCTTTGTTGAAGAACAGAACAACCACGCTTTCGGCGTAGCACCGTCCTGGATTACGGAATTAATCAGCTTCTGAAGAACTACAAGTATCGGTTCTCCGCCCGCTTTCAAAAACCCAGCCGTAATTTGCCCTCACCCGGCGCCTTTCCGTTTTTAAGCTGTTTCAGAGCCGTCCTAATCTCGCTTAGACTGACGTCTGGGATATGTCGGAGTAGTGTCGGGTAAGCTTGGCACCTCAGTGTGCGTGCGTTATATGTTGCCAGGTCCAGTCGTCGTGGTTGGCAGCGCGATCTCCTCCGGAGATTCTTTTCCTCCGAAGATTCCGGAGAAGAGCGGAGCCGCCGGGCACTGAAGGCCATTTTTGTGTACTCTTCATAGAGGGTTTAGCCATAGTTGTCACGCTTGGCGAGCGTGTTGGCAACCGCAGTTTTTTTTCTATATGGTGTTATTCAAGATGATGGATAAGATGCTACAGCCCATCTCCTGATATTTTAAGATCCCTACGTCGACTTTTACGACACCCATGGGATGAGACGAGACAGCACATTCTCTGAAGCCGCTGCCATACGGCGACAGGCTCACACCACAGAAATTCTGTTTCGAATATGTTCTGATTCCTCAACAACTTTGGGAAAATACACCCAACAACCACCGGCATTGGTTTGACATGGACGTTTGACATGATGTAGGTCTTGCCCATGTTCATCTTAAGACCTACCTGTCGAAAAGTACTCTTGAGGTCATTGAGCATGGTGCTGAGCTCCTCTAGCTATCGTGGCATCAGGACTATGTCCTCGACAAACTAAAGTGTGATGTATTCGCCATTGACGTTAAGAGTGTATCTTTTCCAGTTCTGTAGCTTGAAGACATCTTCCAATGCAGTGGTGAAGTTTCTGGGATATAAGGTCACACTGTCTTACACCTTTATGCAATTGGATAGGTTTCGTGCTCTGGTTGACGGGGATACACAACGTAGCCTCGTCATTTAATCATCTCAGCACGTCGATATGCTGGAAGTCTATCTAGCACTGCTGAAGAGACTGTAGAACCGACCAAATTTCAACCGAAACGAAGGCTTTCTTATATTCCATATACGCCAGAAATAATGGTAAATTGTACTCTTTCGTCTTCTGTATAATCTAGCGAAGACTATGTATATAGTCGCTGTTTAGAACCGTTAGGGTTTATAGTTCTTCAAAGGGTTTATAGTTCTTATTCTCTGTTTTGAAAAACAGGACAACCTCGCTTCTACTCCATGCTTTCGGCGTATCGCCACAGATAACAGAATTGAAAAGTTTCTGTAGGATTAAAACGGGTAATGGCCGGCCTGTCTTTACGGAGAATGACCGGCCCGAGATTGCCGCTCCAAGTGAGTCCCATTTCGGATGCCTATTGGTGAGTGAGTTTAGGCGTGTAGAATTCGATGATTGACTAAATAATGAATGTTGAAGAATAAAAATATACATTAATATATGTACCTAATATTATAATTTGTAATGATTACAGTAAAAAAATATCTCTATATAGTAGTTAACTATGGAAGAAAATAGAGGAACTTGACAGTGAAACTAGTTTATAATCACTACGATATTATACTGTCTGTGGATTCTGGACAATATATAGGTACTTACAAGGAAAGACGTGTATATCTATGCTATAGCAGGTCTATAGTACAGCGACACAACTGATATCGATTTTCTCACATCCACCTCATACAGTGCCATATTCATAGTCGGTTGCTGCGCCTTAAATATAAATACACTTGATTTAGGGTTGATTTTTGAAACTTCTAAAATAAATTGGCTTAATACTTAAATATACTCATCATCATCAATACGATCTGTAAAAGACCACTGTAGGACAGACACCTCTCCCGTACAGACGCTGCAGGCTTGGCAAGCGGATTGGCGATCGCAGTACACTTTAGAAGCTGCATCCCGTCACCGGTCTGTAACTTTTTTAAACTTTTTTGTGAACTGTTTAAAGATGTTTATTCCGCCACCCATGGAAGTAAATGAGTGGTACATTCTTATTATTATATATAATTTAGTTGACGGGACTTCTATCTGATGATTAAGAAATCAGCAGTCTAAAATTTAATATTTAAGACAACCACTTTCTGTCTATTGATTAAATTAAACTAGAATGTAATGTAATGTAACATAACAATAAAGAATGAATGAAAAAAAACCACTTTTATTGTATATCACAGTCAGAAAATAATGGAAACAAAAAAATACAAGAACCTAATTAGTACATAGGATTTGGCGGCTTTATCAATGCGAAGAGTACAAACTGTGCAAAGCGAATCACTTTTTGAAAATAGTTAAGTGGTGAAACATAAATATACATATTACCCTGAAACTTATACATTTATAATAAAAACTAATTTTAACAAGTAAAAGATCAATTTTATCCATTTGTGTTCACATTATGACAACCATGTAGTAATTTGTTAATCCAAAGAAAATAAGTCACGATAGCCGAGTTGTTGGGTGGTCGGAATTTCGAACCGAGAGACCCGAGTTCGATCCCCAGGTGGCAGTACCAATGAGTTTTTCAAAAACTTATGCACGAATTTCATCGTTGGCTTGGACACAAAGGCGGCGACGGGCTCATCACCACGTTGTCCCGAAAATATCTTCGGTGGAAGAAATTGGGAATTGCGTGAAGATATTTTTTTTTTATATATTATATATATATATATATATATATATATATATATATATATATATATATATATATATATATATATATATATATATATATATATATATATATATATATATATATATATATATATATATATATATATATATATATATATATATATATATATGTATATATATATATATATATATATATATATATATTTCAAAGAAAATCAAAGTAAAGTATTTATTCGTTTTATGATGATATTATTTGAGTTTGACTATAAATAAAGCTGCGTTGCATTTTATCAGCTCCGTTCCAATTTACGGAATTTTGCTTAAATTATTGTAATAGGAATTTGTGTAAAATTAATTCATAGGCATTTTACATTCGAGTAAAATCTATATTTTGTATCAATTTAAATTCATTACAAAAATGTATAGCATCTAACCAATAAGTCGCAATAAAAAATAGGGGCTTAATAAATTTTGAGCAACAGTGATGCGTAAACATGAAAATAATTAAATTAAAGCCATTAGTTATTGCAAGTGTGCGAACTGTAAATGTCAAAGTTCATTCTAGTGGTGTTAGTTTTTTAAGAAAATAAATAGTCTTTTGGTATTAAAGTACTTGTGGGTTATCTTATACCATTGTAGTGTTGTTCGTTATGAATTTCCAGGTAATTATTTCATTATTATTATTTCTATCTTTTAAATGTTTATTTATATCAATTATTACTTCATACTTATGTGGGATTAAAAACAAATTATGCTCGCTTATATTTCATTTTCTGTATGATATCATGAAACACATCAATAAATAAATTAATAAGAAAGAAATTCTTATCGGAAACTTTTATTATAATGGAGATTATAATTGGGTATTGATTATTTTCGTAAAATAATTTCACATTAATTTTCATGCTTGCTTTGAATTTAAGTTGATAGTTTATCTTACTTAATCGGCTGCCTCATAAAGAAGATTTACTACAATCGCGATGCTTGACACGCTGGATTTGTGATCTGCATGTTAGATGCTATAGTCATTAGTCCGCGCTTAATTATGGTCTGGTATTATTAGACATGGTTAGCCAGTCATATATCGGACGGCTACTGAAAATTTAGAAACTTTCCCTCTTGACCCTCCCCCCGCTAGATGTAAGGAGGATTGCCACCATATGGGTGGCAGAAAAATTCAAAGCCTGGTGGTTCACCAACACTAGTTAAAAAGTTTTTACATACCAAATTTAGCCAAATCTAAATCACACATTCATATCATCCTAAACTAAGAATCACTGCTTTCAAAATTAAATGGTGAAAATGAAAATTTAACTACATTCATGAATTACCATATATGATGGGAGAGGAAAAAGTTTTTTTTACCAAATTTTATATTAAAATATGAGAAGTTTAAAAAATTGACTTACATTTGATTGTAATTCATCATTTTCTTTGATAGATTGCATAGCTATCTATCTACCTATTGCAGTAGCTCGGGACTAAGTACTTACTTTTAAGACTGATCAAAAAACTACAGTAAATATATTTATCAGCTCTCTGTTAATATTAACAGTACCTACAGAGTTCTGGGTAGACAGGAATGAAGGTCTATGGGTTCAAGATCAGGGTTAGGCGGTGGTTGTGAACACTTCCCAACTGATTTTGTTAGGGAAGTGTTTCTGCAATGTTTTTACATGTCTAAACCTGTTAGTGGTGTGGTGTCGTCGTGATAAAAACCACACCCTTCCTGTTGATCAGTAATGGCTGGTTTAAGATTTATTCCTTCATCAATATATAAATAATTTATAAATCGAACCTGGGACTTCAGAGCTGGCGACACCATGAAAACCGTTGAGTATGTCTCTCGTGAAGGGAAATTGCTATAGAGCTGGGGTAAAATCAGGTGCAAGATTGTATAGACCTGTCTCTTTTTCTAATAATATGTTACATACATTTTTGTTACGAATTTTCATTTAACAAGAAAGAGAACAAATTTCATTTAACATAATGTATACTGTAGATACTACTTTAAACTATTCTATATTATTATATATGCTATAAAATCTGCATACTAAAGTAAAACAATGTTGTTTATGGACAATGTTCTCATGCTGCTTTCAGTATTAATAATTAAATAGTAACTGCTGAGATGGTTGATATTGAACAAAAACCAAAGACTTGATAACCTTTATTCAAATTATGCAAGTGGTTAACAATGTGGCGCTACTAAAAAAGCGTGGTTGTCAAGAAAGTTGGTATTCAAGAAAGAGAATGGTAATATGTAATAATAATTCACTCCCAGTCAGTTACCCACTCACCAGAGAATGACCCGATTCACATGAACTATTCCTCATCTGAGTCATTGGAGAACTTATCAAACACAACTCTCAAACATTCAAGAAAGGAAAAATTCTTAGGAAAAATAAATCAACGGATGATGCCGTTTTAAAGCTTTCTACCTAGTAGCTAAATACTTAGATAATAAAAATTTTTGTATTGGGGTTTTTCTAGATCTACAAAAAGCTTTCGACACCGTATCTCCAAAGGTACTTTTAAAGAGACTAGAGCGAATAGGTATACGTGGGATCCCCTATGACTGGTTTGAAGATTACCTGAGTAATCGAAGACAACAGATTAAAGTTGGCATTTATACTAGTGATGAATTACCTTGTAATTACGGCATCCCACAAGGTAGTACTCTTGGACCTACTCTTTTTCTGTTGTATGTCAATGATCTTTGTGATATATCACTAGAAGGAGCCGATATATTGATGTATGCAGATGATACCGTCCTGCTATTTCATCATAAGACTTGGGATGAGTTGCAATCGCTTACTGAAAAAGGATTAAGTGAGGTTTCTAAAATACTGGAAAATAGTTTACTTTCTCTAAATGTAGATAAAACAAAATATGTATGTTTCAGTATTACAGAGGCTACAAAACCTTCCAGTAGTTTTAAAGTAAGGATGCATACATTTCCTTGCAACACAAGACCTCATTGTAATACACAATGTGATTGTAGAGAGTTGGAAAGAGTTAAGTACACACACTACCTCGGCGTAACTATTGATGAGAAGTTAATTTGGAATCATCACATTTTAAACACCACAACCAGAGTAAGGAAGCTTATTTATATATTTAAAAACCTAAGAGAAATTGCAGATCACGCTTTACTATTATACGTGTACAAAACTCTTTGTCAACCTGTCATAACGTACTGCATTACATCGTGGGGAGGAGCAGCAAAAGTCATATGCTGGGGCTGGAAAGGGCACAAAGAGCTATTTTTAAAAGTACTATCTTTTCTTCCTTTTAAATATTCCTCGCACAGTCTTTATCAAAACTGCAGAGTGTTAACCGTAAGACAATTGTATTTGAAATCAATTATTCTCAGGTATCACAGCGATATCATTCTGTCTTTGCCCCTAACTAATCGAAGGAGAGTGACATGTCCGACAGTACGTACCAGAACAGAATTTGCTAAACGGCAATATTACGCGATGGCCGCTCGGGTGTACAACAAAATAGGAAATTTTCAACTAATTAGAAGTTGTAATAGGTATAAATTAAAGAAATATATAGATGACTACATGTATAATCTTAACTACGACAGTACAGAACAATTTATGGAAACGCTAACAGATGTATATACGCATACCACGCTTACGCAAACACACACACACACACACACACACACACACACACACACACACACACACACACACACACACACACACACACACACACACACACACACACACACACACACACACACACACACACACACACACACACACACATCCATGGCCTCATGCAAGTATGGCTTTAAAGCATAACAATACTAACTGATAATTTAAGAGAAAATAAGAAGAGCACTGATTCCTGTAACACAGGCTTGCCTAGCACAGGAGTCAGAGATCATAGATCGAATTTTCTTTTATGTATACTTACTGATTTGTGTATTGTTTGATGTTTATAATTCTGTTTGTGTGTGAATAAATTATTATTATTATTCCCATCTGCCTGGATAGACTATAGCAATGGTTCCAATCAGTGGTCATCATGAAAGAAATTAAGATTGTCTAACAAGAACTAAATTATTATTGCCTGTTCATTGCACAAGGAACACCATTTCCAAAGCTGAAACAGAAAGGATACTTGGATATGTCGAAACTAAGGTGTTTATTTGACGACCTCTTAGGTATTTATGTGGACGGTAGTGTACACATCGGTTTTCATGCTGTCGCAAGCTCTGAGATCCCAGATTCAACTCCCTGTCAGGTGAACCTAGAAAACACTTTTACAATATATACAGGTGTAAACAGAGGTCTAAACAATTAAGTCCTTTCGATCCTCCATCCACCGAAGATATTTTTGCTACAACGTGATAGGCGGTGACGCCGTTGCTATCTCTATATCCACGCCATCGATATAAATCGTTCATAAGAAAAAACTCATTGATACGACCCTGCCTGAATAGATCATTTGAGATATTTTTACTTGTAGTTGAAGTGTGGCCTCCTTCTACTAGCTATAAGCGTAATTTTTACAATAAAATTTATACATTTATTTGTACAATAGAAGTTCAGGTCACAAAGGCATCTGCCTCACAGATGCATCGTCAACAGATCCATTCGTATCTGTCGGGCTAGTTGCCATCCCACAGAGACCTCAATATAATAATGTGATGGGGACTCCATCGCAAGCATTGACAGGTAATTTTTAAAAAATGTATGTCAGTATAATTAATTTTCTTTTGTTTCAGAATATGTATGGAATATATTAACCAATAAATTTCAAGCTAATATTGAGCAAAATGCTAATTAAGGAATACAGAATACCTCTTCCACTTACTGTGGAAGAATATCGGATCGCCCAGCTCTATATGATTGCAAAAAAGAGTAGAGAAGAGAGTTCTGGTGAGGGTAGCGGTGTGGAGATCATTGTGAATGAACCCTATGAAGATGGGCCAGGTGGAAAAGGTCAGTACACTCAAAAAATCTATCATGTTGGAAGCCATTTGCCTGGCTGGTTTAAAGTTTACTTCAAAGTCAGCCTTAACTGTATCTGAAGAAGCATGGAATGCTTATCCGTATACAAAACGCGATATACGTGTCCATTTGTTGAAAAATTTTCCTTGAAATTGAAACTTATTATTTTGCTGATAATGGTCACCAAGAAAATGTATTCAAATTATCAGGCAGTGACTTGAAAATAGAATAGTTGATGTTATAGATGTCGTTAAAGATCAACTTTATGGAGCTGATTATATAAAAGAAGACCCAAAACTTTTGTATCCCAAAATGTAACAGAGGTCCTCTCACCGAAACATGGTTGGATGAATACTGGAAAGAAGTTCAGGGTAAACCTCAACCTCTACCAAATGGAAAATCTCTTATGTGTGCATATAAACTCTGTAGAGTTGAATTTCGATATTGGGGCATGCAAACAAAATTAGAAAAATTCATTCACGATGTTGCTTTAAGAAAAACAATGCTTAGAGCGCATCGTCAAGCATGGGCATGGCAAGATGAATGGTATGGACTCACCATGGAGGACATTAGAGAAATAGAACGACAGACACAGTTAGCTTTACAAAAGAAAATGGCGGGAGAAGTGACAAACGATGAGCAAGATATGTCTGAAGAAAACTCTAAATCATTAGCAGCAACAATGAGCAGTTTAGAGAAAATGAACGACAGACACAGTTAGCTTTACAAAAGAAAATGGCGGGAGAAGTGACAAACGATGAGCAAGATATGTCTGAAGAAAACTCTAAATCATTAGCAGCAACAATGAGCAGTTTAGAGAAAAATGAAGAACTTGCAACTCCTTTAAGCACCAAAAGAGTTGAAAAAAGAATACCAACACATTTAACACCAGAAGGTACCCCACCACCAGAACATCAAAATTCTTTAAAAAGCAATATTCGATCGTCATCTACTGGATCCATTAAAAGTTTACAAGCACAAGTAGCTAATTGGCGAATGGAAACTCTTGTCAGAGAATCTGAAACTGAAACTGGTTCAGAAGATGAATTTTACGATTGTGAATCATCATTTAACAAATGGTCATCATTGTGTTCTCTTGATGAAGCTGAAATAGATATATCTCCAACTCAGGGCGAACATAGTCATGAGGATAGTATTTTCAATCCATCATTTTTAAAAGAGTAACTTCAGAAAGAGGTTCACGTCGCATCATTACGTTACAAAGCCATCAAAGCGTTGATGGATGTCCAGAAACACCTGTGCATAACTCATGCCCAATTACTGTGTTGATACTCGTTTTCCATGCTGGTAGTGTTCTTGATGCAAACATTGATATGACTGCAAAAATCTGACGTGACGACTTTTAAGGAGCATTCGAATCAGTTATGCGTCAACATTATCCAACTTTAGTAGGTCACATTGCTATTAAATTAGTTTCATGTCCGTCAATTTGCACGGAAGCACTTGGTGTCCTTTCCACTCTAAGTCCCTACAGTTTTGATTGCTCTCCATCTTCAATGGAATCACCTTCACTTACAAATGATCTCATTCCTATTGGCGCTATACCATTAATATCAACAAGTTCTCCAGATTATATTGAATCAGTTACAAAACAATAAATTTCAAGCTAATATTGAGCAAAATGCTAATTAAGGAATACAGAATACCTCTTCCACTTACTGTGGAAGAATATCGGATCGCCCAGCTCTATATGATTGCAAAAAAGAGTAGAGAAGAGAGTTCTGGTGAGGGTAGCGGTGTGGAGATCATTGTGAATGAACCCTATGAAGATGGGCCAGGTGGAAAAGGTCAGTACACTCAAAAAATCTATCATGTTGGAAGCCATTTGCCTGGCTGGTTTAAAAGTTTACTTCCAAAGTCAGCCTTAACTGTATCTGAAGAAGCATGGAATGCTTATCCGTATACAAAAACGCGATATACGTGTCCATTTGTTGAAAAATTTTCCCTTGAAATTGAAACTTATTATTTTGCTGATAATGGTCACCAAGAAAATGTATTCAAATTATCAGGCAGTGACTTGAAAAATAGAATAGTTGATGTTATAGATGTCGTTAAAGATCAACTTTATGGAGCTGATTATATAAAAGAAGAAGACCCAAAACTTTTTGTATCCCAAAAATGTAACAGAGGTCCTCTCACCGAAACATGGTTGGATGAATACTGGAAAGAAGTTCAGGGTAAACCTCAACCTCTACCAAATGGAAAATCTCTTATGTGTGCATATAAACTCTGTAGAGTTGAATTTCGATATTGGGGCATGCAAACAAAATTAGAAAAATTCATTCACGATGTTGCTTTAAGAAAAACAATGCTTAGAGCGCATCGTCAAGCATGGGCATGGCAAGATGAATGGTATGGACTCACCATGGAGGACATTAGAGAAATAGAACGACAGACACAGTTAGCTTTACAAAAGAAAATGGCGGGAGAAGTGACAAACGATGAGCAAGATATGTCTGAAGAAAACTCTAAATCATTAGCAGCAACAATGAGCAGTTTAGAGAAAAATGAAGAACTTGCAACTCCTTTAAGCACCAAAAGAGTTGAAAAAAGAATACCAACACATTTAACACCAGAAGGTACCCCACCACCAGAACATCAAAATTCTTTAAAAAGCAATATTCGATCGTCATCTACTGGATCCATTAAAAGTTTACAAGCACAAGTAGCTAATTGGCGAATGGAAACTCTTGTCAGAGAATCTGAAACTGAAACTGGTTCAGAAGATGAATTTTACGATTGTGAATCATCATTTAACAAATGGTCATCATTGTGTTCTCTTGATGAAGCTGAAATAGATATATCTCCAACTCAGGGCGAACATAGTCATGAGGATAGTATTTTCAATCCATCATTTTTAAAAAGAGTAACTTCAGAAAGAGGTTCACGTCGCATCATTACGTTACAAAGCCATCAAAGCGTTGATGGATGTCCAGAAACACCTGTGCATAACTCATGCCCAATTACTGTGTTGATACTCGTTTTCCATGCTGGTAGTGTTCTTGATGCAAACATTGATATGACTGCAAAAAAATCTGACGTGACGACTTTTAAGGGAGCATTCGAATCAGTTATGCGTCAACATTATCCAACTTTAGTAGGTCACATTGCTATTAAATTAGTTTCATGTCCGTCAATTTGCACGGAAGCACTTGGTGTCCTTTCCACTCTAAGTCCCTACAGTTTTGATTGCTCTCCATCTTCAATGGAATCACCTTCACTTACAAATGATCTCATTCCTATTGGCGCTATACCATTAATATCAACAAGTTCTCCAGATTATATTGAATCAGTTACAAAAACAATAAATTCTGCCAATACTATTTTCAATGAATTTCTTAAATCTGATGATGGTAAAGGATTTAATGGCCAGGTTTGTATTGTTGGTGACAGCATGGGTTCTGTATTAGCTTATGATGCACTTTGCCGTACACTCCAATATCAATCACGTCATGACAGCGAAAATAGTATTCTTAACACAGAAATTACTATTCCTAATGAACCTTCTGAAAATTATTTAAACAAATCTCATTTACAAGCACCAACACCACGAAGACGGTCATCTTCCACTAGTGATAATCAAACAAAATTAGAATTTGAAGTCACAGATTTTTTTACTTTTGGAAGTCCTTTGTCGCTTATTCTTGCTTCAAGGAGAATCGCTGATGATAAATCCCGAGATATAATGAAGCCCCCTGCGCAACAAGTGTACAATTTGTTTCATCCAACAGACCCAGTAGCATCCAGACTAGAACCTCTACTTTCTGCGAGATTTACGAATTTGCCACCAATAAACGTTGCTAGATATGCAAAGTACCCGCTGGGTAATGGGCAGCCATATCATTTAATGGAACTTATACAAAGCCATCCTCAATTATTTGGCGATCATTTACAAATGCCCCCCACACCGATATTGCGCAGGCTTTCTGAAGCTTCAGTTCAGAGTACAGTTAGCGGTTTAGTGGATAATATACCTCTAATAACAATGAACGCATTACAACAGAAGTGGTGGGGAGCTAAAAGACTAGACTATGCTTTATATTGCCCAGAAGGGTTAGCAAATTTTCCTACAAATGCTTTACCACACTTGTTCCATGCCAGTTACTGGGAGAGTTCGGATGTCATTGCTTTTATTTTGAGGCAAGTTGGTCACTTTGATTTGGCCTTCTATGGTCATGTGGAAGACAAAGACAGTACATTATTCAAACCAGGACAAGAAAGAGAAAAATGGATGAGAAAGCGAACATCAGTTAAATTGAAAAATGTGGCGGCCAATCATAGAGCTAATGACGTAATTGTAAAAGAAGGTTGTCCACAAACATTTACGGCAAGATTTATGTATGGACCTCTGGATATGATAACTCTCACCGGAGAAAAGGTAGATATACATATGATGAAAGATCCCCCAGCTGGTGAATGGACACTATTGTCAACAGTGGTAACTGACAAAACGGGGAGAATAACATATACTTTAAGCGAAAAACAAAGCGTTGGATGTGGTATATATCCTGTCAGGGTTGTGGTAAGAGGAGATCATACAAGTTGTAACTTCCATTTGGCCGTAGTACCCCCACAAACTGAATGTGTAGTATTTAGCATTGATGGCTCTTTTACAGCCAGCGTATCGGTGACTGGCCGAGACCCAAAAGTGAGAGCTGGGGCAGTTGATGTCGTCCGTTTTTGGCAAGATCTCGGTTACCTTATTCTTTATATAACCGGGCGACCTGATATGCAACAGAGAAAAGTAGTATCATGGCTGGCTGAACATAATTTCCCGCATGGATTGGTCTTCTTTTCAGATGGATTTTCCACAGATCCATTGGGCCATAAGGCAGCACATTTGAATAGCCTTATAAATGATCATAGCGTTATCCTTCACGCGGCGTATGGATCAGGAAAGGACATCAGCGTGTACCATAATTGCGGACTGTCTCCTAAGCAGGTGTATGCTGTTGGCCGTATAAGTAAAAAATATTGTAACATGGCTACCACTCTAACAGACGGCTACGCTTCCCATCTCGCGGATTTGAAGCAACCCGGTGCGGTCCGGCCGGCAAGGGGCAACGCACGTTTGCTTGTACCTCGTCGACTTTTGGCTCCCGTAAGCAGTGCTTCTACTAGCCGTAACCGTCGCTGATATACTATTTTTAGCTCTATTTTTAACGTTGCTTGAAAAGAACTAGATAACCTATTTTTTGATATGGTTTAGAATATAATTTATAAATTTACTATATTTTTGGGTTACTACAATATTTACCTGCTCAGGTATTACGATTGCTTATCACGCTTTTTAACAGTATTTATTACCATATATGTTGTTACGATGACAAGAAATAATCGATTTTGATGTGATTATGTGTTATGTTTAAATATTTATCACCAAGTTGTGCATAGACTTTATAATCATGTTCTAAAGTGTTTATATTTAATGTAAATGTAAATTAATTTAAAGTCACTATGTACCTAACTAACTTATATTAAAATCGTCTGAAATCTTGTTGCTCTGTCACGGGTGGTATGGGTAAAATTGTTTGTATAGTATTTATTGTTATGTGTTGAAAGGACAAGGAATCTCTTGAGAGCAATTTTAATAATGTTCTAGTCTTTTTGGTAAGTTAGATGAATCTAATGATCTACGGTAAAAATAACCTTACATCCTAAAGATTTTTAAATTTTTGTATCCAAAAAAATAGGGATTTGATATTTACTTTTATTAAAAAACAACTCATATATTGTTTCATACTCAAAGCGAAGTTTCTTTGTGAATGTGATATACAGAATAATTTACCAGAATGTATGCAACTAGACGTCATATTTTTATATAAAAAGTTCTGAAATAATGAAAAATCTAAAAAACTGCTCAAATGATTGACTGGAATCTCACTAACTTCAGTTTTTAGCACAGTTTCTCAAAAAAAAAAAAACAACGTCTTGTTATTCAGAACACAACTAGAAAAACTTGCTATTCCACAATTTTATTTGATGTTCGACTTGTCTAGCTGCGACAAAAATTTACTCCGTAACTGTTTTCTCCCTATTATATTAAAATACATTTAAAAAAATAAATATAAACATCTACTGTAAGTTTATAGGTATTAGAAAATATTCAGTGTCGCATTATAAGATTTATCAGAATATTAATTCCTTTCGCTATTCCATATTTTTTATTATTAATGATTGAGTAAGTGAGAGGAGTAAGTGTAAGGTGTTTTTGGAAAATGATATTTGTTTTGTACTATTTAAAAAACAATAATACCTTTTGCATTTACCTTAAATCTATTATTATGCTGAATCAGAACAACTAATAGTATTGGGCTTCAAGCAAAGTAGGTACGTTTATGAAATGTTATATAGGTCTACACTGTGTGCCATAAAAGGTAAAGTATAATCCATGTACTTATTTGAAAAATAATGTAGCACTTTCACAAATTTGTAATAAAATAAAAACTTTCTGATAAGTATAATATTTTTTATCTAGACATAAAGACGTTAGGAACTGCAATTTAAATCTATTAAAATTTAAATGTTGTTGAAAGGGACGCATTGTGGATCTCAATGATATAAACGTTGTAGCGGCAAGTGATTCAGTTTTTAGATAATACAGGTTGATTTTAACCTTATAGTTTTTGGAAACAATAACTAAAAATTTGTTGATTTAATACTATAGTTATTTACAGAAATAATATACATATTACCCAACCGGCTATTAAGTTTAGGTTTCAGAGTCGAATGGAGGTCGGACAAAGTTAGCTTCCGTGTTAAAAATATGTGTGCGCATTGAAAAACAAAATAGGATGTTGGATACTGGTTCGCATAGGCACCTGAAATAAGTTTTTTGTGCGGTATGGAGTTCAAATAAGTCTTCATTATGTGAAATTTCTCTATTGTGTACTGTGTAATGTTAACGTTTCTTGTGAAATGCATTTAGAAAAATATTTGTGTCATATTTTTTTTTGTAGTATGAAAATGTAACCAAAAACCGTAATCCCGTATTATCGTTCGTATATGTTTCGCATTGCAGCTCCACGGTAAGAAATTCTTAATTCCTTACTATGAAACGTTCGATGTCAGTGTGTAGAAATAATCCCTGTCGCTAGGCCAGAGCGAAGCCATAGTATATAACAATACTATTGAGTAGTATATAACAATGTAATAGTATACAACAATATTATAAACACCTTGATGAGTTCTTTGATACCAATTGATGTAGGCACTAAACAGTAACTCGAGTCATATGGAACGGATTTTGAAATGGTTTTCATTAATAAACGGTGATCCTTAAACAAAATATAGGTGTATTATCAGTTTCAGGATAGTTGTAGTCAAAATTACATTTTAATCTAGCCTGACATGCTACATGCCACATACTAGTAATTAAAGCGCAAATGGCATTGTTTGAAACTTCTACTAATAAAGTGTTTAATTAAAATAATTGCTTGCTTTTACTTTGTTAAAATTGAAATAGAAATACGCACAGGGTGTATGTTACGAGGAAATAAAAATAGAATATTACAGCCAAAAGCGCTGATGTAAACGTTTATCATGGCCATGTTTACAATGTTTCTAAATTCTATCAAAGCTGATCTAATCCAAATCCATCAGACTTGTTTATGTATGGCGTACTTTATGAGTCTTACGCAAATCACGGCTATATTAAAACAAAATATGTATGTTGCAATCTTTCGGATCAGTATGTAATCAAATAAAAGTCGAAGAATATCAATAAAAAGAATATAAATACAGCTTGCGAATACAGAATAAAATTTTCCAAATTTATATGCACATAGTCAACCATTTCAAACAAGCCTTTGTATTGCTTTAATTAAACAAGCGTAAAAAAAGTTTCAGCGTTCGTGCTAGCAGATGTCTGGAATCTTTGAGACTGCAGGGTCTGTTGTTATTATTTATGGCATCGTTTTTCTGATAATTTTAAATCCAAAAGAACGATAGACATGGGAGGGAGATTACATGCGCAACATACTCATTATTCATAAATCTAGCAATAGCTGTAATTGCTCGGAGCTTAATTTTTGTCTGACGGTTTCCCCGCCAATAAGGAGCTGCATGCCAGTAATCAGTAGCCAATTACAAGACCTGTCCCTCATTCATGCCTTACGATAACCACGGGAAAACAGTGAAATCGTTCCCGGCGTTGTCAAAAAATACCGCCTGTTTTGCTTGTTCTTACGCCAATACCGCACGGCAAAGATTACACATAATGTAATATTATTATTATGGATTATGGTCACCTCATTGTGTAGTGTCGACGTGAGAATTTATCTTGTAGGAAGAACATATAGCGGGTAAGCAAAATTCCACACAAGCAAATCGCTGACGGGCTAGTGCGTCTAGTGTCTGAGATTACGACAAATCCACCCTAGGCGTAAGTCTAGTATTGGACTTTTCCTGTCTGATAATTAGTCAGTGTATCACCTTTCTCTATTTCTGTGTTTAGATCTTTTTGATATGTGTCTAATTTTCTGAGAATTTGAGAGTTTGTATCACTATATATTTAAGTAACAGTAAGTACCTAGTGTAATAAAATTGCTTCCTCTGTGCGGCTTCAGCTGCAAGGTCAGCTTTTATATGTAAACTTGTAACCAATCTATTAGGTTTCAGGTATTATACGTCATATTGATGTCTGTAGTATCTGAAGAATGAAGGAAACATTATTGTTACGGTTATACATACAATTTGAACGACTTTCTACTATATTGTATGTATTACATCTACTTTCTAGTCTACTCGTATATTTAAAAAAAAAGTAGTGTCCGTTTGTTGTATTGTGTCTTTGTTAATGTAAGAATTTTTTTTAGAAATTTTAAAATATGCGCACGTTGTGATAAAATCATAGAGGTATAATTACCTAGTAATATTTTATATCTCTATGATAAAAGTACAAGTCTAACACAAGTAACGATGTATTATGTTATATTATTATTTATTAATTTCACTTGTAAATCTGATTTATTAATATATAAAGAATAATATAGCAAACCTGTGTTTTAAAACTTTGAATTGTAAAATGCACTCTCTAATGTTACTGTTAAAGTATAATGCGTACCTATGTAGTTTTTAAGAATTGTCTTAAAATATAAGTATTATATATGGTCATGGATCTAGAGATAATTAAGGTTAGAATTCCTACATGTGACTGTTTAAATCTATTTATTTTCAATTACAAGTGCTGTGCTAGCTTCTATAGTTTGTTTCAAAAGTCTATGTGGATAAATAAATTATTGTTGTTGATTTTAGTTTTTTTTTTGAATATCAGAAGATACTATGGCTTCATTGGTAGGGGGATAAACCTTCTCCCTCACCGTAAAGTAGGTGATTGAGTAATTAACTCCGCTGACATATTTTGGCTGTAGAAGGCCCGCATGAAGACCCGATTGCATAGTTGGTTATGATCCTGCCTCGAAGCTAAGGGTTGGAGGTTCGCTTTAGGCGGAAAATGTGTGTGTGATGAACATTATTATATTGTTATATTAATTATTAATATATCTATTAGGCTGTTCTCTTAGTCGCCTCTTATGACACTCCTATGATAAACGAGGGTGGTAGGTTTTCACACCGACTCTACATAGCAAGTAAACCGTAAAAGTAAGGATATATTTAACAAAACGAGTGATCAACCGATACTGCGAGGTTTGAACGTGGTTTAGGATAAATATGATTTCATTTTTGTTTTTAATTCAGCGCATTATCGATTGTCTTTTCATCTTCAGTCGGGATTTAAAACAAACATATGAATATCTTCAATCCCCTGTATTGGGATTACATTATTGGGTAGACAGAGGTCCAATTAGACAGACAATTGGGTCCATTCGACCTACCATCCGCCGAAGACATTTTTGGGACCACGAGACAGGTGGTGAGCCCGTCGTGTCTTTTTGTCTAACCCAACGATATAAATCTTACATAAATTTTTGAAAAACCTATTGGTAACAAGCCTTGGAATTGAAATCGGGTCTATTGACTCGAAATCTAATCACCCAACACGGTTATCGCGATTTTGTCGGTATTGAATGTTACAAAATTACACCGTATGTATCCTAATGGAAACTTATCCATACAGGAGAAATATTGAGTGCGGTCTGGGATGCGTTGGTGCTAAGATGGATCTTGAATTCAACAAAAACGCGTAATTTCTATTCTATATTAGTCAATACATGCGGACGTTACATTGGGAAAATGCATTATTAAATTTGAATGTATTTTGAATTCCGCATGTATGCGAAATAGTCCAATATGATTGTATTATAACATCTTTTAATAGGCAACATAGTAAAATTAAAATAAAATTCCAAGAGAATGGAGATAAAATTGTTCTGAAATTAAAATAAAACTAGACCACATCTGTCCAAAAGTTATAAATCAATTAGTGCAGAGTTCAATAAACTCTAAAAGAGTCGATCCCTTATAAAAAATGAATATGAAGTTGATAAAATAATTGCTCAACTGGACCCCATCATAACAACACAAAGGCAATCAAAAGTATCAAGAAATTAATTCTAACAAAGCTCGCCTGTTTGTATATACATATTTTTTGTAGACTGGCACATTTCTTAAAAAATATCACAACACCGCTCCATCTATTGTAATTTCATTAATACATTATAGTATATTATAATATATAAATGTGTAATATCTCAGAACATACGTTTAATATCTCAAACGTCGAAGCGTCCACATCACATGGGCGACCTATTTTGCACCAATCAAGTGCAAAGCACTGACGTTAATGAAATGTGTTAATGAAAAAATTCTACTTTTTAATCACAAGTTACTTTTTTATCCAACTACAAGACTTATTCAACTTACCACAAAAAAAATATAAGCCGCGTCCAGCGGCAGCACGCGGTGCGCTAGCTAAGCGCGAGTTGCTGCACGCTCCTCGCACCATCATCCCCGCCTGTTGGCTTGATGTCGGCAGGGTCCACTGGAGGAATACGCCGTTTGCTCTAGACTGCTGATGTTATTCGGTACGCAATGCGGGCTATTTCAGGGCGAAGAAAGATGAAACTGGAGGGTGTGCGTATTGGTTAAGAGTGCACCCCTTTTTTGCTGAGCTGTAGCCATCAATAACTGTCGTAGAACAAAATCTGGCAAACTGAGTTCGGTACATCAGTTTAGAGGCTTTCAAGTATTGTCCATAATGCCGAACTCGAAAGACTACGACGTAAAGCAATTTCCCACATCGTGTGGAAAGGCAGTGTCTGCGCCCCCACTTACAAGCTGTAAAATCATCGAGGGAACATGCAGGTGTGAATGCCGCGGTTAACCCACTGGCTTTTTTAAATTCACGCGATAATGGAATAGTCCTCTAGGAAATAAAGCATATGAGAAGCATGGCGTGGAGGAGGCGAGAAGAGAACTCTCGAGAATGTTGCCTCCCTTGCATAACCCTTAAGTAAGCTTAAATAACCCCAGGCTTGCAACCTTTTTGGAAGCTAGCTGGTATCTTTGCGATACGGACTCACCTAATCAAACCTAAATCAAAGGTTTCCTATAATATGGCGGTGCAGTGGCAGTATTCCGCATCGTTGGCACCACGCTTTTCATTACTGGACGTGCTACTAAACAAAGTAGCACTATTCCAGCATGGAGACAAAGCGTCGAGGACTGAGCTTATCGCCATCCTGGGGAGTCGTCGATCATTTCCGGTTGTTCTATGCTTTCCAACTCTGATCTGCAAAGATACAATCTAGTAGCCTCGGTTCTACATCGAGAGCTCGCTCAAATACTGTCTCGTGGAATGGGAATTGCTTTATTATAAGTACTCTCCGGAGGCCGTGCTCGAAAATGACCGCGCCGGCTCTGTTGGGACCGGGCCATCATTCTAATCAAGCCCTCTATTTAAGCCCATCAGGCTTGATATCGTGTTGATAAACCGGGCATAGCGGAGGATATTTTTAATGGACATTACCATTTCATACACGAAACCCTCGTAAAAGTCGGAACAGACAAGAAGACGAAATATCTAGTCGAGGTGAACGACATGTGGAGTGGTACTCATCACTGAAACTATACCTGTAGTCGTTTCAGCCTCTCTGAACAACTCAGGCTCTTTTACAGACCGCTTCGAATTCAAATACAGAAGGCGATGCTCCTCGATATCGTCCGCCGGTTTCTCTCCCTGTCGCCCAACCCTCGGCCATCTGGTATTGTAAGGGCTCTTGTATTGTGAACCGCGTATTTAATGAGAGAGATATTAAGCTATGAAAAAATAATTAATGTATTAAACATAAAGATTTGTACAACAACGCCACCTCGGAAACATTTGGTATTAAAGCCAATGTGTACGGGGATTGGTTTGATGACTACGACGAAATTTTGTCCGGGGCTATTCAGAAGCATCGGTCTCTTTTACGCCAGCATGCCAATGCCATCCAATCAGAGCAAGTGAATGCAGGTGGTGCGGAGTTGCGTAGGCATGTGAGGGAAATAAAAGACTTATTGATACTAACCAACTGGGAGCATTTTATGATGAAGATTTGTTGGTACTGCTAGTCGTATAAATAAATGATTTGATTTGACATGTCTCCCGGATGTCTGATACTGCTGTGGCCAAGCGCGTCTTCTATTCTGAACTGCATAATGGCAAGCGAAAACAAGACAGGTAATTACTGCGGGTCATATCCTGCTGAGTTGCGCTCAATGTATTCGCGCGTTCCAAACAATCACTAACGACGCTCGCAATCGCCACAAGAAGTCACAGCGACTACATATATATATATATATATATATATATATATATATATATATATATATATATATATATATATATATATATATATATATATATATATATATATATATATATATATATATATATATATATACAAACTTCTGCGTTTCGTCTGGTGAGTGCAAGTAATCGGTGGCCCACACCGATTACCTGCACTCACCGTTGCCTCCCTTAGAGTGCCCCCCTCCCCCAATTATGGGGCAACGCATCTGCTATGGCTCTGGTATTGCGGGTATTCATGGGCGGCGGTAATCATTTACCGTCACGTGAGCCACCTGCTCGTTTGCCTTTCTTTTCAATAAAAAAAAAACAATGAGGTGATAGCTCCCATGCTATTTCTAGATAAAATCACATCATATTTTTGTATAATCTTTTAAAAAAATTCATTACGAAACGGTAGTAGATTAAAAAAATACTATCGATATGTATATGTATCTTTTTTTCGATTAATAAATAATTTAATAGGCATTTATAAGTCTCAAATAAAACTCAAAGACATTATATACCCTTTTAATGTATGTTTTTTTATTGAAATCATCCATAAACTAAGTAACATTCTAACATAACAATCGGATTTTATATTTTATGGAAAACAATGTTACCAAATTTATGAATGACCATACGATACAATATGGTGTGAAACTAAATATAATCATAGAGTAAATAAACATTAAAATAAAATAAAATGTTTATTTACTCTATGATTATGTTTAGTTTCACACCATATTGTATCGTGTGGTCATTCATAAATTTGGTAACATTGTTTTCCATAAAATATAAAAATTTACCAAATTTATGAATGACCATCGATACAATATGGTGTGAAACTAAAAATAATCATGGAGTAAATAAACATTAAAGTACTTATTTACATGTCGACATATACTTTACAAATAAGTGACCATTAATTATTGATTTGTTACTTCTGATTTAAAAAATATAAAATTTAGTAAATAATATTAAGAGCAATAATGTGATTCATTACAATATTTTCACTATGGCTTACTTTATACTTGTTCATGTATTTGTTTGTATTAAATAAATGTTATAAATTCCACAACTTTTTTATTCATTTGATACTCTTGAAAACGTTGATTTATATACAAATTACAATACTAAAATACACTGTACCTATATCACTAAACATAATGACTGGATCATCAGTTGGTTGTGGTTTCATATTAAACAAACGAGATAAAAGTTGGATGTACTTTGCTATATCGAGCGCTACATCTGAAAAGAATAATTTTAGAGAACACATTTGTCACTTCGCACTATACAATTATAAATAATATATTGAAAAATACCGACGGCAGCTCCTAAATATACTACGCATGTGTGTATACACGTTGACGCGCGCTCGTCATGACGACACTATCGAATGGCTACGCTACCACTAAGCTAACTTGTCATCGTAATTTGTAACTTTCAGTCATCTTTATAGCTTAAATACAGATAACCGAAAGTGTGTAAACTTTTTGTAAATAATGTGTATAACACGGAAATAATTTATTGGGCCCCTGCGTCAACGCCTCTCGGTTTTTAACAACGGCTGATCACACACACACTTTAAAAGAAAAAAGGTTCAACGAAACAATATATAGATTTGATAATTTTATTTCTTAATATTGAATAAAATTTAAAGTGCACAAGTTTTCTTTTTCTGTATGGGTAATATGTTTCCGAAAACAAATTAATGTATAATAATTAATCTTTAAATAAAAAAAATAAAATTGTAAATTTGTAAGAAATGTGATGAGATCTCAGCGCAGCTGCAACCCTAGTGCATTGTCAATAGCTATAGTATCAACTTCCATGCTCTAACTATTGATTTAGAGGTCTTACGTTTGCTATACAATATTCAAAATAAGTAGGTACCAAAATATAGTCCGATTGTACCTAGCTCTAGTTACATAACATAAATGTTTTACTAGTTCCGAGACAAATTCGATAAAGTAACATAACATTGTGACAGTTTGATGAAATGTGGTGGACACATGTTAAAGGGAGATGTACTTTCTTTGAACCAGTAACATATGCCTTGACTTTATAGTACAAACATTGTTTCACATATGAATCAGAATCTTGGTACAATTGTCAACATATTCCATTCGGTTTTTATTAAAGTTCTGAAAATTAGTTAATAATTTACAAGATTTTAGAAAAAACAAATAACAGAATACGTCTCAGATAATAAAAAAAAAACACTTTTATACATCAAGTACTTACCTCATAGACAGTTGGAATTACACTAGACATGCACATTTATCAAAGTTATTGAACAACACCGAAATACCACTCACTGATGGATCTCAAGAAAAAATCCTGTTTAAGGTTGATTTGATTTTACTTTAATGTAATGTTGAATTAATAGTTAATTGACTAAGTTAATTAAAGGCTACATACTAGTATTTTCGGTATAATACTACATCGTAACTTCTACTGACTTCAGCCTCACAATGACAATGTGTTACATACCACATTAGTCAAATTATTTTTATATCAGTCTGTTGTACATGTATAACTTTATGGTCACAATAAATATGCTTAAACAAATATTTCCGTTACATGAGTCGATAAAACAAAAACCAGTTACAAAAAACAACATATCATCAAAATCAACATTTCAACATTTTGATGTAATTGTTTACCGAAGTTAATAACCAATGTAATGAATTTTATTTATGGTTTAGGCTAGTCGATAAGTATTAAATTTGAGATCGCATTGTACTCATAACTTTATATCCTGCACATTAAGCATTTACATGAAATAATTATGACTACGATTAATAAATTAGCTTATATCCAAAAGTGCTCCGAAGAAACCGTGCTTTTTGTAAAATTTTTGACATTTACACAAATTTCCGCAAGTTTTAAAAAACATCAATTAATAAGGGAGATACTAAATATTATATACTAACGACAATTAAGTTGATAGAATTCTTTAACCTTTAACGAATTTTATTTTTACCATTTATACCTCCATACTTTAATTCCCATTGATTTCTCTCCAAATCTATATATTACCTACCCATGATTGTCACAAAACTTCAATTAAGACTTCATTAGCTTCTTATCTTACAAAGCTGTGTCGCTTAAAAAACCACGTCTCAGAATAACACTTTTCCAATAAATAACAATAGTGATAGGTTTGAAGTAATTGTTGAAATGCAACTTAATTATAATTTTTAATCATATTAATTATTCTTATGTTACTCAACAGACAATTATATTTAGTAATGATCATAAGAACTTTTACACATATAAGGTATGTTAAAATTTCGTTGGTACACAAGATCTTCTTTATAAATATGTACTATATTATTGGCACATACATAACCATATATAAGACTTTAGGGATCATAATAATATATAGACAACATTGCACGTTTATATTTTCACATTAAAATGGCTTCTCTTTGACAAACCAATACTTACAATATTACTATTTTTATTTTTTTAATATACCTAAAACACAAATAGCATGCTCTATTATATATTTTTTACATTCATGACATAAACCTTATACATTTTAGGACTTCAAACGTACTGTGTATAAAAATATAAACATTTCTCGCATATGTGTACTTAATTGGCATAATTTACTCTGTGAATATTTAAATTTTCGCATAAAACAAAATTTAAAAGTAATTCACATTTGTAATGGTCTAAAAAATATGTGATAGGATTATTTTGAGATACAATCTATTGCAAAACCACTCCTGATTAGGAAAGGGGTAAGAAGATCGTCGTGTTAACATAATCAAAATAATTGTTTACAAAACTAAATCTTATATTTATTTATTGTTTGATAACTAAAATTAATTAACTAGAAATTCAATAACAGCTAAGCAGTATCTACAATGCATATTACATAAAAAGCATACACATTTAATAAGCGTCAGAATACATACAAAAGATTCATTCGTGGGAAAAATTTAAACTTCAAACTTCAGTGTTTACATGAAATACTTAAGGAAAATTTAGTTTACAACAATTTCACTCTCGTAAATTTTAATAAAATTTGGAATGTAAATATTTTCAGATATTTGCTATAAACCTGTTATATTCCATTCATTGTAACGAGTAATCCTACTAAACAACATCAACGACAAGACAATACGATAATGAGTAAAATACAGGTTTAAGCGTTAAGGTGCTTGCTATACGATAATAATCATTGTCAGGCGATCTAAACATTTAAGGTTAGTGTGATTGTCTTTCAATCAATTAGTGGAGTAGCTATATTTTAGAATCAGAAAAAAATTATTAATTAAATAAATTAAAACATATTTTCAAGCGAGTAGATTGGGTCAATACTCCTACTTTTAACGATTGCAATGAGATGCAATGCAATTTCAACTGGCATTTCACCAGGTCGTATTAGAGAGAGTATAACAGGTACGACGCCTGAGGTCGATCTATTGTCCAAATTAACAATAAAAGCTTTCATTGGGCTTCACCATGGAAATCGAACTCTAGTAATTCGTAAAATACCAAAGTATTATGGTAACAATACAATTGAAAATATTATGAAATGGTAGTGTTCGAACTAATGATTATTTATATTACTTTTATCGCTAGGCCACTAATACAACTATATAGCCTTGCCTGACGTAACTATCTATATTGCCTTAATTGAGCATAATGATACGTTGGTTGTTTCCTCAAATTCAAAGTAGTATTTTAATTAACACTTTACATTATAAGTACGAATATTATGATTTTATTGCCCCGAAATTAGGCTATCCACAAGAAAAGAAAAAAAACGAATGATAATAAGATTGAAAAGACGCGCCTATAACAAATAAAGTTGAAAACCGTAACTGTACATCTTTACACAGAGACGAGGTTTGAGTATTAACCTAAACGTTTGAAAGAGATCACAATTAGTCGTACGCTTCAGAGTAACAGTGCGAACTTAAGGCTGCGAAGCCCAAAATCTGAATCGAAAATCCAATTTCTTAAATCGTCGGTGACGGTTAAGTTTATTTAAAAAATGATAATAATATGCTAAAGAATGTGTCTACATTGTAACGGCTGTAAAAATTTAAATTGATTTATAGTTTAAGAAATAAAACTGTTTGAAACTATCATAAAATCAAAAAAAGCATAGTATGTATTATATTCCAGGAATATCGCATCGTTTCTAGTCCTAGTAGAAGCTGTGCGTTTCGAAGGAGCAATCGGGAATATGGAAGAAAAATACTATAGTACGTTGCTACCACAGAGTATGCTGCAATTATATTTAATTAAGTTTTGGAAGTTTTCTTTCAACTTCGTTAACCCGCGACCTCGCACATATAATTGACGACACATAATCATTATCTGCGTCGTGAGATCGGCGCAGCCTTATTAATCGTTATGGATTCAATTTCTGACCTAAACTATTTCGACATTTTGTAAACAATTCTTACCGCGATATAAACTGGTGGTCGTCAAATTAAAAATTCGAAGGTTAAGACTTTTGAGCCACCTCATTCTGACGAAACAATACAGAAATATTTTGTGTGCACGACTCAAACCATATTTCTGGCTCCAGCAACACATTCAGACACAGACCTTTCCCGTAAAGAAACTGTGCCGTAATCGCTAAGCTTGGCAAGCTAGTTGGTGATCGCAGCCTAAGATTAAATTATCGCAGCCTAAGACAACATCAGACACTCTTGCCTGTCAAAGGACTATGTAATTTAAAGAAAGAAGTTTATTTACAAACAGATATTTAATTATAGCATAAAATATTAAAACTAAAACCCTTAAAAAAAAAGATAACCATAATTTTTATAAAACAAATAAATAAATTCGCGATATAATAACTATAAAAATAATTTCAGTTTAGTATTTTTCGAAACGGTTATGCCGCCATGATATGTTGAAATCTTACCGACTCTTAACGATATTCAGAAACAGGTAGATAGTGAATTCTTACATGAATGATTATAATTAAAATATTAATCTCAATTTTGTAAAATTAAAACACGGTGATACTGAAACGAAACAACAACGATTCGTGGTATAAGTATCTGATTAGTGTTTTTCTAGTATTCATAAAACTGTGTAAATTTTTTTCCTTGGAGAAAATAAGAAGAATCATGTTTGCGAAACATAAAACAGTTTGTACACATCTTTAATTACGTTCAAATAAAATATATAAACTATACCTTGAGTAGTGTATTGCCAGCACATGATCAAACAGCGTTATCAGACCTACCATCGCCTTTTAAAAGATCCCGCCATGGCTACCCCATTGAGTGTACGCCGGATTTAAATTAAACAATATGCTTACTATGAATAAGTAAAAGACATAGCTGCAACATTCCTATTCGTTCATGGGAAAAATTATAACAAATCTTAAGCTACCATAACACATTACTAGTAGTTGTCAACTATCACGATCTACAAACTATTCCTAAGTAAAATTAGGTGTAGCAATTAATTCACATGGTACACATTAGTTTTTCTACTTTATCTCAAACTATGTTATCCCATTTGCGTCATAGTTTGCTAATCACTTTCCACCTCGATGGGTGTTTTAAGAGGCTAAGGGAGATGTGCAAACGATATTTAAAAATATCACGAACAATAACTAATATTGTAATGTTTGTCTACCCAAAATAGCCAACTCTTATAATCATACAAAACCTATTGCAGACGCTTCACTTCGTTACCGATGAGTCTAATTTCGATCCAATATTTTTAAGATGGCATAACAACAAAACTAAAAGTATGGCTATTAGAAATTATAATAAATAAATATCTTCACGGCATTACCAACACAGGGGTAGACAGAGATCTAGTCCAGATAATTCAGTCCCTTCGACCCCAATTCCACCGAAGATATTTTGGAACAACGTGACAGGTGGTGAGCCCGTGCCGTCTTTAAAGTCCAAGCCAACGATATGAATGGTACATAGGTTTTGAAAAAAACCTATTGGTACGAGCCTGCTACCTGAGAGTCGAACTCGGGTCTCTCGACTCGGATTCCGATCACCCAACCACTCGGCTATCGTGACTTAGAAATGACAATAATACTGTAATATTAACGAAAAAATCTGTCCGGCTAATTTTCGATTGATGTCACTTGTTATCGCTTACTTGAGATATTAACAGTAACAAATTTTATAACCCGATGATAAAGATAAGATTGTTTGCTTTTACTGTTTTTTTGATTGTAACAATCTACGATTAGCGGAAAATAATTTTATATTATTTTTTCCGCTAAAACAAACAAATTTCCAGTAAAAAAATCGTCTTCATTGCTATGTTTGTTTGTCTCTATTGCTATGTTGTAATGGTGATGGGCATTGGAAGCCACAACTATTTAGTCTAAGCAAATTAATTAAACACGCAATGAGAACGCCTGATAAATTATTTGAGCATCATTTTATGTATCACTTTCAAAGACCGCAATCTCCTCAAAAGCAATTTCGTACGAAAACACTCGAAAGCATAATGTCCAAAACGTTATACGTGTAACGAATTGTATGTATCAACACGAATATCATATACCTTTTACATTGAATAATATAAAAAAAGTTTTAGGAACTGAAGATTCTAGAAACGAATAAAATTCGGAGACCGTGTATTTAAATGCAACATTCGGTATATTCATTTTGTTCGTATCAAAATAGGCAATGGCCTTCAACCGAAACATAAACACGAATCGATTGACACTTCATTCATCAAAATCAGTCGTTTATGTGCAATGGTGGACCAATACATACCTAAATAGAACCGAAAAATCGTAAATTGTATTTTATAACTTAATAATTTCTGTCGACGGTCGAATATTATTACGCTATTCCCAATATTGAGGTAGACAGAGGTCCAAATAACTATTAATATTAAGTTCTTTCGAAAAAAATTTTATGGTGAAAGATGCACCATACACATTTTTTGGGCCAAAGTGGCAGTTGTGTGAGCTTGTCGCCGTCTTGTAAGCCAACGATATGAATCGCACATAAGTTTTTGAAAAAACCTATTGCTGCGATCCTGGGGATCGAATTCGGGTTTCTTGATACGAATTCCAATCAAAACGAAACATAATTTATGATTTTTCGTCATTGGGTATGTAATATCTATGTCCATCATACATAACAACTGACTCTATCAACTCCCATCTTTAGTGCGAAACTCATATTTTTCTTCAATAAACAGACATGTCTTCAAATTGACGCGTACATACAATTTATGTCTAAGTACATATTAGATGAATTACCTTACATTACCTCCATGTTGTTGTCACCTATCGATGGTTTGGTTAGCAGAAACTCCTTGGTTTCATCAACCACAGTTGTTGTTTTGAGAAACATAATTCCTTTAAACCGTTATAAACAGAGTACCTTACTCTCGTATTTACTTTACCATTCCTTCAGATTAAAAATATAATAATAATAATAAAAAAAAAAACATGCAGAAACGTACATGTTACAATAGAATACTGTAACGACATAATCCAAATTCAAGTCGCTCATACTAGTTGCTTCTAGACTTAGAATAGACAGACATAACATAACATAACATTTATCGAAAACATTTATAAACAGTCACTTCACTTCACACAATGACTTTGTGCTTTTGTCTGTTTCGCACACAATGCGACGTGGAATCGAACCGTGGTAACGTGGTAACGGTGAATTGGTTAATTAACCGCGACGCTATGAGAACGCAACGCCGTTCTTTAATGGCGGACGTGTGAATATGACGTCCTCGTCCTCGGCATTTACGCTCTCAGCGGCCGTCAGTGCGATGGTGTCACTGTGTACCACGTGGGGCGATTCGTTGAACTCGTCCAACTCTTCTATATTCGCTGAGGAAATGAAGTCCGGAAACTAAACACATTGATCTTGTCCTTTCAAACGAGATACGTGTGAATAATAAACACTTGAAGGTGATTTTGAATGGATGACACAAGCCTCGTCGTTATTTTAGATTTTTTGTTTTTAGTTATTTATAAATAATAAATGAATATCTTCACGCAAATCCTTATGTAGGGATAGACAGAGATCTAGTATAGACAATTGAGTTCCTTAGATCCACTTTCCACCCAAGATATTTTAGGGACAACGTGGCAGGTGGTGAGCCCGTCGCCGTCTTTATGTCCAAGCCAACGATATAATTCGTAAATAAGTTTTTGAAAAACCCATTGCTACGAGCCTGCCGTCTGGGGATCGAACTCGGGTCTCTCGACTCGAAATTCCGACCCACATAACCCAACCACTCGGCTATCGTGACTTATTTTTTGTTTTAGTTATTTATAGTTTTGGAAGAATGTGATTTAATTTTAGTCAAAGTTTACTTTGCAATATAGTTACATATTATTGACAATTTTAGAATAATCAGATTTCAAATTGTGTAATTACTACTTTACAACAAGAATTATTTCATCTGTGTATTAGTATTAAAAAGTTGCCAATATAAGTCGTAACTATAAACCTTCTAGGTGAAATTTTATTAATTCACGAAACAAGAAATAAACATTGTTACTATCGCAATACAAAAAAGTCATAAGACACATACATAGATAATAAATATATAGATGGGGTTAAAATTACACATATTACTCTGATATAAGTGGATAAAGCACTTGTGTTATAAAATCAGAATCATCAAAGGTCCCACAAACACCCAGACCCGAATAAACTTGTCCAAAAAATAACTCCCTGGCATTACTATCACCAGTCTGCATGCAAGGCAAGGATTATCGCTAATTCTTTCTTACGGTTAAGGTTTATTCCTGCAGTGGATTTTTACAGATTGTGAGGTAAAAATATATAATAATTTAGATTTATAAACAGAAGGTTTCGCCATGAGGTGTTACAGAATGGAAAAAAAAATTGAAACATGTTTGAATAGGTAAAACTGAAAAAGTATGCTACGTTAATAATAATATACCTGTATAGTCAGAGGAAGAGAGCAGTAGGTACTGTTCCGAGCGTGTTGGCCACAACAGATGAGCCATCACGCAAAACGCTAGGCAATCTGCAGAGTAAGTTATACCTGTAACAAGTTACGAAGAAATGCTGAATTATAAAAGGTTCTGACTACCCCCGTGGACGAGTGGCGTAAACACCGGTTTTCAACGTGACGCCATCTCGAGGTCCTGGGTTCGATTCCCGGTCGGATCAATATAGAAAAACAACTTATTTCTAAATTTTCTCGGGTCTGGGTGTTTGTGGTGTCTACGTTGTTTCCGACTCCCGTGCCTCAAGTGCTTTAGCATCTTATATTGGGATCGGAACAATGTATATGATGTTGTCCCTATTTATACATGTATTTATTATTATTTTACAGTTAGTTCGACCAGACGAGTACTTGATTGAGGCCAGAGTTCGATCCCCACGGCTATTCAGCGAAGAAATTCTCCGTTAATTATGTACTTGGGCACTAAAACGGCGACAGGACAGGACATCACCTGTGGTGTCATGCTAGGCTTCTGTGAAATGTAGGTTGAAAGGAACTGAATTGTCTCGGTAATGGCCGACTATCCCAATATTGGAAATGCATAAAGATATACTTTCAGTAATTTCGCTCTGAAAATACGCAATAGTAAAAACTTTTATATTGATTAGAGATTTTTGAAAAACATTCTCAAAAATAAATCATATGATTCTCTAATCTCTATAGTGAAATCATCTAAAAAAATCGTTTTTTTTTTTTTATTTAGCCTTAATACTTTGTTGATGGTCCATAAATAAATCAAAATAAAAAAATAACTAGTGGTATTAGTGGGCAAAAAAACCCTTACGATTATACTTGTCAGAGTTCACTATTTTTGTGACCTATTTAATGTTACATTTTAGTGTGAAAATGAAAGGATTTTCAAAGAATACACAATACACAGAAACTTACCTAACAGAAATTTGAACCTCCACAGAGGGCTAATTTGCAACGCTATCAGCGCTATGATCGGCAAGTAAACGAACCACACAAGGCTCGAAGCGCCGAAGTGCAGCAAGAAATTCAATTTGGTTATATTGTGCTCGTAAATCATTGTGTTGCGGAGCTCCAGAATGAACCAAACCATTATAGCCACGCGCAGCGTGAGAACCAACCAACCAGGCCATGTTTGGTATTCATCGATCTCCTCTACAATGTCAACTTCCGTCTGAAAATTAGTTTTTTTTTAAATAGAAAAGGGAGGTAAACGAGCAGGTGGCTCACGTGACGGTAAGTGATTACCGCCGCTCATGAACATCCGCAATACCAGAGGCTTGGCGGATGCGTTGCCTCCCTTAGGGTGCCCCCCTTCCCCCAGAATTGGGGGAGGGGGTGGGCCACCGGTTACCTGCACTCACCAGACGAAACGCAGAAGTTTCTTAGACTTCTACTTCACCCCGGTGTTCTTCACCCGGTGAGTATAGATAACATAAGATGATTTTCTTTTTTTACTATTATTATAATTAATATTCTGTGTACTCATAATATAAGATGCGGCATAATTAGCCTAGAGGTCTAGATACCAGGCCATAAACTCCAAAAAAAAAAGATGCGGCATAAAAAATTGTAGACGTAAATCTTCGATATTCCGCATGTACAGTAGTACGTATGGTAATACGTACTACTGTACGTAACTGCTAAACCAACATTCTTCTATCACCTGTCATAGCTCTTCAAATTTCTTCAAATTCAAATTTCTTCTTCATTCTTCATGAGATCTATGTGTAGAATTTAAAAATAAACAGTAGCGAACCATTGCAATTATCTTGCGCGAAATCTGACGTCAGATTTCGCGCCCGATATCGATAATAATAATCGATGATAATGTTTCCCGTCAAAGACAAGTCTTGCTACTGAGAGTCCACCATTTCGATTTAAAATATAAATTGATGCAGGTACAGCGAAGGTTGCAGGTTCGAATAACGACAGTGACAGTCGTTTTTCAAATATCCCACATTTATTTAATAGCATTGATCAAAAGACATTAGCTATTTATCTAATTACTGTGTTCATATTTATAACTAACACTTAGAGGCCAACATACACCCCTCCCCCAATTCTGGAGGGAGGGGCGGGGCACTCTAAGGCCGGCAACGCATCTGCTATGCCTCTGGTATTGCGGGTGTTCATGGGCGGCGGTAATCACTTACCATCACGTGAGCCACCTGCTCGTTTGCCTATACATTCATCATAAGCTGGTTTATTTTGTAATGTTCTTTGTTTATCGATAAACAAATGCACATTCTTATGTTGATGAATAAATGATTTGATTTACGAATGTGGTTTTGCATACTCACAGTGTTCCAAACATAGAGTAATATGTGAACTATTCCATATGCGAGCCAAACGCCAAACACGAGAGGTTTGTATGTCAGTTCCAATCTTGTCACAGCCCATCCCTTTGCCAGTAGAAGAAGTAACAACATAAAAAGTGTCTGAAATATTTTATAAAAATAACTTTAAAAACTTTATTATCAATTAAAAGGTATGTGAACAAGTTTTTCTTGGTATCAGCAGTTAGTGCTGTGATATATTTATATTACTTTTTTTTAGTTATTAAAAATTTTAATCTCGATGCGTTCAAAAAGAATCTCAATAGAGAAAACCTCAATGAGTAAGTAAACAATACAAAGAATATCATATGTATTATTTGCCACAAAATAACAACGATTACAACCCAATCACCGAGTTGATATAGTGTGTGCCTGCTTAGGTTCGAATCCTGCTATAGGCAAACATTTACGAGTCAAACACCCATAGACTAGTCAAATATTATATTAATGTTTATTTATATAAATATATTTTATTGTTGGCTTGGGCACTAATATAGCACTAGACTAACAAATGAAACCATAAGGTCTAAACAAGGTCCTGTGGAAGGACTAAACCTTCCAGACATCTGACTACCTCAGCATCAGTAAATATGTGGAGATAAAAAAACAGGTCTATGTATAAAACAAATTACTTATCTTTAATATTGCACTTAGCTTTAAGAAAATATTACCCTTTCTTGTGGGAATTCCGGGATTGAAAGTATTAAATAGCTTGGTTAAAAAAGCATTAAAAAAAATTCTATGATCTGTCAAATTTCAAAACTATGTCTGGAAATCGTCATGCGTTTCTTCAACCAGTTATTATTAAAATTATACTTTGTGTCGTAAAAACTTTGATAAAACAATGAAAAAAAAGTCACAATAGCCGAGTGGTAGCATGGTCGGAATTTCGAGTAGAGAAACAACAGTTCAATCCCCACATGGTGGGCTCGTACCGATGGGTTTTCTAGTTTCTAAAACTTATGTACAAATTATATCGTTGACTTGGACATAAATACGGCGACGGGCTCACCACCTGATACATTGTCCCGAAAAGATCTTCGGTGGAAGGTGTGTTGAAGGGACTCAATTGTCTAGACTAGACCTCTGTTTACCCCTGTATTGGGAATTGTGTGAAGATATTTATTTTATTTATTTAAAACAATGAAAGTCAGATGCTTTCTATATACTAATTAATATACAACATTAGTATGTTTAAGTATAAAGATATCAATGGGGATTAGCTTCTCCAATACAAGGAGCAATGTGCTTATGAAAAATAATAAAATAAAATGTGCACTGTCACTGAAATTCAGGTTTCTTCTAAGTCTAGTTTAGCCAATGTTGATAAGGTTGCTTTGTTTAGTTAAGATTTATCTAGCATGTAATATTTAAAATATTACAATATTTTGTAAATATTGCGTTTCTTTTTTTCCTTTGATTAAACTAGAAAATGGTTTGAACATTTTCAAGATCCTCAAGCACCTCTCACTGGGATACTAAATTCTTAAAATTTTCGAAGCACCTTTTTATCTGATGTTGATCCTTTAAGTAGTTAAGGAAGTTATATAAAAATTGGATGATATATGAAAATAAAAAATGGGATGATTGATAAAAAACTTTAAACATGTCTCATCAATCTGGCGTGTTCATCTTTTAATAACATTAAGATGATGTAGAGAATACTCACCCTGCTCATTATATCAATAATATCTCCTGCTACAGATAGACCTTCAAATCCAACACCATCAGCTGCAAACTTCACAGTATGCAATACATTAAAACAAAGAGCAATAAATTCTAGGATTAGACTGGAAGTAAATAATTTTGTCACTGGGTGTCTTTGAGTTCTGAAAAAAAAAAACGAGAAACAGATAAGCAATTTTTTTAAAAAAAAAAGATCAAATATAGATAAATCTAGGTAAAAAACGAACTATATCTACCTTACTGCATAAATCTGCACAGGTACCAGGATAACATAGCATAACCAAAATACCAAATATAACTCCAATGTGTTTTGTCTATCAAATGAAAACTGATAGTCCATTGAATTGTATAATGACATGTTTGGACTTCCATTAACTAGCCAAAAATCATAATCTATAGTTTGCGGTGTGACTGTTTTATTATTAATTAATGAGGACCCAGTATAGTGATGCCATGAACATGTTGTCTCATTCAAATAACATGAAACCATTGATACATACCAAAACCTGTGAAATGAAAATGTAATTGATTAGAATATTAAGTACAGTTGTTTTGATAATGTCAATCATTATTATTAATTTTTTTAAAGCTATATAATATGTCAATTATTCATAATTTAAACAAAAAACAGTATTGTATATTTATCCTTTTATAAATAAATACATATATACATAGGTATAACATCACATCATTGCTCCAATCCCAAAATAATCAGCTTAAACACTTGTATTATGAAATCAATTTTAGACGTACATGAGTTGTGAAAACCAGCCTGTCTAATTTAAATTATGGAATCAGAAATAACCTTAAGTACCTCAAACACCCAAATCCGAAAAAAATGTAGAAAAAGGGTTATCTATATAGACCCGACCAGGAATTGAACCGGGACCCTAGAGGTGGCGACACTATGAAAACCGGTGTGTACGCCACTCGTCCACGTAGGGCGTTAAATATTCTTGCAATATTCTTTAAATTTTTTTAAAAAATTTACTATATCTACAATGGAAATAATGACAAATTTAAACATTTCATTTTATAAACCATGATATGGTCAACTATAGAGGATTATTTGAAAAATACTAAAAACCTTCCAGGACCGTATTACTAAAATTATAAGTGAGTTTTGTTATATAACTTTTTACAAAACTGAATAAATTTACCAAGAATACATGAACAATATTTGTTCAACTGTTCTGACACATTTAGGTGTGTTTTTTGTAATAACTATTTAACATGTCATTTTTATGCTACCCACTTTTTAGACTTGTTAACCTAAGTTGGAGCAATCAATTGACATATTTTTAATTCAGTATGAAAGTAAAATCTTGAATTATTAAAAGCCATAGATTTTGGCAGAATTCTAAAAAGAGGGGCCATAATACTAAGAAAGAAGAAGAGCTATGGCTCTTCTTCTTTCTTAGTAATTTATTATAAATATACAAAATTTATTATAATTAATGTTAGTAATATAGTACTGTGATATTTTACAATATAACCATCACTAACTGTCATGTTCACCCAAGTAGAGTTGGTGAAAAGTGAATTTTTAGAACTTCATTGTTTAGATCTCTGCCTGTCTAATATTAAGAAATTATGTGAAGATACAGTGGTAGAGCCACACATCAGTTTTTATTGTTGCATGAATGGGCCGGTTCGTCTGGGGAAGTACCACAACCTCACAGAATACCGACGTGAAGTAGAAGTTTAACAAACTTCTGCGTTTCGTCTGGTGAGTGGAGGCCCACACACACCCTCCCCCAATTCTGGGGGGGGGGCTCTAAGGGCGGCAACGCATCTGCTATGCCTCTGGTATTGTGGGTGTTCATGGGAGGCGGTAATCACTTACCATCATGTGTGCCACCTGCTCATTTGCCTCCCTTTTCTATAAAAATATAGCAATATAATTAAATTTTTCCCATATAAATATCGGTTTAACACAATACATAGTAATTGTAAAGAATGATTCCAGTGGCAAAAAAAAATGCCTTACCCTATATGTATTAGTTTATATTCAAAAAAAAGCATAGTGGAATCATGTGGTTATTGCTCATTCAAGAAATATTATATCACACAAGAGATATTGTAACATAGTTAGTTTTTTATGGTTTTCATGGCATAATATGATTTCAGCACATAGGGGTATAAAATTGGTACACAGGCTATTAAAATTATAAATGGTTTATTCAACAATATCTAGTATTAAATCCTGAAATTAAAAAGGGATAGAGTTTAAATAGGAAGTTTCTCAAACACTATGTGAAAATAACTGTGAAAGGATGATGACACATAAATTTCTATGATGTGGAACAGTTATACATTTTAAGGCTTTTATATATATTCCTAATATTTCTATGGAGCCTTGATGAAAGAGTAGTACCAACATGCTATATGCAAATATTTTGTAATGTAAGATCTTAATATTGTAATTACAAGTATAGGTGTTGGATATTTTTATATGTATTATTTTCAAGAACAGAATATGTTTTCATGGGAATTGAGAAAACAAAATCACACAAAATTATTTTAAATTTTAACCATTACATTTATATATTATTGTCATATGTTCACACACATCTATTTACTATTTATAGTGTATATATATTTAAATATCCAAGTAAAACTCAACCTTATTCAAACAATTTACACATATGATTTTTTGAAATTAATTCAGTCTACCTCAACCCATTTCAATGTACATATTAGTCTGTAATATAGTCTGTAATATATTATCTGCACCATTTGTCTTACACTCATTAATTAAACATACCAAAATCACCTATACAGAGTAATGTTGCAAATCTGCCATTTCTTGAATCCCTTTTTCGTAAGTGAAAAAAATGGCAAATGATCCAAAGATATCACATTTCCAATGCATTAAAATTTTTTTTAATGTTACTTGTTGAAAGAGTAATATAGAGTAAGCATATTTTTTTATATATTTAATAGCATACCATATTCATGAGGTTTGCCAGAGGGCTAAACATTTTTTCTTCTTTTAATAAATTTTTATCAGATCTAATTTCAGTTTAGATCACAGCATTAATTACAATTCACTATAGCCAAATGGTTTGGTGATTGGAATTTTAGTCAAAGAGAAAGGAGTTCAATGTCCAGGTGGTAAGCTACCAGCTTACCACCTGGACATTGAACTCCTTTCTTTTTTTCAAAACTTATGCAAGATTTATATCAATTATTTGGACATAAAGACAGTGACAGGTTCACCACCTGTCACATTGTCCCAAAAAAAATTTTCAGTTAAAGGTAGGTTCTAAAAAAAGGCTTTGTTGGGACCATTGTATACCCCAGTGTTGGAACTAAAAAAAAAAAAACTAGAGTGGAGATATTTTTAATTTCAGTATTAAGCTGTATAGTCAATAATCTGTGCTCTACTCAGGCAAACTCTCCCTATGGCAAGTGTTTAGAAAAGATAGAAAATAACAATTACCTTGGTTGCCCAGTGTTTTGTATAACGTAAGTAAATTGATTATTTTTAATAACATTCCAAGGTGTATCTTCATCAATGCACAATTTTCCCTTAGGACAAGGGATTCTTCGAAATAAATCTTGGCCACATGCATTACATTTTGGATGATATGCAGATGTATTTAAATTTTGAAACATAACTTGGCAAGCTAGTTCCTTATCAATAATGTCACGATTTTTATAATAGTGAATAAAATGTCTCCTATCTAAAACAGCAAATGTAATAGGATATTTAAACTGTTCATTAGAAGTAATATTCCCAAATATGTATCCATATGTTTCTTTTTGAAAATGTATATCCGTTTTTTGAAAACCAAATTTAACTAGGAACTTGAAAAACTCTTTTGTAGAAAACTGCCCCTTTATGTGTTCAGATGATGCCCATAAGAATAAAGTGCAAAATACTAAAAATACAACTTTACACATTTTGACGTCAATATATCACTGTGCACTTCACATTATCTCTTTTACTTAGTTTTATTTTACTTATTTACATCATTGGATGATTCAATATAAATAAGCCACATTTGTCTTGTTATTTACTGTATAAGAATAAAAATATATTTATAAATAAAAATTCCATGTTCAAGTTCGGTATGCAGAGAGACCATAGATACAAATAGAATATAATCACTACGTTATAATTTATACTCTCGGAGAAAGAGATACGATAAAACACAAGGCCATTTCTTCATTTTCCTTTTTTTAGGAATACGAATATGACAAAAGGGGTGTGAAAAAACAATCGGTTTTAGAATTGATCGATTAATTTTTAAAAAACGATCACATTATAAATTACAGATATGAATTTTTTAATAAATTTTGCAAGAAATATCATTTTATACTTTCTATTAGTAAAGCTATTTCTTAATTATTTGTAATTGTTCTGTTTTTATTGCCTTTTTTATAGAATTATTTTTTATCAAATATAATATTAAAAATGTTGTACAGTACTTTGAAGCAACCAGCGGAAGTAAAATCTGGTAGATTGTCATTAAAAAGCATGTACTGTTTTTTTTTAAATAAAGCATGGGTTAATTTTAAGATTAATCAAAAATAAACAACTCAATCATCATCAGAAGGTCGCGATTTTTTAAGATGAGTACAGTTATACATGTTAAATAGGCATCAAGCAGTGATTGTTAGTTGATTTAGATCTGATTACCTAATATAAACAAATCTAAATCAACCAACAATCACAGCTGATAACTAAACAAAACATTAATTATTTTGTTCCATTATTCGTTGATGAGTCTGTTTCTTTTTACCAGTTAATTGGAGAACTGTAAACTATTTTATATATTATTATTAGTATTATTTTATTTTATATACTATTTTATATATATATTGAGTATATACTATTTTATATGTATTATTAGTATTTATATATATTATAGTAAGTCACGATAGCCGAGTTGTTGGGTGGTCGGAATTTCGAGTCGAGAGACCCGAGTTCGATCCCCAGGTGGCAGTACCAATGAGTTTTTCAAAAACTTATGTACGAATTTCATCGTTGGCTTGGACATAAAGACGGCGACGGGCTCACCACCTGTCACGTTGTCCGAAAATATCTTCGGTGGAAGGTGGGTCAAAGGGACTTAATTGTCTAGACTTGACCTCTGTCTACCCCTGTATTGGGAATTGCGTGAAGATATTTATTATTTATTTTTATTTATTTTATATATATTATTTTATAAAGTATTGTATTGCGTAATAAAGACAAAAAAATAAATATCTTTACGCAATTTACAAGGGGGTACACAGAGGTAGACAGAGGTCTAGTCTAGACAATTAAGTCTCTCCTAAATTTGTCTCCATATTGTTCAGATTATGCACATCACATTATCATGGGAGACTTTAACACTGACCTTTTAGGGTCCTCTCCTAAATCTTGTAAATTGAAGTCGTTCACGGGGACGCAAAATGTCTCTTTTTTGCCTAAAGATGCCACACACCATAATATTGACTATGCTGATACATGTATTGACCTCATAGCAGTATCCTCTATTGAGCATGTAGCCAATTATGGCCAATTTCCTGCTTCTGGATTCTCAAGGCATGATTTGCTCTTTCTTTCTTACTAGTTAAAGTCTCCCAAGCCTTTGCCAGTGTCGGTCTCTATTCGCAATTTTGCGAAAATTGACATGGTAAAGCTCACGTCTGATGCTGATGCCTTTGACTGGTCAGAAGCGTTCAATGCTACGACAGTAGACGATAAAATTTTCTTGTTATACAGGAACATCTCAAGGCTGTTTGATAAACATGCTCCTAAGCGCAAAGTTCGACTCAGACGACCTCCTGTCCCATGGATTATAGTAGGGGTATTCTGACCCCTACTGTAATCCACCCCTACTGTAGGCCATGACTAAGCGTGATAGGGCGTTCAGGCCTTTTAAAAGAGATCGCTCTGATGCTAAATGGCACGCATATAAATATGCAAGAAATCGTTGCAATCAAATAGTAAGAGCAGCTAAAAGCCAATATTTTCATGATCAACTACTTTCTTCATCTTCGGCTGACATATGGAATTTCCTCAATACTCTTGGATATGGCAAAACACACCTCGACTCTAGCACTACTTCTTTTTCACCTGATGATTTTAACCATCATTTCCTGTCTGCTGAAATTGTGTCAGATAGCTCTGGAGCGAAAGCTGTGTCTTTTATTACTTCCATGCCATATTACTCTCAAAACACTTTTACCTTTTCACCTGTTGATGAAGAAGAGATACGTAAAACGCTATTGTCCGTCAAATCTAAATCCGTGGGATGTGACGATGTGAGTAGAACTATGATTTTATATGTATTACAATCTGTTATCCCTGTAATAACTCACATTATCAATTTCTCGTTAAACTGCGGTGTTTTCCCCATCGACTGGCGTAAAGCCTTTGTTATCCCATTTCCTAAATCATCCACCTGTAGCATGCTCTCTCATTTCAGACCAATTTCTATTCTACCATTTCTTTCCAAGGTTTTAGAAGCAACTGTATATATGCAAATTTCTGCTTTTGTCCTTAAAAATAATGTTCTTTCTCCATATCAGTCCGGATTTCGACCCGGTCACAGCACAACTACGGCACTTTTAAAGATAACTGAAGATATCCGGTATGGTATGCAAAATTCGAAACTTACAATTCTTACTTTAATCAATTTCTCAGATGCTTTTAACGCCGTTGACCATGAGATCTTGTTAGCTCTTCTCTCGCGGTTGAATTTCTCTTCTTCTACTCAGGATTGGTTTTCAACTTATCTTCGAGGGCGCCAACAAGCTGTGCGTACAGGTCAGAATTTATCTGAATGGCGTGAAGTGCCTACTGGTGTCCCTCAAGGCGGTGTACTCTCTCCTCTTTTATTTTCAATCTTTATAAACCTTATCTCTTCAAATCTTAAGTGCTCTTATCATTTGTATGCTGACGATCTGCAGCTCTATACACAAGGGCAGCCCTCTGAAATTAGCAAATCAATAAATTTAATTAATAATGATTTACAGTATCTGTCAGAATGGTCCGCTTTGTTCGGTGTTAAAGTTAATCATTCCAAATACCCAGCCATTATTATAGGTACCTCCAGATACATTAGCAATTTGGATTTCTCTGGTTTGTCGCCAATCATGTATGATGACAATATAATTTCTTTTTGTACCCACGTAAAAAACCTCGGTTTATATATTGATAGCTCTTTCGCCTGGGATAAAACAGGAGACATGTCGGAAAGCTTTTGCAACCTTGAGATCACTTTATCGTCTAAAAAACTTCCTTCCAATCACTACTAAAAGCTGCTTATTCAATCACTTATTTTGCCAATTATTGATTATGCTGATATGTGTTGCTCTGACCTTTCCCAATATCACCTTAACACTTTGGATCGTCTCCTAAACAATTGCATTAGATACATTTATGGTCTACGTAAGTATGACCATGTATCTTCTTTTCGAACACAGCTTGAGTGGCTGCCTATTCGACAACGCAGAAATATTAAAATTCTCTGCACACTTTTTACAATTCTAAACGATCCTTTTGCACCTGATTACTTGAAATCTAGTTTCAATACTTAGGTGATTCCCATAAGCGCAATCTCCGTTCTTTGGAAAGTCTCAAGTTACTTACACCGTTACACCGTACGGGTCACACATTTAAATCCTTCGCCCTTACGGCTATAAGGCTCTGGAATGAAATCCCAGATATATATATATATATATATATATATATATATATATATATATATATATATATATATATATATATATATATATATATATATATATATATATATATATATATATATATATATATATATATATAACTGCACTGCTAATACATTTTATTTCTGTTTAGCCTGATGGTTGACTGGTAGAGAATGCCACTTGGCATTAAGTCCGCCATATGTACTACACTGTGCATTGAAGCTTAAATAAATAAATAAAAAAAATTAAGTCTCTTTGATCTACCTTTCACCGGAGATATTTTCGGGACAACGTGACAGTTGGTGAGCCCGTTGCCGTTTTTATGTCCAAACCAACGATGTAATTCGTACATAAATTTTTGAAAACTCATTGGTACTGCCACCTGGGGATCGTACTCGGGTCTCTTGACTCGAAATCCCGACCACCCACCTCTCGGCTATCGTGACCTTTTTTTTTGGAATCGATTGGCATAATATAATTAAAATTGGAATTTGTGCAAAATGGGTTTTATCCAGGGACTCTCTCATAATCTCTTCGTTTGTCCGTGTACTACTAGGTGGTACACACATATTTTACATTTGGGGTCGCCGCTTCTGGCGTTTGTGCTGCTTATTATATCTATAGTTTACTCACGGTCCCTATTCTCTCTATATTCATGTTTCATAGATAATACACTTGAACCCCAATACTCCATGTTCTTAACTCTATGATAAGTTTTTAACAAATGCTAGATAGAATAAAGACTTAAAATTTCCAAGTAGTAGGTATACAGAAAATCTGAATTATGAAATAACGCTCTATTGTTACTGTTCTGCCTACGACATGTTTTAAGACGTTATTTGAAGATGTTTCCGTATTTGATAGTGAATTACTCTTGTTTTTGTCAGCCATGGGATCGGCACTGCTGCGGTCAAAGTGACTGTTGCTAGTTTCCTTTGTAATCTCTTAAGTATATTGCATTGTCAATTATATTCAATTGTGTTCAGATTTTACTGTGAACAGTGAGAATTGTGTAATATGCTTTTTTAAAAATGTATCTAATTCTTTCAAATAATTATATACTTTTAACACTATATAACCTCATCAGGCGGAAGCAACAATGATCTTATATTTGTAATCTTTGTAATGTGATTTAATTATTAATTAGATAGCTTACAAGCTGTTTGTCTTTTCGCGGAATTTATATATAAGATCAAAATTATGGTGGAAATAGGAGTGAATCAACAATCACCAGATGAGAGCTTAGAAAATGCTGAGTGGTATTGGGGTGATATTACGAGGTATGTTATTGAGAATTATTATTTGTTGATATAATGGTATTTTTTTTATTTTATTACTACTTGACAAGTTTTCCAGGATGACAAGTAAGAAGTATAACAGTTGTTTGACTACGTTTTATGTGGCTTAAATTTGATTAATGCTTTGCAACTTCAGTTATTTAGATTAATTTAATCATACAGTTATTATTATGACTAAATTACCTGTACGGTTGCCTACCGCAGGACATGATCTCTTTTGTAAGGAGCATTTGTTACAATGACAACACTTGGTTAACAAATTGACATTCACAGTAATACATATACAGATAGGGAGAACATCAAATACATTGCTCTGATTCCAAAGTAAGAGCTTGTATTATGGCACTTGAAACAACAAATGTACCACAAACACCCATACTTTAGACAATGCAGAAAAAAGGTTTTTTTTACATTGAACCAGTTGGCATTTGAACCCAGGACCTCAGAGCTGATGACTCTGTAAAAACCTGCAAATATGATACTTGTCCATCATCATATCAGCCGCAAGAAGTCCACTGCTGGATGTAGGCCTCCCCTCTTGTCCATGGAGGTTATTAACAGTAGGAGACAACTTGCATCAATTTGCTTAATTTTGGTCAGATATATGACTTGTAAGTAAATAAAATAATAAATAAATATCTTCACGCAATTCCCAATACAGGGGTAGACAGAGGTCAAGTCTAGACAATTAAGTCCCTTTAACCCACCTTCCACCGAAGATATTTTCGGGACAACGTGACAGGTGGTGAGCCTGTCGCCGCCCTTATGTCCAAGCCAACGATGAAATTTGTACATAAGTTTTTGAAAACTCATTGGTACTGCCACCTGGGGATCGTACTCGGGTCTCTTGACTCGAAATCCCGACCACCACCTCTCGGCTATCGTGACCTTTTTTGGAATCGATTGGCATAATATAATTAAAATTGGAATTTGTGCAAAATGGGTTTTATCCAGGGACTCTCTCATAATCTCTTCGTTTGTCCGTGTACTACTAGGTGGTACACACATATTTTACATTTGGGGTCGCCGCTTCTGGCGTTTGTGCTGCTTATTATATCTATAGTTTACTCACGGTCCCTATTCTCTCTATATTCATGTTTCATAGATAATACACTTGAACCCCAATACTCCATGTTCTTAACTCTATGATAAGTTTTTTAACAAATGCTAGATAGAATAAAGACTTAAAATTTCCAAGTAGTAGGTATACAGAAAATCTGAATTATGAAATAACGCTCTATTGTTACTGTTCTGCCTACGACATGTTTTAAGACGTTATTTGAAGATGTTTCCGTATTTGATAGTGAATTACTCTTGTTTTTGTCAGCCATGGGATCGGCACTGCTGCGGTCAAAGTGACTGTTGCTAGTTTCCTTTGTAATCTCTTAAGTATATTGCATTGTCAATTATATTCAATTGTGTTCAGATTTTACTGTGAACAGTGAGAATTGTGTAATATGCTTTTTTATAAAAATGTATCTAATTCTTTCAAATAATTATATACTTTTAACACTATATAACCTCATCAGGCGGAAGCAACAATGATCTTATATTTGTAATCTTTGTAATGTGATTTAATTATTAATTAGATAGCTTACAAGCTGTTTGTCTTTTCGCGGAATTTATATATAAGATCAAAATTATGGTGGAAATAGGAGTGAATCAACAATCACCAGATGAGAATTTAGAAAATGCTGAGTGGTATTGGGGTGATATTACGAGGTATGTTATTGAGAATTATTATTTGTTGATATAATGGTATTTTTTTTATTTTATTACTACTTGACAAGTTTTCCAGGATGACAAGTAAGAAGTATAACAGTTGTTTGACTACGTTTTATGCGGCTTAAATTTGATTTATGCTTTGCAACTTCAGTTATTTAGATTAATTTAATCATACAGTTATTATTATGACTAAATTACCTGTACGGTTGCCTACCGCAGGACATGATCTCTTTTGTAAGGAGCATTTGTTACAATGACAACACTTGGTTAACAAATTGACATTCACAGTAATACATATACAGATAGGGAGAACATCAAATACATTGCTCTGATTCCAAAGTAAGAGCTTGTATTATGGCACTTGAAACAACAAATGTACCACAAACACCCATACTTTAGACAATGCAGAAAAAGGTTTTTTACATTGAACCAGTTGGCATTTGAACCCAGGACCTCAGAGCTGATGACTCTGTAAAACCTGCAAATATGATACTTGTCCATCATCATATCAGCCGCAAGAAGTCCACTGCTGGATGTAGGCCTCCCCTCTTGTCCATGGAGGTTATTAACAGTAGGAGACAACTTGCATCAATTTGCTTAATTTTGGTCAGATATATGACTTGTAAGTAAATAAAATAATAAATAAATATCTTCACGCAATTCCCAATACAGGGGTAGACAGAGGTCAAGTCTAGACAATTAAGTCCCTTTGACCCACCTTCCACTGAAGATATTTTCGGGACAACGTGACAGGTGGTGAGCCTGTCGCCGCCCTTATGTCCAAGCCAACGATGAAATTTGTACATAAGTTTTTGAAAAACTCATTGGTACTGCCACCTGGGGATCGAACTCGGGTCTCTCGACTCGAAATTCCGACCACCCAACAACTCGGCTATCGTGACTTGTAAGTAGACAATATAATTTTCTAGACTTTTAGCTTAGTTGCCATAAATGAGAATATTTCAATAGCAAAGATTTAGTTTGCTGCTGCATTGGGGATAGTTGATTTCATAATCATACATCCTTGAACTTGATCATGGATTTTAATAATTAAGGTACAACCTTAGAGTGTGAAAAATAGTTAATTTCCTAATCTGATATATTATTAATCAAAATGGATGTTGATAAGCTATATTGTAGTTTGTCTGTTCCTTTTTTCATACACATTTCTGGCCTATTTAAAAAGCAACATATTATATTGAATATAAAGTAGCTATAAAGTACTTAAGTGCCATTTTTATTAAACATTTAGAAAATTTTAACTAATCAAAGTACACAGATATGTTTTCTTCCATATTTTAATTAATTTTCCTTGAAACCTGAACCTACCAAGATAAGCTTCCAGAGAAAAGCACTATAATTTTTTTTTATATATTTCCATATTTACAAAATTAGCTTGCTTAAATTAATCATAATCAAAATACAACTACAAAAAGTGTACAGACCTTATTTAACTTGAAATCATAAACAAATCTAAAATTATAGTATGTAACTGAGTATAATTTTGTTGCAGGGATGAAGCAAATGAATTTCTTAGAGATACATGTGATGGTACTTTTCTAGTCCGTAATGCATCAAACAAGGATAGTGGATATACACTGACTGTACGAAAAGGAGGCACAAACAAATTAATAAAAATTTACAACCATGAAGGCCGTTATGGATTCTGTGAACCATTTGAATTCAACTCTGTTGTGGACCTGGTCAAATTTTATAAGGAATATTCCTTGGCACATTGTAATAGTAGTCTTGATATCAAACTCATGTATCCACTTTCAAGACTACAGGAAAATGATGGTGCCGAGAACATTAATGATGAAACACTTGAATCAAGGTACAAAGAGATACACAAGGAATTTGTTTTGAAGACAAGAGATTATGATGAAAGATCAGATACATATATGAAATTAAGGGAAAAAGTTAAAATGAAAAAGCAGTCACTTGATGCTTTTAAAGAAACTGTTAAAATTTGTGAGGAACATTTAAAGTTGCAAGAAAAAATGCATGCAGAAGCTCAGCCACATGAAAAAAATGCTTTAATAGAGAATAATAAGCAACTAGTTTCACAAGTAAATAATTTGAAACAAGCACGGCTTCAATTAAGCAGCTTAATCAGGGAAACTATGGACTCTAACCTTTTGCTTGAGAGAGAAATAACTAAATTAAAATCTGAAATAATTAATTTGTATAAGCTAAAGGATCGCTATAAAGTGTAAGTTTCTTTTTTATTTTATGGTAGGTAACCCTACATATGTTACCACTATGTACCCTGTACATGTTAATTTATTTTCTAAAATGTAAGTTATTAAATTAAGTTGAGATTGATATATGTATATTCAGATTCTGAGAAAGAAGTCATGATAGCCAAGTGGTTGGGTGATTGAAATATGAGTCAAGAATGAGTATACTGCCTGGGGACAGAACTTGACCCAAATGGTAGGCTTGTACCAAAGGATTTTTTCAAAACTTATGTAGGATTTTTTTAATTGGTGTGGGCATAAAAATGGTGATAGGCTTATGACCTGTCCCAAAAATGTATTTTATGAATGGTGGGTAGAAAGAACTTAATTTTCTGTACTTTTGTATTCCCCATATTGAGAATGGCTTAAGGATATTTTTATATATCATTTAGATTCAGGAACATAATTGTAATTTTACATAAATCCTCAACAGTATGATTAGTATCACATGATTACAATGATTATATTTACTTACAGATGGCTTCAAAGAAGAGGCAAGACTGAAGAATATATACAAGCTTTAGAAAATAATAACATACACATTCTTGAACAACTGTATGCTCACAGAGAATCAATAAGTTGGATGGTGGAAAATTGTACAAGAGATACTGCAGAAAAATTACTTGAAGGCAAACCTCAAGGCACCTTTTTAATAAGACCAAATTCGACTGGACAACTAGCTTTGTCTATTTGTTGTAATAATATGGTCTATCATTGCATTATATTTAAGACTGAAAGAGGATATGGATTTGCTGAACCTTATAATATTTATAAGTTAGTATCATTTTAATTTATTCTTCTATATCTTAGTGAAGCATTATCATTATTATATCTTCATGCATAATCTCTGTCCAGAGAACAATGCTAAGTGTCACAAAGCTAACATAACATTTTTTTTTTTGAAAAAATACCTATGGTACAAGCCTGCCATCTGGGGATCACACTGGGATCTCTTGAGTTGAATTTCGATTATCAAGCCACTCGGCTCACATGACTGATTTTATGGAAGGATGAGAAAAATGCATAATTTGTTCATGTAACAGTTTATGTTTCCAAGATATTAGCAGTTATGGCTTGTTAGTCCATAACTTTAATAATACATGTCAATTAATAAACATTATATACTAATTTGCATAAAAAGAAATTCAATTCACATTTCATTGTGTTTAAATATGTCTAAAATAATGGAATTACCATTATCCACCCCTTGTAAGTAAGTAACTAACTATTTCACCACCAACAAATAAGAGCCAAAAAATTAAGTAACCTTGAAACACAGATTGACTTTAAGCTTATTTTTACTAACTTTACACTTATCAGTGATTAAAAAGTGAGTTAAGTAAAGAGGTAGAGGTAGTTGTGTAATTGTATAGTATGATCAAAAATGCCAAACACAAGTACAATTTTGTTGCTTTTATTCATTTTTATATTATAATAATTCATGTTTTTTAATTATAATATAATTTTTATTCAGATTTGGAAAAAATTGAATGAAAATGAAACTTATATTTTATTATTACAGAACCTTAAATGAACTTGTACTTCATTATGCTGTGAATTCATTAGAAGAGCACAATGATCAATTACGAACTGCACTCAAGTACCCTGTTAATGCTCATTTAGTGAAAAAACCTGAGAAGAAGCAGTTAAATGAGACACAGTTACATGATACCCACCAGCAGCATGATGCACAACAGACAGAAACACAATTACAGTCATATAGGCGGCAGAGAAAGCAGCGACCCCAGCTGTCCTAATGTTTTGTAAGTGATTTTGACAATGATCTTCCTAGTCTGTGTATATTTGAAAGAAAACACTTTATGTATTATATTCATCAACATTGTGTTAACAGTGATTGATTGGATATATGGAGAAACCAATGAGTATTTAGTAATTATTGTTTCTAAAATTCCTTTAATTAAAAACCAGCTAATTGTAGATCAGTTAGTCTTTTGTATACTAAAGAAAGTATTATTGATACTTTGTGATTTTTCCGTGTGATTACAATAAACCCTAACACTACAGGTACTTTTAGTAACTCTTTTAATAAAAAATCCATTGTATGTGTGATATTAAGGTGAATTTGTTTGTTTGATCTTCCATGAAATTTGTATTTTGTATGTCTGCAACTCAATATTTGTTACATACAATACATTTTGTTATAAATGATGTTTGGAAAATGAATTATTAATAGTTTCTTTCACAAGCAATATATACACAATATAATTTTTCTAGAATGTGTATGCATAATATATATGAGTAATTCCAATAATAGTATACATAGAGTAAGGTAAATGTACAAAGTGATGGTAAATATATTATTCATAAGTACTGAGAATATTTTATAACAAAGTTGAAACATGCAGAAATAGATGTTCTTGTATATAAATATAAATTATTTCTTACATCTCTGTAAGGCAGCCATACATTGACCATTGTATTTCTACTAATATTATATTCTATAAATATCTACATAATTTTTTCACCAACTAATTATAAAGCTCAATAACATTATAATTACTTAAGTACTTCTTTATTGGTTGAATTAAATACAACCTTCATTAAGTGACAATTCTGCTAAATAATCCAGAGCAGTAAGAACTTGCTATTTATTTCACTCTTAAAGTTATCAAAGTTAACTATGATAATACACATAATTTATTAGTTCTAATGTATTCATTAAAAAAATATATAACTGCATTTTTTCAGTATTAAGAGTATGTCAACAATGGGATAAAAACTGGATATGCATCCTGAGAGTAGTAAAAGTTCATGATATATTACATTGTCTCTTGTTTTTACTGTCATAATGTCATTTTACTGGTTTTGTATATATTTAAAAAAATTATTTAAGACTATCCATCTCCCAAGACTTAAATAGATAGAATTTATATTGACATTTAGTTACTAATCTATTGTCTCAAAATTCTTTAAATACTACTACTTCTTTTTGGTTAACATATATAGTCTTAAATTTGGATATTGTTAAAATTTTTGCTGATGAGATACAATTGCTCTTGTTACAAAATTCTTAGCTTCTTATTTACGTCAAAGCATTTCTAAAACATATAATAAAACTTCTGAGTAATCTGTATAGTTTATTTCAATATCTATTTAAGTTTACAGTAGGTAATATAATGGTTAGAAATTTAAACAAAAAATTTAAGTGTTGAAATTAAAGAAATATTCTAGATGAATATTCATACACCTATTCTGTAGTGATTGGAACATAATTTTAAACTAACTTTGCTCTCTATCTAAAAATACATACACACATATATGTTTTAAAGATCCATACATCTTATTAAATAGCAAAATGCTTTATGAAAGACCTTATTTATAAAAAATAATTTCTATTCAGCTAGCTATACATTTTCTAGTTATTAATACCATTTATATAACACTATTCTCACCATACTGCCAAATAAGATAGAAAACACCATGATGATGCCTATCACATCATATAAGAATCAACAATTTTGTCGCAAGTACGCGGCCACAATTTTTTTGGTAAAAATAATGTGATAATAAATTCTCTTAAAACATCTAGTTTCAATATTAATTTCATCGTTTGATTTTTTTAACGATTTATATTTGAAAAACTTTAAGCTATATGAATTTTAAAATATTCTTCATATAAATATACAAAACTTGGTGCCATTTTAAAGTGAAATTTTATATTTAATGATAAAAAGGTGCGTGGAAGTCCACTCGGAAGTGAATGTTTTTAGTTGAGAGCCTTCGTTACAGAGAATAGAAGCTACTTTCCTCCTACTTCCAGCTACTTCCCAAAGTAGATGCAATGCCCCTCACAGCTTCACACTTTTTCCTTCCCATAGAAATAATTCTTTACCATGGCTAAAAGCGTAACTTCAATATAGATGACATACTATTTATTTATGTTGACATATGATTTTCATTACAACAAGCTGTTAAAATTTTAGGGTACTTTTAAACAATGAAAAAGTAGAAAAGTACAATATGTTATGGCAAACAAAATAAATCTGTCATAGATTATGTACCTTAAATTTATTTGAAAAAAAATAAAAATTTTTTATTTTTCTTTTCGTTTCTACCAGTATGTACACGTTTCTGTAGAGTTAAGTATTTCTTGTAAATAGGCTTGTTCATAACACTAAAATCTATTGATTTTCATGTAAAAATGTCTAATTTAGAGTTTATGTGAGATTATTGCAATTATTTTTGTATTTATATCTATAATTTAAATAACAGAGTATGAAGAACTTATATTAAGGTGTTCATTCCAGTAATAGTATGTTCATCAAGCTTGTAATATTATAATTAATGCTTTATGTTCAAAGTCGACTGTTTTACAATCTGCTAATACAAAAACATCTATCTTGGCTTCAAAATTGCAACTTTATTCCGAAACCATTACTATACAAAATGACGAAATTTTAGAGAACAGATTTCAGATTATTTTGCCTTAGAGGCAATGTGGAAGAAATGTTGATTAGTTATACAAGATTTATTTTGATGCTATTTTAAGAAATGTGTTTACTTTTTGTCAGTTGTTTATAATAAATTTAATAATTTATTTTTTAAATTGTGAGTGAAATAGATCAATTATGTTTACTAGAGAAATACTCTTACGAAGCGAGTTTCAAAAGGTGGTACTGAATTCTAATCTCTATTTATCAAAATTCTTGAAACGTTAAAATATCAGTGCTAAAAGAATTATACACATGGTTTTTTTTAATACACACTTAAATTGTTCATGCAGTACTTTTAACTTTTTTTCAAGCCGATGTTCCTAATACTTCGCTTTTAATTCTAATTGTCGAATTCATCATTAAGTTTTTGCTAAGAAAAACACGTTGACGTTACTTAATGTCGTAAAATTTCATTTAGTAAAGGTTTCGTAATAAAGAAGCGAATGTATATTTTTGTCTTTTTTTTTCGCCCTGCAAGCCATTTTAAGCTAACATTTAAAGAAACACAAAATTCTAACCTTGATTAACATAAACCTTATCTAACTTACAGTGCACAATATTTATAAGAATTTATTTATGTATTGTAATTTCAAAAATTTAACTTGGTTAAAAATTATGTTTTGTCTGACTATTAATTTTTTTCACAATACTCTTATAGCAAGATTTAACATTCCAAAAATATAAAATCTATAGCAATACAAAATCTTCTTACGTAAGCTATTATACCAAAATATGTACGGAACCCCGTATTACTTTTATTAATTATCGCATATGCAGTCACTTAGAATTGAAACATTTTTCTATTCAAAGTTCAAAATTGTCGTCATTATTACTTTTTCAATAAGCAGACATTTATAGCAGCCCTTATCATAAAAGTTAGTTAACACATATCTTTACATACATATAAATACTTTTTTGTGTGTGTTCATATTGACTCTGAATGTTTCAATTGAAATAGTAGGTCTTTTATATACAGGAGCAAATTCTATTATTCCATAGAAATGTTATTATTCTGAATGTAACTGTCGGTTATATTTCCATTGCTAAACCATTAAACTGATTTTAATGAAATTTAGTGAGAAGATAGCTTGAGCCTTAGACATGTGGTACTTTTTATCCTGAAATAGATGGAAATTTTGCTTTAAAGTTCTAGAATAATTTGATCATTACTTTGAATATTTTTAATCTATGATATTATTTTGTAAGAAGTATGTATTTACATCTTTTTATAATAAGTTTGGAAATGTAATATTATTTGTTTCAATTAATTCTATTAATATTAAAGATGTTTAAAATCTGCCTAAAAAGTAATAATATATTATTGATCTCAATTTTAATTTAACCTATCTACATTGTTTGAAAATTTGTAAAACATAGATTTAAAACAATCGTTAAATTAAGTACCTAGATACTTTGGTATCTATAGCAATATGAAGATGTCATCGTTGTCGCAATTTTAAAAATATTGTAATAGTAGGATAAGTGTTAATAAACAGTTTATCCATATAAGTGTTGTCTTTGTTCACTATAATTCATAACTAGCTTATGCTTCATACGCGGGAAATTTATTCCTGTCTATACTTTTCTTTATTCGCATGTGTTGAAGATGATGAGTTTTGTATATAAAACGCGCCTATGTAATTTTAATTTTTATTTACTTAGTGGGTACCGTAACAGAAAAAATTCCACAAAATTTATCACGTCATCGATAATAGCGGCTTATTTTGTTGTTGCAAGAGTTGCCTAGCTTGACCGATTCTAAATCATGACCTTGCGTGAAGTACGAAGAGGGGGTTAAAAAATAGTGAGAAAGAGATAGAATATAATGACTATTGATAACTTAATAAGTTATTTCTCTACATAGTATCCGAATCTCTCCAGTCCAGTGCAGTGCTCTATCACTCCCTCCTTTCATCCCTTTAAAAAAATTGACTTGGTCTTGCAACTACTCTGAAGGCGTCGTCCCGATGACATGGAAGACAGCTTTGGTGCACCCGATCCCTAAGAAAGGCGACCGCTCAGATCCGGGCAACTACAGACCGATCGCTTCACCTCCTTGTTCTCCAAAATAAACTGCTCTTGAGTCCATTATAAACTGCTCTTGAGGTACTTGGAGGAGCACCAGTTGATTAGTGACCGCCAGTACGGCTTCCGTCGGGGTCGCTCAGCTGGTGATCTTCTTGTGTACCTCACTCATCAATGGGCGGAGGCAGTAGAGAGCAAGGGGGAGGCCCTGGTAGTTAGCTTGGATACAGCAAAAGCCTTTGATCGGGTGTGGCACAAAGCGCTTCTCTCGAAACTTCCATCATATGGGCTTCCTGAGAAATTATGCAATTGGGTCACTAGTTTTCTCACAGACCGGAGCATCAAGGTCGTAGTTGACGGTGCATGCTCGGACTCCAAGTCTCTGAACGCTGGTGTCCCACAAGGCTGTGTGCTATCGCCAACCCTGTTTCTTCTGCATATCAATGATTTGTTACAAATTAGTAATATTCATTGCTATGCGGACCACAGTACTGGTGATGCCCTATAATACCGGCCGTGCCAATATTCCTCGGGAATACGTCAACGAGTACCGGAACAAACTTGTGTCTGAAGTCGAGATTTTGTTAGACAAAGTCTCGGATTGTGGCCGACTAAATTTAGTCCAGTTCAATCCTAAAAAGACACAAGTTTTCGCGTTTACCGCTAAAAAAAAACCCTTCGTCGTGTCACCTCATTCTGAGAGCTCTCCTCTAGTTGCCTCAGCCAGTATCGGAATCCTTGGCGTCGACATATCGAGCCACGTTCAGTTTCGCGAAGCGAAGACCAAATTGGCCTCTAAGAAGCTTGGCATGCTCAGTAGAGCACGACAGTACTTCATGCCGGCTCACCACCTGCAACTTTATAAGGCGCAGGTACGGCCGCACATGGAGTACTGTTCGCATCTCTGGGCGGGAGCACCCCAGTTTCAGCTCCTTCCATTTGACCGTATCCAACGAAGAGCGGCTCGAATCGTCGACGACCATGTTCTATCTGATAGGCTAGATCCCCTGGCATTGCGAAGAGATGTTGCATCTCTTTGCATTTTTTACAAGATTTACTACGGGGAGTTTTCTGAGGAATTGTTCGGATTAATCCCAGTCGCTGAATTTCACCATCGAACTTTACGGCATAGTCAAACGAGCAGGTGGCTCACGTGATGGTAAGTGACTACCGCCGCCCATGAACACCCACAATACCAGAGTCATAGAAGATGCGGTGCCGGCCATAGAGTGCCCCCCCCCCAGAATTGGGGAGGGGGGTGTGTGGGCCTCCATTCACCAGACAAAACGCAGAAGTTTGTTAGACTTCTACTTCGCGCCGGTATTCTGTGAGGTCGTGGTACTTCCCCGGTCAAGCCGGCCCATTCATGTTTGTTTGTGGTTTCGGTCGGAATTTCGAGTCGAGAGACCCGAGTTCGATCCCCAGGTGGCAGTACCAATGAGTTTTTCAAAAACTTATGTACGAATTTCATCGTTGGCTTGGACATAAAGGCGGCGACGGGCTCACCACCTGTCACGTCCCGAAAATATCTTCGGTGGAAGGTGGGTCAAAGGGACTTCATTTCTTTAATTCATTCAATTAAGATTTTATTTCTTTATTAATATTACAAATATGTATCTGAGCTGCCAGTATCTATTTTTTTTCTTACGAAGGAGTAAGTCGTTCTCACTACTTTTTAATTCCTCCTCGTAGAGGCCTGAGCTTTTGCTTTTCGTCAGGTGAATAAGGTAACTTAAGACGCTGTTTCACACTCCTTTCTCACCAATAATAATATTACTATCAATAATACCCAATTCATTTCGTAATAGTGGGGATCGTTCCCGCAGATCCTGATGAACTACTTGTAAACAAGGGTGTCGACAATTATTTACATTAGTAAACCACTTGCTGGTTTAATATTTTCTCATAAAATAAAATGAAAAAGATCACATGATATTTGTGATGGTTATACCGCCATTATTCTATAGCCATTTTAAGGTGTTTTCATATTTCACCTAACGTAACGACATCCACGGGACGACGGAGTAAGAGACGGTAAATTCTTACGCCTATACCACAACGTACGAGTTTCTTATGTTGCTATCCTCGCCCTTTTATGAGTGCCCTTGTGGGCCCCTGTGAACCCTGATGCGACTAAAATAGAACCGTGAGGGGCAGAAGTGTCGGTATAACGCGACACGGCTTTCTGTAAGCTGACTACTACTCGGCGGAGACCTCGAGGAGCCACGACCAGATCCATCGCGAAATGTAGGCTGGGTCTGATTCTAGGTCCTGCTTTCCTGAACACCTAAACCGTCTTTTTAATTTTTGCTAATATTGGTTTGGTGAGCGAGTAGATAGACGTAACCGTGTTTGAGTGGGAGATGATGCGTGGTCTCTCATGTGAGCTTTCTCACTATACTTAGGTATGTAATTTCTTGTCCAGTCAATCAACAAAGTCTAAACCACTAGCGCTTTAATATAGAAGTTTTGGCAATTGACTTTTATATTCACGAAAATTTTGTACGATTTATATGAAGATGACTTTAATGTCCCAAATAGGCAACGGTGAAAGTTGTGCTGATAGGGTCTAATTGTCTAGACCTCTGCCTACACCAGTATGGAAAATTGCGTGAAGATATAAAAAAATGGTTTAGGCATATTGAAGAAATGGAAAAACATATGCAATGAAAAAATTTATAGGTTTAGGCTGAAGTTCACTTTGTAACTCTATCTTGCTTGGACAACAGGAAGTATGAAGGTAAAGCACTAGAATATTCAAGTTCTGAAATATGCAGAAAATTGTAAATTTATAGAGACAAAGAGTATACAGTTGACAATCTCTTTAGAGTACCACAGGGATATAATAGAAAAATCTTTAATAAAAACTTTTATGTAAGTATCAAATCTGTATTTTATTTTTATAATTTATTGCAACATTATTATTTTAATTGATGAATTTAAGAATGACCGATCTAAATAGTCATTTCATATAACAACAATTACGACGATGCCACGTAAATACGAATACAGCTATCTGAATTCGTATTTACGTGGCATTTGTGTACATATCATATGTAGAACCTAAATCCTTCAACTTTCAGAATGGCTATGTCTTAGGAATGGTGATTCTTAAGAAAAAACGTGTCCGGGCCATTTTTGTGGATAGTTTTAAAATCTACAGTTTTTGTCAAGGTTTTATTTTTGGTGGAACTTAACGTTATTGAGAAAAAGCCAAAAACAAAAAGAATATTATGACCTTTGACCTCGTATAACTTTTAGGTTTGAGCACACATGGGATCTTTGGCACTTTATTTCTACTTTCTTCGGATGTTGGAATTTTTGATTATTATATTTATGTCTCTAATGACCGGACAATGTAATGAGAAAAACACACTGATATTTTATATTGAATTATTTACTCAAGGAATGGTAATGGAAAATAGACAAGAAAATAGATAAAAACCTGACCATAAACTTAACCTAATAGGCATACATAGGTACACAGGCACAACACCAAAGAGCATATACTCCCTACAAAAGTACCGATAAAATGAACAAAAGATATCGATATGCAGGTATATCGATAATTTTGATGGTACTTTTGAGTATTTTGCTCCTAGGGAAATTTTTGTTACTTAAAACCACTTACGTTTTTATTTCGTTTACAATTCTTGAAAAACTTACAGCTAGTTTGAATAAAGTTTGTCTTTTCTCTCCCGTTTTCCACCTCCTAGCGAAAATTAAATGAAAAAATTATTATATGTATATCAAATTTGTGTACAAGTGTACAAGTAAACCATACAATGTTTTATTTTGTGCAATTCTTTCGGACAGTTTTACCGTTGGTTTAACTTTCATTATCCGGTACAATATGACGTTATTAGTATTATTTTTCATCTAGAATTTTGAAGTATACTAATACTTACTCTTCAAAAAAGAAATTAAACAAACATGAAATTATTTTATCGATGTAACGGGATAAAAATAAATGCATTTTTTGAGGTTTTGCTTTATTTACAAAAATTAGTTTGTGTAGATTAAACTATATTTAATAAATCTGTTTTATTGTAAAAAAAGAATTATATGAATCAATTTTAATCACAATCGGCTATAAATATTCGCAAAAATAATCGATTAATACAATGATCGATAAGTTTCTTTCGTCCCTATCGTTTTCCTTCCGCCATTTTGTGGACATTGGCGTCGGCGTCGGTGTGTCGGTGTAAATTTTAATTCCAGAACATTAAGTTATAGTGTACTAAGAAATTATAATTTTGCTACTACACTCTTTAATTCCAGAGGCGTGTTATTTAAGTGATAAATGATTTAGTAACAAAAGCGAAGTCTTTTTTTCGGTAATTTTTTTGTAAAATCAATATGAAGTCACTACGCGTTATACTTCCTGTACATAATTATTGTTTCGTTTTATTCCACAGAAATGTCGCGCTATGGTGATTGTAAAGTGTATGTTGGCGATTTAGGCAATAATGCAAGTAAACCAGAGCTTGAAGATGCGTTTTCCTATTACGGACCATTGAGGAACGTGTGGGTAGCTAGAAATCCACCGGGTTTTGCATTCGTTGAATTCGAAGATCCCCGGGATGCTGAAGATGCGGTCAGTAAAGGAAATCTTGAATATATTCTTTATATCAAATAGAAAATCTTAACATGTGGTTGTTTTACAGATTCGAGGATTAGATGGTCGAACAATTTGTGGCCGACGTGCTCGAGTTGAGATGTCAAATGGAAGCCGAGGGTATGGGCGCGGACCACCACCACGATCCCGCTTACCTCCGCGGCCTTACGACGATCGTTGTTATGATTGTGGAGACCGTGGACATTATGCCCGAGACTGTACACGGCGTCGCCGTCGCAGGTGACATAAATTAGTGTTTTTCCTGTGTTTGTCTTTGGTATGGAATCTTTATGGGGTTACTATTGCCTCATACTTGTGTTTCTTGTAAAATTATTGCAGAGAGATTAAGTATAACAAATCTATTCTTGTAGCAATACTCAAGGTTGTAAGTAAAGATTCCATTCCATTGCTTAAGACCCACATAAACCAATGATAACTATGTTATAGGTTATCATTGGCCTGTGCGCCGAGAACGAACACTGCAGTGTCTGCACTTCTTATTGTCTGCGCTACGTAGCTTTCACTTCGCGGCGCGTACTCCGCTTAAGTTGGCAACAGTAACTTCGCTCAGCGAACTACGTAGTGACGACCTACGTGCACACTTCACTTTTCGAGAACTCCATTGAGCATAATGTTCGTTCAGCGCATCGTGACACATCTATTGTAATCACTGCGTGCACTCAGTGAGTTACACATTTATATCCCATATTTGTGTTCAGAGCAGGCCTGCTGTTTGCAGTACAATTTCAGTCAGGATACTATTGGATAAAATTGGTATTAAAGAAACATACATCACCACGGAAATAAGAAGAATCGGAAGCTGTTTTGATTTTTGCAAAACTTTGTGAAAGTATTAGGATTCCTGCAAATTGGTGCTAATGCATTGATGTGTATTGTTTTATCAAAAATGTTCAAATAACATGTGTCTAATCCATTTTTTTAAAATAAAATATATCTATTTATAAATATTGTATTCTGTCATTGAACATTTAGGAAGTTAGTTTGTTTCAACAACATAAGCTACAGTTTTAGCAGACATATGGATTAGACGCATCAAATTCTAAATGTATATGATTTATAATCTGTTTGCCCAATGATTACAGCCGATCGAGGTCTCGCCGCCGCACCCGTTCCCGCTCTCCACGATCTGGATCCCGTTCACGCAGTCGTTCCCGCTCGCGCTCGCGCTCCAAGGGCAGATCTATGTCACGTTCTAGATCACGTTCTCCATCCAAAGATTCCAAGAAGTCTAACTAAAATGATGCCATCGTATTGTAGTTTGAAATATTCCAATTTTGATTAATTTTATTAATAAGACATCACAGTCATGTGTCCATCCAGAGTTAAAAAGCATTGTAATATCATTCCTGTCCTATAAAAATGACGTGTTAAGGGTACAATGATGTATTGATTTAAGTATCAATATACTGACATTACTATTATATCATTGTTTTATTTTTACACACTAGAAGTAGCTCATGGTACATATACATCAGAGATTGAATAGCTAATAGCTAGTTCCAGGAATTCATCCCACATTGAGGTAGAGATACTTTCCCTTTTTTGACTAATATTGTAGGACTAATAGAATGCACTGGACAATTCAAAAACAAACTTATAAATACTCATCGTCTTAATTGTATAGGTGTAATCGATAAGGTCCGGATTTGACAAATCCGGGCATCTTCCAAGGAGGGTCATTAATTAGTTAGATTTAATGCTTAAAAGTCTATGAGCAAACAAGTTAAATATTTGTAATACAATAAATATAAATTTTTTTATTTACTGCCTCTGTATGAACTTTTGAAATGGGGAAACCATGGTTCAATGTAATTAAAATATTGTTAACTAAAACATACATTCTAGCACGATAATTTTTCACGGCCTGTTGTGGTTACTTGCGATGCTAGTTCTCGCGGTCTTGGGCGATTTTAACAAAGCGTGATTCGCATGTATGGTTGATGGAGAAACCTGTACCTTAGCCTTTTCGCGCACTCAATCCGGAAGAATTCAATTATAGCTAGTTGGCTATCGTATATGTACTAAAGGAATCCGATGAGTATATTCATGGTTGTTACTTCATCCTACAATAAGTCACTAATTAGTACATCTAGTCCCAGTAATAATATAACAAATATGATTACGTGTTGGTTGCAACGCTTGGCATTAGTGCTTTCTTCCTATGATTACGATATAGTGTACATTAGAACACTATTTACAGAAACAAAATTAAGTATCGGTAGAGTGTACTCCTCGTGGCATGGTACCAAGAACGCTGGCTGCATTTCCACTTTAAATTGCTAGACTTAACCGTTGTGCGAGAAAAGAACCAGCCCTCTTGTCACCAGCGGCAACGATAAGTCCCGGATACAATTCCCTTAGAAACTGCATCGCGCGGGGACCCCATGGACCGTTCGTCTCTACGGTAAATGTGACAAATATATAGTCTCATTTCAAATAAATATTTTCACGCAATTCCCAATACAGAGTTATGCAGAGGTCTAGTCTAGACAATTAAGTCCCTTTGACCCACATTCCACCGAAGATATTTTCGGGACAACCTGACAGGTGGTGAGCCCGTCGCCGTCTCCTTTCAAAGACTCATATTTACGCCTCTTACCCGATTCAGCTGCGTCTGAATTTAGCCTATCCTACCTAACTTAATATAATGAAGCCTTTATCGAATTACCCTTGATGTGAGAGGGCGCTAATGTATAGACGTAAACCGCTAATGTATTCACACAAGAGCTTTGCCTCCCAAGGGACTAACGTCAAGCCTTCGGTTCTCCTACCATCCTCTCTTAATATTCCACAAGGCTCTAAAACCGAGGAATATTTATGGAAACAAGATCCCTTCGGATGATTTCATTTAAGGAACCGTGGCGAGACAGTCTGCCGGCAATTTTTTGGCATGAAAGTCCGCGGAGGCATAACTCGTCTACGTCGCTGCCATAGGGACATCGATGTGGTTGACAAATCGATTCTGCCAATCGTATTCCTACAGCTATGCGTAATCTTTCGCTATCCAGTAATGTACCAAAGTTACTTGGTGGTAAAGCATGTAGCCAGTAACTGTATTCCTTTGTCGAAACGCCTAGAAATCGGACGCGGTCTCTGCTGTCACAGTGAAAATTGTTCAGTAAGCATTTCTGCACATTCTGAACCAACGGGATATCCCACCGTTTTTGTGAGTAAGGTTCCCGGGAGACAGACGTATCCATGCTTCTCTTGCCTCGGTAGCAAGGGTCAAGTCCAAATCATTCTTAAGAATTTTAATAGACAAATCGTGAACACTGTACTGCGCTCAAATATTGCGCTGCCGGCTTGCAATATTTGAAACCTATAAAAATAAATACAGTGTTACACTACCAAACGACATGTGGCTGATAACCTGATAAAATTGTCCGGTATGATTAGTACTTATAAAAAAATTTCTTCACGTCATTCCCAATACAGAGGTCTCTACACTTAACTCCATTCGACCCACTTTCCACCGAAGACAACGTGATAGTCCCTGGTGAGCCCGTCGCCGTCTCCTTTCAAAGACTCATATTTACGCCTCTTACCCGATTCAGCTGCGTCTGAATTTAGCCTATCCTACCTAACTTAATATAATGAAGCCTTTATCGAATTACCCTTGATGTGAGAGGGCGCTAATGTATAGACGTAAACCGCTAATGTATTCACACAAGAGCTTTGCCTCCCAAGGGACTAACGTCAAGCCTTCGGTTCTCCTACCATCCTCTCTTAATATTCCACAAGGCTCTAAAACCGAGGGAATATTTATGGAAACAAGATCCCTTCGGATGATTTCATTTAAGGAACCGTGGCGAGACAGTCTGCCGGCAATTTTTTGGCATGAAAGTCCGCGGAGGCATAACTCGTCTACGTATAATCGTATTCCTACAGCTATGCGTAATCTTTCGCTATCCAGTAATGTACCAAAGTTACTTGGTGGTAACGCATGTAGCCAGTAACTGTATTCCTTTGTCGAAACGCCTAGAAATCGGACGCGGTCTCTGCTGTCACAGTGAAAATTGTTCAGTAAGCATTTCTGCACATTCTGAACCAACGGGATATCCCACCGTTTTTGTGAGTAAGGTTCCCGGGAGACAGACGTATCCATGCTTCTCTTGCCTCGGTAGCAAGGGTCAAGTCCAAATCATTCTTAAGAATTTTAATAGACAAATCGTGAACACTGTACTGCGCTCAAATATTGCGCTGCCGGCTTGCAATATTTGAAACCTATAAAAATAAATACAGTGTTACACTACCAAACGACATGTGGCTGATAACCTGATAAAATTGTCCGGTATGATTAGTACTTATAAAAAATTTCTTCACGTCATTCCCAATACAGAGTTATGCAGAGGTCTAGTCTAGACAATTAAGTCCCTTTGACCCACATTCCACCGAAGATATTTTCGGGACAACCTGACAGGTGGTGAGCCCGTCGCCGTCTCCTTTCAAAGACTCATATTTACGCCTCTTACCCGATTCAGCTGCGTCTGAATTTAGCCTATCCTACCTAACTTAATATAATGAAGCCTTTATCGAATTACCCTTGATGTGAGAGGGCGCTAATGTATAGACGTAAACCGCTAATGTATTCACACAAGAGCTTTGCCTCCCAAGGGACTAACGTCAAGCCTTCGGTTCTCCTACCATCCTCTCTTAATATTCCACAAGGCTCTAAAACCGAGGGAATATTTATGGAAACAAGATCCCTTCGGATGATTTCATTTAAGGAACCGTGGCGAGACAGTCTGCCGGCAATTTTTTGGCATGAAAGTCCGCGGAGGCATAACTCGTCTACGTATAATCGTATTCCTACAGCTATGCGTAATCTTTCGCTATCCAGTAATGTACCAAAGTTACTTGGTGGTAACGCATGTAGCCAGTAACTGTATTCCTTTGTCGAAACGCCTAGAAATCGGACGCGGTCTCTGCTGTCACAGTGAAAATTGTTCAGTAAGCATTTCTGCACATTCTGAACCAACGGGATATCCACCGTTTTTGTGAGTAAGGTTCCCGGGAGACAGACGTATCCATGCTTCTCTTGCCTCGGTAGCAAGGGTCAAGTCCAAATCATTCTTAAGAATTTTAATAGACAAATCGTGAACACTGTACTGCGCTCAAATATTGCGCTGCCGGCTTGCAATATTTGAAACCTATAAAAATAAATACAGTGTTACACTACCAAACGACATGTGGCTGATAACCTGATAAAATTGTCCGGTATGATTAGTACTTATAAAAAATTTCTTCACGTCATTCCCAATACAGAGTTATGCAGAGGTCTAGTCTAGACATTTAAGTCCCTTCGACCCACCTTCCACCGAAGATATTTTCGGGTCAACGTGACAGGTGGTGAGCCCGTCGCCGTCTTTATGTCCACGCCAACGATATGATATTATATTAGTACTTTAAAGTGGTTTACGAGGATTTGCCGGAATAAATAATTTTACATTTCGCCACGGAAGCGCTACTCCTTATAAAGTCAAGAAGGAAACTTTGCGGGACCCTATTGTAGAGTTCAAAGTTATTATTAAAGATGGTCGGTGTTGGAAATTGATTTTAGAGAACTGAGTCCGTAATATTTCGACAGGAAACGAAATGTAATTTAGAATTAGGGTGCATAATGTTGGGCCATCGAGTTGTCATACCTAGTGTAAGTAGGCAAAAGTTTTAGTTTTCAAGTAATGAAACTACATGACACACACATGGGCATTGTAAAGATCAAGTGCTTGTTTCGTAGTAATGCGTGGTGGCCAGGTATCGACGAGGCTGCGGAGACCACATGCCGGCACTGCGAGGTCCGAGTCCGCGTCGCGGACTGACGTGTGGTCACGTTTGCATATTTCAGGCCATTCGGGGGATGATTTACATGGTGATTATAGACAGAAGACAAATGCTTGAAAATCATAAAAATCATATCCACGTCTGCGACCAACGTTGTCGCTTAGTTAGGAGAAGTTAGTTAAAACGTGCAAAAGGGTCGTCGTCAAAGCCATCGCGCTACATGTATACGTAGAAATTGCACTTTTACGTTTTCTGTTAATTTATAGAAACACAGAGCACAGTTCTACGGGAGAAAGTTCAGCTCAAACTACAAGACACTTAGGTTCAGGTTAGGCTGTCTAAATCCGGATAGGGACAGGAAGGTATATAATGCCCATACTCTTTTGATGTCAACTCTGATCTGTTCGGTTTATGTATCATGTTTGAATTACTTTAAATTTGGAATGCCAGTTTTATTTGTTCAGATTGAATTGTGTCATATTTGATTATTCTGTGAAAATCGCTTGAAGAAGTAATATGTCTAGTTATCTGACATAACTTTTGTATTTTATATAGGTTTCATAATGATTTGATTGTTTCCTCAAAAAAATATTCAAAATATTTAAGTTAAAATAAATAGTTTTCAAATCAGTCCTTTAGTGTCTTTTTGGTTTGAAAGCGATCTCATCAGCTAGATCTACTATTCAAGAATTTTATCATAGGTCACTCACTAAGACGTATTACATAAAGATTTTTCTAAGAGGTTTGAGGATGTCTTACAATTTCGTTAATATATAATAATATATTCGTACATTATCACAGCCATGGATAAAGCCAATATGTAAATGGTAAAGAAATTGATTACCATCGGTACAAACTATAAAAAACTATAAGAAGTGGTGGTTACAACGCAACATAGTAGTTTGAAAATGCTGCATTGTGAAAATAAATAAATAAATATCTTCACGCAATTCGCAATACAGGGGTAGACAGAGGTCTAGTCTAGACATTTAAGTCCCTTCGACCCACCTTCCACCGAAGATATTTTCGGGTCAACGTGACAGGTGGTGAGCCGGTCGCCGTCTTTATGTCCAAGCTAACGCTAAAATTTGTACAGAGGTTTTTAGAAAACCCGTTGGTACGGCCACTTGAGGATTAAACAGTGGTAGAGCCACGCATCAGCTTTTGTTGTTGCATGAATGGGCCGGCTCGACCGGGGAAGTACCGCGACCTCACATTTAAAAAAAAAAAACTATCGTGACTATAAAAGTCAATTGCCAAAACTTCTATATAAAAGCGCTAGTGGTTTAGACTTTGTTGATTTACTGGACAAGAAATTACATACCTAAGTATAGTGAGAAAGCTCACATGAGAGACCACGCATCATCTCCCACTCAGACACGGTTACGTCTATCGACTCGCTCACCAAACCAATATTAGCAAAAATTAAAAAGACGGTTTAGGTGTTCCGGAAAGCGGGACCTAGAATCAGACCCAGCCTACTTTTCGCGATGGATCTGGTCGTGGCTCCTCGAAGTCTCCGCCGAGTAGTAGTCAGCATACAGAAAGCCGTGTCGCTTTATACCGACACTTCTTCCCCTCACAGTTCTATTTTAGTCGTATCAGGGTTCACAGGGGCCCACAAGAGCACTCATTAAAGGGCGAGGATAACAACATAAGAAACTCGTACGTTGTGGTATAGGCGTAAGAATTTACCGTCTCTTACTCCGTCGTCCCGTGGATGTCGTTACAGGTGAAATAGGAAAACACCTTAAAATGGCTATAGAATAATGCCGGTATAACCATCACAAATATCATGTGACCTTTTTCATATTATTTTATGAGAAAATATTAAACCAGCAAGTGGTTTACTAATGTAAATAATTGTCGACACCCTTGTTTACAAGTAGTTCATCAGGATCTGAGGGAACGATCCCTACTATTACGAAATGAATTGGGTATTATTGATAGTAATATTATTATTGGTGAGAAAGGAGGGTGAAACAGCGTCTTAAGTTACCTTATTCACCTGACGAAAAGCAAAAGCTCAGGCCTCTACGAGGAGGGATCAAAAAGTAGTGAGACCGATATACTGGCAACTCAGATACATACATATTTGTAATATTAATAAACAAATAAAATCTTTCTCTCTAATGTTTTTTTCTGAATGTAGTGATTTGTTTGTATTGTGTCGGAACGTGTTCTCGAAAATAGAGAAAAACGAAGTGTGAGCCGTTATTAAATACCTCTGTTTAAAAAAGGTTAACGATGTAAGAGATACATTGCGATTTGGAGGCAACATTTTGAGCACTGAAGTCAGAAACAAAAACGATTTGACATTTCGAAGACAATTTTGTTGTCTCGTTTCGTAACAAAAGACGAAACATCGTTCCATAATTTTGATCCCGAGACAATACAGCAATCTTCGCAATGGAAACGTTTCGTGCCGTGACATCGGCTGGCAAGGTTATGGCCTCAATATTTTGGGCCATTTTGGGCCATTTGGTATAAATGTGAATGCTGGTGTCCCACAAGGCTGTGTGCTATCACTAAACCTGTTTCTACTGCATATCAATGATTTGTTACAAATTAGTAACATTAATTGCTATTCAGACGACAGCACTGGTGATGCCCTATAAACCGGCCGTGCCAATATGTCTCGGGAATACGTCAACGAGTACCGGAAGAAACTTCTGTCTGATGTAGAGATTTTGTTAGACAAAATTTCGGACTGGGGCCAACTAAATTTAGTCCACTTCAACCCTAAAAATAACAATTTCGCGCGTTTACCGCTAAAAAGAAACCCTTCGTCGTGTCACCTCGTTTTGAGAGTACTCCTCTAGTTGCCTCAGCCAACATAGGAATCCTTGGCGTCGACGTAACGAGCAACATTCAGTTTCGCGGTCACTTGGAAGCGAAGGCCAAATTGTCTTTTGAAAAGCTTGGCATGCTCAGTCGAGCACGATAGTACTTCATGCAGGCCCACCGCTTGCAACTTTATAAGGCGCAGGTTCGGCCGCACATGGAGTACTGTTCGCATCTCTGGGCGGGAGCACCCCAGTTTCAGCTCCTTACATTTGACTGTATCCAACGAAGAGCGGCTCGAATCGTCGATGACCATGTTCTACCTGATAGGCTAGATCCCCTGGCATTGCGAAGAAACGTTGCATCTCTTTGCGTTGCATTTTTTACAAGATTTACTACGGGAAGTGCTCCGAAGAATTGTTCGGATTAATTCCAGCCGCTGAATTTCACCATCCTACCTTACGGCATAGTCAAAAATTCCATCAACACCATCTTGGTGCTTGGCATTCCACCACAGTGCGTTTCGTTGTGTGCGTGCACTTTATGGAATGTGCTGCCGTCAGCGGTTTTTCCGGACCGATACCACTTAGGTACCTTCAAGAAAAGAGCCGATGCCTTTCTCAAAAGCCGGCAACGCATCTGCTATGCCTCTGGTATTGCGGATGTTCAAGGGCTGCGGTAATCACTTACCATCACGTGAGCCACCTGCTCTTTTGCCTCCCTTCTCTATAAAAAAAATTCGTACATTGGACAGATTTCATTTTTCCAACTTTTCCATGATTCCAACACATCGATTAAACTTGTATCTTTTTCGGCAGAAAAAAATTGGTACTTCCGTTGAAGGATATCAGATCGTCATCCCTATTACGATACAAACATCAATGCATGGCTCAAGTATGATCTAGTATTATATACTATAACTATATTTGAGATAACACAGAGATGTCCACTAAAAATTATGCAAGGAATTTGTTTTTTTGATAAAAATTAACTAAATTTTACGATAATAATAAATATATTTATTATTATTTTGGAAAACTGTATAAAAAGATTTATTTTGTTAATGTGTTTATAAAGACTATTAGCAATCATAACTTTCAAATAAACCCAAAAAAGTTTATAAAATACAGAAAGATTTTAAAATTGTTTTATAATCTACATAAAAAGGATCATAATTGTTAAAATTATCGGTCGGTGCTCCGCCTGATTCTATATGGCAACTTCATTTAAAAATAAAAAAAAGCAATGTTATAGCCGACGGACGTCGTTTCGACTTTTGTATTCCGTCATGCAATAATTTTTGTTATATATGAATTCATCGTTTGAAATAGAATTTCCGATGTCGCCAACGTGAATGTTAGTCAAAATAGAGTAAAATATGAAGTTTTAGTATTTCATTTCGTGTAGTTCATTTTGTAGTTCTTGATACGTCTGTGACAAGTACGGTAATGGTGGCCATGTCATGAAAATCCCCACAGCCATGGATGATAGCTCCGTGTCTCATCATAACGGAGGACAAGTTGGATCTCAAATAGGAGTTAGTGTAAATAACAAACAAAATGAGGAATCTAGCCAAAGTGTCCAGTATTCAATACCAGGCATTTTGCATTTTATTCAACATGAATGGGCGAGATTCGAGCTCGAGAGATCACAATGGGAGGTGGATAGAGCCGAATTTGAGGTAATTATTTTTGGATTTATATAACTTAGTACGTACACGGATTATATACGCTGTCTTTTGAACTCTAAAAAAATTTATTTTCTCTCACTTTTATTCTTTCACTTCATCGCAATTCGGGCCGTTTTATTTTGTGCAAAATTGAGTTTCGCTATTGTTAGGATAAAAACAAATCTTATGACCAATATTACAAAGACTTTTGAATACATGGTTTAAATTAAAAAAAAGTGCTGTTTTACTGAGTCTTATATTTGTATTACGTTAGAAATTATTTAGCATTGTACTTTTAAATTAAAAAGTATTTTAACGATAATATTGTGTTTTTGACAAGATATGCTATACCATTTTGGAACAATGTGAAGGATGTAAATAGTTTTTAATGTTATTCAAATAAATGCGAAAATAAAAAAGTAACTTATACTGCCGAAATTCGAATGCACGCCCTCCGTCGTAATTTCCCATTCTTTTATTATAAAAGCCTATCATAACTAACATGTTTTTAAAAGTTAACAATAATGCATTGTAGTTTTTGATATAATAAAATTTTCTCTCATCAGTATGTTTCAGTTTTAAATAATGTGATGAAATTAAATAACATGAGATATTAATTACATTTGTGTTTTTTGTGAATTTATTGTATGAATTTTCTTATATGTTTAGAAAATGTTAAGTATCACTAAAAGCCTAAATGTTTTTTAAATTATATTGCTAAACATAGGCATTTCAAATGCTTATAAATATAAATGAATGTTGACAACATGGCTTTATCCTTAAGTTACAGCAATTGAGGTAAATGTAGTGAAGTCATAAGAAAGGTACCATAAATACTCAGATCTCACAGACATAGCGTTTTTCTACAGATAGGTCAATACCTATCTGAGAATCGAATCCAGAACCTTAGAGCTGTATTGGAGCTGGGTATCATTAAAAGCTTGTATGTATATAACTTGAGTATGAGAGTTATCATAATTTTATGTGAATATTAAACAATTTGAGTGATTTTTTATTTCTCTGCAGTTAGTATGTAAGTGTGTAGATTACAAGCCCGACTAATTTATCAGATTTAGAGTTATGTTATTGTTATTTTAAAACCATAGGAATGTGTATATGATATATATATATATATATATATATATATATATATATATATATATATATATATATATATATATATATATATATATATATATATATATATATATACATATTCCACTGGTAATAACTGGTAATATCTTTTTAAATTTCAAGTCTGTTATAATGTGTTAATAAAAATTTTATTAAGGTTTAGGAGTTGATCTGAGGAAGGTTGTATCAGATAAAATCTATATTCAATTCATTAAATCATTTTATGGTTACGGTTTCAAAAGCATTCAATAGCATAATGAACACATACATATGGTCTGTTTTAGAAATAATAATGTGAACAAAAATGTATATAATATTCTATAAATATGTATCATATTTATAGAAAAAAACTGGAAAGACAATGGGAGGAGTACACAATTGGTGGACCTAGAATAGGCTGCGTATGGCATGGAGTCTGTCTATAAAGCTCTATAAAGTTATTCATAGCTAAAGTTGAAAAAATTTTCAAAAACATTTATTGGGAAAATAAAGAAATGTGGATATTTTATAATAAATTAATTCACCTGAGGTTGCGATCTGTGGCAAGTCTAGAATTTGGCTCTGCCATCAACAACATTGGATGGATAGTGCAGGGATGGTGGTGCCTCATCATATAGACACTGCTTTCTGTCTGTGGTCCTATCTTAGATGTTTTAGTTATGCCAATGTTTTCGTTGGAACTCCACCTCAAAAAAAGGGATGGAGAGCATCTCTCAAAAAAGGGGATGCTGCAAAAGTTAATTGTGCAAACACTCTCTCCTCAGTGCACCCATGTGTATCTGAAGTGGACTGACTTAGCCTAAAATGAGTGGCCACCTTGGGCCAGCTATTCCCAATATAATTAGGCCAGCCATGTAGGTTCTTCGTCATTCACCACAGGGTTTATGGTTGTGGTTTTAAAGCCCCACACTGCCACTGACTGCAGGAACTAGATTGGGGGAGACCCTATATGATCTTGTCACATTTTCATTGCTATGAAGCACTTAAAGGAAATTCAAATTAGAGCAATTATAAAAGATTTGGTAAAAAACTATCTCTGATGAACTCAAAATATTAATACTTTAATTTCTGTATTCTGTAGGAGTTTAGAGGTGTATATAAAAGTAATAAAAAAATCTAGACCTGCAATATTGAAAAAAAAAAATAATAGACTCGAAGGTAACTTCTAGCAATGTTTGACTATAACTTTTCTTTTGTCAGGCACGTATTGCTTTCCTTCAAGGCGAAAGAAAGGGTCAAGAAAATCTGAAAAATGATCTTGTTAGGCGGATTAAAATGCTAGAATATGCATTAAAACAGGAAAGAGCAAAGTTCCATAAGCTCAAATATGGAGTAGAACTACAACAAGGTGATGTTCGGCCACCTCCGGAGGAGCCCCCTGCAGAACCAGAGCCAGCAGAGAAGGCGCAGTGGAAGCAGGGACGCCAACTCATTAAGCAATATCTGCAGGTAACTATTGATGGGTCCATTAAAGGATTTTATTTTGACAATTATTTTAAAAGTTTTTAAATTATATTTATCTCATTTATACAGGAAATAGGTTATACAGACACAATACTAGATGTTCGCTCAAATCGCGTACGGACTTTGCTTGGCTTAAACAATGAGGAGCAGACTGAGGATCCAAATTACAGGAACTATGATAACAAATTCCGTGAAAGATGTGGGGACTCACCTATAAATTCTTTGATTCGCAAGTATGACTATGGTATGTTGTTTTCAGCAGTTGCTTTTTTTCAACTTTTAAATTATGTAAAGCTATTTAATTTGTAGTTTAAATTGTAAGTGTATTGTTGGTATATTAAATTAAGAATCTGCCATTCTTTCTTTATGAGATGTAAGTAGCAACTATGAAAAGTTTCTAACTGTAATGGTGTTTGTTGCTGCTAATTTCTGCCATCAATAAGTTTATCTATTTATATCTGTTTAATGGCAGAATAGTTTAATCAAACACAACACATCAAGGAAGTTATTGTAATCTTGCAGTGGAAAGTTATATATGTTATGTATGTAGTAGACAGTTGCTGCAGAGTGTTAAAGGATAAGCTATTAAGATACTTCAGTTTAATTAGGTCTTATTATTAGCAAAATTATTCATTTAGCTATTTAAAGTAAATTTGCACAATAAATAATTTACAAAATGGCAGATTTATTTTGGACATTAATGAAATATTAATTAATTTGTTTAACAGGTGGTAAAGAGCAACGCAAAAGTGGCGTTGCTACTGGAGGTGGTTACAATGAAGAGGGACTTTCAGTCCAGGAGACTGCAGCAGTTTTTGCTAACTTTGAATTTTTGGCTAACCAGGAGATGGATATGGATGGAATTGATGACTTAGATGCAAATAAGACACATCATCCTTCTGGAAAACAAGGTAAATTATTTATTTCTTGTGCATGTATGTTAATATAAAAATAAAGATATTTACTATACATTAAGGTACTTATCTATTCCTATATGGACACTACATTATCTTAATGATTAGAAGGAGATGATACCTGTCAATAACAGACACGTAAATTTAAATTTGTTACTGCTTGTATACAATGTAATTATAGATTCTAGATCTAATATAATATGTATAAATTATGTAGAAAAGGGGATTGTTGGTAATATTCCAGATACTTAATGTTTTGTCAATTATTATTTCAATCTATGACTATATTATTGGTTAATATTACACACCCAATAATATTCAAAAATTTAACATTTCTCTGTTTTGGCTACTATGCTTTTCCTTATATAGCTTTTTATGGGATCTCAGTGTAAGAGAAAATTTCATTTTACATTTACTTCAAAAGTCTAAAGTGATGAAATTTACTTTTTATCGATGAAGAAATGATTTAATTTGATATGTGTACATATTTATGGTGTCATCATCTAAAGTGATTACGTCTGAAGTCTGGACATTTAGACGGCGACGGGCTCACCACCCGTCACGTTGTCCCGAAAATAACTTTGGTGAAAGGTGGGTCAAAGGGACTTAATTGTCTAGACTAGACCTCTGCCTACCCCTGTATTGGGAATTGCGTGAAGATATTTATTTATTTTATTTATAAGTGTGACAAATTTGTAATGATAGATGAATTTATTACATTAATACAAAGGGCTCTTCTATAAGGTAAATGGATAAAAGGCCATGTTTGGCAAGTAATTGATGATCGTAATATCCCAGCATCTTTCAGTTGCCATTCGATATTCAGTGTCAATTGCTTCTTTCTAGAAGACAGCGACCGTTAAATTCCTATTTTATTTTTACCATAATGTAACATGTACAGCATGGGCTTCCATTATGTTTTCTTGAAAAGACAATAGATTACTACACAAAAGCTTTTAGAAGTTTTTACATTTTTGTAACAGAAACATTTTTTTTTATTTCATGTTTTTTAAATATTTTATATTATATTTTTATTGTTAATCTTATATTATTTTTGTTATCATTTGAATTATGATACTAGTAATAAACTAATTCTTGTGAATGTTTCTACATCTCTCGACCTGTGAACCTTTAAGAGAATTTTGTTATCAATTGACATTGTTTATTTTTAAATCAAATAGAAACAACTTACATTTTATGAGATTATAATAAAATGTAGCGTGCTACAAAACCAAAACAAAATTCAGCCTTTTTTAAGGTTACTATTGAATAACAATACATAAAAATATATGGACTTGGTGGCCAGGCAGCACTAACCGCCAAGTCCACCTCTTTTGCTTTTGTCATATTTCTGCCTATGGATTTTCATCTCAGGACAATCTTCAAAATTCTTGGTAGTACCCTGTGGATATCATGAGATTGCAAATTGATTGATGTTTCAACTTATCTCCGTTCGTATAATTTTGTGATCATTCCACCGCTGTCCTAAATATTTGTCATTTACGATTCCACCATAATAATTCTTTTATTTGCATTTTTTGTTTGGGTGATGGGTGTGTGATGTTTATGTTTTTTTATTTATTAATTTCATCGCTTTTGATCCTCGTAACAAGGCGAGGAGGTAGACCACGAAGCCGAAGAGGTTTTAAACGAGCTCAACTTGCTGACAGAAAGCGAGGCTGATGGAGGAGGCCAAGGCGATGAGTATCCAGTCGGTGAGTTATAAATATTTTAACATCTCAATATTTGTGTTTCTTTTAGCTACCGTTTCTAGCGAGTAACGCTCGTTTCATCTGATTTTTTCTTCTTCTTTTTTTTTCAATAATTGCATCCTGTGCGTGATTTGTTTATTGGTTTACTATATTTATTTTGAAAATATTTAAACTTGGCAGAACCGTAGACTGAGATGTAAGTTTATGTTAGCCAGCCTTTTGTGAAGTTTAACTCTTTACAAGGTAACAGCAAATAGGTTTCTATTAGGTTTAACGCGGTAAACAGGTTAAGCATGTTAAAGTGATGTTTAATGTTTAAGTGTTATACATTTAAATCAATAACGTGTGTTGTTTTACGGCGTTTTTGGTTTTGATACGTGTTAAACTGTACACATAGATGTACACTTTTTAACATTTCATTTAACGATGTATGTGAGGTCTAAAACAAAAATATTAGTATTTTTCGTGGTCAAATTTGTATTTCTGATCATAGTAGAACGAGAATATATAAATAGATTAATTTGGCAAATCAAGAATTCAATTTTTTCATTGCGCAATTTTCTTTTAAAGTTAACATTAGTAAGCAAAAGAAGCAGCAAAAATAATTCTCAGTAATTCGCCATTTCGAAATTATATAACTGTATTGACGGAAATTTTCTAGAAAATAATGGGAATAAATGTGATACAGCTTTGATACGATATATGTTTTAGGGATAATAAGTATATTAGGTTTGGTATTGGAACTACATACGTTTAAACCAAAACTTTATGTACTAAAAAGAAAATTATGACTTAAATTTTTTGATTTATTAAATTCATTGCAAATGTTAAATTAAAAAAGAGTAAATTATAATTATGTTAATTTGTTCGTCTCTTTGTCTTTGAAAGAATGGAAGCCAAACGTTATGAGTTTTAACCTAATTACGAGGGCTGATGATCTGGGGCTGATCTTCGCTGATATGTTATATTTTTGTGTGCGTGTGTAAGTCACGATAACCGAGTGGTTGGGTGGTCGGAATTTCGAGTCGAGAGACCCGAGTTCGATCCCCAGGTGGCAGGCTCGTACCAATGGGTTTTTCAAAAACTTATGTACGAATATCGTTGGCTTGGACATAAAGACGGCGACGGGCTCACCACCTGACACTTTGTCCCGAAAATATCTTCGGTGGAAGGTGGGTCGAAGGGACTTAATTGTCTGGACTCGACCTCTGTCTACCCCTGTATTGGGAAGTGCGTGAAGATATTTTCTTTTCTTTCTTTTTTTCTTTGTTATTTTTTCTTAATTTAATAACAAAAACCCAGTATGGCTGCTTTAAAAATGAATAAAAATGCGTCATAGAGGTTTAGATGGCTTTATCGTATTGATGTTGACGATACTTAAAAGATACGTCGTAATTTCAAATGAGTATGGGACGCGGTGGCACGATAAGAATGTTGCCACAGTACATCAAAGCTTGCGGGTTCGAATTCAGCATGTGTCAATTTTTTTTTATTCTTCATTATTTGAATTACGAAATACAGTCTTATTTTCTTTGCAGCGTCATTTCTGTCGGATTATATAAATAGATAGTAACGACTTTGCATTTCGTACACATGCAGTAATATCGTAATGCTGATAAAAATGGTGGTTTTTTGCATATTCTAATCCCAAAATAAGTTACCTAAGAATACCTATGTAACCAGAACTACAGACAATATAAAGTTGTTTTCTACTTTAACCCGTCTAGGAATCGGACCTAGGAGCTCGGGACTAACAACCAAAGGTCAAAGTATAAAGGAAAAGTATATAATCAAATTTCAGGGTTGAATTGAAATTTATCGACTCCAAATACGATCGTGACAACGCTATCGATTTTTACTATTTACCTCCACATTTTATATATGAGAAGACAATTAATGATATCATCAAAAGGCAACTGACTCTAAAACTCCTCGCTAAATGTATTCTTATTAATGAATGATTAATAATGGCAAATTATCGATTTATAATTCACTGCAGTATAGGTTACCAATAAATAACAGTGCCGAAAGCGGTTTTTCCGGACCGATATGACTTAGGGACCTTCAAGAAAGAGCCTATTCCTTTGTCATAAACCGGCAACGCATCTGCTATTCCTCTGGAATTGTAGGTGTTCACGAGCGGCGGCATCACGATAGACACCTGCTCTTTTTGCCCCCTTATTCTATAAAAATTATAACCGTCTCAAAAGCCGACCGGACTGAATGGCAGTTTCACAGTTCGAGGTGCTGCGATCGTTGATCCGTTTGTCGAGCGTGGCGACTATGACAGAGACCTGCACTGAATTTCGCCACGCCATTCCCAATGAAGGAATAGGCAGAGGTCTAGACAATTAAGTCCTTTCAATCCACCTTCCACCGAAGACAACGATTTTTTGGGACAACGTGACAGGTAGTGAGCCTGTCGCCATCTAAGCCACCGATATAAAGCGTACATGAATTGAAAAAAAAAAAAACCCCATTGTTACGAGACTGCCAATTCTATTTTCTGCTATTTCTAGTCACCCAACCACACGGGTATCGTGACACTGAATATTTAAAACAATTAAATTAAGTTTAAAGCAACGTTAAGCTGATAAGGGGATTTTTTTTAAAGAATAGGGAGGCAAACGAGCAGGTGGCTCACGTGGTGGTAAGTGATTACCGCCCCCCATGAACACTCGCAACACAGGAGGCATAGCAGATGCTTTGCCGCCCTTAGAGTGCCCTCCTCCTCCAGTACTGAGGGAGGGGGATGTGTGTGGGCCTCCGGGTTACCTGCACTCACCAGACGAAACGCAGAAGTCCGGCTCCGGGTAGGTAGGGAGCTGGCAATATGGTAATGCGTGCGTGGCGACAGGCGGCGCGGCGGCGGTCGCGGGCGCGGGCGCGGCGGGCGGCGGCGGGGCGGACGAGAAGCCTCTGGCGCTGGGCGAGCTCGCGCAGCTCACCGTCAGCAACGAGCCGGAGGCCTACGACGTGGCCGGCGGCGCCAACAAGGAGTCCTTCCGCAAGACGTGGAACGCCAAGTACACTCTGCGCTCGCACTTCGACGGAGTAAGACGCTGGTTTTTTTTTTTTTTTTTTAGCAAACAAGTCACGGTAGCCGAGCGGTTGGGTGTAGTGGGTCGGAATTTCGAGTCGAGAGACCCGAGTTCGATCCTGGGGATCGACTTTATTGTCTGTACTAGACCTCTGTCTACCCCTGTATTGTGAATTGCGTGAAGCAATGCCGAATAACATTACTAGTATTCCTGTTAAGCACTCCAATTAAGCTGCAATGCCTGTGTCTGGAGTTGGTTTACGTCAATAGTCGAATAGCGGGGCCCGAACCAGCGACGTCTTGTTTCGCAGTCCACACCCTAAATCATTAGGCTATTGCCGCTCTCATAGACATGACGAAATTCTATTTTAAACATGAGCTATTAATTTCATAATGTGAAATAATAAAATTGGAAACTTTAGTCAACCTTTCAATTGAGTCCGAAATTTCAATGGAGCTTATTTGGGACCGTTTTACAGGGGTTGTTCAAAAATCGTTGATAAGTTCGAAAAACTCATATGTGAGTAAACTATTTGTCTTACTGTTGCCAGAACCAGAGCCCTCTTGTGGTTGTTTACAAGAGCCGTTAATGTTTTCGTGCAAATTGTGTTTATTGTCGTCTTCCTTGTGTCAATTAAGCTTGATAGTTAAATTCTTTATATTTACTTAATAATGCTAAGTATTTACTTTTGCTACTAATACTTTCAATAGTTTTGCTTAATTTTTATCTGTTCATAAATAGCAATTCAATGATTTTTAGACACTCGTATGGTTTAAAAAAAGACGATTAAAAAGTATAGGTATAAATAAATTGGAGACAAAAATAATATCTTAAACAAGTACTTAACACAAGTCTTTATACTTTAAAGGAAACCCTGGCTATAGCATATATATTTTTTGTATTCAGTAAATGCTTATACTACAATATATTGTAGTATAAGCATTTACTTAATACAAAAAATATATGACTTCTATTTCCATGTTTTCTTTATTTAAACACATTATGTTCGCAATGGCATAGAAATTTATTTCATATAAAATTTAATGTCTAAATTTACTTGATTTTAGGTTCGAGCACTAGCCTTCCACCCAACCGAAGCGGCTTTAGTCACAGCCTCCGAGGACCATACACTCAAGCTGTGGAATCTGCAGCGGACTGTACAGGCCAAGAAATCGGCCGGTCTAGACGTAGAGCCTTTATACACCTTCCGGGCACACACTGCCCCAGTGTTGTGCCTGGCTATGGGTGTACCCCGATCCGAGGAGTGCTTTTCTGGAGGACTGGACGGAACTATCCGCGTTTGGAACCTGCCTCCACCCACCGCTGACCCCTATGACCCTTACGATCCCGCAGTGCAGGTAAATAATAATGTTGTAGAAATTCATTTACAAACTTGTACGTGTGATAACGGCACAACATTATGGTTGATATATTCGTCCCGTGAGTGTCGTAAAAAATGAAACAGAAATTAATAGTGATGGGCAGCGTCTGAGTACGAGATACTGCCAATACGAATTTGCTTGTCAAGCATGGCAATTTTTAATTCTCCTTACAGGAAAGAAGAATTAATGTAAGAAATTTATACGTTAAGAAAAAATAGATTAGCTTTTGCTTTGTTTTCGTATTATCAACAACTCATAGGTAAACTTTCAATACATTCTTTTTACACTTGGGAAATTGAAAAGCAATGTGATATTGATAATGATAAGTCAGTACACAGCCCGTTAGCTGATGCTGATGTTGAGTCCGTTAGCCTTTGTGTGTTATTCCCACGGCGTATGTCGATCTGGCGTGAAAAAAAGAAAATAATTGTCTAACAGTTGTCAGTTCTCAAGAGGAGGGCTTGTGCGATACAAGATAACGTTAGTAGGAACTAGGACTACCCCAGAAGCTATAAACTGCACAAATAGGCGGTAGATCGATGTCTATAGATGGCTCGGGACGGGGGGTGGTGCTGAGATGATTGTGATCAGTTTGTGTGAGAGCGGCACGCTGCCGGCAGGGGCCCGTGTTGCGCGAGCACACGGACGCCGTGTGGTCGCTGGCGAGCGCGGGCGGGCGGCTGCTGTCCGCGTCGGCGGACGGCACGGCGCGGCTGTGGGCGCCGCGAGCCGCGCGCCCGCTTCTGTGCACGCTGCGCGACGATGCCGCCGCCGCCGCGCCCGCCGCCGCCGCCGCCGCGGACTTCGCCGACGGCGGGGCGCGCGCCGCCGTCGTCTACCGCGACGGCACGCTGCTGCTCTACGACCTCGAGACCGGCCAGGTACGTGGCCCGCTGCTGTGCACGCTGCGCGACGAGGCCGCCGCCGCCGCGGACTTCGCCGACGGCGGGGCGCGCGCCGCCGTCGTCTACCGCGACGGCACGCTGCTGCTCTACGACCTCGAGACCGGCCAGGTACGTGGCCCGCTGCTGTGCACGCTGCGCGACGAGGCCGCCGCCGCCGTGGACTTTGCCGACCGCGGGGCGCGTGCTCTACGACCTCGAGACCGGTCAGGTGCGTGGACGGGTTTCATGGTTCTCCATGAAACCCGTCCCTCCCGAACCCGGCCCGAAACCCGAATCCGGCCTTCTGGCCGGAGGAAATTTTCAAGGCGATCGTTCTTCATTCTGTCGGTAGCCGGTTACATTTTCTGGGTCGCCTCTAACGGCAACCCGGCAAACGTGCTCAATAAAAGCGTTTTTTTATTTTTATATATTATATTTATATTTTTTTCCATAAATATTTAAGTCTACATCTTATATATAAAATTCTCGTGTCACAATGTTAGTTACCTTACTCCTCCGAAACGGCTTTACTGATTTTTCCCAAATTTTATATGCGTATTCAAGTAGGTCTGAGAATCGGCTACTATCTATTTTTCATACCCCTAAGTGATAAGGGTTGTTCACCTTTAACATTTTCTTTTATGATACAGCATACAAAAAATTACATACAACCCTAAATTTTCACCACTCCACGGTGAACCCCTAATTTTATACGGCAAAGCAACGTCTGCGGGTTCAGCTAGTGACATATAAAAGTTTCGTCATTGGGACACACCGAATCGGCTTTAAAAATTCCAATGACTCGTTACACTTGTAAGACGTGTGACGTAATGAGCGACGTGCGCGCAGACGCTGCTGCGCGTGGCGTGCGAGAGCGCGGCGACGCGCGTGCGCGCGCACCCCACGCTGCCGCTGCTGGTGTCGGCGCACGAGGACCGGCACATCCGCTTCTGGGACGCGGCGTCGGGCCGCTGCGCGCACGCGATGGTGGCGCACCTGGACGCCGTCACCGGCCTCGCGCTCGACCCCAACGGCCTCTTCCTGCTGTCCGGCTCGCACGACTGCTCCGTGCGCCTCTGGAACCTGGACACGAAGACCTGCGTGCAGGAGATCACCGCCCACCGGAAGAAGTTCGACGAGAGCATCCTGGACGTGGCCTTCCACCCGCTGCGGCCGTACATCGCGAGCGCCGGCGCCGACGGGCTCGCCAAGGTGTTCATCTGAACGGGCCCGCGCCCCGTGCACCTCGGTATGTTATGTATTTAATTAACGAACCCTTCAATATGAGTAGTTCGAGAGGCGACCGTTCCATGTTTTTGTAGGGATGACATTTTTTTTACTAATCGAACTTTGTATTTTTTAGATCTTGTAAGGTTCGTTTTTAGGACGAGATTTTAGACGCTAGTGCGACAAATGTATTCGTAATTTCAATAAACGTGTTAAATCGACGGAACATATGTTTTTTTTTGTAATTAGTTTTTCTCTAGTTTATTTATGCATAATATTAAACCCTACAATGTAGAGTTGACTTTATGTATACATATTATTTGTAGGTTCTTCATAGCTTTCATTATATTTATTCATTTTAAATAATCCAATGCCTTTTAATGAATAAAATTTTCTCTCTACCATTGAGTATGTATGAACCGTGTACATGTTTTGCTAAAAATTATCGCAACTTGTAAAATTTCACCAATCGGCAACACATCAAAGGCACTGTTACGGTTGTATCTCGGACTACACAGTAGTAGCGAGTCGAGTAGACGGGCGAGCGGCACTCGAGAATTGTGTCTAGTCCCTTCGGTACGTTTTAAAATATTTAAACATTGTAAACGTTTCGGACGCGTTCGATATTCGTTGCGAGCGCGTAGTGAACTCATTTATGTATAGACATTTCAAATCTATTATAATATATTTTTAGATTTTCAGTATGTGGATTTTAGATTTTTATTGCGACATTTTCACACAATTATATGATATACAGTGAGATAATTGTTCGTTTCTATGCATCTATAAGCAGGACCTTTGTAATAAAATGTATGCCTTGACGTGTCATAGCAATAGAATTTCTGTTGTTGCAACACATCAAGGATTATGAGGATGCCAATGTTCCCTTGATATGTTATTTGTCTGTACAGTTAGAAGTTACACAGTATTGCTAAATGCAGTGAACGAATGATGTGGTTTCTTTAGCTAGTATATTTTTATTTAAATCAATTGGATTTATATAGATAATATCTTTTTTTCATGTTACTGATAAAGCATGCTCTCCAATTATCTTTTAAGCGCCTGTGAGCGATCGAACAAAATTATGAATGGTTAGAAGTACTACTATATTGAAAGATAAATAAGTAATGTTTGTTCATAACAAGTACTGCAATGTAGAATATATATATTATGAAACATTACATATTCCTTTATTTTCCTCAAATTCATACTTGTACACATACATCCAAAATTAATAGTAAAAGCAACATAACCGAAAACCAAGTGTTTTTTATTTTGTGTGTGATTTTCACACCTACATCAATAATATGAGTATCAGATTATGGTACTATTCAAATGTCGTCGCAGCTAACAAACGAAGTGTCTTTAACCGAATTATGGCAGAGTATCCAAAACGTGGCCGTGAGGGTATCGGCTTTCGTGGGTGTCGTAAGAGGCACGTATGAGAAAAGCCTATATCAATGGCTAATATATCAACGCCGATAGATGGCGGGGTAACCAAAAAACAACAAGACTTATGCATCTAAGGTGCAAGATGCCTGGTACTGCGATCGCCAATGGGCATGCCGAGCGTGGTGATTATGGAAACCTCTCCTACGGGAGAGGCCTATGTCCAGCAGTGGACTATTAAAGGCCGTTATGTATGTAAAAATATCCCAACTCTGCCACAAACTGACTGATTGACTGAGCTGACTGGGCAATGAGCTTTTTTTTCTGCTTTTCAAGTAGGAGCTTCCACTAAATCTGATAAGTGGCTTCTGCAGGTCGTGGACACTTGCTATTACAATATAGATGAAGCCAAAAGCAATCGAAACTAAATGAAATACTTTGGGGGCAGAATGAAGACTTTGAAGTCTGGTTTAATATTGGTACTTTCTGTCTGAAATGTCTTGCAATAACTTACTACGCTGCTGTCTCTTGGCAGAAATTAAAGTGTTGCAATAATTCTGACAATTACTAAGCAGAGGAATCTCTCAGAAGATGGAAAAGATTAAAATCTTTGAATTTGAATACAGGACAACGTCTTTCGTTATTTATATAAAACATTGATGTTCCCAGACGTTTTTTTATAGACTACTTTCAAAATTTTGCTGTTTCCGGTGGACCTTCTGCAGCTAATATTTATAAATTTCAATAAACACATATCAAAAAAATATATTATTTTTCTTTTTATTTTTACCACTGGGGACAGTAGACAGTTTTCTCATACTATTAATCATATTTTATTTGCTTTAAATGTTTTTGTCTGGTTGGGTTTACACACATTAATTGTCATTGTTACCATATTAAATTTGAATATCATAACAGTCTTAATATTATTAACGTTAAACATTAACAATGTAACGTAATCTTAAAAAACATTCACAAAATAGTCACAACTTTAATGAGAGGGTCGTGTCCCTCTCATTATAGTTGAATTGACAGCAAATTTGGTTTTAATTTGTTAGGAATAACAATGAAATGCATTCTTAATCTTTATTGTCAAGATTCTTGATATTAAAGATCAGAATGAATAAAACAAACCTGTAAATTTTATGACTATCCCTCGAGTTAAAAAAATATTGTCTTGTTTCTACACAACTCCATGAATCGTCGAGTATTTTGTCAGAAGCTAAAAGAAAAAGGTATATTTTTGTACTTTTAACAAGATCTTACAGAAAAAACGGCAAGAAAGCGAGAAAAATGCAGCAAATAATAAATAAACCTTAGAACTAGAAAAAAACTTTATAATTAAATGTCTTCATTTGTATCTATTTGCTAGTGGATTAAGCTGTGCAGCAGCAAGGAAGATAAGATTTCTGACTGATGTAAAAACGACTGGAATATTGAATTTTAGCTACTTCCACAGCTTAATTTGGTTTGTACCAAAAATATGCCATGTGGCTGACTAGAAACCATATTAATTTTTTTTTAAAAAGAGTCATTCGAACTGTATGTATATAAAACATTAATACTTTTACTAAGAATTAAGCTTTTGTCACTGTGGTAGAGCCACGCATCAGCTTTTGTTGTTGCATGAATGGGCCGGCTCGACCGGGGAAGTACCACGACTTTACAGAATACCGGCGTAAAGTAGAAGTCTAACAAACTTCTGCGTTTCGTCTGGTGAGTGCAGGTAACTGGAGGCCCACACACCCACCTCCCCCAATTCTGGGGGGGGGGGGCACTCTAAGGTAGGCAACGCATCTGCTATGCCTCTGGTATTGCGGGTGTTCATGGGCGGCGGTAGTCACTTACCATCACGTGAGCCACCTGTGCAAACGAACTTCCTTTTCCAAAAAAAAGAATACTGAATTTACATAATGTAAACAATAGCAACAAACAAAAACTGGCAGTACCAGTTACTAGATTCCAAGTAGTTACTTGTGAAAGGTGGGTTGAAAGGTCTTAATTATCTAGAACTCTCTCTACCTCAGTGTTGGGAATGGCGTTAAGATACAATATTTAAAAATTTAATTATAGTTTTCTTCACGCAATTCCCAATACAGGGGTAGACAGAGGTCTAGTCTAGACATTTAAGTCTTCGGCCCACCTTCCACCGAAGATATTTTCGGGACAACGTGACAGGTGGTGAGACCGTCGCCGTCTTTATGTCCAAGCTAACGATATAATTTGTACATAGGTTTTTAGAAAAACCCATTGGTACTCGAAATTCTGATCACCCAACGACTCAGCTATCTTTTAATAACAGTTTTAATAATTTGACATGACTGATAGTACCTACTTAACAATGTACCCAGCAGCAAGAGATGCAAGTGCAGAGCAAGAGCTACGAGAATTAGTGTATGAATAGATTATACATGACATCGGTCAATAGATGAATCAGTTTGTTTGTTTATATAACTACAACAATACATGTGAGATAGTAAATAAACATTTTTTTTATAAGGAAAGTTGTCCATTGGAAGCGATAAAATTTTTCTAATTTATTTTTAGTGTAGCTAGTGGTGTTAACTTCCAAGTGATCGCCATGTGAATAAATGCCTAGTATATAAGTGAATGCAGTCGCATATAAGGCGATTGGCGAGTCATAAAAAATTAGGGAGACTAAAGAACTTTGTGCATTATGCAAAGCGAAGGTTCTCACAACTCTCTCAATCCTTCTATGCCAGACTGCCATAGAAATACTGTAAAACGCAGGTGTAGAATTTATATCCAACTAACGGAAAATGCATGATTATGGCACGCTGGAAATCTGTTCGCGCTTATGAACTTTACGCTTTTGGTCCGTGGCAGAATGATGTTTATGAAGTAAAAATGAATCCATATATATCAAAAGTCTCAAAGATTACGGGACTGTTGACCGCCGAACTTGATAACCAAGTTCTGATAGTATCGATGAGTGGAGTAAAATTTTTTGGCAAGGAATGCTAAAAGACAGCACATCATTTACGAGTTGAACACAAGAGAATACTACTTAACGTGGAAACAAGCAAGTTTCAAGTTTAGAATCTCGTACGCGGTAACTTCTAGAAATATAAATTAAATTTAGTACTTGGATAATTTTGATGAAATTAAATATTTCTTTTAAATTTTTTCATGTTTTTCAGTTTTTATGGAAATTTTTCAAAATTACCTTAGGGGAATATTTTGTACCATTGTGCACTGTGTGCACATATACATGTATATACATACATTTAAGTCGGTGGAAGGTGGGTGGAAGTTTAATGTGAGACGAATGATTGACTTTCTATTTGATCCAGAAAAGATGATAAATTATGAATTGCATGAAAGATTATTTGAAAGGTTATTAACGTATAATTCAGAAATTAAATGTCTATGTCTAAATGAAAAATGCGTCTCTCATGGGTTGTTAAAGCACCCTCGCTTTATAAATATCACCAAGAATTCATCAATCATCATCAGTGTGACGTCGAGGTTACTTTGAGTGAAGAAGATGAGGTATTGCTACATTATTTAAGGACCTCTCTCTTAGAGATGGCGATGAGGAAACAGAAATAAAAATGCTTGATTTTTTGTGGTCAGAGAAGATTATCAAAATGAATTAAGTGTGGATTTAGAGTATGCAAGAATTTGCAGGAATTTGTTCTATAAATAAGCAATTTTAATTGAATCCTTTAAGGTCCAGCAAATTTGGGTACCTCTTCATTGATACCATTTAATAATACACCTAATTTTTCATCGCTTTACTATAGCAATCTGAAACCTGTGGAAACTGTCATACGATACTTAGGCGTGAGTAATAATAATATTTACCTTATGCCATGCTTATAAAAACCAACGATATTGTTTATATCCACGCAGTAAGTCGTGTTTCATTCTTATCAATACAACGCAAATAATAACTTACATTAATTACGATGTTTGGCTTGTGAGTATTAATTGACTGCTTTATGATAGATGACAAAAGTTGACTGTAAAATGGCTGTGCTTGGTACTAGTCTTTAGTGTCAGTAGAAAAATGTTCGTCTATTGTGATTTCAATAACCAATTTTATGCCGTTATAACTTAAATATTTTAGTCATTTTACTAATAGTACTAAGAGGCACATAGAAAGTCGATATCCTCTTCACTACAGTGTAAATTGTAATATTAAGAATTATAATACAGACTAATTCTTTTTAAATGGTACATAGTTGTATTATAATGTGTGATAAAAGTGATAGTTTTGTTACTAATGTTGTATTTTTCTTATTTTTTTAAATCACTTAATATCCACTCTGTCAATATTAATACGGTCTTAAATATTTGGTTTATGTAAGGGAAACCTGTTATTAGCCGTACTTTTAGATTTATAACCATACTTGATTTAAAATACTTGCTGTAACGCAGTTGGTTTCTAAACAAATTACTTAAAATTAATAATAACTGCCTTTCTTCGCCTATTTTATATAATTTCGTATATTAATTTTCTCAGGGGTTTTGTTGCATCAGTAGTGATGTGGGTATATAAGAAGTTTATGGAGTTACCGCCACCCACCACTCAGCACACTTATGAGGACGCTGCTGATCCGCTTACGCAACCTTCGACACTTTTGAGGGGATAAACACACAGTTTTGTAACTACCTACTCCAGAAGTGAACCAGAATGTGGTTCCATAAGTTACATTAAATAAAATTGTTCTTGCATTTCTTTTTGATATGTGTTATGACTCATATATTGTCAAATTATAAACAGAAAAATAAAATAAAATTTAATCTTCACATCAGTACCTGAAAGCATTGGGCGTAAAATAATGTACTTGTTTTTGTTAATACTATAATTACGAGTATAATTATAACATACAGTTCATACTCAATTTTTGGACATTGGAAAAAGTATGACCAATAGACCATGACGATAGACATGTAAATAAAGGAGTTTGAGAAATAACACGTAATTATTTCTCAAACTCTTTTATTTACAAAAATTAGCTACTTAGCATAATTATAAATAGGTGAAATGTGTTAATATTTTTTAGTAAATTAATTTTTACTGCATGTAATATAATGAGTGTGTAATGTAATGAATGAGTTGTGTAACCTTTAAAAATTTGGAATTTATAGATTTTTCCGTAGTAGTTAAATTTATTTATTACCGAATCATAATACAATTACATTTGAGCTCTTGCCAAAATTGCAAAATATAGACCTTACCTTGCCTTATAGCTATAATAGTGTATAATCTGTCAGGAACAATTGTAATTGCAAAAGAAAGAAGAAAAAATAGAAAAAAGTCTGAAAATCTTAATTACATTTTAAATAGCTTATTAAATTTAGGATATACATAGGTTATCTATAAAATATGACGTAATTGTTTCTTATCGTGATATCCTAGTCAGTCGTAACGATATTTAGCTAATGCCAATATCCAACAAAAGGTTTATTTCCGGTCTGAGCTGAAGCCGAAAGTTTACAAACCTCTCAGCTAATTTCTAGAATGGCTTACATTAATAATATAAATTGTTTTAAATTAATCAATTTGAATTTTAAACTGTTTTAAGATATTTGAGGATAAGAGGTTATGACGCTCGCTTTTAATCGATTATGGTTCAATGAATTTCATTTGTTATACAATATGGCAATGCAGCCATTCCAAGGTATTGAGGTGCACTGAGACCTAATATAATGCTTTAAGGGGCACTTTAGAACCTAAAACGAATAATGGTGACCTAAAACGATTCACATACGCACATATCCACAATACGGTGTGACTACACGGTCCGTTGTAGTCTCGCCTTTTCGTAACAGTTCATTCAATTACAGGCCTTTCTTCACCTTCGACTTTGGCCAAAACTTCGGCCTGTTTTTATCAAAGCCAAAGTCGAAGTTTCGCTAGAATACTAACAAATATACCTGTTTTTTATACTTAAAATTCTAGGTTAATTTATTAATTAAGTAAGAAATAAACTGATTCATGTGGTATACCCATTTTTTCACTTTTTTATTTGTAACAACATAAAGCCCAACTTTATATGCTTGACAAAATTAACAATCAAAATAAAAAAAAAACAAAATGCATCATAGGTTAATGAGTTTTATTAATTTGTATATTATGATAGGCCAATTCAGATTAAACTTAAAAATAAACAAGGTGTTTATATACTTTTTGTTAGAAATCAAGCGACAAATCTATATGATAGAGTAATAATACTATGGAGGCAGGTCAAGTGTTAGAAACTGAATGTTCAGCTAGTTTTTTTAATCTCTAGTTATATCCCAAGAGGTTATAAATACTGATTGAACAGTGAGGTCGATGGATTAAAATAAATATTGAGTTTGCTATGTTTTGAGACTAAAAAATAAAGACAATATTGCTGGTACTTGTTACGTCCCGAATTTTTATATTTCGTCTACGCAATAATATGATAATTATTTATTTGTTATATATGTATTCATAAATCGTTGTATCACAAGATAACGTACAAATATTAACTTTAAAATAAATCATTAATAACAATAATTCTTGATTGAGTAAAACCATATGCTACATTTAAAATTGCATCAGTTTCGTAATTAGCACCTCGAAAAACTTGCAAAATGACAAGCGTGTTGATATTTTCAATACTTGCGTTTCCGCCGAATTTCAAAATAATGTTGGTCGGAACATATACACTATATATTTCAAATGTTATTTGTATTAACTATCAACCTTATTTTCCCCAAATCTGTGTAACATTTAGTAACGACTTTTTCTACTACAGGCACACATGTCTAAGAATAAGACACTAACTCATGCACACTTAAATGGGTACTTTATGGCCACTGGCCATTTTTTCCTCAGGAGTTTTGACTGAGGTGCTTTATTTTGACACTTATATAATCTAAGGTTGGTAAATAAAAATAAAAAAAGAGACAAATGGAACTAAACATCATTATTTATTTAACGAAATGACAAGTTTTCTAAAAAATCTTCTAAAGAGGTGCAATAAATTAGAACTGTAATCAGAATTATCAGAGAGTGAAGTAGTTGCAAATTTTACAACGACACTCCCGCAGAGATTTGCTCAGCTGAAGACATGAAGCTGGACGAGGATGTGAAGTCTCCATACGTTCATTTACCAAATTAAAACCACACTGAAACATTTGATATATTACTTTATATATATATATATATATATATATATATATATATATATATATATATATATATATATATATATATATATATATATATATATATATATATATATATATATATATATATATATATATATATATATATATATATATATATATATATATATATATATATATATATATATATATATATATATATATAATGTCATCAAGTTATACATGTCTTAAATGAACATTAAAATAATTGGGAATATAATCGTAAACAAGAATAGTAAATATCTTCACGCTATTCCAAATAGCCACCTCTGGGTAGACAAAGGTGAAGACAAATAAGTCCTTGCATGGGTCGAAATGACTACCGAAGACCTAACGCATTTTTTGAGATAATTGTAAAGGGAGGTGAGCTTTTTGCCGTCTTTATATCTAAGCCAACGATATAAATTGTACATTTGTTTGAAAACTCATTAGTAAAAGCCCACCACCTGGGAATCGAACTCAACTCGAGTTCGATACTCAGGTGGTATCTTGACGCAAAGTTTGATCACCCAACCACTCCGCTATCGTGACAAAAATAGTAACAGAAAAAAATATTGATATTCTAGAAATTGCTCAGATTTATTTTCGTCTTGTCCAAATTCGATCAGGGTCACAATCAAGATATTGAAAAAAAAAAAAAGGTGCATATAAACTATAAAAGTTATTTACTTACATTAAACACATTAAGAAACAAAAGTTAATTAACTTTTATTTATCCCATATTTATTTATATTAAAATACCTGACCGATTTCGCCTTTATGGCAAGTTCTACCAAGAGACAACAATCGTGAGTATTCAACATATAAAAGTAAACTTTACAGCTACGGCCATCTTCTTGCAGTACTGTTTCCTTGCAGCAGGCTTGACAAGCCTAGAAAGCAACGCCCATGCACGTCCTGCTTGCTTGTCGATTTTGAGCGCTTCGATTGCACATGCAATCGCGTATGTAACAACTGAAGACTTTCCTCTCGAAGGATGTGCTTTTGGACCGTTTTCTTTAGATGACTGCTAGAAATATAAGCAGGTTTATGAGTTTTAAATTTTAATAACATTCAATTTATACTAAGAATCTGTTAGACAGTTTGTACTTTTAGACAGCAACATTTATATAATATTGTAGTTAAATGCATACAAATAAGAATAAATTATTCACAAAAGGTTTTACAATGGTATTATTTTATTTATAAGAACAGAAAAAAATGCATCAGAATAGAATAGAATAGAACATAATAGAATAGAATATGTATCTTTAACTGCAAAAATATGGTTACATGAAAATCTACAGTGTAGTTACTAATCACAATTCTTGTCTACCTTGTACATATTTTTATTTTGTGGTCGTGAATGAGTTTACAATATAACTGAAAAACACACAGAACAGAACAGAACAGGAAAGAACAGAGTAGAGTAAAGTAGAGTAGAGTAGAGCAGAAGCGTAAAGTAGAATAGAATAGAATGGCATTCCATTATTATGGAACGGAACGGAATGGAACGGAACAGAACAGAACGGAACAGAGAGAAGAGAAGGGGAGAGAAGAGAAGAGAAGAGAAGAGAAGAGAAGAGAAGAGAAGAGAAGAGAAGAGAAGAGAAGAGAAGAGAAGAGAAGAGAAGAGAAGAGAAGAGAAGAGAAGAGAATATATACCTTTAATTGATGATGATTAAAAATGTAACTCCTTACCGCAATCCAATCATCAGCGAGAGCCATCCATGCGTAAGCACTGGGCTGACGACGCAGCAGCTCTAATAGCACAGACCGGGAGTGATCGGAGCTACGGCCCAGCATCGACAACAATATGCTACAACGTATAAAAAAGTTAAAAATGGGTGTTCTTCAATCATCAGAAATAAAAAAAATATATTTTTACGACATTCCCAATAAAGGGGTAGACAGAGGTTTTTTTAAGTGAGTATCACAATAATCAAATTAAATTTATTTTCCAAGTCACGATAGCCGAGTGGTTGGGTGGTCGGAATTTCGAGTCAATAGACCCGAGTTCGATCCCCAGTTGGTAGGCTCGTACCAATGAGTTTTTCAAAAACTTATGTACGAATATCGATGGCTTGGACATAAAGGCGGCGATGGGCTCACCACCTGTCACGTTGTCCCGAAAATATCTTCGGTGAAAGGTGGGTCGAAGGGACTTAATTGTCTAGACTCGACCTCTGTCTACCCCTGTATTGGGAATTGCGTGAAGATATATATAAATTTATTTTCCTACTCCTCATTTTGATTTGAAGAGGATTGAGGTGGAGCACAGGAAAAGTTGGTAACGTAGCCCCTGCAGGTATTTCAGCCACATTACATGTTTATAATTTAGAAGTAGTCGAGAGTGTGGAGTTCGAGTAGGAGTTTTGAATAAGTTCCAATAAATCTGAGAGAATGTGCTAAGTTGTTTTTTATTACTTTTTTATTATTTTATAACTGTGAATTTTGCCGTTAAAGTTCAATTAAATTATAAAATATTTAATATGGCCCCTAGAGTACCTCACACTTTATCTCAAGTTGCCAAAATTTGTTATTCTTAAATATAAATAAGTTTGTTATTATTCTGTTATTTGGCTATTTTATTTATTCCATAGTAAGGCAGGGTAATTATAGTTTTATATAAATGTGCATTGGGCTGCCAGATGCATCAATAGACACAGAATTGACTAAGCTGAAGTCAGTCAGTCAGTCTTCGTTCACAATAATCACAAGAATAATAAATGTTTTAGTAATTTTTCTGCTTTCTTTGTCAAATTTTTCGCATATAATATGTATTACTCGAACCACAGTCCCTCTCTTGTATATACCGTATACCATTTGGCCATTGACACTTATTTCATAGTTTTTGGAGTCTTTTATTTAGGTAAAATTGTAAATTATGTATTTTAACCAAACCTGTAGGATCCAGAAGCCGTGCCAGCGTTGTCGAATGACGCTTTCGAAGCTGAAACATTTCTTTGTGTATGGTAACATTCCGCCTCCAATGTTCTTAAGTAACGGATCTGAATTTAGCATAATAATATAATATTAATTTTAATTAATAGCTTATTTCACCTACTGTATACGTACAAGTCAAGCAAAGAAACTTGCAATTATTTATTTACCAGTTAATTAATATTAGATAGTCTCTTTGAATAGAGCTTCAAGTACATATATACTTTTTGTATTCAAAACAAAAAAAATATTACATTTATTCTGATGGCACAGAATTAGAACAGCACTGGATTCTGTCTAGAACGTGATCGTACATGAGAGTCTATTTTCTTTACAACAGTAGAGGCTATTAATACACACAGAAAGTTTTATTAAAAATATTTTGGTGTAAAACAAAGGAGCACGGAGAGTTAGTTTTTGTAAATTGGTACAAATAACACCCCAACAGTTTCTGACATCGCACCCGATTGCGTATCGTAAACCGTACGGGAGCTTAGCAATAGGCTTAAGGTAAAAATATCTTTATAACACTCCCGATAATAACTGCACACGCAAAATAACTCCATCGGAAGAAGATTAAGAAGCCAGAAGATTTTCAAATCGCAACAAAACGCTGTTTCATAATTTTTTGGCTTTTTAAATTTGTAAGTCACAGAGGAATTTTTATGGTAGCTAAATTTTACCTGTGTCGGGTCAGTTAGATATAGCGTCAGATAGTATTAACTCGCTAGCTCATACAGGACAAGGATTTACTATTATATACTTTTGAGCCTCATAAAAATATACTTACGATTAGTATTCTTTAACATTGCACTTTATAACAAAAAACATTACCTCGCCGAATGTCTGAATTCCTTCCTGAATATGACACAATGCGTTCTTAAGGTCTCCATTCAAGCGGCAACACAAAGCTAACAGATGAAAGTAGGCTGGACTCTCTCCAGATCTTAAGAGTGCTTGAGCAAGGCATACTTCTGCTAGCTGGAGGCAGTTTTAATAAATTAAAAAAAAAAAACAGAAATTTCCATTTTCAACTGTTGTAAAGTCGTTGGCCACTTTTGTAATCAATATAGTATAAATCATTTCATACTATATTCATTACAAGTGAATTGTATTATTTCTACTATTGAATCGACATTCTACTAAAATAAGGATTAAATTTAGATAATATTAAAAATACATGACTATATAACAAATCTTTTTTATCGTAAAGGCTTTCTGATTTTGAGATCAGCTGATACAGTCAAGACCTATGAAGTCTAACAAGTAAATATCAAGCAACTGCTAACTTTAACTCCGCGAATCCTCAGGAGTAGATCCGCGGCATCATAGTACAAGCTTGAGCCAGGATGCAAGGGCGTGGTGTCCCACCAGTCGCCCAGTTCATGCTCCCAAGCACGGGGAATGTTTAACTGCTTTGACAGGGCTTGCGCTTGAGTTCTATAAGTTAAAAATGTATACATCGATCATCCATGTAGCATATAATTATTACAAATACTTAAGTGTGTTAAAGTGTTTCTAAGTATTTTCCAGTAATATTATTAGAAGCAATTTGCAAACATTGAAAATTTCTGAGGCAGAATGATCAATGTTACTGAAGGCCATGTGAATAAAATAGTTTGCGTTTTGAAAAAAAAATTATGTAGAAAATAGTTGTTATTTTCTATAAAATATGCCAAAAAGATAAAGGGTTTTTTTGTTACAATTGCCACATGGGCAAAAAGCCCAGACATTTATTATTCCATAATGCCAATATATAATTCTTTGTGTCCTAATTCTAATCCTAATCCGAAATTAATTCCTATGTCATGGGTATGAATTTCTTTGTTCACTAACGAAGAAATTCATATACTTGATGATATCAGTTCCTGTCACTTTATCTAAGAATGGGCAGTGACAAATTACATAAATGAATAATTTTCCAGATTTTTACATTTGAAAGTTTATAACTCGAATTCTGACATATTACAACTAATTCTATTAAATACTTGGATCAAATTTACTAACTTTTTAACGCAATCCATGATTGTATCAGCCATTGCGAAGTTTTCTATTTTTATGTAGTACGCATTTGCGGCCACTAATCCCACAATCCAGAATGGGTGAAGTAATATGAGACTCAAGAAGAAAGTTTCAGCTGCATCCGGATTTCTTTGGAGAACCATACAGCCCTTTGACAGAAGCCTAGAGGACATATTTAATCTAGTATTATTTACTCGCTTTATTATGAATTTTTATATGCTTTATTATGAATTATAATAATGCTCTATGTCTTAACATAATGAATAACTACCTCAAAAAATGGAGTACTAGGAGAAATAGTTCTAGAACTAATCTAGACTACTGGGACTCACCGGCTACTGCTACTTTAGCTTAGTAGATATTACTGTTACACAATAAAAAGTAGTGACGTAAATATTTAATGTTCGTTATAAATTATTTAAAATTTAAACGACAAACATTAATATAAAAAAATTCAAAGTCTAACGTAAGAGGATGTCGCGGATTGAGCATAAGAGATTTGTCGAGACAAACATCGGCCCACTCCTGGTCGATGTCTTGTAGGCATGTCGCCAGTTCACGCCAACGGTCTGCATCACGCGAGTTTTGGGCCACAAACTGAAAAAAATATATATTTACTTTGGAGTATATCCGAATCCTATACTATTATAACGATACTGAAACCTGAAGTTGAAAATAGTACTTGGAAAAAGAGCTCTAAGGCATGATAGGTATCCTGGAAATGTCGAGCATGCCTCGCAGCTCTGACAAGTGCATTTATTTTCTGATTGTCCTCGACGCCAAGTAGTGTGTCAGACGCATCTCGTATAAGACATGCGTGTGCCATCATTAGCATCTCCTAGAAATATGTTAATAGTAAATTATACCATAGATTTTTTCTAAAAGGTATTTTTCAGGTGCATGCAAAATAATGATATGACTAAAGATATGATGATTACTTTAGTCTGAAATTTAAAGATAGACCAGATTGTCTCTAGTTTAATAAAACACAAACAAACCTCATAAGTGTCATCGGACTGTAAAAACTCTTTCGCAATAAAGTTGTTGTTCACGTAGATCGCGGCTTCTTCGCAGAATGATGTTACAATTTCAACGCGTGTGCGAGTTGAACTCAGTTGACGATCGAATGTACAGAAGTCTGCCGAGCCTAATTTTGTTACATTTAAAAGATATGTTTAAAAGATTTTATAGGTTTTTTTACATTTTGATTTTTAAAATTTTTAAGATTTTTACGTACGGCGAAGCTAAAATTTGCCTAGCGTACTATGGCACCGGGTTATGCCCGGTGTTTCTCTACGTGATAGAATCCGTAACAAAGGCATCCGCAGTAGAACCAGGGTAACCAGCATAGCCGTAAGCATCAGCACATTGAAGTGGCAATGGGATGGTCACATAGCTCGCACAACTGACAACCGATGGGGAAAATAGGTTCTCGAGTTGCAACCTCGTACAGGCAAACACAGTGTAGGACGTCCTCCCACAAGTTGGAGCGACTACCTGCAAAATGTTGCGGTTAGTCGATGGATTCAGATGGCTCAGGACCGTTCTATGTGGCAATTTTTGAGGGAGGGCTATGTTCAGCAGTGGACTTGATGATAGTCTGTTATGATAATTATGATGATAAGTTTTTAAATATAATGTCACCAAATCGTGTGATGACATGGCATTTGACAGAGGTAATGTAGGTTAGCGCATAATGGTGGTTAAGTCTGTATATTATGGAAGTGAAGGCACATGTGGATATTTTATAAATTTTTTCATGATCCTTATTATAACGGCCTGCAAAAGTTTACTGCGAGACACAGACCTATCGCGTAGGATAGTCTGTGTCATAAGCGTCACGCTTGGCAAGCGGCCTAGAAATCGCAGTACTAGTCACCTCTTTAACTTGAGTAACCGTATAATATACGTGATAAAAATCTTAATACCTTAGACCTCTACAGCAACTATTGCAGCAGGTCTCAAAAAGCTATACTAAAAGCTATATATAAAAGGGACAGCACCGGTCCCTTTTTACTCATTGGCAGCTTCTTTGGTCATTATTACTATATGATATGGTATAAAAGGAAAATTTTTGATCACCATAATATGGGATTCGGCGTAGAGCATTCGCAGCCATATTAACAGTATTTCGCCAGTCTCTGATTAGCTGTCCCCGACCCGTACATTCTCGTTGGCATGGTTGTGTCTCCATATCTTCTAGCATTTCTTGTATTTCTGATCTTAACCGATTAATTTTGTTACATTTGACGATTCATATTTATAATACGTATCTAAAGCTTGCAATTGATTCGAGATTAAATCACAATATTGGTATTTTTGTATCTCTTAGATAATAAAAAAATATCTCGAAAAAATAAAAAAAAGTAAAATTGTTATAAAAATGTTAATAAAAAACGGAAAGAGAAAGATAAAAACGTTGAGAGATAGAATGTGTACCTAATATATCAATTATAAAAAATAAAGGCTAGATAACCAAAAATATTAATCTGATCTTCATGAAAATCTGATGAAGAATTCAATTTAAAGACTCATAAGATTCTGAGTCGTGTCAACGTATTTATTTATCACTACCTTTCTTCCAGTAGGTGCTATAAGAAGTAACAAAGGGAAAAGCCATGACAGTATACTGAAAAAAATAATTCAGATCGGTGTCTGGCAGAAATGTCTAAGGTTCTTAGCAAGCAGGCTTAGTGGCAGGTACCAATGGGTTTTTTAAAAACTCAAGTACGATTATATCGTTGACTTGGACATAAAGACGGTGACGGGTTCCCCACCGATTACGTTCTCCTCCTTCGATGGAAGAATGATGAAAGATGGTTCTTGGTATTCGGTGGAAGGTGAGTCGAAGGGACTTAATTGTCTAGACTAGAGTCTGTCTAATCCTATATTGAGAATGGCGTGAAGATATTTTTTATTAGTTTATTATTATCAACTTACTTAGGTACGTGGCGAGGGATCACTGGCTTTTTAAATGGATATCTTAAATTCACTTCAACAATAACGAAAGCACAATTTCCATCGTAGCCAGTTGGTCCCTGAAATCTTGTGTCAGTTTTGCTGGTTCGAGTTGAGTCCACGATTAATCTGCATAAAAAAACCGTTTTCCCGTTTTAAGGACTTCTTTTTGCGTTTATAGAGAAAGCAGTGCTTCAGCTGTGAACTTCCCTGCGATGACTGTTGCTGAACAAACATCGTAGGGATTTTAATGTATTAAATGTAACAGCCAAATCGCTCCACCTGTACTGTAAAATAAATATCTTCACGCCATTCCGAGTACAGGGGTAGACAGAGGTCTAGACGATTAAGTCCTTTCGACCCTCCTAACACCGAATAGTTTTTGGGACAACGTGACAGGTGTTGGTCCCGTCGCCGTCTTTATGTCCAAGCCAACGATATACATCGTACATAAGTTTTCAAAAAAACCCATTGGTCCATCCAATGGGTTTTTAAAAAAACCCATAGGATTCGTTCGATCCCCGAGGCTACGAGCCTCGGGACTCATGACTTAAAATCTGTTCACCCTATCACTCGGCTATTGTGACTTTTCCACCTGTTCTAAAGAGGAATTTGAAAACACGACAGCGTGGTTGTTTGGTAGATAGGTGATCGGAATACGAGTCAAGAGTCATCCTTAAAAACTATTAAGAACCTGCGACTCCTGTGTTGCTGTCGATGTCGATATGTACTCACCATTAGGTATAATTCGTAATGTAATAATTATGTTATCACATGCTTTTACTCGCGTAAAAAATAACAGATATAAGGATCTCGATATAAATATACAAGGCTCTCCTTGTGCATGGGTAGCGTACTTACTTGCTTGGTTTTCGAAAACCGCTAGTGGTTGAAGGCGCCTGCTCGCTTGGTGTGAATAACGAATCACAGTTGCATCTCTGTTTCATTGCAGATTCATCTAACCATTGAAGAGGCACCGCAATTCGAACCGTGTCCTCTAACATAATTTGCAAACTGTGTGTTTTATATTTATATTAAATCTTAATATACAAAAATTCAGCTTCCGTATGCTCTACGAAAACAGGTAAAACCCGTAAATTAGACGATGATTTGATATTTTTGTGCGACGATGTATTCTAATTTTATTCTAAAGATTCTATGGTCTTTAGAAATTCCATAATATTCGGTGAATGTATGCACCTTTATGGAGATGTTTACCCGACTAGTCACGATAGCAGAGTTGTTGGGTTAGGTTAGTTTATCAAAACTTATGTAGGATATACATCGTTAGGTTGGACAAACGGTGGCGAAAATTTTACCACCAAAAAATATCTTCTGTGAAGGGTACGTCGAAAGGACTAAATTGTCTGTCTAGTCTAAAGTCTCTGTCTATCCACGTACAATCCGTATTGGGATTTTTTTTATCAGAACAGAGCACATTCATCTATTGTTGTTAAACTGAAATGAAAATTGCTATGGAGAGAAAATATGTATAATATTTTCGAAAAAATCTTTATATAAAATTAAGCCGTTTAGATGTAGCAGCATTTACTGCGATCGTCAATCCGGGTTTATAGTAATTCTTCATTGGAGGTGCTTATGTCCTATGATAAATTTTTACTGACCATTAAGGAAGCTAAGCAATTACCTCCAGGGTAAAGTAATTTAAACAAATCCAAGAAAGCCATAAGACAATACTTGGTACTGCCAGAGATGTTAAGTTCAAAAGGCCACTGGTATTGACGTAGGAAGTCACTTAGCCAAAGCTCAGTTTGTTTCAACATCAATGTACGGTGAAAAGATGCCCAAATTGTATTATCTGCAAAATGATACAAAACCAAATTACAGTTACAATCGACCGATTACTTTTTAACAAAGGTCTTCTGTTATTAAACTAATAATCGGTATTTTTAATTTATAACAAATCTTTGTATGTCAAGATTCGGTTTTCATATATTCGCAAACTTGGTAATGGATTGAAGGTGTTTTTAAAATACAAATAATTTTTATTTTAAAAATATTTGTGTTACAAATGTTTTCACGTTTTCGGACACTTGTTGATACTTAGTTATTGGCATTGGCAATTGTAAATATTCTATTTAAATCTTTTTTAAACGTACAGGTTGACTGTATGTTTCTATTTTCCACATAAATAAATAAATATCTTCACGCAATTTCCAAAACAGGAGTGGACAGAGGTCTCGTCTAGACAATTAAGTCCCTATGAACCCCCCACCGAAGATATTTTCGGGACAACGTAACAGGTGGTGAACCGTCGCCGTCTTTATGTCCAAGCCAACGATATAATTTGTACATAAGTTTTTGAAAAACTCATTGGTATGAGCCTCCCACCTGGGGATCAAACTCGGGTCTCTTGACTCAAAATTCCGACCACCCAACCACTCGGCTATCGTGACATTTTCCACATAAATGATATTTCATATGTGATCTTTTAATAAATAATATACTCACAACATTTATTACTTTCGGTTAAGTACTTTTCTATATCGATGTCAATGTCATTTTGAATAGAATTAAGGTCGCAGTCAAATTTTTCAGAGCTGGCGGCATTTACATTTTCATAGAGACGTACACTTTCCCACTTTGGATTGAAACTGGTGTCCAAAAAGCCTTTCGGGCTTCTGTATCCATTGTTGAAATTGATTACATCTACGTTCTGGAAACAAAAAAGATACTTTTGTTTACTAAGAAGCTTGTTTGAATCTATCGGCATTTGGGTTTCGCTATAAGCACCTGGTTGTCGTAACAGCTGTCTTTCAGATAGAAAATGCCTTCGTTTTTATTTTAAATGAAATAGTGAGTAGGTTCTTTTTCTGCCTAGAAGATTTCTGGATTGTATATTCTGAACTTGGTTTTATCTATTTCTACTATCGAATATCGTAAAAATTTATCATGTCAGCTAATTTGATGGGTACACAAAGCTATTTTAATAAGGGGTTATGAGGCATTTCATCTAAGCCCTCAACGTTGTCAACGCAACTGTTGTTGTTTTCTGTTTTCTCCGATTGAAGTAGTTTCATGGAGTCCAGGTAGTCCGGTAGTCACATACAATGAGGCGAGCTGCTAAATCGTTTTTTAATTAAAGAAAAAATATTTTTGATTATTGAACTCACCGCCTGTCACGTTGTCCCAAATAAGCTTCGGTGAGGGTAGGTCATACACACATACATACATATCTTCACGCACAATCCCTGATGGGGTAGCCAGAGAGAACAGGTCGCCAAGTGTCACGATCCCTACATACTTCTTTCGCTTCTTTCAGATTCATCATCTTCTTCATACATGCACGTCTAGGTATCCGAGTACTCTTGACCCTCCCCTCTTCGAGCAATTTGCTCACATGGTCTTCGAAAGTTAGTCTCGGTCTACCTCGACACCTTTTAATATTAACTTTCGCGCTATATATTTTCTTCACCATTCGGTCTTCACTCATTCGCTCAACGTGCCCAAACCATCGTAGAACGCCCTTATTCATTTTTGAGACAAGGTCATCTTTCAAACCTGCCATATTGCGAATCTCTTCGTTTCGCTTTCGGTCGGCCATGGTAAGGCAGCACATTTTACGAAGAGATCGCATCTCCACTGCATTCAATGCTTTTATGCTTCTTCTGGCATACCCAGGTTTCGCTGCCATATAACAAAGTCGGTACCAACACTGCGTTATGTATTGCAAGGCGTGCACTTTTCACAACGCCTTGCCTTTTGATTAACGCAGTCCGGGCACCATTGACTTTGTTCCCGGCAGCGACACGCCTGTCCACATCTAAATCACATCTTCCATCCCGACTAAACGCACTCCCCAAGTATACAATTTCATTCACCTGTTCTAGACATTCCTGATTTACCCAAATTCCGCACTTCGTTCTTTCTTCGTCCCTTTCAAATACCAGAACTTTAGTTTTATTAGCATTCAAACGGAGACCATTAATTTCACATTCTTCTTTCATACACGTGACTAATGCCTGCAGTTCTGCCTCTGATGGTGCAATAAGCACTGCATCATCAGCATAAAGCAGACAATTTACTTTTATGTCACCCAATTTCACACCCAAACAGCTATCTTTCAGCTTCTGTAAACAGCTGTCGAGATACAGTATGAACAGCCAGGAAGACATGACACAACCCTGTTTTACGCCCGTTTGGACGCTAAAGATGGGTGACAGGTCATGCCCTACCCGCACACAGGCTTTACAGTCACAGTAAAGTGACTGCACAGCCCTTAGCAATCGACCATCCACACCATACCCCGGCAACAGTTCCCACATTTTCTTCCTAACAACCTTATCAAATGCTTTCTCAAGATCCACAAAAGCACAGAAAATCCTCTGGTCAGCAGCCAGAAGCTTCTCCGTGATCATGCGGAGAGAAAATATTTGATCGCACGGATCAATCCTCTTCCAGGTCTAAATCCGCATTGTGCCTCCCATAGAAATCTTTCCGATTTATCTTGCATCCTACGTGTCAAAACCTTCGAGTAAACTTTACTTGCTAAACTGGTCAAGCTGATCGCCCGATAGCACCCGCAGTCATAATGTGAACCTTTACCTTTGTATAAAGGCACAATGACCGCGGATCGCCAATCATCTGGAACAGCCCCCGTTCGCCAGCACAAATTGCACAGCAGATGAAAGCTGTCCCAGACGCGTGGCCCACCATACTTGACCATTTCAGCAGTAACTCTGTCTAGTCCCGCAGCCTTACCACATTTCAAACTTCTAATCGCACATTCAATCTCTTTCATACTGATGACCTCAGTGTCATCGAGGTCCGAGTCTGGCGTACCAGTTACGGCGTCACCCCCGGATCCCTCACTAAGATCATCACACGCATACATATCTCTATAAAATTCGCTCCATCGCTGCATGACGTCCGATTTTTCTGAGAGGACGTCATTGGTTCCCGAAAGCACTTTATTCATTCCTTAGGCTGTCGCACCACTCCGGGTCCTTCCAACCTCTTTCCAGAAGAGTTTGGAGTTCTCCTTGAAGTTGTGCGACAACCTTTCGTCCGCTTCCATTCTACTCCTTTCACGCACTTCCTCAATCAATGCTTTCGTGTGAACTTTCTGGAGCTTATATCTTTCTTTCCTCTTCTCTCTCATATCCTTATCATTACTAGAGGCCAAGTAGTCTAACCATGCTTTCTTCTTCTTATTTACAGCTTCTTTCACTTCGTCATTCCACCATGCATCACCCTTTTTACTACTACCTCTTTTCACAGTTCCACACACGTCTTCCGCTGCACTAACCATTCCATTTCTAAGGCTCTGCCATATTTCTTCCACACATTCTTTCCTGATATCAATGCTGTCGAACTTTTCGGCTACCCTTGCTTAATATTTATCCCTAGTGTCCGCTTCCTGAAGCTTCCAGCTTCGGATGCTACCGACCAACTGTGGTTCTGGTATCGCCGTCCGGTGGCGCCAACCCGCGAACAGACCCCTAAATCTAGTAATCACTAGATAGTGATCCGTTCCCAGGTCAGCACCCCGAAACACTCGCGTATCACCTGTTTTCGCAGTCGGTCATCCACCAGGAATAAATCGATCATACTTCTCTCATTCTCTCTTGTTCTAGTATACATATGGATTTTCTTGTGACTAAACATAGTGTTTGTCACAAGAAGACCCTTTTCCTTGCATACAGCCAGTATAAGCTTGCCAGCATCGTTAACCCTTTTATCACCAAACATTCCAAGCACCGACTCGTACCCTAGCCATCCCGAGCGGTACCAACCCATCCATTCAAATCACCACATACAACAATTCTTTCATTTCCTCTAACCAAGTCTAGAACTTCTCTTACATTCTCCCAAAACTCCTCCAGCTCAGCTCTGGACGACGAAGCTACCGGCGCATATACAGCCAAAAGGAATAACTTCGTCAGTCCCAATTTAAAGCGAACCCAGAGAAGCCTCGAGTTCACAACCTTATATTCAGTCATAACATCGACCAACCGAGACGACAGCAGCACCCCCACTCCCTGGCAGGCGCTCTCGCTCTCCGGGACTCCGGACCATAGAGCTAACGCCCCGCCAGGGAGCTCTTCAGTACCGCTGCCCTTCCGCTTGGTCTCCGACAAACACACGACATCTAATTCTCTTTCTTTCATTATTTCAATCAACTCATTTGTCTCTCATGCCTCCTCTAACATTCCACGTGCCAACTCTGCACTCCGTCCTCCACCTTCCGCCGTGTCGGGCTGTGCGTGACGGGTGGTGGTCCCCATCGCCGCGTTGCTCGCTGCATTTCACACCAACGGGGACGAACTGGTGTGCTTCGCCTTGGGGGGACGCCCTAACCCTCGTTGGCATGGGTGCGCAGCTGTGTAGAATTGCAGCCCTGAAAAGGGCTGGCAGGAGTCGCGACGAGCACGCTTCTACAATGACCCCCTAAAGGCTAAATGCGAGCTGCTAAATCGTTTTTTAATTAAAGAAAAAATATTTTTGATAATTGAACTCACCGCCTGTCACGTTGTCCCAAATAAGCTTCGGTGAGGGTAGGTCGAATTGTCTAAAGCTCTGTCTACCTCAGCATTGGGAAAAAGTATAGTAGACGCGATCCAGTGAGTGATTTTAGAAAAATCAGTAGTAAAAACCGGAGCTTTAACAATAACATTAAAAAATAATGACTTTTAAATCATCGCCATTTCATCAACTATTTTATAAACTGATTGAATATGAGAGAAGGATGATCTTTTTCTATTGCTTTACTAATGTGTCCATTCTTTATTAACAAGGAACCTTTACCTGATCATTAAACATTGTTGTATTTGTAGCAGCTGTATAAATATAATCTTCGTTATATGGAATCGGTAAATTATAGCATCCGATAAGTGTCAATTTCAAAAAATTTGCAGCGGCTAGCAAATCATGATGTTTCACGTTTAAAGCATCTCTTTTCACTGACAACTCCATTACGAGAAGGGGAAGGTTGTCCCAACTGATTGCGTTTAATACTGATGTTTGTTTCACTGGCTGTAGGCGTACTCTTACGCACATTACATCTGTATCTGAAAAATATACACGCGTGTCTCGTACCATTTCTCGTGATTCGAAATCCAACGAGATAAATCATAATTATAACAGTCTATCAAAAATCCTTTCCCGTTACAAAAAATCCACATGTATTCATCGACGTTGCACAATGTTTAGCATGTCATTACTCCTTTTTTTATTAGGATCACTGAGTTCCCAAGTCACTCAATTTGGATTGCCACACGAAACTGACAGAAATTACAGATGAAAAATAATCACCAAATTCTGTTATTTGTGTGAACAATGGACCGCTCAATAGTAACCGGACACATATTTACTAAAATAATCATAAATAAATAAATAAATATCTTCACGCAGTTCCCAATACAGGGGTAGACAGAGGTCTAGTCATAATAATTAAGTCCCTTAGACCCACCTTCCACCGAAGATATTTTAGGGACAACGTGACAGGTGGTGAGCCCGTCGCCATTTTTATGTCCAAGCCAACAATATAATTCGTACATAGGTTTTTGAAAAACCCATTGGTACGAGCCTACCAACTGGGGATCGAACTCGGGTCATTCGACTCGTAATTAATAAAATAAAATAATCAAAATGACGGCGACAGGCTCACCACCTGTCACGTTGTCCCGAAAATATCTTCGGTGGAAGGTGGGTCAAAGGGACTTAATTGTCTAGACTTGACCTCTGTCTACCCCTGTATTGGGAATTGCGTGAAGATATTTATTTTTTATATTTAAATAATCAAAATAAAAATAGTAATAAAATAATCAAAAGTACAAAACATGGTGATCAGCATTTTACAGGCGAGGTTCATTAACACTAACAGAACAAAATCAATATTGCTTACTCACCAAGAAACATAGGTAATATGTCCACGTTACAGCCACTGACATGTGTCGTTGAGTTATTGCTTTCGGACCACATTGTACTTTGGTTATAGGTTATTTTTGGTACATCCGAAACGGATGAATTTAATCTAGTTACATTAACAGGTTCTATCATAACTGTTGATTAAAATTTACACTAAATAGCTATGTCGAAGATATTGAATATATCAAATAAAATAGAATAATAAAATACAATACAAATATTACAATATAATAATAAAAAATCAAAACTAATAGGTAGACACGGATTCGGTCTATAAGTGCGTCACCATGGTACTGCACTAGCCGTTTTAAGGTATCTTATTTATTTAATTTTAAGTACAGCATAGCTTGAATTTTTAAAATGTACAAATATATAGTATATAATTTTTCTCATTTAGACTAGACGCTTTGCCCTTGGGGGTGTCCTTGGATATTAAAATTAAATAGTTATATATCATTCCGTTCGTTAAGAGGCAGCGTCAAACATCTAATTTTTTCAAATACATTATCATCATCATTTGACATTTAATGATTTCTTGTATTTACGGGAATACAACACATTTTAAATCAAAGATTTTCTGATTTTATCGCGTTTTTAATTACTTTTTACAAACTATTTTTATTTCTCGACGTTTCGGATGCTTTACAGCATCCGTGTTTACAGGGGGACTCCAAAAAAGTAGTTTATAGAGCATTAGCAAATAGTAATTTCATGTGAACTATTACGTACTATACTTACCAATAAGGGGTGTATCAGCAAACAGACACATTTTTTCGTAATCTGAAGGGTCATAATTCATGGATCCTTGAAGTGTTACCTCCTCTTCCATTATTTTTCTAGCCCACGAAGAATTAATTATTCCATCGAGTATTAATTGATCAAAAAAAGTAATGTTTATCGCAAATGCCATTGGCTCCTTTTCTGGTAAACGAAGACTTAATACTTTGACCGTCAGGACGTCAAGGGGGTAGCTTTGAAACGATTCCGTCAATTGAACTTCTGATACGGACGGTATCTTCGGATCTGATTTGTTCTAAGAAAATTTATAAACAAGATTTTTAAATAAGATTTCGGGTATTGGTTAAAAATGTGCATCTTCTTTGGTTGTGAAAATGTTACCTTTCCCTTCTTCATATCCGGTAGTGATGATATTTTGATTTTTAAAATTAATAACCAATAATTAATTTGTTATCAGTAAAATAGGATATACTATAGCCCGTGAACAGTTTCCAACAAACAACAAAACGTAGTGATTATATACTCTTTGACGCATAATAGACGTTACATATACAATATATATACAACAGTCAAAAAAATCAAAGAGAAAAACATCTTGTCATTGAATTTCGTTTATAAATTCATTATCGTACATAACTATATACTTTGATAGGGATTACATAATATAAATAAAAGAGTATGTAATCATTACGTTTTAAAATACATTGCTCTGATCCCAAAGTAAATAGCTAAAACATAATGGCTAAAACTTGGTCGTTATATACTCTGTGATTGCGATATTTTCATTCTTAGATAAAGCGCTTATGTAATGAAACTGGAAACAATGAACCCCAAGTGTGCACCGCTTGTTGTCAAGCTTCTGGAATTTTTATTTACAGCGCACATACTTTGACAAATCTATAGGGGTTTTCTATAGTGGTTGGGTGGTCGGAATTTCGAGTCAAGAGACCCGAGTTTGATCCCCAGGTGGGAGGCTCACACCAATGAGTTTTTCAAAAACTTATGTACAAATTATATCGTTGGCTTGGACATAAAGACGGCGACGGTTCACCACCTGTCACGTTGTCCCGAAAATATCTTCGGTGGAAGGTGGTTCATCGGGACTTAATTGTCTAGATTAGACCTCTGTCTACCCCTGTATTGGGAATTCCGTGAAGATATTTATTTATTTTATTTATGTAGTTATACAATAGGTTTTGAAAATTAATAATACAAAATCTTCGCTACTAATAAATCGCTACATCTTTTGGGGTGTCGTTCTACACTGCGTTTGCTTATACAAAGCTGCCTCTCGGTAAAGTTCCTTTCTACCAAATCCACTTCAACAACAAATAAATAAATAAATATCAATGATATGTGCGAACTGTCATTGTCACACTGTAAAATTTTAAAATATACGCATCGGTTGTAATATTAAATCTCTTTATTTATGCCTGTTATGGCATTGGCGATATCTATCTGAAAATTTTCCAGCTCAATCTTAGTAATTAAGCTACGAAACTTTAATACGGCGACGGGCTCACCACCTGTCTCGTAGTCCCGAAAATATCTTCGGTGGAAGGTGGATCGAAGGGACTTAATTGTCGAGACTAGACCTCTGTCTACCCCTGAATTGGTAATTGCGTGAAGATATTTATTATTTATTTATTATTATTTAAACTTGAATAAGGTAACCGCCATTTACACCTTTACTGTGCAGTTTTATTTATTTTTAAAGCATTAGTCAAGCTGACCTTTTTGTTATTAAATTAAAGAGAATTTTATAATGTCACAAAATTTCAATCGATGCGTGTAATTACTTATTAATTTTATTGTACACTTATGATGTAGTAATGTTTTTTTAGAATGGTTTCCTTGGAACCACACGGAACTTGTGTGGTTCTAGGTAACATTTTAGTTCCAAACTTTACCTGTTTAATCCATCATTATCTGCTTGTACATAGGCCTGGTTCTGTTGCTAGGTTTCTTCTGCGTGATAGTATCCGTAACGAAATACGAAGAAAATATTCCATTGTATGTAACTTTTTTGTATTAGGAAAATTCAGTTTTTGTTCATAGGTACATATGCCATCAGTTGATCCGCTTGCTGATTTTCCGTGTCCCTATGAAATGCAGATACTCTCTCGGGAACACGTGTAGATGTCATTGCAGCTTTTCTCGCTTTCTAGCTTTAAATAATTTATAACATTAATTAGTAAAATGGTTTGTATAAATGTGAGTTTAAATGTTAGAGGATTTTTAGCAGTAGTTAGACAATTAAATAAAGATTAATCATAAACTGTTTCAATGCAGTCTCGTCACGCTTGTGCTCATCATAAATATAATATGACATTTAGTGATATTTACGACTAGAATAGAACTCGTAACAATGTCCACCGCAAACGTATTGTTGGTGTGTTTTTCGTTATTGTTAATATCCAAAGTGAATCTTACTGATTTAGGTTTAAACAAGAATTCAAATAGTTATGTAAGTATCGGAAAGGGAAGCGTGTACTTCCGCACATATACATATATTTGCAAAGTAACTAATATTTGTAAAGCGACTTTATAAAAGAAATTTAGATTTTTATTAAAAAAACCAACAGTAAACTTAATCTCCTAAAGAATAATATTTTCTTATTAGATCGGTTAGGAATGGTCTGTAAAGAACCTTGCTTGTAACATGCAGTTTTGCATGCGCAGTCTACATCTACAGTTAAATTAGTCCGCAAGGGGCAAACATTTGTGTGAAGAATATGAATGTTTGTACTCGAGACACGGATGTCCATATTTATATATAAATATTATCTATAATAATTTATTTGGTATGTACATAGCTTTTATCTTGCTATGAATTTCCTATTACTCTTAGCTCGCTAGCTATTACATTAAAACGTCGATAGGTTCACCACGTGTCACGTTGTCCCAAAAAAGCTTCAGCAAGTAATGGGTCGAAAGGACGTCATTTATCTAGACCTTTGCCTACCCCATTATAAGAAATTGCATAAAGGTATAAAAAATATTTCGATACTGCACTCGATTTGAACACCATTACATCGGGTTAGGTTAATTAGGTTTCAGAGCAGCATTTAGCTATAAATCTATTCCAATTATTACACCTATCTATTTAATTATCCTTTTTGGCAGGGTCCTTATGATTTACAGTGGACACGCTATGAGACGTGTAGCGGTCCAAAAGCGACGAATCTCACTAATGTAACCGCGGAAGTAATTAACAATGAGGGTGTATTCTCTTCTTGGGTAAATTTTACTTTTTTCACACAAGCGCACATTGATGAGGTAAGTATTAGTGGACTTATTTTCTGTTACGATAGTCGAGTGGTGGGTGATGGAAATTCGAGTCAAGTGACTGAGTGAGTGAGTGAGTTCGATCCCCAGGTAGTAGGTTCATACCAATGGGTTTTTCAAAACTTATATACGTTATACATCGTTGGCTTTGACATAAGGACGGCGCACTACATAAGCTGGAATACCACGTATTACGTGACCCCAAAAAATGTTTTCGGTGCAATTTGGGTAGAAAGGACTTAAATGTCTATCCTAGGAATGGGAATGTTGTGAATCCAATGTTAAAGCTATTGTTCTACATTTTAGAGGTACGAGATTAAGCTATATAAATAAAAGGATGGCCAGAGAGAAAAATCAATAAAGTATCGTTGCTGTGCCCTATTTTTGAAAATCACCGCCTTAAGTAATTTATCAATAAAAATTTATTAATTTATGAAATTCTTCTTCTTGGGTTGTTGCAGGTAAAAATTATAGTTTATACTATAAAGGATAAACAAAATAATTTACTTTGGAGCTACAGGCTAAATGATCCATGTCGACATTATGCCATAGCAAGTATTATAGACAAAAATTTAAATGCTAATCACTGCGTTGTAAAAAAGGTTAGTTGAATAATATTTTAGTAATTAAAGTAAAATATAACTGAGGACAAGTTGGTAGTGTATATGAAAATTTTTCTAAGTGTATATTCAAATAAGAATTACCGTCAGTTTGAACTCTAGATGGCAACAGGACTTAATTGTTTAAATCTCTATCTACTCCAGTATGTATAGGGAAATTGGTGAAAATGGCAAAACAATAGAAAAGCGAAACATTGAAACTGTAGTAGGAAACATATTTCCTAATACAGATAGATAATTACGTCCTTTCGAACTACATTTCACCGAACTTAATTTGGGGACAACGTGAGAGATGGTGAGTATTTCGCAGTCTGTGTATCAAAGCCAACAATATGAATCGTACACAAGTTGTTAAAAAATTATTGGTACGAGCCTACCTCTTGAGAATCGAATTCGGGGCTCCTGATTCGAATTCCGATCACCCGGTCGGATCGGCTATCGTGACTTTTAGTAGAAACGTTTTTTGACTCTCCTATAACCTAATTGATGGAAAAATCTGATATCTGAATTTGGGACATATTATTTATATGTATTTTAATACAAAAGTTTGTTTTGTTTAATAATATTAGATTGTGAATTTACTATTTATTTTTTTTAATTGTAATTACTTCTTACATTAGTGAATGCCATAATACATATTTTATCTTACTTTCAGGGATTCTACTCCTGCTTTTTAAATTTAGTAGAAGTTACACATTCATTTTTTGGAACATCATTCTTTTACGGTGATTATTTGCTGAAATCGATAGTTTTATCGAAAAAAGGTAATATAATGTGTTTATTGGTTAATTTAAAAGTTTTAAAAAAAGGAAATGTCTGAATCAATTATTAAAAATAAAAGGTTTGCTCTAGACTAGTTTTCTTTTTCCTGTCCATTATCTTATTTCCTTATTAAAAATTATGTCTTATGTGTGGCAATAGAGTTAAAATCGCATGATTTTATACGACACGATTGGCAAGTGGATTGCCCATCATAGTACTAGAAATCTTGCACTCACATTATTTATTTTAAGGAAAGAAAGAGGGGAATAGTACACCGATAATATACGGAATATCTGTGCTAAGAGATAAATATCCTAACACTTCCACAATTGTTTGTTTTTAAACACGTTTATGGTCACAATACTATGTTTTTATATATTTTTGTTTGAAAATTTTACACCCGAAACAAAAAATATTTACTATATCTTGTACAATACAGATTCCGTAGTTTAAACAGAAAGAAAATTAATTAAATTTCATAAAGAAACCTTATTAAGATTGAAAGAATGTATCTAAGTGCGTATGTTGTATTATTAAGTATTTTTAAGTAAATGTGTATGTATTTTTATACATAAGGAAGGACTGAATCATCAACTCAGATTAACTGCCCTAAATAAATTTTTACAATTAAATAGAGTGGATCGGTCAAAACGCCTTCTGTCGTGATACGCAGGTAAAAGATAGAGAAAAAATTTTCACGATTGAATAACACTACAACCACTAAGCTAAGTGATAAGTGTACGCTCACAGTTCAAAAGTAGCTGCATTCTGTAATCGGAAAGGTACATCGTGGTCATCATCCTGCGTCGGTGTGGTTTGGTGGGGCGTCTTCTTAAGTCGTCTTATTAAGGAGTCACAAAACTACATTTTTGTGAAAAAGGAGTGATAACTTTAGCGAAAGTGTATAAGATGTTGTGAAACCTGTCAGCAATACACTTCTTAAAAATATACCTGAATAATTAAAATATAGACTTTCCAGCAGGACTCTGTACCTGGTCACAAGGCATGAACTACCCCAGCCTGGCATTATATATATATATATATATATATATATATATATATATATATATATATATATATATATATATATATATATATATATATATACATATATATATATATATATATATATATATATATATATATATATATACATATATATATATATATATATATACCTAGTCAGGTCATAAATTCTGTCACATGTTTAACATAAAATAATTAAAACAAGTTTATTCATTATGTAACTATTTATACACAAAAATGAACTTAACAAAACATAGATTCTTATGACACTAAAGTTTATTCAAAATGACCTCCGTGATTTTGAATACAGGCCTTCAATCTGTGCGGCCAGTCGTCTATCGCTGCACGAACGAGGTCCATGTCAATATCGCCGGCTGCCTTTATCTAGGATGTCTTAAATGACTCCAAATTGGGATGAGGCTTTGAGCACGCCTTTTCCTCCAAGTGTTGCCATATCTTGTAATCTAACAGATTCAAATCTGGACTGGAGGAGGGCCAGTCTTTGTGCCCGATGAAGTCGATTTCACGCGTCCCCAGCCAGTCTTCTGTGCTCTTCGCTCTATGAGCTGGCGCCGAATCTTGTTCGAATACTCAGTGCTTGTTATTGAACATGATATGAGAAACAGGTTCCACAAGGTTCATCAGGACTGTCTTTTGATACACAACTGCATTCGTTTTTACACCTTTCTTGCAAAAATGTACCTCTGTTAAGCCCCAATAAGAAACTCCCAACCATAATGAGCGAGGATGGAAAATGACCTCGTTGGACACGCGGAATACGTTGCTCGCTTCTTGACTACTGTGTGCGTACACATTATCATTTAGTTTGTTGTAGCTCTCTTCTACGGTAAAAATTTTTTATCCGAAAAAAGAATTTCCCGATATTTTTTTTTCCCGCGTACCGGTCCATTAGACCATTAGACGATATAGATAGATAGATAGATAGGTCCATTAGACGAGCATACAAACAATGTCCTGTTTTTCTTCGATATGCCCGAAGCCCTAAGTCTTCATTTAACACCCTTTTCTCCATGGTTCTGCTTAACCCCATCTGAAGGGCCAACAGTTTCTGCTTACTTTTGAGATTTCATTGAATTCGCGCCTTCACAGCTTTTATCACTGCTGGAGTCCTAACAGACCGAGGGCGACCACTTCTTGACCTGTCATCTACACTAGAGTCTTCATTGTATCGTTTGATGGTATGATAAACGAATCTTTTGGTTATATTCAAATTTTTCAGTACATCAAAAACTTGAATTGGCGCGTAACCGCAACGATGCAACGCAATAACTGCAACACGGTCTTCTTTAAGCGTCCACTCCATATTTAAAACGAGTAAAATTCTAAAAAGTATGTAGTTTTATTTTCATGAACAATTCGAAATTCGGATTCAAAAAACTTTTTTGTGGCCAGCATTGTAAAAGAAAAGTTTTTGTGTGTGTGGCAATACTGTGTGGCAATACTTATGACCTGACTGTGTATACAGGGTGGGCCATGAATTAGTTAACATTTGAAAAAATCGTATAAAAAAACCATTTAACATATTTTAGACGTCGTTTATTTACGAGAAAGCTAATTAGTTTTATTTTATTTTTTTAAAATTATTTCGTCTAAATGACCACCGTTTCGGTTTTTGCACTCATCTAAGTGAGTCCTGAAGTTTTTGAATACTCTTCTGCAAAGAGACCGCGAAATCGCCGACATCTCTTCGATGATTTTTTCTTTAAGTTGACGCAGTGTATTCGGTTTATCAATGTAGACACGACTCTTTAAATAACCCCATAAAAAGAAGTCTGCTGGGGTTAGATCTGGACTTCTGGGTGGCCATGGGATGTCACCCCGTCTGGATATCAGCTTTTCCGGAAACATGTCTTTGACCACCGGCAAGGACTCGTTCGATGTGTGACACGTGGCTCCATCTTGTTGAAACCATGTGTTACGATTATAGCCAGCAAATTCCAGTAGCATCAGTGCTAAGAACTCCCGTAACATTTTCACATACTCGCCAGAATTAACAGTAACTGAACGGCCTCGAGAATCTTCAAAAAAGTAAGGTCCGATGATTCCTTTTGCTGAAATTGCAGCCCATACAGTTACCTTAGGAGAGTTAAGTGGCCTCACATGTTTAGCTTTAGGATTTTCGCTGCTCCAATACCTGCAATTCTGTTTGTTTACATGTCCATTTAGGTGGAAATGGGCTTCATCAGAAAATAAGATATTGTGAAAATTACTGAAACGAGTTAACATTGTTTCGGCATATGACTTAGGCAAATTTAAATCATTAGGGTTTAGTTGTTGCAGTAGCTGGATCTTATATTTATGTAATTTCAAATCTAATTTCATATCATTATATGATATCTATCTATACATACATATATATATATATATATATATATATATATATATATATATATATATATATATATATATATATATATATATATATATATATATATATATATATATATATATATAAATCTAAAATCTTGCGAGGCTAAAAATATCAACTACATCATTTCTTTAAGGGATTGGCGAGAACTTTGCTTTTGATAGTTCAATTTTTGATGGATAGTCTATTATACTTCGAAGTCAAATTCTTTGAATTCTTCTTGGAAGCGAACGGAAGAAAAATTTTTGTGAACCGATTATGTTGGAATTTGGCACAAATATTCTAATGATAGTAGAATATGATAGAGACGAAAATTTGTCTGATATAGGAGATGAAATACAGACGAGATAACGTTTTGCCGTAGATCGCTTTGTCTTGTAATTCTTTTTTAAAGATATGTTACGTTTGCTTTATGGATTATGGGTACCATTGCGGATCTGATGATGGAGGCGGGATAAATTTTAATAAATTTTAATCACAATAAATAAAAAAGAAAAACTTTTATGAAACCACAAATAAGTGAATATCGTTACACTTATTCTCAATACCGGGGTAAACAGAGGGAAAATCACTGTTTAACCATACCTTTCATCGTAGCCTATTTGGGACAACATGACCGGTGGTGAGCGAGATCACCGTTTTAATGTCCAAGTCCAACGATAAAATATACCTACTTAGACATACATTTACATAAATGTCCATGACTCAAGTACATAAACTTTATTCATCACAAATTATTGCGCATACTAGCCACTAGACTAGGTACAAACAAGGTAATCGAGTCGTTGAAAAAATCAAAATTTATCAAAATTCAAAAAAAGACTCATAATGAGAAATATAAAAAAGTAATTGAATTACCTCTGACAAACTTTTAAAATTACCAAGGCATTTACTATTATTCTACACTTATTACGTTAGTGTAGAATTATTTAGACTAAAATGTCCATTTTACTAATTTTACTACCTCACTTTAACTACTTTCTTTAATTACTTTCTTTTTTAATGGTTTCATTAAATCAATTGGTTAATTGATAAAATCTCGCCGAGACAAGGAAAGATAAAAGATAGAAAGGTGACAATAATAAATTATATAGGTTTAGATTATCACACCATTCGATGGATGCTAATTAAATTCTAAATTTATTTTGATTTTCCATTTCCATTTAGAGTCACGATAGCCGAGTTGTTGGGTGGTCGGAATTTCGAGTCGAGAGACCCGAGTTCGATCCCCAGGTGGCAGTACCAATGAGTTTTTTAAAAAAAACTTATGTACGAATTTCATCGTTGGTTTGGACATAAAGGCGGCGACGGGCTCACCACCTGTCACGTTGTCCCGAAAATATCTTCGGTGGAAGGTGGGTCAAAGGGACTTGACCTCTGTCTACCCCTGTATTGGGAATTGCGTGAAGATATTTATATATATTTATATTTTCCATTTTATCGGTAAGATCATTTCACGACATCGGCGGATGTCCTGCAAAGTCAAATGTCATAATATATCTTCGCGCAGTTCTTAATATGGGGATAGATAGAGGTCTAGACAATTAAGTAATTTAGACCCACCTTTCACACAAAGATTTTTTTTTGGCAATCTGGCAGGTGGTGAGTTTGTCACGCCCTTAGATCCAAGTAAACGACATAAATCGTTTCTACGTTTTGAAAAAAAAAAACGAGTGGTACGAGCCTACCACTTGGGGATCAAACTTAGGTCTCTTGAACTTGAACTCGAATTCCGATCACCCAACCACTACGCTAACTGTGACATTTTACTGATAACAGCTAATCGTTAAAATCAAACATTACTTTATAGAAACCTTATATAGTTTAGTTTTAAATAACCTGCGAGCATATTGCCCGAAAGGAAAGTTAAATTTGCAAGGTATTTGAATTTCATGTATTTATGAAGAAATCACGAATGAATGAAACAAACGAAGGAAATTTAATATAAATGAAAGAGGTATAAGGGTCGTGATCTTTTCTTCCTGGTTACCTCATAAAGGTACGTATGGGTAGGTGGAAGGTATTTACGTAAGTGAAATATAATAACTATGAATATTTTGAACTCACAGTATAAATTGACAATTATATAATGATTAGGGCAAACTGTTGTATCTAGTATCGTTAGTACGCAATTACAAACATGACGTTAAAAATAACATTCAGAATAACAAAGGGCTTTTACCGATGTACACCACAATAGTATTAAACGTGTGCCTCATATTATTGTTATCAGCTACGGTAAATCTTGTTGATATGAATTTAAAAATGAACTCTAACAGCTATGTAAGTATTGTATGAAAACAAAAACTGTGTTTTAAGAATAATTATCTTGATTAAAATTATTAAATATCATTTATATTTCTTTTTTAATTATTGAAAAAAAACTTAATTTAGTGAAAAAGAAAATAATGTCTTAGTATTGTTGTAGTTTTACGACTTGCAAATGTTGTGGGGTGTCTAGGCTAAACTGATCTTTGTGGAAAATTTTATTTGAGGTCTATGTTCAGCAGAAGAATATTAAAAGATTGTAAAGAAGAGGAAGAAGAACTGTTGTTCCATTTGAAATCAATCATAATTATGGCTGGATGTCTTGTGGATTATATTACAAAACACATATGAGTAATGTATTCTGTACTTCTAGACTACTGGGAATAAAATAAATGGAGACAATTACAAAATCATTTATAAATTATTAGACCATTTGGCGTAATAGTTTATAAATTAGTTATTAGTTCATAAATTTGACAACCTGCGTGGACGAGTGGCGTAAACACTGGTTTTCAAGATGTCGCCATCTCGAGGTCCCGGGTTCGATTCCCGGTCGGGTCTATGTAGAAAAACCACTTTTTCTACATTTTCTCGGGTCTGGGTGTTTGTGGTGCCTTCGTTATTTTCAGAAGCTTAGAGTCATAAAAATTGTTAAACAGTTTTGACTGATATGTGTAAACGTCGTTAGTGTTAACTTGTCTCATTATAATTATAGAAAAACCTTTAAATTTAAACTTCTATATTTACATGTGTCGTATTTATGTGGCGTTTTTGACAGGGTCCCTACAATTTAGAGTGGAATCGCTTTGAACTATGTAGTGGTCCAAAAGCAACAAACATCACGGATATAACGATAAAATTTATGCAGGAAGGAGACTCTTATACTTCCTGGATTAATTTTACTTATTTCACACAAGCGCGAGTTGATGAGGTAAGCTTACTTACTTACTTATTATCTACACGCACAGTCCTTAACGGGGTAATCGGACCGAACAGATCGCCAATTGTCATAATCCTTACCTAAGCTAAATGTCGGCCTAAGCTAAGTCTCCATATTATAAACTAAGCTTCTTACTTACTTATTTATCTACACGCACAGTTCTTAACGGGGTAATCGGGCCGAACAGATCGCCAATTGTCATAATCCTTACCTAGGCTAAATGTCGGCCTAAGCTAAGTCTCAATATTATGAGCTAAGCTAAATATTATAATAAGGTGAGATCCAGTATTATTTATTTACTAGTTAGTTTCATTAATCAAACTAATAGCTATAGCCACTTCTCTCGTAAGTCTTTTTGGTACCTATGGAAATTTCTTGCGTACCCCAAAGGGTCACTATCGTATGTGAGGACAAATCCTCACAAGAGAGCGGGGTAAGGACAAGTTACGTCAGGCTTGCACGGAATTGAATATTACGGTGTCTTCCCTCTGCAATCGCCACTGAGCCACCGCTTTCACTTATATCTATGATTCCATAAACGCTGGCTGCCTAAACAATTCCTTTTCGCCATATAAAGCAGGTAATTTCCTCGTCCTAATGAATAGTTGCGACAAAGCACAATTTTGTGGACTTCCAATGTCACGATGGCGAAATCAAAATGTCTCATCGTCCACGTCTCGTGGCTGTGGATCAAACGCAAAAACTCCCTCGTGCGTAGTCGAAGTCGTCCGAATTAATAAGGCCTCCACCTTCCTAAGAAATCCTTCGTGGGGATTTGTAGGTCAACGGAATTTATAATGGTTTCGGGACATGAGAGAATACTTATAAGCTCGTATCATCAATTCTACTAATTTTACTTATTGATTTGTTACAGATAAAAATTGTAGTCTATACTATAAAGGATAAACGAAATAATTTATTATGGAATTATAGATTAAGCGAACCGTGTCAACATTACGCCTTTGCTAGTGTAATTGAAACAAAGTTAAACGCGAGGAATTGTGTCGTTAAAAAGGTTGGTGTTTTTACATATACTGTGCATATATATTTTTTCAGTCCTTGCAGAGAGAATTTACAGAAGAGTGATAAAATTAGTAACAAAAAGACTGCGACGTGAACTCTTATGTAATAAATCATGTCTCCCACCGCACTGAAATTACACCTACATAAAATTCATGATGTAAATTATTTATAAATGAAATATAATTTTATTATGGTCATACAATTTATGTTTACGCAGTTATTTGGAATGGCTGGGGTAGTCAAACGTCTTGAGACCTACCTTTTGGGACCTGGTGATGGATGGTGAGCCTGTCGCTTTCTTAGTCCTGCCGTACTTATAAACTGCTCAAAAGTTTCAAAAACTCTTTGGTCTAATTCGAATTTTGATCACCCAATGTTGACAAGCTTGCATTTTTTTAAATTTAATTTTTTAAAGTTATCCTTTTCGCTTTATTTTTTATACTTAGTAATTGAGATTTCCATATTTCGTTTACAGGGGTTCTATCCATGCTTTATAAATTTACTAGAAATTTCACAAGCATTTTTTGGGTCATCTTTTTTTTATGGTGAATACGTGATGAAAGTTACGGTTTTATCGAAAAAAGGGAATATAATTTGCCTTAACATCAATATGAAGTTTTCTAAAAAATAAAATATATGCCAATAAATCTTTAATTAAACTTGCCGTTTTTTATTTGTCTCATGTTATTCAATTTTAAATTTAGAAACTATACTATGACATTGAGTACTTTTTCACTGATACATTGTATCTTAACTGCGGAAGAAGTTCAATATTTTTGAACTGTACTCACTGCCACAGGGGTAGTCAATTTCTGCTTCTTCTTTACCCTTACTCTAAATTTAAAACTTTTGAATATTAAAATTTATATCCATAAGAATTCTCTCTTATGGATAGTGGCAAAGCTTTGGTTGCCCTCGCTAAAAATTTAGGTAATGCTACTAAATGCCCGGGGGACCGGGACCGCTGCGATCTTTTCTCTGTGGCTACTCTGTCAGGGACTGTGCGTGAAAATAAATCAATATGCAAATAAATTAAAAAATATTCCACACTTTCAGGTGCTTAAATAATAATTCAACTTTTTGAAACGAATGATATAGTATTTTTGTTTCAAAAATAATATATTTCTTTGAAAGCTCATGGTCTAAGCTACAAAAGCCTACGAATGTCCTTTTTTATACTTATTTATAGTAGAGCCATGGCCATATAGGAGACACTTCAATAAGGTGTGAGCAACACAAACCATGATGTAGAAAGTTGCCAATGTTTTTCTTGTTTTTCGAAGTAACATTTGTTCCTCTCTATATACCATTCTTTTTATCTATATCTCTGTATTTAAATTCAATAGGAACCACTGAGATAAGCAGTGGGATCTTTCTTCCTTTTATGAAATTTCGGCTGGGCTCATAAATCGAAGATCAAGAAGTTTATCTTTTGGGAAGAAATGAAAGTTATAGGGCGTCAGGTCTAAACTGTATGGCGGATAGTAAATAATAAACATTGGAGCCTTCTAACATTTTGCGAATTTCTGGTCTTCCGTTAAAGTATTGGAATCCATCTAGTGTAAAGCTTCCTGGCGCCTAAATTGTAGTGTCTAATTCGTAATTTAAATTTAACTTTATATTGTGAACAATTATCCTCCACCAACGAATACCGTAATAAATCGAAATAAATCGATTGAAATTAGAAATTAACAGTGCTGATACTGACTTTGTTATATGGCATGGAATTTGTTATATGGTTGGGTATTATAGAATGCTAAAAGCTAGTTGAATGCAGTGGAGATGAGATCTCTTTGTAAAATGTGTTACCACGGCCAACCGAAAACGAAACCAAGAAAATTGCATTATGGCAGGTTTGAAAGATTCCCTTATCACTAAAATTGATAACGGCGTGTTTCGATGGTTAGGGCAGCTTGAGAGAATAAGTGAAGACGAAAGTTTTTTTATAGAAAAGGGAGGCAAACGTGCTGGTGGCTCACGTGATGGAAAGTGATTACCGCCGCCCATGTACACCCGCAATACCAGAGGCATAGCAGATGCGTTGCCTCCCTTTGAGTGCCCCCCCCCCCCCCCCAAGAATTGGGGGTGGGGGGTGTGTGGCCCTCCGGTTACCTGCACTCACCTGACGAAACGCATAAGTTTGTTAGACTTCTACTTCACGCCGGTATTCTGTGAGGTCGTGGTACTTCCCCGGTCGGTGAAAAAAATATAGGGTCAAGAGTAGTTGGATAACTAGACTGCATGTATAAAGAAAATGATGAATCTGAAAGAAGGTACTGCGCGTGAAGATAAGTAAGTAACTACCACTACCACTAATGCCCCTAAGATTCTAATAGTAAATTTTGTCTTTGCCTTTGATATGAAACGCCGGTAAAATATCAATAAGAACAAACCACCCACAAAATACTGTTTTTTCTCACGATTGATTTTAAATACTTATATATTTTTTAAATACTTATAGATTTTTAATACTTAAATATGAATAGTCATGATAGCCGAATGGTTGGGTGGTCGGAATTTCGAGTCAAGAGACTCGAGTTCGATCCCCAGATGGCAGGCTCTTACCAATGAGTTTTTCAAAAAAACTTATGTACGAATTTCATCGTTGGCTTAGACATAAAGATGGCGACGGTCTCACCACCTGTCACGTTGCCCCTAAAATATCTTCGGTGGAAGGTGGGTCAAAGGGACTTAATTGTCTAGACTAGACCTCTGCCTACCCCTGTGTAGGGAATTGCGTGAAGATATAAATACAAAAATTACTTTATATTTATAAAAAAAGTTTGGTTTTTTTACAGATTAGAATTTTGCATTCTTTGTTATTCTTGTACTTTTCAGTTTTTTTAATATAAGAAGATTGTCGATCCATTAGATGTCATGATATCGATATTTTATAAGAAAAATATTGTTGCCTATCAACACATCTATTTTTACTCGTGCAATAATTTTTAATGGTGAAGTAAGAAGTGAAACCTGAAAACATTCACAATTTTTTTAGTCAATGAGTAATAAGGTAAAATTTTCCTACATTTATAATGTGTTTATATTTTTGTATGCCTGTACAGCAACTGACCGTAAAAATGCGTCTAATGGACCAATTAAATAATGCTTTATTGTAGCAATATTCAGATGGTAAAGCAGAATTCCAATAATGCTAGAATTAAGCACGTTGTAGTTGTAGTTAATCTTTTACAACATATGGGAAAAGTATTATGATTACATTAAATTTTTTGTTAATTTTATCATTTGTTTGGAAAGATTTCCTCATTGAGTCAAAGATGACCGGACAGCTTGATAACTACGTAAGTCGGCTTCAATTGTGTACAAATTTTATTTAATATTTATGTTATATCCATAAGTAGGTGTTATTTTTATATCTTATAGCCGAGTGGTTGGGTGTTCGGAAGTTAGAGTCAAGTGACTCGAGTTTGATCCCAAGGTTGTAGACTCGTACCAATGGATTTTTCAAAAACTTATGTACGAATTATATCGTTGGTTTGAACATAAAGAAGGTGACCGGCTCACCACCTGTCACGTTGTCCCGAAAATATTTTCGGTGGAAGGTGTGTCGAAGGGACTTAATTGTCTAGACTAGATCTCTGTCTACCTCTGTATTGGGAATTGCGTAAAGATATATTTTTTTACTTTTATATCTTCACATATTTCCTTGAGGAGGAAGCCAGAGAGAACGGATCGCCAAGTGTTCCCATATTTACACACCTCTCTCGGTTCTATGAAACTCATTTTCTTCATACATACATTCAAGCCTTCAGTGATTAGTCTCGGCCTTACTTGATTCCTTGGATGATTAAATTTAGCGCCATATATAATGTTTATTTAAACCTATGTATTCTCAGATTATATGCGTTATGAAATACTTTATGAATAGTATAAGTTGCGTAATTGCGTACGATGGGAGAACTTTTTATCTTATGCTAATAAAACTGTCTAAAATATAATTATCCAATACATTTTATTTATTTTAATGTTTTAAAAACAAGCTGCCAATGTTTTATCCGATAGTTATAGGATACTGCAAACCTTCCCTTTTGATATGACCACAATCGTAGAAGCAACAATGCCATGATAGGTTCCAAATCAAAACCTGTAGTTATAAATATAGTAGGAAAAATAACAGCATTCGCATCTCATCGAATTACGTTTAATAGTTATAGTCTAATTGACATTTAAATATTTATTTATGGAATGATGAAGCTGTGTATCAAAAATATTACTAGGGTCCGTATGATGTTGAATGGGATCGCTACGAAAACTGCAGTGGACCGAAGCCGAAAAATGTGACGGTTTACACGACAGTCATTAAGAAGGTTGGAGACACATACTTCGGTCTGATCAATTCTACGTTTTTATATCCCACCATTGTTGATGAAGTAAGCTCGCATTTAATTGAATTGACAAGCACACACTTTTGAAAATGAATTTTAATTGTGTATTTACAATCAGGAAGGAATTTAATTCATATCTATTTGATTGTAGGTGAAAATAGTAGTACATTCAATAAAAAACAATCGCAAGAATCTATTATGGAATTACAAATTGAAAGATCCATGCAAACATTTCGCTGTAGGCATAACTCTTGAGAAACTGTTTCAAGCAAAAAATTGTCAAATAAGAAAGGTAAGATGTATTTATTAGTAAGTAATAAAAATAAGAATAATAATACATGTTTATAGCCATCATTACAAATTATCACGCCAAAATTTTCAAGTTTTTCGAAGAAATAAAAATTTAGAACTGCGTAATATAATCGCTGTAGGCAAAACTCTTGAGAAACTGTTTCAAGCAAAAAATTGTCAAATAAGAAAGGTAAGATGTATTTATTAGTAAGTAATAAAAATAAGAATAATAATACATGTTTATAGCCATCATTACAAATTATCACGCCAAAATTTTCAAGTTTTTCGAATAAATAAAAATTTAGGACTGCGTTATAACTTTAGAAGGTAAACCTTTATTCGTTTGGGTTAATACCCCTTAATAGGGGTATTAAGTTGTTACCTTATAACGTAAGGGGTTGTTACCTTATAATGGTTAAATAAGTCAAAACATATGTTTTTTTATCGTCAAACATGTATATTTAATTTTCAATTTGCGGTGTGGTGTCGGCGTTAGATATTACCATCTTCTTTCTTATCGTGCGGCTACGAAAAACCATTTTTATAATACCGTTTTTAAAAGACATAAGTTTACAACCAGTGCATGTTGCCATATGTGCATAATCAGTGCATATTGCGGACCGTATTAGGAGGTTCAAAGTTACTCAGCCTGATATTAAAAGAAAAAATTGATGACCCCCACTAGATGGAGTAACAACTTGCCAAATGTTGCGGGAAATAGATGGATGCAGATGGCTGGAAACCGTTCTTTGGGGAAAGCTTTGGGGGAGTTCTGCAGTGAACTTCGGATAGGCCGCAAAGAAGAAGAAGAGGGGCAGTAATGTTTTAGGAGCGAGGCGTCTGGTACTGCGGTTGAAAATTCGCTTACAAATCGTAGTGTTTACGCAAAATGCAAATTACGTGAGGCCTGAAATTTCACTAATTTTACAGTTAAGTTCAGTTAATTCATTATATAAAAAAATTACAGTTAAGTTCAGTTAATTCATTCTCATTACAGGGAACCTACTTTCTTTCAGTGAACTTTACAGAATTTGCACGCTCATTTTTTGGACAATCATTTTTTTATGGCAATTTTTTGCTTAAAGTTCTGACAATGTCGAAGAAAGAAAATATTATGTGTTTTATCATTGAACAGATTTTTAAAAAGAAGCATTCAAATGTAAATAATTAATTATGTTTTTCATTTGTACTTTATGTGATTTCTTTTTCTTTGTACCTCTGAATATACTAAGATACAAGAATCTGCAGCTGCTATATTTTAGTGATTACCATGAAAGAAACAGTAGACGTGAAAGAAGAGTGGAGGCAAGAGTATTAAGCCCCATAAGTGTAAAATATCTTCAAATTTTGCCGTAAAATACACACAACTTCATATCATAAAGATGTAACAATGAGAAGAAGTTGAATAACTACATGATGATATAAGTTATGTATTAAAAAAAATCCAAACGCATTCTAAATGTAATTTAGAAAAAATATATTTTTAAATTATTACAATCTAAAATACTTACTTATTTTCTTATCTTCCCTAACAGGGTAGCCAAAGAGTGACCTTCCCCTCTTCGAGCAATTATATGTGTATGTGTCGTCGTATTTGACGGTGCATGCTCGTACTTCAAGTCTGTAAACGCTGGTGTCCCACAAGACTGTGTACTATCGCTAACCCTGTTTCGTCTGCATGTCAATGATTTGTTACAAATTACTAACATTCATTGCTATGTAGACGACAGAACTGGTGATTTCGTATATACCGGCCGTAACTATACAACTAAATTTAGTCCAGTTCAACCCAAAGAAGTCACAAGTTTGCGCGTTTAACACTAAAAAGAAACCCTTTGTCGTGTCACCTCGTTTTGAGAGCGCTCCCCTGGTTCCCTCAGTCAGTATCGGAGTCCTTGGCGTCGACATCTCGAGCAACGTTTGTTTGTCGACATATCGGTCGGTCACTTGGAAGGGAAGGTCAAATTGGCCTCTAAAAGATTGGCGTGCTCAGTAGAGTAGGACAGTAATTCATTCAGGCCCACCGCTTGCAACTTTATAAAGCGCAGGTTCGCCCGCACATGGAGTACTATTCTCATCTCTGGGCGGGGGAACCCGAGTGTCAACTCCTTCCATTTGACCGTATCCAACGAACAGCGGCTCGAATCGACGACGAGCATGTTCTATCTGATCGGCTAGATATCCTGACTTTGCGAAGAGATATCGCATGTCTTTGAATTTTTTACAAGATGAACTACGGGGAGTGCTCCGATGAATTGCCCCGATTAATCTCAGCCACTGAATTTCACCATCGAAACTCAGGGCATAGTAAAAAATTCCATCAAGACTACCTTGATGCTTGGCATTCCATCACAGTGCGTTTTTCGCGGAATTTACTGCCACGCACTTGCACTTTATGGAATGTGCTGCCGTCAGCGGTTTTTTACTGACCGATACGACTTAGGGACCTTCAAGAAAAGAGTCTATACCTTTCAAAAGGCGGTGGTAATGACTTACCATCACGTAAGCCACCTGCTCGTTTGCCTTGATATTCTATAAAAAAAAATGTTCAATCCGCTTATAGGTGAGACCTGTGTCACGCAAAAGACCTTTATAAATCGTTAACTAAGGTATTAAGAAAAATACAAGAACAATAAAACAGCATTGTGCAAAAATAAATAAAAATTTTAATTTAAAAATGCTTAATGCTAAAAATTTGTACTTTTCTATCTTAAACCACAAATATATTAATTTAAAATATAGTTAGCGGTGGAAGCCCAAGTTACTAAAAGTATGGACTCAAAGTAGCTATCTAAAAAAAAGTAATAGTCGGTGCTACGCAAAAGTATTTATAACATATTTTAGCTTATTCATTACTTATTTGAACAAAAGTAAAAATTAAATTGTTGATTAAAAAATGCCATTAATAAAAAATCGAAATTTAAAAATCGAAAATTAGAGGTGTAAAAAATATTTATCTCTGCGCATTTCCCAGTACAGGGGTTGCCAGGTTTAGTCCTTTCGTGACAGATCCATGTCAACGATATAAATCGTACATAAGTTGGGAAAATACTCATTGGTACTAGCCTACATCCTAAAGATTAAACTCGGGTCTCTTGACTCGAATTCCGACCACTCAACTGTCGTGACCTTATCTTATAATTAGAACAATAATATAAAATATTTTAGAAAATAAATACTAATCAGTAAAGATCAATCAGGATAAGCAGTCAGTTATTGAAATATTAACTTTAACATTTGCTGATTATTTCTGCCTATTTTCTTCCGTACGCTATAAGTAAATTATAATTTGCTTTAACGCTAACTAAGCCATCTACGTTGTTGTTAGCCTGGTCTATGAGGCTCATATCTCTTACTACAGCTACGTAATCCTCCATGAAATCATCTTGCAAGTGACTGGGTATTTTGAAAGGATTAACTGCTGTTACCGCTTCTGTAAAGAAATATCACAATTTATCAAATTATCCGAAACGGTGAGTAAATGAAGAGCTGAAACCGAGATACAGTGAATATAAAATGTCATTACGTATCGTAACTAGTAGCTTATGTGATTAGCGTCCAAAATATTTCTTATTACTTTATATAAATAATGTTTATATATGTTTATTGTATATATGTATTGGTATCTCGAAGCTAACGTATTTTTCAATATTTTGAATTAAGGTAATATATTTCTATCCGAGTCTAAACTATTGATGGATACAATTAGAACTACCCTCGTTTGAGGCACCACAGGCGCAGATAGTTGTATACAGCACAACATTAGGATTATAATTTTCAATATGAAACTATCGTCGTTCCACATCATATCGGTCTGTAAATCTCCACTGCAGAATATATTTCTGTACCACACGGGGCCACTCCTTAGAAATGACTACACATGTTATTTTGATCTATTAATATAACTAGGTTTTCAATTCAATGTAACTAGGTTTTTCGAAAGAATAACCTAAAAAATTCAAAAATTGCTCCAATCCAAAATCTGTACGAGATCTCTGTTAATTGCTAAAACTAAATAAATAAATAAATAAATAAATTTGCTCACGCAATTCCCAATACAGGGGTAGACAGAGGTCTAGTCTAGACAATTAAGTCCCTTCGACCCACCTTCCACCGAAGATATTTTCGAAACAACGTGACAAGTGATGAGCCCGTCGCCGCCTTTATGTCCAAGCCAACGATGTAATTCGTACATAAGTTTTTGAAGAACCCATTGGTATGAGCCAGCCACCTGGGGATCGAACTCGGGTCTCTCAACTCTAAATTCCGACCACCCAACCATACGGCTATCGTCAATAAATAAATAATTCGTCAAAAAAGAAACATATCCAGTGTGTTTAACCTGCGTGCGTATTGCTTTTTGTTTTAAAGACATTTCGGATGTTCTTTATAGAATCATCATTGAAAAAAGATATCGATACATATTAATATTAATCTATATATTAATATTACATAAATAATATAAATGTCTTCACGCAATTCCCAATACATGGGTAGACAGAAGTCTAGCCTAGACAATCAAGTGCCTTTGACCTCCCTCCACCGAACTATCTTTCGGGTCAACGTGAGCACGTCGCCGTCTTTATGTGCAAGCCAACGATATAATTCGTACATAAGTTTTTGTAAAACCCATTGGTACGAGCCTGCCACTTGGGAATCGAACTCGGGTATCATGACTCGCAATTCCGACCACCCAACCACTCGGCTATCGTGACTTTGCTAAAAAGTAAATCAATCAAACTAATAAAATTAAATCGATAAGAAAACTTGGATGTATTTTTGAAGATCGTCTTCGTAAGTCTTTCTAAATTTTAAGCAATAATAACGACAATTACAAGTAGTTACTTATTTAATTTTTAGCATAAATGTTTGCTTACTTTTCACGGCTTCTAAGCTGTCATAGACAAATGATCTTTCTTTTCGTTTAACTTCGACGTTCCGGAAGCCAATACCCTCCATCATTACTTTGATTTTCTTTTCCGGTTCCTGAAAAAGAATTAAGAATAATATGTTTAGACTAGATTTTAGTTTTGAGTAGTATTCTCGTATATCCACAAATGTATTTCCTTTCCCGTATAATTTCTGATTAATGTAATGTTTCTAGGATTATCAATTCTTATAACTTACAGCAAATACTAAGCGAAAAAGCGATAGCCTTGTTAGGATTAATCTAATGAGTTTTGATTCTTATAGTTTGGTGGCCCGGACGTCTGTAAATCGGTATGTAAACCTAAATTTGTACTCCGATTAACAGTACTCATATCTGCGAGCATTTTGTGACAATATTTGGACTACGTCACGGGAGAAAATTAGTTGGTTTAATTTTAGGGCTGTATCTCATAGGAGTAATAAAATCTGAAGGTAAACTACTCTAACGATTTCCAAAAGACAAAGGATGGATTTTGTGATGATTCTGATATCTTCACATCGGTTAGGCCGGTCCGGAACGAAAACAAGATCTTTTTCACAGTACAAGGTATAAAAATAATAAATAAAAAAGTAAAAAATTTCTTCATGCAATTCCCAATACTGGGGTAGACGTAGGTCTAGTCTATACAATTAAGTCCCTTTGACCAACCTTCCACCGAAGATATTTTCGGGACAACTTGACAGGTGGTGAGCCCGTCGCCCTTTTTATGTCCAAACCAACGTTATGATTCGTACATAAGTTTTTGTAAAACTCATTGGTACGTGCCTGCCTGCCTGTGGATGGAACACGGGTGTCTTGACTCGAAATTCCGACCACCCACCCAGTGACTCCAGTCGGCTGTCGTGACTCTAGTAAGGTACATAACAGAAAATAAATAAAATATAGTTTTGAAATCACAACACACCTGTGTATCGTGGTACGGAGATACGAAGCGGTCAACATCTTTCAGCCATGGTCTCCATCGGTTGCTTCGAGCCAGGACACGGTAAACATCGAACACCGGCATGTGACCAAGGAATATTAGCAAGCAGTCACCACCTTCTACCAGCAGATCGAATATGTTTTTGAATGCGCATCTGAAAAATATATTTTATTACGATCATTAATAAATAAACTCAATGGCGCTTAGACGAGAATAGATCTAAGCATTTTCCTACTACTGTTAGTTAATTAAGGTAAATTAGTTTCCTACAGATAGTCATCAGTATAATTGAGTGATAAATAATAAATAAATTACTACATATGTGGATAGGGATATCATCACATGCATTGCTCCAATCCCAATGTAAGATGCTAAAGCACTTGTGGTATGGGAATCGGAAACAACGAAGGCACCAATAACACGAAGACCCGAGAAAATGCAGAAAAAGTGGTTTTTCTACATTGACCCGATCGGGAATCGAACCCGGGACTTCAAGATGGCGATACCTTGCCAAATATCCAAAAAAGTGTAAAGGCATTCTTTATATAAGACAGTAGAACATATACTACTATAAGCCAGTTGTAGGTTGTGGACTTCCTTAAAATAATATAATCTTTTATACATTCCTATTCACTTTTACTCATTCCACAATTTAATAATTTTCCTTTAAATGCCTGACCGGCTACATACCGTTTAAATACTTCGTCCCTTAAATACCCTTTAATCACAATTTAAATTAGTAAAAGTGAATTAGAATTTATAAAATTTTAAGAAAGTTCCACTAAAAGACAACGGTCGTGAGCATTTAATATTTTTTTTATATTATTATTTCTCAGAAATACAGGCATTTACGATAATACGTCTTTCTTCTTTGCCTATCTTTTGGTACACTCAATATTTAAAATTTCTTTTAACAATTTTATTGCTGATAATCCCGGGATCTCACTTAGGAGATTCGCGTACTTTACATCCTAGCAGGCGCCTTGCACATTTACGATACGATTATGAATAAAAAAATATAAAAAATTACAATCCTACAAATATAAACTACTTTGCGTTAGAGAATACGAGCAATACTATTGATGCTCGTGTTAATTAAGTGGCGTCGTTACTTCTTAGCTGTGGTGGACATTTTCGCGGGCTATAACTAGCGAAATGAGGCTTCATCGTCGACAAACGATAACTCTATTTGTTAGTAGATCCATTAGGGTTTCAAAAGTTTAAATTTGAGCAAATTAAATAAAAATAAAATTGTGTCAGCGGCATAAAAAGAGATGAAAATATCATATTTTAACTACGTGTTAAAGTTCTGGATCCGCACGGTGGCAGCAAGGAACAAAATTTTCTTTTAAGATTTCACGCAATTCCCAATACAGGGGTAGACACAGGTCAAGTCTAGACATTTAAGTCCCTTTGACCCATCTTCTACCGAAGATATTTTCGGAACAACGTGACAGGTGGTGAGCCCGTCGCCGTCTTTATGTTCAAGCCAACGATGAAATTCGTACACAAGTTTTTAAAAACTCATTGTTCAGTACCACCTGGGGATGGAACTCGGGTCTCTCGACTCGAAATTCCGACCACCCAACAACTCGGCTATCGTGACTTAATCGTTTTTAGGATTTCAGAAGATTTGATAGCCGAGAAGGTAACACCATACTGCTTCAGTGCAAGTTTATGGAGCCCAAACGTTTTTTATTTATTATTATTATTATTTATTTTGATATATATGATATATTGCATTAAATACTACGATTTACATAGTTAGCTTGGACATTAAGACAGCGACAGGCACACCACCTGCAAAGTTGTCGTAAAAAAGTCTTCGGTGGGTCGAGAGGATTTATTTGTAAGACCTCTGATTAACCTAGTTTTGAAAATCGCATTAATATATTTATTGATAAAAAGAACTTCTACAAAATCATTTTTAATATAGTTTAATGCACATACCTATCGTAAAAAATAAATGTGTAAATAAACGTAATAGAGTGTAATCATTCTATCACGTTTATTTATAAATTTAAGTATTATTTTTTATATATCATCGTTTTTAAATTATATATTTTGAATTTTTAAATTATTAAAGTCACGATAGCCGAGTGGTTGGGTGGTCGGAATTTCGAGTCAATAGACCCGAGTTCGATCCCCAGTTGGTAGGCTCGTACCAATGAGTTTTTCAAAAACTTATGTACGAATATCGTTGGCTTGGACATAAAGGCGGCGATGGGCTCACCACCTGTCACGTTGTCCCGAAAATATCTTCGGTGAAAGGTGGGTCGAAGGGACTTAATTGTCTAGACTCGACCTCTGTCTACCCCTGTATTGGGAATTGCGTGAAGATATTTTTTTTATTTATATATTATAACAATAACGGATTGGAATTTTATTTAAGGTTTTAAATGTGTTTACACTAAGTTAAGTTTTTTATTTATATATTTTTATACGTAATACATTTTAAATGGTTTCAAATAATGTTTACTCACTCTTGTTGCTTGATCCAATGTAAAGTATAGAACGAGAACGCGTGGTGGAATTTTCCCTGCAGCTCTCTCGGCAGTCCACCTTCTATGTCCAATACTGTGAAGCAGATCTGATCGTTTGCGTGATGTTTGTTTGCATACTGCACCATTTTGTGGCTAATATCGCAACCGATTATCTTACTTAACCGATTAGGAATATATCTTCGTAGTATACTTGATGTTACGCTACCATCTCCACACCCTATATCTATTATTACACTATCGCTGAATTTTTTCCATTTGATCTTTTTCGCATATTCTTCTAGGCATTCTAGAGCGTCTCTTTTCTGTAAGGTGTTGCTTTTTTGATACAACTCAGCGTCGTCGTTCATATTGGCTCCGCAATCGAAAGTGTTGATCGCTTGATTTCTTAAAAAAAAAAATTACAGACAATCTTTATTTTCTTTTTTTTTTCCAATTTGTAGCGTTTTGGGCGCGCGTCCACTAGGTCGCCGTATTCGACGCGGTTTCGGCGGGCAGTCACGACAGGAGCGATGTTCGTATGTATTTATATGAACCACTGACGCAATGAAGCATCGGCTTTTACGGCGATACACTGTCAAAAATCAGGATACGTGTGCAGGATCTGCATTCTACACCTGAAAAAATATGGTATGTTGTCACCTGCGTATAAAGTCGGTGGTAATTAGAGTAAAGAGAATTTAATTACTGAGTTCAATTCAAAACGAATTAAAAACAAAACAAATATGTTATATTCTAATTGCAAAGTATATATTAACAAAAAAACCTACACAGGGTTGTATAAATAAATTTCTGTACGTGAATATGTTTTAAAAATTTCTAAATACGCGTTATATATCATCTCTTAATTAAAAGTTTAAAATATTTAGTTACCTATTCTTATCATTATATGTTTGCAATATTAGTAAATGCAATCGTTTTTATCCTAACTTTTTAAGGTCTTACAATATAAATGGGAACGTTTCTTACTGGAAAATAACTTAGGTCCAAATCCAGGTTGGATTTGAAACTTGGATTTGTAACTGTTTGTCTAACAGTCTGTTACGCTTTTACAACGAAACCGCTAAACTTTTGATAAAATTTTGTATGTAAATGCCTTGAAGAAAAGGTATTTTTCCTATCCTATGGGATACTTTTTCTGGAACAAAATCTGTCTTTGCGCGTTTTTTCTAAGTAAAAGGTTCATTGAGACGAATCTACGTGCAACAGTGAGTATTAATTAATAATTTATTAGAAGCTGTTCAGTGTGTTTTGTTTTATGCATTCGTGATTCGTGTTTTTGTAATGTTTTATTCAATCTCAAAAGTGTTAAATCTAAATAATTTATGCTATTATATTTATATATCTGCTATAGTTATGAAAGCCGAGTGGTTTGGTCCAGTATCCAGTCCAGTGGGTGAGTGGGATCGGAATTCAAGTCAAGAGACCCTAGTTCAATGCCCAGGTGGTAGGCTCGTACCAATGGGTCTTTCAAAAACTGGCTTGGACATAAAGACAGCGACTGTTTTTATTTTCTCCGTAATGCTGAAATTAAGAGTTAGCCTTTTTAACTAGTGTTGGGCCTTTCGGAGGTCCTTCATTAGGGTGAGTGGAATGAGTTTCTTCACCAATATTAACACCTACACTGTCTATTATAATGGGAGTTTAGCTGTTTTTAAACAATTTGAGAAAATACGTGGTTTATCTCTCAATTACAATTACAAAGATTTTTGTTACATTAGTGTATATACATATTAAAATTCACGATTGCTGAGTGGTTGGGTGGTCGGAATTTCGAGTCAAGAGTCTCGAGTTCCATCCCCAAGTGGCAGGCTCATACTAATGGGTTTTTTCAAAAGCTTATGTACGAACTATATCGTTGGCTTGGAAATAAAGGTGGCGACGGGCTCACCACCTGTCACATTGTCCCGAAAATGTCTTCGGTGAAAGGTGGGTCAAAGGGACTTTATTGTCTAGACTAGACCTTTGTATACCCCTGTAATAATTGGGGAAAATATTAAACAAATAATTTTGAACAAAACTTGAGAAAGTGTAAAATATCTCGTTTAGAATAATACATTTGTATTGATTATAAGTAAACGCGACTGTTACTTCAATATTCAAAAACAATGCATAATTTTTAAAGTGGTTTGATCTGATGCCTAGCTTTGTTTTATGTAACGACGTTTTCTAATGATGATCCTAACGCACAACGTGGTGTAACCAATTTTCATTTTCATGTTTCTATGAAAAACATTAAAATTGTGAGTTTAAAAATATATATCGAACTCACATGAGCGTAGTTCTCGCACGAGTTCTCCACCATTCTTGTTCTCTACGTGTGATAGCCAAGTAACAAGTGCAATTGAATGAAAAGGCCAGCTCATCCAGCCGAGCCACGGCCGTACAGAAAATACTTGAAGTAGAGGCATATCGGGTATTAGCATATAAAACGTAGAAGACTTTTTATCCGGTAAGTGAATTGACCGACGACATCTATACTTTCTCTATTTCGCTTTCCCCATTTTTGGATAAGTTGTGTTTGAAAACACATTTCCCTATTTCTATCTATGACCATAATTCCGACAATGTTACAATTCTCACTGAAATTGACATTGATTGACATAAACAAGATCTGAAGTTGTTTACACGTGTCTTGAAGTTGTAGTAACCGCATACCGTAAGGTGAACTGTTTGTTCGTTTGTCTGTAAAATGCACGTCTACATTTATATGCACGTAAAATTATATATTCAAAAATCAAATAACTCTCCTAGCAGAGCTAGTTTTAGCCTTGAGTTTACGCAAATTTTGTAAAACAGGAATATTTATTCATAACTATACAGATCTACAAACTCAGAGCTATAGGAAAGTTTTTATTGTTAATGGGCTCTCTTACAGAATTAATTCTGCTAGGGGTTTGGAGGACTAAGATTATTTTCGAATATAGGAAATTATAAGATGATGTCGTGGCAAACGTTTGTATTTCATACAGGTTGTAACGTATTGTTAGGTTATTATGCATACTTCGGGATAAATATGTATTTTCAGCTCATGAAAACAATTTAATGGAATAAGGTTTTAAACACTTTGCCACTCTGTAATGCCTTAGACGGAATGCTTGAAAGGAAGAAATAAAAATGAAAATATTAGCACTTCATTATTTGAAACATGTGTAGGTGTTTTTTCAAATTTAAATAAACAGGAAGGATTTTGCCTAAATTGATTTTCACAGCCAGATATTCGTATCGGCGTTCATGCCACAAACATGAATGAAATCCCACCGGATTTCTTATCAGATCTATACAGAGTTTCTTTTGCGTAGTTTGTAACCACAATGTTAATAAAAGATTTCATGTGTAACTATCCGAAAATAGAATCAATTATCTGCGTTTTGGATCGTCGACATGTTCCTTTGCTTCAATACTCCTTTGTGATGTGTATATAAATCTGTGGCCTTCATCTCATCTATTTTTATTCGTCCTATTATCTAAGTTTTAGCTACTTACAAGTTAATATTTTATTTGGCATTGTATTGTATTTGGCAGCGCAATACTTCAGCATTTATGTCGTTATGATACTTCCAAGTCTTCGGTTTGACTTTAGAATAAGTACATTAATAATAACATTGGGCTTATACAATAACAGCAGTCGTTGTTGTTAGTCGTAATATATGATATTGTATAGTTAAAAATTCCTGTAGCTTTTTGTTTAAATCTTGATCAGCAGCCATTAGGAAACGAAAATAGAATGAAAGGCATGTTTTTGTGCATAAGTAACTACGTATTTTAGTATTATATTTATTATTTTAGTAGAGTATTTATATATAACATTTATGCGACTAATCGTTCGGATCCTTTAAGAATAAAATAGAATTAAATAAAACGGAATAAAAACATAATCAAGCAAATAAGTCAAAAGTTTACGGAAACATATTAGTGTATACTTAGGGTCATATATTATTTAAGAGCAACTTGTTATTAGAAAAAAATTATAAAAAAAATGAAAAAAAAAGCTAGGGCCTATTAGATAATATTCTCCTTCTAAACTAACGTGCATTAGTCATTCCGTAATGTCACAGACAGCGGATATGAAGTCACGTATAAAAAAAAAGAAACGAAAAATTGTACCATTGTAATGTTACAGAATTCTTCGCGGAGGCTTCGTATGAGAAAATTTTGTTTTATAGATTCCTACAATCTTATAATGAAATGATAATGTGATAATGCTTCTAAGCTTGCCTCCAGCCGATCATTAAAGTTTGTAAACTCACGAACTAAAATTTGAAAAAATTGTAAAAATGGTAAAAGAACGACGAAAGTGTGTAAAATAATTACAATTCTTTATACATTTTATATATGAAATAGAAAAATTCTTTTAGAAGATGGAAGTGTGTGAGTAACTGTGTATTATTTATTTTACAAAAATATATTCATATGTATATTTAAAAATGCTTTCTGTTAAGTGTTTTTCCTTAATGTATAAAAAGTAACAAAACTAGCAACATAAATACGGCGACGAGCTCACCACCTGTCACTTTGTTCCGAAAATATTTTCGGTGGAAGATGGGACGAAGGGACTTAATTGTTTAGACTAGACCTCTGTCTACTGCTGTTGGGAATTGCGTGAAGATATTTATTTATTTTATTTAACGCTTCAAGGATGAAACCACTATTTGCTGTATAAACCTTACACTAGTTACATTTTTATACAAAACAAAAACAGTAGCTATTATGTAACAGCTATAAGGTAGTATAATAATTGAAATGTTTGCGTAATTGACTGCGCCTATCTCAGGAATTTACATATATCTCATCCATTTAAAATAGTATTTTTGTATTATTTAGAAATTTCTGGGTTACACTGTAAAATAAAATAACTTTTAAGAATGAAATGGATATCATAAATATTTTCCATGGACAAAGCGAAATGGGTGGTTTTACTGTTACGGAGCAAATTTAAATAAACAATAGGGCTATGTTAGTCAGTCTAGTTATATTGTCTAGCTTTATAGAAAGTTTCGATAGCGGAGTGATCGATCCTGCCAGGATTGTACCAAATTTTTTCAAAAACTTATCATTAACTTATATTAAAATAAATAAATATCTTCACGCAATTCCCAATACAGGGGTAGACAGTGTTCTAGTCTAGATAATTAAGTCCCTTCGACCCACCTTCCACCGAAGACATTTTCGGGACAACGTGACAGGTGGTGAGCCCGTCGCCGCCTTTATGTGCAAGCCAAAGATATAATTCGTACTTAAGTTTTTAATAACCCAACCCATTGGCACGAGCCTGCCACCTGGGGATCGAATTCGGGTCTCTTGACTCGAAATTCCGACCACCTCGGCAGTCGTGACTTATATTTATTATTATATTAACTTATACTCCTTTTTCCAATTTCTCAAATACCCAGTTTAATTATTTCCTCATAGGTGCTAAAGCTCACGTAATATTGTGAATGTATGCTACTGTCGGAAATCAATTATCATCTAGTGAGAAGCTAAGTCTATTTCCTTCTAGTAATGGTTAGATTTGGTGTTGTGTATCACTGCCAGTGTTGCGAAACCGGATTCAATTTAACGGAAAAGAAGGACATTGAGGCTCTAAGAATGTGCTTAAAATTACAGCACTCTAATATCAATCGGTGTTTTTTCTGACCTTCATGAGAGCTCTGAACAAGCCAAAATTGATTAGAAATTGTCTCTTTGATGTGGAATAGTCCTTAAAGATCGGCGAGTAGGATACTACTCAATTAATAATTTGTAGGAGTGACTTTATAACGTGAACCTGTATATAATCGTTTTAATAATTTTACTGCAGCTTAAAAATAGCCCCTATTTTCAAACTAGGATTTACCTGGGTGTTAAGAGACAACTTCAATCCAAATTTTGAAATTGTAATATTTTTACCCCATTCCCAATACAGAGGTCTAGACAATTAAGTCTTTTCGATCCTCCTTCCACCTAAGACAGTTTTGGGATAACGTGACTGGCGGTAAGCCCGTCGTTGTCTTTATGTCCAAGCTAACGATGAAAGCTGAACGAGTCATACATAAGCTTTTGAAAAAATCTATTGGTACGAGCCATGAGGGTTGAACTGGGGTCTCTTGACTAGAATTCCGTTCGCCCATCCACTCGGTTGCCGTGACACTTATTTAATTTTAGTTAGGTACAAGTACCTAGACCCGAGGTATTTTATTGCTGGCTGAATGAGGAAGCTCAACATTGGTCAGCATGATTTGGAAAGGGCTATGCTCAGTGTTTATCTGTCTTATAGAATCTGCAATGAAGACATCCGCAGCAGACCCAAGGTAACCGACATAAGAGTAAAGATCAGCGCGTTGAAGTGGTAATGGGCAATCTCGTTTAGGCAAACGCAGTGTAGTATCTACAAGATGGCGTGACGACCTGCTAAACTTTGGGGGAGGAAAATTTTTAAAATTTTAGAGGTGCCCTTTGTTCAGCAGTAGACTCTTGATAGGCTGTAAAAAGGAAGAAGAAGTTATTTGTACTGAGGGCTATTACAGAATTTTCTGGTATTTTTTTAGTTTCGAAAGATTTTTATCAAGCACATGTTCGTGAATCTAAATAATGATCAAAGGTAATTGAAAGGTAAATGAATTCTTACACCGATAACTCATGGCAAAAATATTCGTATATGAGTGCGTATTTGTATATAAAATATACTAGCTGTTAACGGGGACTTAATCCACACGATAATATTTTTAATAATGCTTCAGAATTATTCAGAAAAAAATGTCTTTAAGTTTGAAAAAGTATTCTAAAATTATTTGTTTCGGAATAAAAAGTATTCTATGGCCTTCCCTGGAAGCTAGCCTCATACTAAAATTCATCATAAGGCTATACAGACAAGCAATCAGACTTAATATTGAATTTATAATACAATATTAGTACTGTATGTATATTGTATGAAATATTTATCTGCTTCTGTACTATAAGGAAATAAAAATAAAACATCTTCACGCAATTCCCAATACAGGGGTAGACAGAGGTCTAGTCTAGACATTTAAGTCCCTTCGACCCACCTTCCACCGAAAACATTTTCGGGACAACGTGACAGGTGGTGAGCCCATCGCCGTCTTTATGTCCAAGCCAACGATATAATTTGTACATAGGTTTTTAGAAAAACCCATTGGTACGGCCACTTGAGGATCGAACTCGGGTCTCTTGAATCGAAATTCCGTCCACCCAACCACTCGGCTATCGTGACTTACTATAAGGAGAATTTGAAAATCTATTATTACAAAAACCAATTCATCATAAACATGACATGGACACATTGATCCACCAGTACCGCACTCTGAATTGCATTCCGTTGTATAATTGTACATTTATCGATATCGCTTCTTTTATTGCAAATTAGTGTTTATAAGTTTCGATAGCGGTATTTTTTTCATATGTCTGTTTTCGATAAGATTCGGATATGTTCATCAGTTTCCGGTCACGCTTTGTAAAGTAATATAAAGCATTGATAATAAGGTTCTTTTTGTCGCTGAAGGTGAAATATGTTTTGGTTGAGATGCTATAAAGGAGTTAGAAATAAAATATAGCAATAACGTTTTGAATTCTATACCTGGTAATTTAAGAGTCATATTTACTTTCAATACTGATTTAAATTGTAATGCACCTCACAAGTTTGGCCAGGATTCAGGCACTGACGATCTTATTTGACCGACCACAAAAAAGTGCATTGCCCTGCGCCTGCGCCGGTCTCTCTACCTTTTTATTATCTTTATTTGCGTCGCGGTATCTACTCAGCTGGGTTAGGAGTCTTGACCTAGCCTAACGTGATTTGTATTGAAGATGCAACGTCCATTAAATAACCCCTCTTAAACTATTTTGTGTACTCGTATATTTACCAATGTAACGTTTGCATATTTTAAATATTAATATTTTGAAAATGTCTAGAATATATTTTAATACCGCGTCTATAATAATTGTCGTAAGATATAAAAAGCATTCACCTTTAAAACATTGCACTTGTGTTCATGAAAAATACATCAAAATACATATGAAACGTTCTGTTTACATTGCAAAATAACACTTTTTCATATATTATACCTTACCCAACGCCCGTACTGTTCTGGCATAAATGTCGGCATCCAAAATTAAAGTTATATAAATGCGGGTGCAATCCGACGCGTTTTGTTAAAGTGCAACGTGCATAATCTAAACTTGAAATTCAAGGACGAAGTTAAAAACCGGCGAAAAAAATTCAAGCCGGTGCATCCATACGCTATAATGCAAGTACAGTGTACATTAAAGTAAATACGTCGCTCAAGTTATTTGATACTTGTAATAAGTGGTTTTATTTTAAACAACACTTTTTGAATAGGAGATAAAGATTAATTGTAAATTATAGATAGTATTTAATACTGTTTTTGTACAATGTACAATGATTGCAAAGTTTGAAAAATCCTAAATCCGCCTTAGGAAACTGGACTAAGTAAGCGACTTCAAATCAAATCGTATTTCATTACTTCAAATTAATTAATATTTTGAAATATATTTTTAAACAGTTTTATTAACTTGGACAATAAGACGTCAACAGTCTCATAATCAATCACCTTAGTTACGCGTTCTTCTGTTTTCTTTCTTGCATATGCCTTAGGTTAGTTTACTTTGGATGCTAGATTATGTTTGTCTGCTTTAGACGCACGATCATATTTTTTTTGGAATATACACACTATTTAAATTTCTATTATGTGAAGAACCTTTTTCCTGACAGCTATCCCTGATAGATAAAAAGGAGCTCTTACAATTAGGTTGCTAATGAAGATCCTTGAAGAGGAAATCCTTAGATCTGTAGTGGATTATGTGCTGCAGGAAAAGGGAGCTACCCGCCAGGTCAGGCAATGTGGAGATATAGATGTCGCCACAGATCCCCAAATGTTTGGGGAAAGTTTTTGTTGGTAGGGAAAAAATAAAAAAAAAAACATAAGGTGGCAAACGCCACCATATGTTTTTGTTGATCAGATCAAAACAACTTTTGGTAGTATACCGATTGTTTTCATTATACGTAAAGGAAGAAGTGAAAAAATAATACAGTAGAATTACAGAACAGTTTGGATAACGCCATAATCGCCTGTCTGTTCCTACAGAGCGATGGAAATTACACTGTAAGAGTATCAACTATATTTCAACCTATCGTACTTAATCAACTTGAACATACCTCATATACTTACCTTGTAATTTTGTTCGTATTTTCATGTAAAAGTGCCTATCTTAAATACGTAGAAAAATTATTCATAGAAAAGGCTGTGATAGTGTAGTGTGTGGTAGTCTAGATTTCTGGCCGCTTGATTTAGATGCGGGGGATCCAGGTGCGTCTCCCGACCTGTCCCACTAAAATTGTTAAAAGTGATTTTAAGTGTTGAATTTTCGCCGAGCATGGTGAAACAAAGCTTCGTAAGTGTTAAGTATGCCAACAAGCATTTGGGGAAGCGTGGTGGATGGTTTCCAACTCTAATCTCCAACAAATATAAGAGAGTCTTTGCCCAGCAGTGAGCGTTTACAGGCTGTTACTTTACTGTTTTTTTTAATTTATTTTATATAGAAAAAGAAAAAAAATAACAAAATATCTAACGGGGAAGCATCGTTAAAAATGGTCCACGAATTGTTAATAAGATTGCTTTGCAATTACGGCAAAATATGTTATCTTATTTGTCAGAGCGGCATATAACGTTGTTACGCTCACTATACAAATTAACAGATTAGAAAGATTTTTTTACCCACTCAAAATATATAGTCACGATGGCCAAATGGTAGGGCGATCAGAATTAGAGTCAAGAGACCCGAGTTCGATTCGTTATTTCAAAAAAGTATGTACGATTTATACCGTTGTTTTGGACATAAAGGCGGCGACAGGCTCACCACTTGTCACGTCGTCCCAAAAACTATCTTCGGTGGGAGGCGTGTCGTAAAGACTTAATTGTCTGTGTCTACCTCAGTATTGGGAATGGCGTGAAGATAATAAATATTATGGAGAATTGATTCCGTAAATACTTTCTCAGAGTTTGAATCCATTAAGATAGATTAGAGACATTTCAACACTTCAGTGGTTAAGTTTTATTTAAGAAGTGAAATATTTTTGGAAAGTTGATTAAAAAATTTGAAAACGATTAGTGATTGTAGTCGAGAGACTTTACGGTATAATGATATAGCTATGTCCCATAAGTGATGGTCACACAAATTATCATAATCAACTATATTTAGTTGTAATCTGAGGAAAGGAGGTTTACAATATACATACGTAGAAACACACCTGTTATAATGAAAACCTTCTTTGACCAAAATTTATACTGTCTTTCGGTTAACGTATGTAATAACAGTAGTTGTCAATATACACGTAAGTGAATGTGTATGCTACACATACATACCTGTTTGGTTAAATTTCTGAAATATTTAACTTTTGGTATATACAGGATGGTGCGGAGTACAGTTTTCATCAACCTCCTCTATTTGGACTAGTGTCATGTGTCTCTGAAGATCGCCTGTTAAATCTCTCAATAAGAAAACTCTGTTTCGAACGAAGTACTCCATATTGTTGTCAGGCGTATTTTAATTCAGACGTTTATTTAGTTCGCTTCAAGTATCAAAATGACTGAATGTATTAATGTCGTCCGCAATGTCACCCCGCGCGGGTTCAATCGCCGAATGTTCGAGAGCAAAAGAAAGGGCTTGAATTTGGGGAAGTTTATTGTACGTGGATACCCGCTTGCACTTGCATCGTCATTTACTTGTAAGACTTCTTACTCATTACTGACATTGTAATTTATGAAGCAATTTTAAATTACAAAATTTAAATATTTAGTATATTTATTCTGGTGTGATGATTATAGTACAATACGATTATATATTAAGTACGATCATAGTAAGGCTATATATATAAATAATAATAATATCTTCACGCAATTCCCAATACAGGGGTAGACAGAGGTCAAGTCTAGACAATTAAGTCCCTTTAACCCACCTTCCACCGAAGATATTTTCGGGACAACGTGACAGGTGGTGAGCCCGTCGCCGCCTTTATGTCCAAGCCAACGATGAAATTCGTACATAAGTTTTTGAAAAACTCATTGGTACTGCCACCTGGGGATCGAACTCGGGTCTCTCGACTCGAAATCCCGACCACCCAACAACTCGGCTATCGTGACTAAGGCTATATAGTACTTTTTAAAACTTTCAGCCGAGTTTTATAACCTTTTTTTAAATGGAAGATAATAGGACAAGATAGATAGACAAGATAATAGGACTTTTAACAGATTCTATGTATGTCCTTCAGTTTCTGCTATCTGTTTAACGACATAGCCACGAAAAGATTTATTATGTATGTAAACAATATATAAAGAAATTTTTTTTGCTATTTCCCAGACATGGAGGATTTCTAAAGACTAATATAAGACTAGTATATGTAGAGAGAGTATATGTAGGTATCTAGACAATTAAGTCCATTCGACCCACCTTTTACTGAAGACATTTTTAGGACATCGTGACAGGTAGTGAGCCTGTCGCTGTCTTTATGTCGATATAAATTATTTATAACGATATAGATTACACATAAGTTTTTATAAAACCCATTGGTATAGCACTTGGGGATCGACCTCGGGTCTGATATAGTTCTACTTTTTAACAAGCACTTAAATACAGAAATAAAAATTGCATGCATATTGTAATGGAATCGACATGAGTTGTTTTTAAATATTTAGACAGGAATTAAGCGTCAATCGCCTTATGGTTTAGGGTGCAGACTGCGAAAAATAATGTCACAGGTTCGGTCCCGCAATTCGACTAGTGTCGTGTACAATCTAGGCACATGCATTACAACTTAGTTGGAGTGGTTAAGTGGGTATTGATATTTTGTTATAAGATTAATTAATTAGATTTAAATACAGGAATCGTCTACTTCTTATTTTGCTGTTGATGTTATAAAAAGCGACTAAGAGAGTTTGAACATTTCATGTACGGAAATTACGACTACATAGCTAATACAAAATAAACAACACAAAGACTGTATTGCAGTTGTGTGATTAGCATTTACCATTATATTACGAGTTCGATTCCCAGGTGGCAGGCACGTACCAATGGGTTTTTTCAAAAACTTATGAACGATTTCTATCGTTGGCTTGGATATAAAGACGGCGACGAACTCACCATCTGTCACGTTGTCCCCAAAAAGTCTCCCTCGGAACGTGGATCGAAAAGACTTATTTATCTAAACCTCTGTTTACCCCTGTCAGAGCGTGAAGATTTTTTTTATATTATATTATCCCCGTCTACCATGATGATGTATTTGGGCATTACCATCAAGATACACTGGCCGGTGCCTGACGCTTAATCAGATTTGCCTATCTTCAGGATTTTAGAGCATAGCGCTATTCTTAACTGTGTAGAGAAACTTGTGCTAACAGGCGTTTGTAACTATAGTGTCCATTGCGATAATCTTACTAGGCAACAATAAAATCAATAAATTCTTTCAAAGAAAAATCGAATTTGATGAGTTCATTTTTTTGAAAGTAGGTTCTGACTGAAATACAAATTTTATATATACCTGTATGTGAAATGTAAATGAGCAATCGAGGTCAACAACGCAATACAATAATTTAATAATGAATACATTTGATTTTAGTTGCTACATAAATAAATACACTATATTAGGTGTAGATTCTCAGTACTGGGGTAGACAGAGGTTTAAATAATTACGTCCTTTGACTCATCTTTGATCGAAACGTATTTGGGACAACGTGACGAGTGGTAAGCCTGTTTATAGTTATAGTCCAAGCCGTGGACATTATTATATTTATATAGACAGTCACGATAGCCGATTAGTTGGGTGGTCGGAATTTCGAGTCGAGAATCCCGAGTTCGATCCCCTGGGGGCAGGCGCGTGCCAATAGGTTTAAAAACCTATGTACGAATTATATAATTGGCTTGGACATAAAGACGGCGACGGGCTCACCACCTGTCACGTTGGCCCGAAAATAACTTCGGTGGAAGGTGGGTCGAAGGAACTTATTTGTCTAGACTAGACCTCAGTCTACCCCTGTATTGGTAATTGCGTGAAGATACTTATTTATTTATTTTTATTAATATAAACATCTATAGCTAAAGTAAAATATGAATATTCGAACTCGTCATCCTTAGTTTCGTAAGTAGTATCGTTACCAACTAGGCTATCGGGTCAGCGACATTTATTACTGGTACTAATTTAAAATTTTAAGACCATATTTCACTGTGAGAAAGTAAAACGAATGTTCAACGCATGGCATATATTTATACGCACCTACGCGAACGTATAGGATCTGTCTTATTCATAGTAAATCTACCACCCAAGATGATCTTATGGTTCTGATGATGAAATCGGGAAGTGAAAGTTAGAAAAAAAGCCAATACCCTGAACCGGTCAGGACTGGGCACTCGTATATTCTATAACATTGATATAATAATGGTTTGATTTTTAATGGAGAAAGCAGTCGACCTTGCTGTTACATTTGATCTTAAGTAGGGTTACATTTACTGGAGACAGATTCCTTAATACACATTTACACTTAACTTTAGTTTTTATTTATACTATTCTGTTTGTTAAGCAGTCCCCCTTCGTTAGAAATAAGTATGTATTTTTGTTATAACATTTATAAGTATTTTAAACTTATGTACGAATTACATCGTTGGCTTGAACATAAAAGCGGCGATGGGCTCACCACCTGTCACGTTGTCCCGAAAAATATCTTCGGTGGAAGGTGGGTCGAAGGGACTTAATTGTCTAGATTAGACCTCTGTCTACCCCTGTATTGGGAATCGCGAGAAGATATTTATTTATTTATTTATAAGTAAATGAAACTAAGTAGACTTAATTTATTAAATAACCTAAAAGAAAGGTTGATTTCAGTGGCTACAATCTTTCACTTAAATTATTGCAAAAAAAAATCGTACTTTCGTCCTCTCCCAACCAGTTACTGAGTGCATTGCCCCGCGGACATTATACCCAAATTTTAAATTGATATGTTTTCTCTGTCTTGCACATGTTAAGCGAGCATCCGTTTGAGAGAGTGGAAAGACAGAAGCAATTTGTTTAGGCGCGAACGTTGAATTGGCCGCGTATTGACGTCCCACTGGCTCAGACCTTAAGGCAGGTTATGTTTAAGGTCATGTGTGAAATGAGTTGTCGTAGGGTTAGAAGTTTTTGATACTTTACAACGTGCAAAAATTACTTGTATTGGGTTGGATTATGTATGCACGAGTGTTCATTTAAATTTGGGCTTAATAACTACGATAACAAAAAACTAAATAAAACCCCAACGATGAAATATGAATTAGGCTAATGTTGAACTATACAACCGATATTCTTTCTGTAAGGGAATAGAGTTGTGTATCGTGACAAGTGGTCGAGGTAGACCCAGACTAACTTGTAACTTGTAACTTGGTCTTAGAAGACCATGTGAGTAAATTGTTGGGAAATGGTATTGTTGAGAGTACTCGGATGGCTAGATGTGAAAGGTATGCAAGGTTCGTGACACTGGCAATCTGTTCTTTATGTGTACCCTATCCATAATCCTTGATATAAAAAATGTTTCTTTTTATGAAGATATTATTATCAAAAAAATTTCGATACACTTTTATTACATCTATTATATAACGGTCACTATTACATGTTATATTACCGTATGTAATAATAATGCTGTGTGTCAGCTTCATGTATGCTATTATAATCGGTGCTGTTAAAGAGAAATAAATAAAAGTATCGGTTCAGGATTTATTTCGTTATAGCCTATACGACAGACTACTTCTCGAATCAGTGTTTACTATTGGTTTAATATGTTTAACTGTGGGTGTAACAAACCCAGTGTTGATTTGCGATAGGACTTTCCAATTTCGTCATCTGTAAATATCATCATTGCTATGCTATAACACATGCATTGTATTTGACATCGTCACAGGCGATAAAAGCTGGACATATCGTCACAAACCCGAAACTGAAAAGCGATCTGCTCACTGGGCTTCTTTTGAGGATTGGCCAAGGTAAAGAAAGGAAGAAGTCAAGGAGAAAAGACGATTTGTTCTTAGGTCAGAAAGGTCAATTCGCAAATAAAGTTGTGCTGGAAAATCGACATCATTGTGGAACCTGAAGGGCCCAGCGAGAAAAAGGACGATTTTATATTTCAATTATAAAATATTGTTATTGTATGTTTAATAGTGTAGAAATAATTATGTTAAACTTTATACATAATTCTCGTATTATTGTATATTTCAGAATAAAAATTAAGTTATTATTTATATATCTATTAGTATATATGTTAAATATTCATAAACACTATATTTTCTTTTCTTACTTAGCAGTTTTCATAGTTTGTTTATATAAATATAATTGTTTGTTTCGTTTTGCAATGATTCAGGTTTTATGAAAGTTGGGTCAAAAGCTCTTAATTGTCTGCACCTCTATTAAGAATAATAATATTTAATTAGAAACGTTTATTAGATTCGTTTAGTAGATTCTTTTATAATTCCTGCCATCTATATTGTAAATAAAAGATCTAAAAGCATTTGCCTTTGAGTACGATGTACGTGCCGTGGTTAAGCACGTGAAGGTTACGTGTTAATCTACCAGAGGGCGTTGAATACAATCGTCAAAAATTATATTGGAATGGGATAGTTTACAGAGTTTTCGATATAATTTAAGAAAGGGCCTTTTAAATATTTTATAAATATGAATATTTATATTATAAATATATAATATCGATAATACTGTTATTAAAAATGCAGATAACGTGATATTACGATTGTCAAAGTTAATCTTAACTTATCATAACATTGTCTTGAGTAAAGCTCAAGTTTTTGACAAAAGTGTAAACATTTACAAGTAATTGTCAAATTAATATATTTGTTTCAGTAGATAAACGTATTTACACTACCGGCTATAGTGGAATGGCTTAACTATTTTTTTTAATTATTTTTGTGAATATGTAACTGGTGACTAAATATAATATTCATTGTACGTAAGGATAAAATTATTATGTGATGGGAAAACGAATATCATTTTAAATGTTTTTTTCTAGTATTATATATATTTTACTAGAAAAAATATATAGTTTAGATAAAATTTTGTAATAACGTACCCTAATTTATTTAACATGTAGACAATATAGACTTTCTATTTCAAAGGTTGTTTCTTCATTAATTGTTAAAGGGCTGGTAACGTGGCAACGTAGCTTTTTTTTGAGAGATGAGCGAATGAAATCCCTAATTTGTATATCTTTAAATATTTTATAGTAAGGGCATAATGATTAGTTTTGTAACATACTAATATGTAAACATTTTTAGTGCAATTGAAATGAAAAGACTATGAACACCCTAAAATAGTTTTCAAGAATTTTGATAAGTTTAAAGTTATAAGCATAATTCTTACTATAAGCGTAAACAGATATACAAACGCTGGCTGTTTGTGTTTTTCCATCAAGAGAAAAGTCCAAAGACGTATTAAAATTGCGCTTATGTTACTTATTTCCTCATTCATTCTTTTCTGGTGACCTTCGCAGGTCATTGGAACTACGGCTCTAGTTATCTCATGTTAGATTTTATGCTCGTTAACCCCAGTGACTTCAAATAACGAGTTGCAATTGATTTCATAGGACTGCGTATTTGTATCGATATCATTTCACTGTAATTCGATAACGAATACATAATAACTTATTGGTATTACGACGTATTTTAACTGGCTGCTCTAATTTTCATAACATGATAATGCTGTTTTTGTATTTTGGCTTCTCTTGGCAATATGCTGATAATAATATTGTAACAACTGTTGTTTTCCGGAAGAGTATAGAAGGCTTATGTAATTAAGAGTCAAGTGGTATTCCATCTTTGTCCTGAAGGTGAAAATCCACCAGTAACATTTTTCTTCTTTTACAAGTATTTACAGGTGGTATAGGATGCAGTAGTTAATTAACATCAAGTAGAAATTTGCGATGTTGCGATGTTTTCACTTTATGATCTTTTATGTTTAACGTTTAATTATTGTTTGTTTGTATTTATATGAGAGCACCATAGTTTTATCGTAATTGCTCGATTTATTTTAAACGACTCCTTCGTCTCCATTTATAGGTGACTCAAACGACTAGGTCTCAATCTACCACATTCAGTAATACGCTCTTACTACTTAAAAAGGCACTCTTTTGAGAGAGACTTACCATAAAAAACAAGCTTCCCAAGCGAATCGGAAACCTCAGTTCGTTTGCTAAATTTAGGTCAGCCATTTTTTGATGGGTAATATGCTATTTTTTGAAAGAAAATATTTATAAGGCTTTTCCCTCAGATGCCTCTAACTAAACCCATGAAAAAAGAGTATTACTCTGTATTATTATTGGGTGATACAATTCTTAGGGCGATATCACATGGTAATAATAATAAAAACCATGTTTTCCACCGAACAAAAACCAATATGTCAATCCTGTTTGTCGAATATTTTTTTTGATATAGTCTGCTTTAATCTGTTTGAAATATGATATGTATATATACAATTACCATACCTAGCTAGGGATACCGCAATGTTCAAGGTTTTTTCTCTTAAAGCTTCCGTGGAAAATTTTTCCACAAAATCTTCTTAATTTCAGACGGCAACTTGTTTTAATCTCCAAACATGAAAGAAAAGTCTGTATCTATGTTTGCTTCAAAAGTGAAATGGTGTTCAGATATTGATGATATATGTCATTATGTCTTATTTTTGTATTCCTTCGTTATTAATTTAAACCTTTAGTCAGAAATAACATACTTTAGTATTATGTCACATAGAGTATTTACATAGTGTAAACTTGCACCGATATTTGGATGAAAGCAGCGGCACGTGGCAAAATACCTTGACCACACTTCACTTTACAGGTAGTACATTCCTTGCAGCTTCTACGCCTAGGAGTCCCCATTAGTGGCACAAATACGTAAGTTTGTGAACTCCTAAGTTAGTGCCACAAATTTAAAATGTTGAGAGATGAAGGCGGCCAAAAATCTTCGACTCAAGTTTATTTGCAGGTGCTATTATTAGCTCATGTAATGGGCAGAGCTAAAAGCTTTTTAGTAACACCAATCCCAAATATTAAATCCAATATGACTGTGTTAAGTAAGAAGTTAACAAGTAAGTTTAGTAGAATGAGTTACTTACTTCACAGAAGATACCACAACCAATTATAAATTTCAATCATAGTAGTGATAAATATTTTGATGATCTTTTCCTACTAACAGCAATCAAATCAAATTGAACAATAAACTTGTAAATAAATTGAATCCATTTATATACCTGACTTCAGGCGGACCCTGTTATTTACCTAGACACAAACAGCCGTATCTTTCTCAATGTGTATAGACTTATAGGACATAAAAAATATACAAAAAGCTTTCCCAAGAATAAGCGGGACGGAGTGCGGATCTTATTTTTCTCGCGGACTTTTCAGTCGCTCTTGGGTGGAAAAGGCGACGAGGAGGAGGGAGATCGTGTAGGGAGTCTCCACCACCCACTGCAATAATACTGCGTCACTATTTTGCGCCATTACCTACACTCGCTTACAATTCTATAAGTAGTGTTACCTCTAGGACGTAACTGTCTTATTAACATAATTATGTCATTACATTCGTTGATAAATAATTAATTAATATCATGGTACAACACCAGAAATTTTATTATTGTGCCTTGTTAATGGTAAATTATAATTATTCAGTTATAATTGTTCACTTTAATGTAACCAAAATACTAGAGTTATTATATATGAAAAATTAAAGTCTAAAGAATAAAATTTTTACCTATAATAATAATCCAAGTTTGGGCTTGATAATATAACTTCAACGGTTCTCAGTTGTGCTATGTACAACAAACAACAGCTCTTTTGGTATACTTATCAAAGTATTATATTTTGATTACTTACACACAAAATATCAAAATTTAGAAATATCATAAGATAAAAAAACTGTAAATAAATTGAATCCATTTATATACCTGACTTCAGGCGGACCCTGTTATTTACCTAGACACAAACAGCCGTATCTTTCTCAATGTGTATACACTTATAGGACATAAAAAATATACAAAAAGCTTTCCCAAGAATAAGCGGGACGGAGTGCGGATCTTATTTTTCTCGCGGACTTTTCAGTCGCTCTTGGGTGGAAAAGGCGACGAGGAGGAGGGAGATCGCGTAGGGAGTCTCCACCACCCACTGCAATAATACTGCGTCACTATTTTACGCCATTACCTACACTCGCTTACCATTCTATAAGTAGTGTTACCTCTAGGACGTAACTGTCTTATTAACATAATTATGTCATTACATTCGTTGATAAATAATTAATTAATATCATGGTACAACACCAGAAATTTTATTATTGTGCCTTGTTAATGGTAAATTATAATTGTTCACTTGTAATTGTTCATTTTAATGTAACCAAAATACTAGAGTTATTATATATGAAAAATTAAAGTCTAAAGAATAAAATTTTTACCTATAATAATAATCCAAGTTTGGGCTTGATAATATAACTTCAACGGTTCTCAGTTGTGCTATGTACAACAAACAACAGCTCTTTTGGTATACTTATCAAAGTATTATATTTTGATTACTTACACACAAAATATCAAAATTTAGAAATATCATAAGATAAAAAAAACTGTAAACAAAAAAGTACAAAACCTACAAAAGTTTATCAAGAAGTTAAAAAAAAATGTTCCAGCCCGATTACATTCTATGTCTCAAGTTTCGAGTAGTAACGTTATGTGAACCTCTCCTTTATAATACACAACGTTGCATCGTTTCGACACTAAGGAGGCTTTATGTACGGGAATGCAAATTAATAAACAATGTACGTCGACGTTAAGTGCAGCGAATGATATTTTAAATCGTTACTTTAAACATTAGGTACTATGGTAACGATGAAGTTACTTATTTTACTAATATTTTGTTCATTGCTGAAATGCAATCATGAAAATCAGCAATAATTGAAAGCATGAATTATTGTTTTCAAATTATAAAAACAAAATTGAATAAATAAATAAAATTGATAAATGTAATGAAACGTTGAATAAAACAAATGCAAATAATATCAGACAGACGAGTAGTTGGGTGGTCGGAATACGAGTAAAGAGACCCTAGTTCGATCCCCGGGTGGTAAGTTCATACCAATGGTTTTTTTTTCAAAACATACGTCCGATTTATACCGATGACTTATGACCGACGGCGACAGGCTCACGACCTGTCACATTATCCCAAAATTAAATTATCTTCGGTGAAAGGTGACCTCGTTCTACTTCAGCATTGGGAATAGCGTAAAGATGTTGTTTTTTGTTAACATTAAAAGGCTTTGTGTAAAACGTAAAAAAATTGTAACTCGTAGTTTACAATTTCAAAATTATTTATTTTTATTACAGCTATTAAATATAAACATTTTTTCGTTTCGCAAACATATGAATTTTCTCACCACAGAAATCTAGAACTTCAACTTATAGAAAGTTAACTTAGTTTAAATAGGTGGAGAGATTGTTGCAGTCTTAGAGTCCAGACCGACGGCGGAATTTAATTACGTTATAAAAATATTTTAATAAACATGTAATGGGTATACATGTTACTTGAGTACAAACATTCATCTTAATCAGATAAACGTTTGTCCCCAGCGGGTTACAAAAGCAAAGCCCGTAACAACAAAGGCAAGGTCACTATCAACTATAATATCAGGATGTCCAAAGAAAAAAATGTCGATATGACCATAAGAATTGCTTCTATTAAGTAAAAAAAGCTAACTTTCTGGACGTTAAGACGGCTCTAGACTCACCATCTGCCTTGATGTCTCAAGCTTCAGTGGAAAGTGTGTCGATAATACTATACCGTCTAAACCTCTACCTATTTCAGTATGGGAGATTGTATGAAGTAAAACAAAAGAAAGCTATAAAACAGAAGAATAATTAACAAAAATATATAAATAGGTATGTATATGTGAATAAACCAGGCAAAGCGCATTTTCAATATGGTTATCAGAGCATAGAAATGCGTGCAAAGCAATAATTTACGAAAACAATGTTCTACCTAACACCGAATGCCGGTACGTGCGCCCAAATTATTGAGAATCGATACATCGATGCAGCTTTAATTCATCTGCTCTTGATTGCACAACAGTAACATAATGAGTAGGTACGTAATTATGTTTTGAAAACAAACTCAGTTTTACACATAGTGTGACTCACTCCATATGGTTTACAAAATTATAATGCGTAATAAGTTTTATATTATTTTATCGATAAATGCTCGGTTACGTGTTACTGTGACAATCCGCTTCAACTTTTTTTATTTTTTCGTATAAGTAATTATCATGTTAATGACTTCAAAACAATTTAATACGATGTAGGGACGGATGGTAACAGATATTTTATAATTCTTTTGTTTAAATAACAATTTATGTATTTACTTACAAGTACAATAGACATTGAAAGACATATTTTTTAATTCTATTCTTGTCATATTATATTGACAAAGTAAATTTCTATTGATACGGATTAAGTTTTGTATTTGAACATTGTTACAAAATTTATTCGCATTTCCCAGAGCAATTAATGGAGAAAACAGTATTTGTTAAGCAATATGAAAGCAGTTATACAAACTGGTATAAAAGCGTCAACTAGTGGCAAACATTGTTAGCCTTTAATAAAACTCCATGAATAGTTATACATAAGCAGACTGGATATGCAACTATCTGGTCTGAGGACATCTCAACATACCTTTGCAGATATAGGCTTGGAGACACAAGGTATTTACCACTCAATGAGTTTTGTAACAATCGTCAACGGTTTCTGAATATACATTGCTTGTTTTGTTTTGAAACACGTAGCTTTGCTATTTAAGTAAGGCAATGTATAGTGACTTAAGTGTAGGACTGGCTTTCAGTTTGCGGGTAGGTGTTTATTGTAGGAGGGTGGGTGTGAGGCGACGGTCCTTTGATTCTGGCGAGATTAAACGTGCGGCAGACGGTGGCGCCTCTATCGATTGTTGTTGTAATTACAACGCTATCCTCGCCCAGTCGCAAATGAAATTGTTCCGGAGAGAGCCTGCTATGGATGCCAATGTGTTATTACATTTCTAGGAAGCATATGTTGGAACATTTTGTACCATAATATATTAGGGCAACTTATGGAACATACGCCGCTGAAGCATTTTAATTAATAACCCACCTATGCATCGGAGTAGGCTTCTTAGTGCAATATTCGTTATTAAAATGTTAATTAGAATGAAAATTCCAATAATGTGAGCATTAGGTGTAATAAATGTAAAAGGTTTAATCATTTAAGTGTCTAATTCAAGATACATAAATACTGTAAGGTGTGAAAGTTGCATAGGGCAATAATTTGTAAAAGTAGTAACAAGGAGGAAATTGAGGAGTGGTTTAATAAACTGAAAGTGTAAACGATAACATGACTAAAATCTAAAATTGCTAAGGTCAAAGTCCTAAAGACACAAAGAATACTGAAAAGCAAAAGTTTAATTTTTAGAAGAATTTCAGTATAGTTGGTAACATATAGTACAATCACGACTGCGCATTGCAACCACAAATCCACATTCGAATTCGAAATACGAATCGGAACAGAGAGAAGAGTCCAATAAAACATTCGTAGCTCTCGAAACGTAAATACGTGTACGTTACGTAGCCGCCCCCAGCAACGCATGCGTACTTCACTCGTACAGAACAAACGGACAGTTCCAATTTCAATTGTAGAAAGAAAAAAATAACCAATTCGAAATGGAGAAGGCTTTGCGGCGACCAATCGCAGCGCTTACAGTCGTAATGCCAACTGTGTAGGCGGAGCGAGTGATATCTAGCATTGGAATGTGCGTTGTATTTGTTTTGCTGGATGCGCAGGCTTTATTGCTCGGTGTTTGAGCCTTTTTCCCTTTGAGGGAGAGTGCGGCGGAAAGCTCAATACGGTTTTGGGTAGAGACACTTCACATTATGTACCGGAATCCTTCGTAGCCTACGAATGGGTGACCTACATGTTCGTGGTACTTCTCTATTTACATTCATCAAATTGTATAAATTAGATTTGCAATGATCGTGAAAAAACTTATGAAAAACAATACTATTTTTTCTTTTTCATTGTTTTTTTAAACGATGAATTGTACAGACACGCAGCTTAGCTGAGATGGCATTAAACAATGTCTCTTCATTTATGTAAAACTGTGAGTATTGATTTTTCGATAGGGAAAAAACGAAGGCAACGATCTATGCAGATCTGGAGTGCTCTCGGCACATCAGATGGCACCGGCGGGGCAGCCTCCGCAGACAATCGAACGGTGGGGGGGCACCCCCCACTGGAGGTCGGGGAACCAACACAGATTATGTATCTGTTGCCTTCAGGAATTGAAGCAAATCTTATATATTAATTACTGTTAAGTGTACTCGTTCTTATTCGATTCGTATAAAATAGTTTTTAATTATTTTACGTTCTTGGCAGTATGTCATAAATCTTACAGTGTAATAATAATGTCACTGTTTTTTTTAAATATAACAAAGAAGCTTAAGAGAAAAGTCAAAAATTAGTCAGAAGAGTTAAAAAAAATGTTGGTTAATTTATGTTGTTTACTTATGGTTAAAATAATAATATATAGGACTATTTTAATGTGGATTAATTTCGATAAGAAACAAACGTATCTAGAATATGCTTTATCTTTGCCAGTATCGACCCGTCGGCGGCGACTTCCCATTCTCGAAGTAAAACACGGCGGGAAGGAAACCGCGGGATAAACCGCCCCCCACCACAGCACCCACCCCCTCATCCGATCTTTACGTTTCAGGAATAAATATTTCAGAGCGTGTGCTTCGGAAGTTAAAGTTATGTATCGCCCACGCTGGCGGTAACAATCCGAGAACGAACATTGGTGCCACTTTTATATAAGGTTCATTCTTTTAATATCGATGTGCTATACACGTATGCTTATACAAAAATATATTCGGTTGCTTTAAGATTAGATAATGTATGTTCTGCTAATTATTAATATAATCTATATTTGCAATATTAAAATTAAAATCCGGGTAAGAAAATTTACGAAGGAACAGGCAGATTATTTAATTCTTCTTCAAAGTTAAAACTTAATATAACTTAGTATCTATCTCTAGATCAAAGGCCTTTACTTTTTTATTATTGAATTAATGTAAATTTAATTGACTTTTTTATAAAGTCGCGAAGTTCTATTGACAGCTCTTTTAGCCAATTCAATGTTATCATCAATCGCGAGTTAATCAAAACTTTCCTTTGGACATGTTCTTTAAAAGGCTATTATTACAATTTTTCCAAACTTGTCTTCAATTTCTTATTTTTTAAAGGACTCTAGCAATTCTTTAAAGTTACAAATATTAATGTTAAGCATCTTAACTAAGCTGAAACGTATAAATATACAAACGTTATCTTTTTCTGTATGCTGACCTACTAAAGCCTTTTGTTTTACCACAATCGCCAAGACAAGACAAGTAGAGTGGCAATCACTATTCCAGACATGTCGCACTGTACACCTGGCTACTCGTTACCAGCCTGATTTTGGTCTGGTATTTATTAAGGTGGTTATCTCCCCATCGCTATTGCTATTCACAACTCTTTTTCCTGAATTGGCGTTTACGTCACCACGGAAAGAAAGGAGGTGGTATTATTCTTTACATTTATGAAATCATAGGTAAATGGAGGATAGTAATAGCGAATTTATTTTTCCATTAAATACGAGTGCTTGTTTAGAAAAGAAAGGGTTATTAAAGTAAAGTATGGTTTAATTTACAATCTAAAAGATCTCCTGAGTATCTTGGGTAAGCCAAACCTATTCGTAGTATTCGCAATTTTTAAAAGACTTTTGAAACCGGAAAGAGTTTGGCACGTTGTCCTGCCGGAGAGTCATTTTAATTTCCACAGAATATTAATTTTTTTTTGAAAACCATCCGTGGGATGGAATCTGCAGGAGACTAATACAGAATAACTTATGAAGAGTAAGTAATAATCAGTCACCAAAAGAGGTAACGAGCCGGAACTACCGCCAGTGGGAAACAAAGGTTCTTGACTAATAAGTAACTGCCTCTAACAGGCAAACGCAGTCAAATAAAATCTAATAAAACGTTGGATAAGAAGTAATTTCGAGTATATATAAACTAGCTGACACCGCAAACGTAGTTTTGCCATATAAAACAATATGAATGGATCGTAAAAAAGTGAAAATTTAGGGTTTTATGTATTTTTGAACGCTGTATCATAAAGAAATAAAAAAATCTAAAAATAAAAACAATAGGGTTGGACGAGGGTTAACATTTAGGGGGATGAAAAATAAATGTTGTCCCAGACCTACCCAATAGGGTTTCTCTAAAACTTATGTACGACTTACATCGTTGGCTTGATCATAAAAAGACGGCGACGGGCTCACCACCTGTCACGTTGTCCGAAAAATATCTTCGGTGGAAGGTGGGTCAAAGGGACTTAATTGTCTAGACTAGACCTCTGTCTTCGCCTGTATTGGGAATTGCGTGAAGATATTTATATTTAATTATTTATTATAAAAGGCATCAAAGATTTGATAACAAAAAAGTGTTGTTTTGCTATAAAAAATCTTCTTACGTATTAATTGTTCAATTTAATAATATAAATTAGTCACACGCTTCGTACGCACTAGTCGTAAATTTTCATTATCAAGCAATTTTACTACGTCGCTGTGTGCTCGATAAACGTTCACCTTGTGCGTTGAAAACATTAATAAACAGATTGTAACAGATCGTACCGATTGCTACATGAGTTTAATTCATATTTAATCGGAAATTGCGTTCTATTCGCTAACCAACGTACGGCTTAGTGGATACCGTATTGATATAATTTTTCCAAACATAACAGTCATCGTCAGCTACCATAAATGGGTTTTTTGTTAATTCAATTTTATTGTATAAAATGAAAAAATCATTTTTTATTTATTGATGAATTATTTTGAAATCGTCCAAAAATCCCATTTTCATCAAAGGACTCTTGACAGGCAGTAAAGAAGAATAAGAAGAATGTATATATATGTTAGTGATTTTGCTTTAACGTTTTCTTATCATCGTCACTGATATATCTTTTATCTTATATTTCTTGTTATGAATAAATAAAAATGATATCATTAAAATTTGCGGTAAAAAATCTATTGGAGTTCCTAATACCTTAACAAGTTTAGTAACTTTTTATTTTAATTTCCCACGAACAGGCTTGAATTCGCGTGACAAAAATAGTTTCTCATGCCAAAACGCTAAGCATGCTATGAACTCTAAATTTTTCACAAACAAATTCAACAGGTACTGTGCTGTGGAGCAAAAATTGCCAAAATACTACATAAGACGTAATAGAAAAAAGTTACTTATTAATATAGGTGTTTTATAATTATATAATATTTTGTTTTATTTATTTAATCTTTATTGCAAAAATTTTAATAAAGGTAACAAATGGCGGATTTAATTCATTCTTTACCAATCAGCCCATGGAAAATTGAAAGCGAATACAGCGGTTTCATGCTCTCGCCCGCTCTGAGGTCCCTGGTTCGATTCCCGGACAAATAAATATATATAAACCCGCTTTTTTTATGTTTTCTTGGGTTTTCTAATACTTTCTTTGTTTCCGAATTTAATCGCACTAAAAATGATGTTAGTTTAAAAACTAAAAGGTTCATCACAGTTAATTATTCTAATTTGCATTAATTTATATATTCAATTGACTTCTTTCTCTTTTGGAAGGGTGTTTTTTATTTGTTACTGGAACAGCTTTTTAAAAAATATATCTATACCATGGTGCCTCTTTTATAATATGTTTAAGAATGCACTAGAACGGGATGTTTTAGAGTTTGACTTACCTCTTCTTTCCAGTTTCTAGGTGGAGACCGTTTATAAAATAAGAATATTCAATGTGAAGCGTGGGTTCACACAACACCACCAAAAAACATAAGCGAAATGAAAGAGGGCAACCGAAATTCCATCATTTATAGTAAGAAAATGAGGAATAAATAAGTAGGTACACCATAAATTCGATTACTGCGTATGTACAAGCTTTTACGTACCACGTTACGTTGGTAAAGGTACGTAGTACAACCAGATGTATGTCACATTTGGTTCTTTAGGGCAATAGTTTTCGGAAAATATTATTTGTTGATTTTATTGTGTGTGATTTATTGAGACAACGACTACATTCATTATATATTGTATAAATGTCACTAATCTAAGCTATAAGCTGCTGTAGATTTAACGGTACAATTTTTTTATTGCTATTGTATTGCCAAATACTGACTATCTCCGTAATCTATCAGCTGCAACTACTATTTAGGTCCAATATCTTACATATTAGAAAAACAAATCAAAGGTGTGTAACAACTGGAATATTTGTAAAATCGAATGCCTGCGTAGGATAAGTTCAATGATATTTCTCGCGTAAGAGAACGTCATTTTACGACTAACCATTATTGCCGTTAGAATTTAATGGATGTATGAATGAGGTTGGTCATGGATATGTTTAGATTTACGATACAGATGACGATGAAGGAATTTTCATTGAAAATATGTGCATTGCCTTTTCCACTTGCACAGAAGAAGGTTAAAGTTTGACGACCTCCGTAGAAGAGGGGCGTATACACCGGTTTTCATGATGTCGTCAGCTCTGAGATTCCGTGTACGATTTCCGAACGGGTTAATTTAGAAAAAACCCATTATTCATTTTCTCAAATTAATTGCCAGTAATCCGAAACTGCAGGGGGAAAGAAAGTATTTAATAATTGAAATCATGGTGAACGATGGCCGCATCACCTGTCACGTGGTCATAAATAATCTTTGTTGAAAAGTGGTGACCTATGTCTATCCCGGTTCTGGGAAAATGCGTGAAGATAAAAAACCTCTACATGTAATCGAGCTCTTATTTGATATGATAATTGTATACTGTAAGTTATGGCACTCTTTTGGCGATTTTGAACATAGATTTTCGAATATTTTATCAGATTCGGAAATCTCAAGTTAAGGTACGCATATGCCTAGCTTTGTCCCGATTCTCTTACAGGGGAAATTGGCTCGATAGCCTAGTTGGTAGAGTTTGATTCGCGATGTGCGATGAATATAAATGTATTTACTCGCGTGTAGATATTTATTACATTCTACTGTTTAATTTTGTTAATTACTTCGTTGTTTTTCTGACGCACATCCTTGTACTGGGGCATGCAAAGGTAATTTTCTTCATATCGTTATTATTTCATTATCGTTGGCTTAGACATAAAAATAGCGACAGGTTCACCACTGGACATGTTACCCCCAAAAATGTTAAGATATAAAAATGGCGACAGATTTACCACTTGACACTTTACCTCCAAAAATGTCTTCGGTAAAAGGTGGTTTGAAAAGACTAATTGTCTATTTTTACTCCAGTATGATGTTACTTAAATAAATAAAATAAATATCTTCACGAAATTCCCAATACAGGGGTAGACAGAGGTCTTGTCTAGAAAATTAAGTCCCTTCGACCCACCTTCCACCGAAGATATTTGCGGGACAACGTGACAGGTGGTGGGCCCGTCGCCGTCTTTATGTCCAAGCCAACGATATAATTCGTACATAAGTTTTCTTTTTTGAAAAACCCATTGGTACGAGCCTGCCACCTGGGGATCGAACTCGGGTCTCTCAACTCGAAATTCCGACCACCCGGTGGTTGGAAATACGAGTCAAGAAACCCCTCTTGACTCGTATTTCCAACCACCCAACCACTCGGCTATCGTGACTTATGATGTTACTTCATTATGGGAATAGCGTGATAGTATATAATAGTAGTAATATTAAGAAAAAATGGAATTTTGCCTCCTTCATCTTCATCGTTATAAAGGCCTGTAAAAGTTCATTGCAAGACTACAGGAGGGTTTGCCATAATCGCCACTATGGCGATCGCCGTACCAGACTGTTTGCACCTTAGACGCAGCTGCCCATCACCGTAGTATTTTAGTCTGGTAGTTTTATGAGATGGTTATCCCGCTAATTGTCTATTGATATTGTTAAGGCGTTTCTCTTATTCACACCCATGAGAAGAGGGGTGCCATATTCTTAAACCCATACCACCACAACATCGTATCTGATTATATCTAGGTAAAATGTAAGAACTATTTTTTTTTAAAGTTGTTATTGAAAAAGTTATTTCGCAACATTCCGCATGCAAATATAAAAAGGTATATGTTACCTGGTCCGAAGAGAAGAAGAGCACCACCCTCCCTCCCACAGATGCGTGCACTAATTCCAGAGATCTCTGCGGTCGCTCACCGTAGAGTCTACTCGCTTATAATGCCTTGTTTTGAGGCGAAACACGTGTCGCGTTTTCGTTAATGGTATATGTCACCTGGTTTGAGTGTAGTGGTGGTGGTGCATACAGTGGAATTAGTGCACGCATCTGTGGGAGGGAGGGTGGTGCTCTTCTTCTCTTCGGACCAGGTAATAAATACCTTTTTATATTTGCATGCGGAATGTTGCGAAGTGACTTTTTCAATAACAACTTTTCAATGAATTTTCGCAAAGTAACGCCGAGTCAATTAACTACATTTTTTTTTCTTTTCTCAATTGATTTCATTACCCAGATTTGTGTAGTATGTTCATGAGGTGGTTGTAAACTTATAATTGTTATGTTATTGTCGCTACATAATATATTGCGTATGCTCAGTTGTTTATGACAATTCTTGCGCGATTTCTTATTTTTCTATAATCATAGCGCACTCGGAATCAATAGTGCTCATTGTAAAGAGGTTAACTTCGCACTGAACGATTGTTTCCATTGCATTATATTCAGCCTAATGTTCATGAATTGTTCTAGCTAAAGTTTTGATAACTTCTGCTTAGTGTAGATATATATTTAAACTACTTATGATTATGATGTTTAACCTTGGCCGTTAATCAAATGAAGAGATTTGCAAATGAACAAACCTGCCATAGGTTTGAAAAATAACCTTACCACTAAAATGGATAAGGGCACGTTTAACGAATATGTGAAGACTGAATGGTGAAGAGAACATATAGCTCTATAGTTAATATTCAAAGGGGTCGAGGTAGGCCGAGACTGGCTTTTGAAGACCATGCGTGAAAATTGCAAGTAGAGGTGACCCAGACGTGCGTGCGTTAAAGAAAATAATGGTCCGAGAGAACTAAAATAGGTATGTCAGTATCGTAACACTTGCCTATCTATTCTCTCTGGCTATCCTGTTAAGGACTATGCGTAAAGATACAACATTAATGCAAATGATAACGTCAATCTAACTTTATCTAAATAATTATATTATATAAATACAAATTTAATGATTATACATGTAGTCAAGTTCCTATTTAGGAATCTCCAAGTCTTGGAGTGTTTGTGTAGGTCGGACAGGATGGGTTCTTAAATGAAATCCTTCATTTTCTTTTTCTTTAATTTATACCATTCTTATTTAGGTATATGGCTTCAATTACCAATAATACCATTCTTGTTTACATTGTAGGTATTCCAAAAATTTAAAAAATAGGGCATCGTTACGGAGTTTCCCTTGTTTCATCGGTTTCTTTGCCGTAGTACCTTAGTGTAATCTCATTATGAAATGGTAAAGTTTAGTTTGGTAGTAGTTAGTCTATGGAACATTTAAACATATGATTTTATATCGAATTATAAAGATTTTAATTATTGATTTTGCCATCACCTGTGCAATGTAACAATGTCATAAATCTTGCGCCGTCTGTTTACGTCATATTGAATGTTATTTTAAATTTACGGAATTTTCGTCGTGCCATTATCGACAGGACTTATCACTGCGATCGCGAATACCGTTCTAATCCTGAAAGGTGTATACAATCATTGTATGTGAAAATTATCGAGAGTACACGGATACCAAGACGTGCGTGAATTGAGAAAATGATGAATTTGAAAAATGTGAAAGAGGTATGTAAGGATGAAGACCCAGCGATGATGTCTCTAACCCAGTTAGGGCAAATGATTGCCCCAAGAGAGAAAGAACCCATCGGCATGTGTTTTTTTAAATGTTTTCAAAACCGGTCCCTCTGTATTTTTACGTCACAAATGGGAAATAATGGGATGGCATATCTACACGGCGTTCCACACGTAAATATGTTTTCTTACTAAAAATATACAGATAAAAAAATATCTTCCCGCCTTTCCCAATACGGGGATAGATAGAGGTCTAGACAATTAAGTTCTTTCGACCAACTTTTCACTGAAAACATTTTTACTTTAATATTTTTTTCAAAATTCAATAAAAATTAAAAGATTTCGTAAATAGCTAATAGCATGCTATGCGAAACAAGTAAGAAATAATTGTTCCTTGTATTTTTTTTTGCAGATAAACCGATTATAAAAAAATAATTAACTCAGTGTTATTTTCACTAAATATTTTTCGTTGGCCAAATTTAATATCTTCATAATTTATAATAGTGTTAGAGCCATTCAGAAATGTTAATTCAAACTGGAACACTATTAAAAAACATCACAGATTATCATATTAATTGTTTATTTTTACAGATAATTTGTGAATTGGCATTGACATTTTATCCGTTAATGATAAAAAAAGTTCACTTACATTGTCTTAATTTCCTCGCTTAAGTCAACTTGTAATCGAGCGAACACAAGGTTTTTAGTTTTTTTAAGTCATTTACTTATAGAACACGTTCTTATTTGAATGCTCTACAGGACCGTTCAATAAGGAAGTAATCGACACACACGGCGCCTAGGTCAGTTACACACTGTGACTTGTCATCTAGCCATCACGGTTCCTATTTCTAAGACCAGTGATTAGTTCATTACATGACCTAGAGGCGCTCGCGTTTAGCATAATTGTAATTTTATTACTACGAACATCATATGTAGCTGATGTTGATTTTCATGCGAATAAAAATATTTAAATAAAATGGTTAATTAAATTAATTTAGTAAAGAAATATTAAATGCAGATAAAATGAATTAACATTACATCAATTAACATTGCATTAAGTAATTCGTGAGTGATTCGGGAATGAGTTTACTATGAAGTAAAAGGAAATTTTAGTATGGATAATTATTTTTTTAAAACATATCGATATTTTTTTCATATTCTTCGCCATTACTATTGATATTAGTTTTGTACCAAATAATTACACTAAAATGTACTGTAAAAACTCTAACGACGTAAGAATATTACCATAGTCTTTCTTCCGGAGGATGTCGTATGAGGCGACTACGGGAAGCAGCCTTGAATATCGTTATAGTCTGTCTTTATGTCCACTCGGCTGTCGTGACTAAATAAATTCAAATTAATGTTTTTAATATATAAGGATCTGTCTAAATAAGTGTAAGTAAACTTTGACAAAAAGGTGGTGATAGCTCAGGCTAGAATCAGAAACAACGAAGGTACCACTAACACTCCATAGAATTGTAAAAAAATTGGTTTTTTGTATTGAACCGGTCGGGACTCGAACCTGGGACCTTAGAGCTTGCGACACCATTAGAACAGCTGTGGACGCCACTCACGCACGGAGGTCCTTAAATGGATGGGTGTTGGCTAGCTTTTCACCTTAATCTCTTAAAAGTTATAGAATCTTTTTTATATTCAATGTGTTTTTCTATTCTTAAAGTAGAGTTGTTAAAATAATCTAAAAGATATTTTACAAAGAAAATCTGGAAGGCATTCCGCTTTATTTTCGTATAGTCATCAAGGCGTTCTCAAGTAAACGTATGTACAAAAATAAATAGAAAAAGGTAAAGAATGATCGCGACATGAGACGGCACTTGAAAGAAAAATAAAGCTCATTCCCCGTCGATGTGTGAGTCACTTCATAGACAATTTAGGGTTGAATTGACTTACAATTTTCATTGGAGTGGAATATCTAATGATATATGGAGAACTTTCAGTTATAATAAAGGTATTAGACTTTATAAATATATATTTGATCCTATATCACGTTTGTGAACGAATGAGTTGTCGGTATAAACGGTATAAACATTTATAGACAAACAAGTTAAGTTAAGCCTAAATTGAATAGTACAAAGAAAATTTAATTATTATTAAGAATTATAAATTGAATTATATTAAAAAACAACTACATTGAATAGGAAGAATAAAATAAAATAAAAAGTTTTTCTGTACGAGTATTTTATTTCTTATAATATATACGTAATTTATATGTTTCTGTTTCTTATTGGATCTTAAGAACGTTCAATATATTTGTAAATAAAACGTTTCATAACGCAAAGCATCTGCATGACCCACAAGAAAAATCAGCGGCGATGACTTGTGAAATCCTCACCCTCGTTCGTGACGATTCGATTAAGGCATTTAACAAAAATCTGTTCTACCATCTTTGTTGCACTATAGTAGAATTCGAACTGGCTAGACAAGGATGAATAAATAAATAAACAACTGTATTCAATGTTCAATCGGTGATTCACAGAATAAGAGTTACGCTTACGTTTCAAGATTGGAACCCTTCCATGCAATATGATTTGCGTCAGTGAGGATGCGTTCAGAACAGATCACCGGTCGGTAACCGAGTGGAAAAATCGCTTCTCATCGGGTCGGTTACGAGTATACTTTAGATGCGAGTGACGTTGGTAAATCTTCGTCCCGAATAAAATGCTGTGAGCTACCCTTCGCTAGTTGCCTTTAAAACAAAAATATCTAAGTATTATATAACTGGTACTAATGACGCAAGTTATAAAAATAAATGTGAATAAATATTTTTACGTCATTTCCTATACAGGGGTAGACAGAGGTTTTAGGCAGTCTAAATTTCGTAACCTCTAGCGTAAGCAACGACGTAATAATTTGTGTTATAATAATTAAATCGAGAATAATTTGTTCCCGAAGTACGTCATAAATAATTATACTTTTATTATATGTGTTTTTGTATTTATTGCAAAAACATTCCCATCAACCAGTCACTAATTAGAATTCGTTATGTTTCGGTAACTGGCAGATGATAAGATATCTCAACAACTCATTACACAAATAAATAATCTCATTGTAATAAAATAAAAATAACGATAAATTTGGTACACTAATAAATTTATACATTCATGTTAAAAGTATTAATTGCCCAGCGAGGCATGTGAGTACATATTATTAATTACTATGTTAAAGCTGTTTAAATAGTAAATTCTTAGTGTAGCAGCTTAACATGGTAAATAATAAAGTCCTGAGAATTTACTATTCAACAATTCTTACTCTGGCCACCCTACAACATATCCAGTAACAGAAGCGCAAACCGCAAGGTGGGTAATGTTATCATTCCATTAATTACAACAACGGTCCCCGTTGCTTTTTAAAAGTAAATTAATCCGATTAAGGGGGGAATCGAAGAACCCGCTCCGTCCGACTTCGTTCGGCCAAGTTTCTTACGAATAATTATTTTTTGTAATTAAATCCATCAACACGATTTTTTCCTAATGATTCTCCCAAGGGGACGCAGGGGGTGGGTGTCAGCGGCGTGGGGGATTTTATTTTGTATTTTAATTTTTCATGATAATGTTGTCGTATTGTCGATGTACAACTAGATAGATAGCTTTAATGTGGCTCAGCAATCGATATTCTTGTCCAGGGTTGATTCCCGAACGATGCAAAAAGAGTACTAGAATTATTTTCATACACTATCGGGATTTTGTAGTAACAATCGGGTATATTTGTAGAGGATTTTTTAAGAATACAATTCAGAAATGTTTTTAATTTTTAAACGTTAATAAATGTCAAACACATTTGCATGCATTGAACTGTATTTACTGTTATAGAGTAAGAAGATAGCATAAAGGCAGGAAAATTACCGTACCAAACTCATTGAATTGTTATAAGGAGCAGTGTATTTAGTACAAAACGGAGGCTGGTAGCATCCTTGTCTGAACTGCGGTACATAACATATACATGCCGTAACGTCACTACTCTAACCAGTATGTTCAGCACGAACAATCACACAACAGGGATGGAAAAACGTATTTTTGTCCTCTTAATTAAAAATATCATATTGTTATTATATACTATGTGCGGTAGAAGAGTCATTAGAAAAAATATATAATCCATATAAACGGACTCTCTCTCCCTATCTTTCTTAGCCGCAGTGTTTATGATATCCCGCTTTAAAAGGGCACATCATTTACTTACTTCTAGCGAAATTAATTGAAATGAGTTTTGACGATGAAAAGGTGGCGATACAAAAGAGCGGTGGCCGCTAGGTGTCGCCGCGAGATAACTTGTTCGAATTTAATTAATTATTTTGCGGCAAAGAATTTGTTCACTTTGAATTTCACCACCCTATTCACTCATTTGCAAAATGATTATTTCGATTAAGAAGCAATATAAATGAAAGAAAATAAAGTTCCTCGTTTACCTTTTTGAACGTTATAATTTTTAATTAACTAAGACTTTAATTTTGACTTAATTTTCTGATAGGTACTTTTAGAAGTTTCTAATGATCGATAATAATAAAAAAATCTAATTAATATCTTTACTAGGAAAATGTTATTCAGTGGGAATTATTAGGATTCCCTGATCAAACAAAAGCATTTCGTAAATCTTAGTTCTGACTACTTTTAAGAGGAAGATCAGTAGTAGATATTCGTCTTCAACCTTAAAAAAAATTTTAAGGGTCAAGACGGATATCAATTTAAAATACTATCTCATTTTGGTGTTGTGGAAAAGATAATTACATAACCATTTTTGTGTCTGAAAAGAACGTAATCGGTAACTTAGACATGTGTCGGCAGTGTTGAAGATTTGTGAGAGATTTTATTTATATTCTAACTACATACAAGTTAAATTATAGGTAAACTCAGCATTATTTTTTCAACATCATTGAACCTAAAAACGTATATTAACATATATCTTTAAAAAATATGAACAATTTTTGAAAGATTTTGGTAGCCACGAGAAAAAAAGAGATGGAAACCGCTCTAGATGCACTGGCGAAAATGTATGCACAGGTTTACAACCTCATACGCGTCCTACACCGTAAAGAATCGTAAACCGGAAGGAACGTAAAAACGCGTTAGACGACGAAGTGCTATCACTGCAGTAGACGGGACCCGGACTCTGCAACGCAGCATGCATACATATTTTAGTGTTCCCGGAATGGAAAGTGGACCGGAAGATTCTGGTGAACCGGGTCGTGGTCAGTCATGTCGGCAATACTGAGCGGAGACACGGTCTCGAGGAGGCAGTCTCTTTTGGTGAGACCGTGTTGGTGCTAAAAGAATCAGCTAAGCTGCATCGATCAAGAAAACTGATTCCGCTTGGAGAATATGCAGATGTATGCTGGATTTCTTGTATTAAACGAATGAGAAATTTAAAATCATCTGACACGGCATTCGAACCCACGACTCCTGTCGTACAAACAGAAATAAAATTGTATTAGGGAAATTAGGTAATAAACGCTAAGGGATAACCCATCGTTTCATCCTCGCACTATCGTACGCCCGAGGTCTCATCTGCGTACAAACCGGAACAGTATGTGGGCCACTCGTGACGTATCGATGCGAGGAGGACCGCAGATTGATGAGCGCCTCCCGCCTCACACCCAGCCACCGTCCGTTCCCGCGGGCCCTCGCTCTATTGCAGTAGATTGAGCCTGTTTTGTTTTCTTCTAAGCCGTACACAAGGGAATACTATTCGAGGATATCAATCTATTGTTAATAAATTGAAATGTGAAAAGTGTACGTACCAACAACCGTGTAACCACGTAATATTTTGTTTCTCTTAATATGTCTTTTTATCAAGTTAACACCAATGACTTAAGTTTCAGTAATATACAAATATACGATACATTGATAAATAAAATTTAGAAAGTTAGCTATATCTTATCAATTTTTAATAATGATAGTCACGCTGAGTTATTAACTAAATAAATGAGAGGCTTAAAAAATCAACTGACACGGCTGGGATTCAAACCCGTGACCTGTTGTGGCTTTAAATTTACCGACCGTGTCGCAGTGTCTTACCCGCATCAGTTGAAATTTTGTTTTTCTTTTAAATTCTTCTATTATTTATTCGAAACAGATTGAATAAACAGAATCGACAACAGAAGTTTGGATTTGCAAAGATCTTACCAAAATCATGGTGCAAATAGTCGAGTAGCGGTAACTCGATTACAATTAATAAAAAATGAGAAAATTCAAAAATAACGTGCTTTTTTAGTGTCTTAATACTATACCTCAGGAGCCAGTAAATAGCAATGGCAAGTAGAATTCGGAGTCTCAATTATGTAAAGCGATGGATATTTTTGTATATTTTAGTGTAACAAAGGTTTATGGATTCCTAATTAAACATCGAACATCTAATGCAAGCTTTCGACGGGATTCAGGGATCGCAAATTTCGTCACCTCGTTCTCGATTTGACATTTCTGCTCGTCATTGATTTCAAAAACTTTGGTTTAGCACTTTGATAGAGAACTATGTCCCCATCTGTCGTTTCATAATGCAATTCCTATGACATTTTGCTTCCTTCACCTTTTCCGACGACAGAGTATGGTAGCGGTCAATCTTCCCTACCCGCATTCTAATATATACCTTCACATATGTATAACATAATATATATGTAATTAAATACAAACCGGTCATTAGAATGGTCCTGTTAGTAATATTTCATGTGTAGTGCACAAAACAACTAAGCAACATAACATGTGCTGTCGAAAGGATCTATTTATTTTCTTAGAATAAATGCTGTAGACTTGTTTACTACAATAGTTTGTTGGGAAAACTTTTCTTTTTTATTAATCTTCCTCGTCAGCGCTAATAATTTAAAACATAAAAATATTTAGTGACAACTTTTGATATTAACCTTTCGTTCTCAGCTTATGACAACTTCTTTCTTGAAATTACCAATTCATAGATAGTATACTATTAAGAACAAGCGATCGCAACCGAATTGAAAATATAATAAAAGCAAGTCTGAGTTGATTTTTAGCTTACTTCTACAATGAAACATTTTATAAAACCTTTTTTTACAGTGGTAGAGCCACGCATCCGCTTTTGTTGTTGCATGAATGGGCCGGCTCAACCGGGGAAGTACCACGACCTCATAGAATACCGGCGTGAAGTAGAAGTCTAACAAACTTCTACGTTTCGTTTGGTGAGTGCATGTAACCGGAGGCCCACACAACTCCTCCCCCAATTCTGGGGCGGGGGGCACTCTAAGGCAGGCAAAGCATCTGCTATGTCTGGTATTGCGGGTGTTCATGGGCGGCGGTAATCACTTACCATCACGTGACCCACCTGCTCGTTTGCCTCCCTTTTCTATAAAAAAATCTATAGTCCGACGTAATTTTGTTTTGTTTTTTTTTTTTTTTTAATAAATACGTATATAGATAGGGACACCATCCCATACATTGTTCCGATCCCAATGTAAAAAGCTAAAGCACTTGAGGAAACGGAAATAATGAAGGCACCGCAAACATCCAGAACCGAGAAAAATGTAGAAAAAGTTGTTTTTTTACATTGACCCTTCCGGGAATCGAACCCGGGACGAGAGGGCGACCCCTTCAAAACCGGTCTTTACGCCACTATCCTCGGAGATCGTATTGTCCATATTGGTCCGAAGAGTTCTACACGTTTAAGTGATGTACATACCAATTGCAAAATACCAGACCAGAAGTACCAAATACAGTTTTTATTTATATATACTCGTAGATTATATGATTGTCTTACAAAACTTGAAGTCCACATGACTTCAAGTTTTATAAATAGATGACGTAATAAAAGCTTCTAGTTTCGAAACTACACACATCGTCTCTATCCAAACCCTTGTGGATATTATATAATATACATAAGGACTATATCGTCAAGGTCTTTGACTACCCTAGTATTGGTATTGAACTAATGCGAAGCTATAAAAAATGTACAATTGAATTGCAACAGAATAAAATTGATTGTTAAAGTTACGACTACTATAAATAGACTATAGATACGACAACTATAAATAAATAATAAAATAAACAGCTTCACGCCATTCCCAATACAGGGGTAGACAGAGTTCTATACACTTAAGTCGTTTCGAACCACCTTCCACCGAACCTTGGGACAACATGACAGGTGGTGAGCCCATTACCGTTTCAAAGTCCAAGCTAACTATATAATTCGTAGATAAATAAAAAAAATATCTTCACGCAATTCCCAATACAGGGGTAGACAGAGGTCTAGTTTAGACAATTAAGTCCTTTTTGACCCACCTTCCACCGAAGATATTTTCGGGACAACGTGACAGGTGGTGAGCCCGTCGCCGTCTTTATGTCCAAGCCAACGATATGAATCGTACATAGGTTTTGAAAAAACCCATTGGTACGAGCCTGCCACTTGGGGATCGAACTCGGGTCTCTCGACTCGAAATTCCGTCCACGCATCAACTCGGCTATCGTGACTACTTCGTAGATAAGTTTTTGAAAAAAAAAAACATTTATACAAGCCTGCCACTCGGCTATCGTGACTTTTTCATAAGGATATTGATTATTAAAATATCTTGTACCATCAAATTATTTTACATATTCCTGAAAGTAAAAGATTAGGCAGTCACCCAATGTTATTTTTGTAATATTTTTCAAAATAGCAGAAGTTTGAAAAATATTACAAAAATAACATTGGGACTAGACGTATTACTAGTGGATCTTAAAAAGACAATATATAGCCTAGCGATAGCAATATATAGCCTACACAATATATCAGACATATGCGTGGATATCTGTCCTTATCTCGGACATTGGTAGTTTCACTGTAGAGATATTCACACGAAATATTCCATGTCTGCGGGATTTTATATTTTAAAACTACTATATTGATCCGCGTTGTACAATGTAGTTTTACTTAATCAATGAGAAAAATTTCCAGACTGCTTCCCGATAAATTTTAAAAGATTTTTGCGATGCATGTTGCAAAGATTTTGCAATACATTCGTTGTGTCGTTCTATTCGTATTTAATACACTCGGAATCACTCTAATTATAATCGGTGGGGTGTATCAGATAAACATAAGCAATGTTAAATTGCTTCAAAGTTAATATTCCTTCAAATTTAAGACTTAAAAATTTTCTATTGTTATAAATAATCTTTTGCGTATTTTATTTTGCTTGCAACAATTTATACTGATGATTTTTAGTGTAACAGGAATATGAGTAATGATATTTAGTAGTGCTAGTATTCTTAAAAAAGACAAAAAAGAAAAAAACGTGAATGAAAAGTAGTTTGTGGATGTGTGTAACCTACGTTCAGTAGTGGAATTAAAATACAAATTTTGAATAAATTAGTAAACTGGTTGTAATAAAATAAAAAGGTAATGAAAAGGTAACTTAAGAACGGTAGTTTACTTTTCATGTTGAAATTTTCAGGATAGTTGACTTCATGTGGGTGGCGTAGTAGCATACTAGACAATAGCAATTGGATACTTACTTTCGTATTTTACTTTAATTAGAATCAAGAACGTAGTTTTTTAAACTCAATAATTTGCGACTATATACCTATTTGTGTCAGTTAGCTGAAACGATTTTCGTTTGAGCTGTAGATAAAATATTTCTTCATTTATTTTAATGCCCAATATTTATTCTTTAGTATACAAATATTGTGGTTTGGTTTATTGCTTTCCCTGCGGGGTGAATGATGCATAATGCGAATCTCCTTCCGACTTTACGTTTTAAAAGACCGCGTGTGGGGAAGTGTGGAATGATGTTTTCGTTTCTTTTTATTGTTCCGCAGGGTAATACGTTTTTGTTGGAATTTCATGCAGATTTGGTGAATTCTTTCGCTCATTTTACATTTGTTTTTGATTTTTTGCGGATTATTACGAGTTCTGCATATAATTTTCGAATGTTTCCTAACAGACATAGAGGCAATCATTTTTTGCAAACGATATAAATGAATTTTGTATATAACATAGTGCAGTTATTTCTTATTACTTAATTTCTAGACTAGACCTCTGCCTTCCACTGTATTGGGAATTGCCTGAAGATATTTATTTATTTATTTATGTATTTTATACAGGTTGATAACGAAGACGAAACAAGATGAAATTGTTAATTAATATTTACGAAATGTAAACCATTAAGTAATGATATATTCCTACGTCGTAACCACATGGAAGTATGTTGTACGGTAATATTGCGCTTTATAAAATATTGTACAAATAGCTGGTGCAGTTTCCGAAAAAGCACATACACAGTTTAAATAAATATTTACAATGCAAGTTTGAAGTATCAACATGAGTGTTGTGAAATATTTTTAATAATATTGTCTGCAATCTCTTATTACCGAAGGAAAAATATAGGCACTGTGTTTAATGTGAAAAATGGGATTATTTGAGAAAGCGTTGCTCGGTCGGGGGTCATAGCGGTATCGATACATTTCCACAAAACGTCTCCCGAAGGCGCGATGCCCACTTCTGACCGAATAAGTCATTGATATTGCTGTATATTTTACGATCATATCTAGTTCAGATGAAATACGGGAACTATTAAAATGTTCGCAAAGAAACTACGAAAAAGGAACTAAAATAAAATTATGTATTATTATTGTATTATCACGATGCAATAAAATAAATAGATTTCTTCACGCAATTCCCAATTCAAAGGTAGACAGAGGTCTAGTCTAGACAATTAAGTCCCTTTGACCCACCTTCCACCGAAGATATTTTCGGAACATTTAATATCTTTTAATACTATATAGGGTAATATTAGACAGGGTGAATCTTACACCATTTTGGAAAAAAAAATTTTTTTTTACTTATCCGGAAGCATAATTAAGTTTCGATGTTATAAAATTTAGACTGTCATGGAAAATGCGGACATATGGCATAAAACAATGAAATAACTACGTTGCCTGAATCGGGCCAAAAATTTAATCCGTCTTGTTTTTACGTCTTTCAGCACTCAGAGCAACAATTTTTGTATTTTTCATCTATAAATCAAAATAGGTATTCATAAATACAATTTAATTCTCTGCAACATGTCATAATTACAGTAAAGATTCATTACAAGACTTTTAACCAAATAATGTGCCTATACAATAAGTATAAAAAAATATCTGCGCTGAAATCCTGCACAGATATTCATCGGTATCTTTACTAAATTCTTTGCAGCTTTAAATTTTTCAAAACAAAAATAAAACACAGTTCACTTTTAACTTATTAAGCTGTATGTAATTAACTTAAAGAGCATGAAGTGTACTTTATGAGACTGTCGTACTGGATGATTATGGAATTAAAAAAAATCACAATTCATGGTACCCTAGCTATTTATAAAAATCAAAGAAGGTTATCATATATAGCATATTCTTCGCTGATATCTGACTAATTCTGCCTTCGAGGTTCGATAGAACGCACGTGATCGCGCTAATAAACCTCTTAAGCGGCTTTCTTGACGGCTAATTCACGTATCAAGTTGAAGATAAGCTGCTGTTATGTTTGTGTGTTCGCCACGTAAAATACTATGATGCATTATATGGAGGGAGTGTAAGGGATTAATATCTAAAATGGATTTTTCGTTATCGTGTTATTAATGAATATTTAATCATCCCGTGTGGTAAAGGTGCAAGAATATGTCTATCTTTACGTCTGCGGGTAAGGTGGCGACTAAGGAAAATAGTTATTGATTAAATAGCCGAATAAGCATTTTGAAATAAATCAGTTAGAAATAAAGCAGATTGGTGACGGGCAGCAGCGTCTATGGTGCGTAGGGGACTTTACTAGGCCGTTATATGTATTGGTTTGTACTACGATATGAATAGTTAAAAGTCGTGTACTACAAAATCGAATTTGAATGTATTATTGTTTACCTTCTAATCTTTAAGTAAGAATAATCTTTGTGCCAACTTTGCTAGAATGCTGTAAAATTTGTGTACAGCTGATAGTGGAAACATAACTGGGAAAACACACAGATATAACAACACACACACACACACACACACCTAAAAATATTTATTTAGAATAGAACCTTGCAAATTTTATCTCATGTAGGTCAACAAACTGGGCGATATTGACACTTGGTGTCGAATTTATATATTGGTATCGAAACCGAATTTATATTCGACGTATAGTTCGGAGGTTGCACCACAAACGTGAGACCTGCAATTATTATAAACAAGATGTGTAAATCTTGAATAACAGGAAATAATACAAATCATGTTCTTAGAAAGTAATGCTAACAATTAAAATAATACTTTAAACTCATTCTTAAAAGCGTATTAATTGAACAGGAAAGGATTCGCGGAAACGTGACCCGCGGAGTACGCAAATATTTCGATGCAATTATTATGCAAAATCATTAACATCTTAACAAGAGGAAGTGCCCTCCCTCATCGCCTTCCACGGCGATCGATACATAATAACACCCTCGGTTTTGACTCACGAGTAAACTAAACGACGAATAATTGTTTTATAAAGTTTGTGTTTTCTCAACAGTTAATTGCCTTAGGTTTCCATACATATGATTAAAGTTTGATGTAGTATATTTTTATATAAGCTTTAGCCTGATTATTTTGATGTAAGTCTGTAAATTTGAATTAAATAATGTAATATGACAGTGGTAGTAGGTTGTGAAGTAGGAATAAAATGTTATAAAGTTACAGTTACAATCAGGAGAACAGCTAGAAAGATAAATTCGATTTTTAATTTTTTCAGGTGCACAAAGTACTATAAATAAATTTGTACAATAATTAATTTTAAGCTTTTTAACATAAAGACTATTTCGATTATTTCAATGCAGAACATGTTCCGTACAGTTTCTTCATCAAAATATTTATACTTTATAGTACACTACTTCAAACTGTATAGTACTTGAAATCGATTATGTAACTTATTATTAGGCGAGGTTTTGATTTTAATCTGTTGTGATCTATTTCATTGCATATACAAAGCCTCTCGATTTATGTGTGTGCGTACGCTCGTTAATCATAATTTCGGATGTTTGTTCGTTGTAGATGTTCATAATATTATGTGTTGGGGATAAGAAATTAGTTAGTGGACATTAAACTTGAGCCAAGGAGGAAATAATGCATTTGATCCGTCGATTAAATTACCTACAGTCACTTAACTTTGAAAAGATGAACAAATGAGTCAATTGCTAGTTTTTAATCAGTGCCAATTACAAGCAAAGACCAAAGCACACAATAACAACTCTAAGAAAAGATTATGAAAAAAGTATCAATAAAGTAAGAAGTCACGATAGCCGAGTGGTTGGGTGGTCGGAATTTCGAGTTGTGAGACCCGAGTTCGATCCCCAGGTGGCAGGCTCGTACCAATGGTTTTTTTAAAACTTATGTACACATTATATCGTTGGCTTGAACATAAAAAGACGGCGACGGGCTCACCACCTGTCACGTTGTCCTGAAAATATATTCGGTGGAAAGTGGGTCGAAGGGACTTAATTGTCTAGACTAGACCTCTGTCTATACCTGTATTGGGAATTGCGTGAAGATATTTATTATTTTTATTTACTAGTAGTTGCTTCCGCGCTGAAAAAACTGTTAGTTTTTAAAACATATTTTTATTTTAATTAAAGGTGTACACGGGCTGCAGTAACCGCTTACTCTCATAAGAAATATTGAGAAGTAAGCCGAATGTTTAGTAAACTGTGGCGATCTCAGTCTCCACATGAGACGCTCTTTGGTGACAGATAGTTAAGGAAATAACAAACTCCCTACTGTCGAAGTTCTTCGTCACTGGAAGAAGAGACGTCTTCTCCACTGGCGGATACCTACTTTTTTTCAAAAAGTTTTTTACGTTTTTACACAAATTAAACAAAATATTCCAACGACGTCAACTTACTGTTTAAATTAGGTTTTTTAAGCTACTGAGAGAAAAAAAATCTTTTCGCCAATCCCAATACTAGAGCACACAGAGGTCTAGACGATTACAAGACTATGAATATAATTTAATTTTAAGTAAGTGTTTCAACATATATATAATTTTGGTGTTTTATATGGTTATTTCGAACAAGCTTGATTACGTGGAATTGACGAAAATGGACTATTGTACTTCCAAATTTCTACTATTACTGTTTAGGATTTTTACTACATGATGTTATAGATTAAAACATTATATTATCTGATGTAGAGAGGTCTAAGCAATTTTAATGCCTTCGATCCACATTTCACCAGAGTTTATTTGGGTCAACGTGACAGGTGGCGAGCCTGTCTCCGTCTCTGTGTCCAAGTGAACAGCGGTTATCTTGACTTTCTTTAAAACATTCTTAAACAGTTCATAATTTACTTCAGAAAATTATTACCAAGATTTAACATTGATATTACTTTCAATTTTACAATTGTCAAGACATGTAGGTCGCTGTATAATAAACTTTGTAAGAAACATTAAGGGCTCGTACATCGCAGGGACTGACCCGTCGTGAAATTTAAATCTAGATCAATAACCACGCTTATATCATTGTCTTCATTAGAGATAATTGGGTTCGCTCCCCGTCGGCCGCAACTTTGTTTGTTTGCCAATAACTTGAGACGAATTACTTGAACTCGTGGATAAATTCAAGGTATATGCGTGTTTCATTTAACTTTATAATAGACAGTATACATAAAATAAATTTCGGAAAATAAAACGTTGTTCCTAAAAACAAGTTATATATATAGTAAACTGTAACATTAATTCTCTACGATTTTCATATTTCCTGAAAGTTTCGATTAAGATACGAGAAGAGTGTTTTTTTTCAGGATGTATGTAGAAGTACCAGTAAAAAGAGAATAGATCTTTCCCCATATTGTTATCTTAATAATTCTTGCAGTAATTTTTAAAAGGAATAATTAGAAATAGTTCTATTGCTTTTGCTTGGTTCTCGAATAAATGTACAAAAATTCTGGAACTAGGTCTTTTAGGCAGGGAGACCTATTGTGTTTATTTTTAATCTTATTATATATAGCGGCAATAGCCTAATGGTTTAGGGTGCGGACTGCGAAACATGACGTCGCAGGTTCGGGCCCCGCCATTCGACTATTGACGTAAACCAACTCCAAACACAAGCATTGCAGCTTAATTGAAGTGGTTAACAGGAATACTGGTAATGTTATACGGCAAACAAAATATTCCAACGACGTCAACTTACTGTTTAATGTAGGTTTTTTAAGCTACTGAGAGAAAAAAAATCTTTTCGCCAATCCCAATACTAGAGCACACAGAGGTCTAGACGATTACAAGACTATGAATATAATTTAATTTTAAGTAAGTGTTTCAACATATATATAATTTTGGTGTTTTATATGGTTATTTCGAACAAGCTTGATTACGTGGAATTGACGAAAATGGACTATTGTACTTCCAAATTTCTACTATTACTGTTTAGGATTTTTACTACATGATGTTATAGATTAAAACATTATATTATCTGATGTAGAGAGGTCTAAGCAATTTTAATGCCTTCGATCCACATTTCACCAGAGTTTATTTGGGTCAACGTGACAGGTGGCGAGCCTGTCTCCGTCTCTGTGTCCAAGTGAACAGCGGTTATCTTGACTTTCTTTAAAACATTCTTAAACAGTTCATAATTTACTTCAGAAAATTATTACCAAGATTTAACATTGATATTACTTTCAATTTTACAATTGTCAAGACATGTAGGTCGCTGTATAATAAACTTTGTAAGAAACATTAAGGGCTCGTACATCGCAGGGACTGACCCGTCGTGAAATTTAAATCTAGATCAATAACCACGCTTATATCATTGTCTTCATTAGAGATAATTGGGTTCGCTCCCCGTCGGCCGCAACTTTGTTTGTTTGCCAATAACTTGAGACGAATTACTTGAACTCGTGGATAAATTCAAGGTATATGCGTGTTTCGTTTAACTTTATAATAGACAGTATACATAAAATAAATTTCGGAAAATAAAACGTTGTTCCTAAAAACAAGTTATATATATAGTAAACTGTAACATTAATTCTCTACGATTTTCATATTTCCTGAAAGTTTCGATTAAGATACGAGAAGAGTGTTTTTTTTCAGGATGTATGTAGAAGTACCAGTAAAAAGAGAATAGATCTTTCCCCATATTGTTATCTTAATAATTCTTGCAGTAATTTTTAAAAGGAATAATTAGAAATAGTTCTATTGCTTTTGCTTGGTTCTCGAATAAATGTACAAAAATTCTGGAACTAGGTCTTTTAGGCAGGGAGACCTATTGTGTTTATTTTTAATCTTATTATATATAGCGGCAATAGCCTAATGGTTTAGGGTGCGGACTGCGAAACATGACGTCGCAGGTTCGGGCCCCGCCATTCGACTATTGACGTAAACCAACTCCAAACACAAGCATTGCAGCTTAATTGGAGTGGTTAACAGGAATACTAGTAATGTTATACGGCAAACAAAAAAATATAAAAAAAATATATAACCAATCCACAGATATGATTTTATGTATATGCATGTACGTATCAACGACATTCGTTTAGTTCCTTTGCAGCATTCTACCAACATTATATTAAATATTATATGCAGTTAAAATCTTATAAAAGTTAATACGTAATAAAGCTCGGTAACACGTGTATTCTCGAGTATATTCCACAATGAAATACCGTCATTTACAACGGAATATGTTTGCACACGGCGAGTAAACACGATTACCTGAAATAAGGGTAGCTTACACTTTATGTTATTCACCCCACAGGCGCTCTAACACATTTACCCACATAGTTAATTAAGGTTTTTTTTCGACGAGGTGTAAAGTCGTCTGAGGCATGTCCTTGATATTAAGTTAATTTAAAATGAAATTATAGATACCTAAATAAATTTTAGTTACAAGCAAAATGAACAGAACTTGTAAAGAAAACTGTGATTTCATGTGTCGATTGGCTTCTCAAATCGCATAGTAATGAAATTTTATTCCTATATACAAATAACGGTCGGGTGGTATCAGCACAAGAATATACCACTTTCTGTGCCTGTTGCCTTTTTTCCTGTGGATGTCATATGAGGCTACTTATTTAGTGGTTTTATTGAAGGGAAATACTTCAATATGCCAGTGGCTATCAACATATGGCGCGAGTGGGTACATCTCTAAAAATATATGAACAGACTAGAGAATATGTATATAACAGATTAGAAATAAAATAATAACCAGAACTGAGATGGATAGCAGCATCTTAGGTGAGAACCTTAGAGGATTTTTACAGGCTGTTAGATGTATTGCTATCTTGGAAACTACACTAACTATAGACAAGATTATGTTGAATTTATCGATATAAACATCGAGTATTTTAAGGACGATGTCACCAATTATAAAATTAGTATAAGGGTAATTATCGTATAAAAAGACAAAATTAAAATAACGAAACTATATATTATATTAGAAAAACGTAAAAAAATATTATAAATTTTGAGTTACGGTAGCCAAGTGGTTTGGACCCGAATTCGGTCCCCAGGTGGCTCGTACCAATGGGTTTTTTCAAAAACTTACTTGTATGTACCAATTATATGATTGGCTTAGCATTGAGACCTGTCACGTAGTCCCAAAAATAACTTCGGTGGAAGGTGGGTTAAACGACTTCATTCTCTTGACCTCTGTGTACCCCTGCATTGGGAAGTGCGTGAAGATATTTTTTTTTTTAAATTTTTGTCAAGGTTCAACAGAGATGTGATATTAGCAATAGCTCTTATTTCTGTTGGTTGTTAATATACAACCAACTTTTATCACAAATAGGCATAGATGATTTATATTTTACTTGAAAAATAGTATAATAGTGAATAAAGGTTAGACCAAATGTAACATGAGATTTTTTTCCTAAAATTTAGTCTTTATTTCCTTTCGTATTTCATATATTTGCACAAAAGTAAGTCAATTTCGATTGTGGGATCATCAAAAAGCCTTCTCGACAAAGTACCATTTTATATTTTCGTGGCAATTCATGTCCACAGTTGCCTCGCGACTACTTCTAAGTTGTCTCATTATTTCCGGCGAGGTTGGCTTGTCGTTCTCTTTTCCTGTTCCAAGGGAATCAATACATTACGCATGGTCTATCTTCCAACACCAGTCCTAATTATCTCTCTTTCTGTTTAAGTCCCGTTATCATCTTGAGAGCATACACAATTTTTATTGTATTTTCCTGATTTTGATTTTATCATTATACAATATTTGAAAAATGAAACGAAAGTCTGAAAAATAAAGGAATTAAAAGTATGTTCAACCTCAGTAACAGTTTGTTCTTTCGAGCATTGTGGCAGTTTTAACTTTTAAACCTAAAGGTTTTAAAGTTAAAACTGCCACAATGCTCGTCAACCTTCGAAGAGAAAGAAGTGACGCTTTATTTGAACGATTAACTGTATAGGTCTCTGAGTACGCATACATTAGGATTACAGTCGTGAGCTTGTTGTTAAGCTTCTTTTATTATAAATAATGCAGGTATTACTCCCCACGAATCGATTTCCAGTCGATCGTTTTCTAATCCCCATTTTCGCGATGCCATTACGATTTCTTGAATGCTCACCCCACTCCATATTTCCGTGCATATCTCGACGATTTCAAGAACCATTATTTTTTATAGCTCAAATACATGATGCTTTACCGAGGTCTCCCCCCCCCTACCGACAACGCGTTAACACCTTCGTTTCTTTACTTTGCGGGAGGCGTAAGAAATTGCATCTTGTAGCTGGTGCACTGTTTGTAACACACAGAATCTATTATAAATAACAATAAATATTTCAAAATGTTTTCAATTGACATTTGTTTAGACATTATTACAATCGACATTGCTTGCTAGCTTCTGTTGTAGGTAATAGCTAACCAAACTCCCAGATAAACCAATAAACTTTAAAATTGGTCTATAACTGTTTCGAACCAATTATTATACATCGGCCTGTTCACTGCTGGACAAAGGCTTTTCCCTTAAGAGGAGAGTTTGCCATAATCGGTCCGTTTGGCAAGAGGATTGGCGATCGCTATACCGGACACGCTGCTGCCCGTCACTGGTTATTTCGTATCGTTATACTTCAATCTGTACTCTATAATAGTATTATTTAGGCTTTACCTTTAGCCGTGTGTTACGATACCCAGGTGCAGAAAGCCAGTGGTATATTTTTACGCAGTTGCCACAGAACTTATACCACCAATAAATTTTGTAAATGAAAGAACAGTTGTATTCCTTTTTTTTAAAACCGTGTAAATATCAGCTTAAAAGTGTTTTATATTATTAAATATTACTTAGACCCGATAGTCGAGTTGGTAGTGCCTTCTAAGCTAAGCAGAATTCGAATGTGCCACCACGTTCGAATTCTGCTAGGGGCAACATTTGTGTGATAAATATGAAAGTTTGTCCTTGAATCAAGGACGTTTATATGTATTTATAGATATTTATCTATTTAAATGTATATGTATATGTGTAATTAAGACAGCGATAGGCTCACCTCCTGTCACGTTGTACAAAATAAGGTTCGTTAAAAATGGGTCGAAAGACATTGTCTAGACCTCTACCTGCCCCAGTATGGAAAATTCCGTGAAGATATATAATACATTTATTTATTTTTTAGTGTGGAAAGCAAATAAAAGGAAAAAATATATACATTTTTTCCCTTATGATTATTAATTGTGACATATTTGATATCTACCACTCCCGCTCTCATCACCCTACACCATCTTGCTCCCGACTCAGTCGCTCCACTCAATACATTTTATCGACAAACGTCACTGACGCTGCGTGACACTTATGTAAATATTTAAATACGATCCAGTACAAGCTATGAATATTTTAAACTCTAAGTAAACCACTCGGCTTTGTATTTCTGCAAAGATTTTCCCGTACCAATAAATCTAAGTAGTATGCTAGTGCGTAGGCAATAAGGCTGAAAATACGTTTGCATATCTGCTTACATTTCCTTGCGTTTTTACTTTATATCTATGCATAAAACCATTCTATAAGTGTTCGCAAATTGGGGATCGATATTAGAGTGACGAGTTATGCTGATTGGATTTTTTCAAGTGGTTAAGAGGGGAAGGTGAATAATGGAGGACGGTTCACTTTTTACGAATTATATTTTAATTTCATTGCATATATTACGTATGTTTGCTTGCATTGTCATTTATTAAATTGCAATTTAAAAAGTATAGTAAAATTGTATAGGATAAATTTTGCTGCCATTATTTTGTAAGGCGTTATATTTTTTTTTAATTATCGTATTATATAAGCTATCTCAGCATATATAATTTCAAAGGATATTCTTTCACACTCTAGATTATTAACAATTAAGTTCGCAGTTACACTACAGCACCTATATGTGTGATAACCGTGTTTATGTGCTCGTACACGTAAACACGGTTAATTATTATTAACCTGCATCATTAACGTTTTTTTCCACAGGTGTGTTAAAACTCATAAGGCATATTATGAAAAAGTAAACGATATTTCTAATTCCTCATTAGAATCCATTTAAAAATGTCTCATCACGAACCCAGATGTTAGATTTTTGAAAACAATCAGTCGTGTACACAAACGTTTAAATTCGCTTTTGTTAAAAGTTGTAATAAGCGATATTAATCAAGGAGCGATCCGTGCCGATGTGAATTGATCACGCAGATTCCGCACTCGATTGAAAGATGCCACTTGTCTGCTTCATCCATAGCAATCAACGAGGGAACCCGCGCATTCGAGTAGCACTCGCCTCGCTTTCCGGTTTTCTTTCTTTTGTCAGGCGCACTTCGACGGGCTTGGACTTGCGACACTTGATATAGAGCTACATCTTCTCTTTGTTACATTGTTGTTGTGATAAGTGATGGAACATTGGTTTTTAAATAAAATAAGGCTATTCAAGTCTAGCTCTTGATTTCGTTTTAAATGTTATCTGATTGGGTAATAACGTTTTTTTTTACTTGAAGATAATTTTTAAAGGACGAATATTGTATTGATCAATACGATTTGGACAAATATAAATCGACGTTTTACTAACAGTCTACTGCAGAACTTAGGCCTTATGGAGGACTTATCGTCGTTATCACCTCACTTAGTAAACGGATTGGTGTTAGCTGTTTACCTCCTTATTGCACCTCCACTCTTTACCACCTCACTTCTTAGAAACTGTTGCTCTACACCGTTGTGCTTAATTTTAATCGACATTGCAATTAGCATACTGAGTATAATTTTTACTGACAGGGAATACGCTTAAATCTCTATATCAAAAATTCAAAAAGAAATTACCCTGAGGAGATCACAAAAAAGAGTTTTTAAAATGTTATGACATGCATGAAATATGATATAAAAGCTCAAGTAAAGTTCTTTAAAATATTGCTGTTAACAAACTTATTTTACGATTACCCGTAATCAACTCGAAACTTTTACATTCTTCATTTGGGAGACAAATTGTTTATTTGAAGAATTTCCTTACTTTAAACATAAGAAGGGCCCAAACTAATTGCCTATTTTGAAGATATTGTGTAAGCAATTAATTTTGTTTTTTTAAACCGCATGATTTTAACTTTAGTTGAATTCATATTTGTTCAAATTTGTCACCTCGCACATAACATATGAATTAATATTAGACGTCTTTTAATGGAAGGATATGTCTTTTTCTTTTGACCAATGTCTTCTTATGATGTGAAGTATATTTTTTTGTTTTTCTAATTTTATTGGCCAACGGTGGTGTGAAGTTCCGTAGAACGTCTAAGTGAAGTTATAGTTTTAACAATCATTTAGATAGCCGAAATAATAGAAAATGATAATTAAATAAAAAAATACGAATAGTAACATACAAAAGTTCAAACACAAACGAACAAAGTAACAGATATGTTCTAAAAATATAACGATATTTTAGCCTTCACTAAAGCAGGTGGAGACTATTACAATATAAAGTATGCAATGTGGGTGACTTGCTTTCGGTCTTATTACGTATCGGATAATTTAAAAACCTTTTATTGCTAAAATTTTTTTACGATTATTAGGATATAATTCGTACGTATTTTAGAATCATCTGTTTAAGGGGTAACCATAGATTTCAATTTGGGTCCTCTTGGTTACCACTGCTGTTCATACACTATGCTTCTTGATTCTTATTATTTTTATCTGTATATGACCCGTGGCATCGAAGCGTTTATTTGATTCTTTTGAATTAAATTGTCTTTCATTAAAAATACTTTGTTTACATGAAAAATATGTTCTCATCTTTGTATAATACACCTATAACTCCTACAAGTTAAAGACTTGTCCGTGAAAGAATTTATCCGGATGTTAACGAAGATATTCGAAGCTGGACTAGGGTATCGGCCACATAGCTCGAAGAACTGACAACCGCAGAGGAAAGAAGGTTCTCGAGCGACAACCTCGTCCGGACAAAAGCAGTGTAGGGTGACCGCCCACAAGATGGAACAACGACCTTTAAAATGTTGCGGGGAGTTATAGGTAACGGATGACACAGGCCCGTTCTATGTGGCAATCCTATCAAATCTGAACTAAGGCCTCCTTAATTCAGATTTGATAGGCTGTTATGATGATGATAGCGATGAAATATTCACTAGTGAACTGTTTTAAAACTACATAAATTCATAATATTATGTACGCTGAGTAAACTCAAGTCAATAAATTGCATCCTATATTTTCACATTTTTTACCTATATTTTTAAATAAATAAGCATTTGTTTTTCGTGAATTTGATGAATATTTCACTAGCATTTCTGACATGATTTAATTTATTGATACGATCAGTAAAGAAAGAAATTCATTTAAAGTGAAATACATATTACAGTAATGAACGTGTTTGTATTTTCCTAAAATCCTTCCATAGCTGACGTTTCCTGCTCTTAATCCACTTCCGTGCTAAATTTCATCACTCATAAAATGTTTTATATATCAAAAAGGTCTTGAGTTTTCGTGATTAGTCCGAGCGAGTTACCTTTAATTTTTTTGTAAGTATTTATGCCTTATCAATTGCTTCACTTTACTTATAAACACTATATTTAAAAAGAGTAAGTCAGGTGTGGAGATCTTCATAAGAATATGTAATAGGTGAACAGGACGAGCGAATGACATTGATCATAATATCGACGGAGGCTTACCAGTGTGATAAATGGACGGTCACAACGTCAGTGGCGGGATGAGACCGCCGCCATATTTAAATCGCGCCTGTCACATCCGAGGTACGCACGCTCGCTATAATATTATGGTTGTATAGGATAGGTTATTTTATTTCTTATTTAGTCATTCTTTAAAAATTTGCCCCTTTTTTGTATTTCAATTTAGTTTTTGAAACGAGAGTAGTTAATAAAACATAAAGATCAATTAGAATTAGAATAGAAGAAGTATACAAACTCAGTTACTAAAACATTTTTCTTTCTAAATATACTTAATTAAAAAATTGCTAGGTTAAAAATTCAAAATTTACTCGAGTCTAGTTTGTAGTTTTACAATCCAGCAGTGTATCGATCGAAAGTGGCGATTTGTATGTATGCGTTTCAAGGGGTGTGTGAGGTGAATATTCCATACATTCCTTTACCATCTCCTATGTATTTCTCCGTTTGAAGTTCAGCACCATGCTCTGTACACTCCGGGAGCAGAGTGCTGACGTGGGGTTCTGACATTGTGTTAGGTTGCGTACCGTCTGGCTGGAAACGCGACATCTCTCACCATCGCCTTTTTTGCATATGTACAGGGCTGTCATAAATTACATTTACAGAATACATTACACAGAGCAGTTTGAAATAAAGAAAAATTCATTACCGAAGTGACTTGGTTTAAGAGAAGTTTTAGCGATTTTCGGGTGGGTAAAGTTTCTCTATCTCTCTACCTTTCTGTCGTGTTCTCGTTTTTAGGCATGCTACGCAATGGTAGCAGTATATATGTATGAAGTATGTAGCTATAAGCTTGATGATTGCGGTCAATAAGTAGCATTTGTGTTTTGTGTTGACACATCCATTATTCATTAATAAATAAACCGTATGAAGAGGTGAATCCGAGAGCCACGAATCCTTCCCTTCGACCGAAGAACGACAACGAACGACGAAGCCTTCGACCCACCTTCCACCGAAGATATTTTCGGGACAACGTGACAGGTGGTGAGCCCGTCGCCGTCTTTATGTCCAAGCCAACGCTATATAATACGGACATAAGTTTTTGAAAAACCCATGGGTACGAGCCTGCCACCTGGGGATTGAACTCGGGTCTCCTGACCCGAAATTCCGACCACCCAAGCATTCGGCTATCGTGACTTTTTTTTAATAATTTTTGATTAATTTAATTAGAGATTTTTAATTTTTAAAATTTTCTATATATTAACTATAAAAATTTATAAAACAATTTAGATGTTTTCTATAAATGATGTAGAAATTTGATGTAGAATGCTATTGTATCAAAAATAAAAACATACGTTCAGGGTTGTTAACAGTAACAGTGTTACATTTTATAACTCAATGAAACAATCGACCTAACGGCGTGACTGGCGAAATGTTGCTACATCTCCTTTACACTTTACAAAAACTTTACCTAATGAGGAACACAACTCTCAATTTAGTTCCGTCTAACGGGCGCCATCTTTTAGCCAGAAATGTCTTTCTTTATAGCCTTTCTACAATGTTTTGTTATTTTTTCGGTTTATACCAAAATATGTTTATACTAGAATATAATGGGTTGGAGTGCAGCGTTCGCATGTTAAGAAATAGATGTTTACGAATTTCTCAGTGATGCTTATATAAGAAAGTTGCAAAAAAGTACTCGAGATAGTCCACGTAAATCATAAATTTATCGTGAGTAATACATAGGAGTGTTTGTATCGATCTGTTTGTAAAGTTTTTTCTTCTTTTGATCTTCATAAACTTAGTAAAGTCAAATTGTATTACAGTGATGGAAATATTATGCTTATTTGAATAAATAAAATGTTTAATAACCAAATTAAAAATACTACTAATACTACTCAATTAAGATCACAGAAATAGCTAGTTTATTATAAGAGAGTTTAAAATACTATTGAACAATAATAATATTTATATCCCTCTTAAAAATTTTAAGCGGCTTTGAAGCTCATATCGCCTCACTCAGGGAATCAATGAACCAAATAGGAAATTAAAATCATCAATCAAAGTGAAAAATACAAAAGCCCCGTTTCCCATTGTCGCCGATATGTTTGCGCAAAAACGACTTTGTCGCATCACAGTCAAAGTAATAAAAAATTTCTACAAAGATATAAAATGAACAAGAAGTATTAAGCATTTTTTCAGCTTGGCTATTTGTTTAATTCGTAGTGTGAAATGAAAGTGTTTTAACGACCACAGTGGTCGAGTGGCGTGGGTATGCACGGTTTTAAATTTCACCATATCTGAGGTCCCTAGATCAGTCCTCAGACGGGTCAATGTAGATAACCACTTTTCGTTCGGGTATGGGTGTTGTTCCAATTTTTTTAGAAGCTAGCTGCCCTGTAGTTCAATCCGTCGTTGGATATAGAAATCGTTTTAAATCGAATATTCTATAAACCTTCACGCAAATGCTACCAAAAACAAAAAGTTTAATCTCAAACAAAGCTTAATCTCTTTTAGACAATCAATGAGTTAACACATATTTATTCATTTATTTTTTACAATGCATTATTTATCGTATTTTACGATTAAATTATACCAATTAAAATGATGAACATAGTCAACAAATATTTTTTGCCGACATTTATAGAACATAAATTTTCTTGTGTTTAGGTAAATTTAAAATAAAAAACACTATTTTAAAACGATATTTATGTTATGCGTTTTAATAAAGAATACAATTTACACAGCGTGACTGAGTTATAACTTAATAGATATGCATACAATATGGACAAGAATTATGTACGGAAAAAAATTGAATTATAGTGATTTGTAAATAATTCAGTACTGAATACTATACTATTATTTAAAGTTGTTCAATATGATATGTTTGATAGCTTACATTGCGTAACGTCGCATTGGCAAGGGAATTTGAAGCCAGTTCACTTTCAAACAAATTAATTAGGGGAAGTAACATAATTGCCCAGTTGTTATGTTTTGGAAATAAAATAATATATAGACATATGCATTCAATAATACCATTTAAAAAGTTAAGAGATTTATGAACTCTTCCATAGGTTTTTAGCCATTTGATAAAAGAGCCGGGGGCTTTGTGATGCGACGTGTAATACGCTCACAATTGGTTATTGCGGCGCGATGACTCTGCGGTACGCGCAGGTACCTCAACTGTTCGAGACAAGCTGAAGTCTCCCTTAATTTTATAGCAATTTACATAAATCGATCATATTTAAAAAAATATATATAATTTTTCTTTTAATTTAGCAAGCCTTCTTGTAGATTTCATGAATTTTCTTTAGCCTGATCCTACCACGTGAAAGACCATATTTGTTCTCTTTGGAAATTGAACATGACGGGCCTCATTGTGGATTTTCTTTCTTGGGAGAACTTAGGTAAAGAAATGCTTTATTGCTCGTAATTACTCTCTCTCTGTACTCCGAAGACTTAGACTCACCATCCGTTACGTTGCCCTAAATAAGATTCGGATTAATAAGGTCTGAAAGTGCTGAATTATCCTGACCACTGCCGACACCAGTGTTGAGTAAGGCCTGAAGATAAAAAACAAATAAAATAGATATCGTCACGCCATTCCCAATACAGGGGTAGACTGAGGTCTAGACAATTAAGCCGTTTCGACCCACAATACGACGACATAATATATACAATAAAAAACATGGCAAAAATATGCAATTATTATTCTCCTAGGAGCACACTCGTTTTGTATACCGATGTTGATCATAATATTATACAGACCGAATACGATAGAGTTATGACAAAACAATACAAGTTAGTGTTTCATATTTTCATGTTTCACATCGAACTTTATTCGGCTATATAACAGCCGAATAATGTTTTAACGAAAATGTAAGACATATCTTAACAGTAACAATCATAAAAAACCTTGAAGAAGTTCCGCAGGTTGTTGCAGTAACTCATATGCAAGTTCAGTTATCAACTGTACCATAAGGAGATAATTCATAGAGGATGAATTAAAAATATAAGCACTAATATTACAAAAGAAGATGAAAAGCGTATTTAGGTTTTAGATTTTCAAGCTTAAGCCTAACTGGATTAATACTTTGACCCACAATACGACGACATAATATTTTCATTGCCATGTTTTTTTATTGTTTACAATAAAAAAACATGGCAATGAAAATATTAAAAAAATATGCAATTATTATTCTCCTAGGAGCACACTCGTTTTGTATTACCGATGTTGATCATAATATTATACAGACCGAATACGATAGAGTTATGACAAAACAATACAAGTTAGCGTTTCATATTTTCATGTTTCACATCGAACTTTATTCGGCTATATAACAGCCGAATAAAGTTTTCACGAAAAATGTAAGACATATCTTAACAGTAACAATCATAAAAAAAACCTTGAAGAAGTTCCGCAGGTTGTTGCAGTAACTCATATGCAAGTTCATTTACTCATCAACTGTACCATAAGGAGATAATTCATAGAGGATGAATTAAAAATATAAGCACTAATATTACAAAAAGAAGATGAAAAGCGTATTTAGGTTTTAGATTTTTTGAAGCTTAAGCCTAACTGGATTAAAATATACACAGTAAGCAAAGAAGTATCCATCAATCGTGCGCTGTGCCAAGCCAACTTCTTTCAGCGGGAAGGGTTCGCAGTCCTCAATGATTCAACACTTTCCATTGAAAACTTTATTCCAAGATTACTCCGTTGTATAAATGTAATAAGCTTTGCAGTGACGAGATTAGACCCCAAATTTCACTCAGGCATTAATGACATTTTCAGTCGGCACGCGGGGGACTCCGTTGTTTATGGCGAGACAATGTTTTGGAAAGTCATTTCGCTCGCTAAAAAGATTCTAGATAAACGGCGACTACGTCGTGTTAAGTTATAGTTATATAAGTGCTATTTTATTTTATAAAGTTTATTGGTATTTTGATTATCATCGTTTTAACTTAGTTGATATAAATACAATTACACTATACCAACTACATTACACTCATGTAAGCGATTTTGCAGACTTCGGTGTTGAATAAATAAACACACAAAGACGCAACAAGATGGAGAATTAGAATAAGGATCAAGATACAAAGACTCGTTACCTTGATCCATGATAAAATGTTCGACTCACTTTCCTATAGGCAATAATAATAATTAAATGTACGCGCTCTCTGGTCGTTTTAGCTTTAGTAGTTTGGGAGTTTTGTATTAGGTGTTTAGGAGTACAAATATTTGTTAACATTCAAATAGACGTCGAAAAAGCTAAATTTATTGAAACCGGCGCCTAGTTTTTTTTTTTATAAAATTGAAGCCTAAGCACAGTATTTATTTGGGTTATAATTTAATCGACTTTCAGTCGTCTGGAGATGAATTAACTAAAAAAGCGGAGATTTCGGCGATATATCGAAACTCATTCCCATCGCTCGGCGGCCAAGCATGAAATTTACATGGAATTTTGTACTTGTAATAAAGAATGATGAATTGAGCCCGCATTGGTAATTATGGACAGCAGTGAGCGAGCGAGCCGATATTAAATTGCGAAATTCAATAATTTTGTTATTTGTCCTTTTTGTAATATTGCAATATGAGCGACGCGAATTTGACTGCGGCTTTGATATGTAGATGAGTTATTTGTAATACATTTGATGAAATTTATAATATACAAATATTATAAATTTTATCAAATATATTACAAATTTTCATTGTCAGAAGTACCATATATAAATAAATAAATAAAAATAAATAAATATCTTCACGCAGTTCCCAATACAGGGGTAGACAGAGGTCTAGTCTAGACAATTAAGTCCCTTTGACCCACCTTCCACCGAAGATATTTTCGGGACAACGTGACAGGAGGTGAACTTGTCGCCGTCTTTATGTCCAAGCCAACGATATAATTCGTACATGAGTTTTTGAAAAGCCCATTGGTACGAGCCTGCCACCTGGGGATCGAACGCGGGTCTCTTAACTCGAAATTCCGACCACCCAACCACTCGGCTATCGTGATACCATATATAAATAAATAAATAAATACATATATAGATAGGGACAACATCATATACATTGCTCCGATTCCAATGTAAGATGCCAAAGCGCTTGTGGAATGGGAATCGGAAACAATGAAGGCACCACAAACACCCAGACCAGAGAAAATTTAGAAAAAGCGGTTTTTCTACATTGACCCGACAGGGAATCGAACCCGGGACCTCGAGACGGCGACCCCTTCAAAACAGGTCTTTACGCCACTATCCTCGGAGATCGTATTGTCCATATCGGTCCGAAGAGTTCTAAACGTTCAAGTGATGTACATACCAATTGCCAAATACCAGACCAGAAGTACAGTTTTTATTTATATACTAGCTGACCCGGCGAACTTCGTACCGCCATATCGTAGCTTTGATGCACTCTTTATTTTGTATAGCTGACCTATCTCGAGATGGCGACACCTTGAAAACCGGTTTTTACGCCACTCGACCACGGAAGTCGTCGTATATATACAGTTTTTAATTAATTTCTAAACTTTTTTATGTGTGTTTATTAAATAATTAATACCAGTGTTATTTAAACTTATTTTGTAGCCGAAATTAAAAACATTATCCTACATAGTCGCTCTAACATAGCGTGAATCGCCAGTTCCATATTCTGTTCATTAATATATGAAAAATGAAATGATGATGTAAGAGTCACGATAGCCGAGTGGTCGGGTGTTCGGAATTTCGAGTCAAGAGACCCGAGTCCCAGATGGCAGGTTTTTCAGAAAACCAACCAATAGGTTTTTCAAAAAACTTATGTACGAATTATATCATTGGCTTGGACATGAAGACGGCAACGGGCTTACGTTGTACCGAAAATATCTTCGGTGGAAGGTGGGTCAAAGGGACTTGCTTGTCTAAACTAGACCTCTGTCTACCCCTGTTTTTGTTTGCGTGAAGATATTGAGTGTGGTGGTGGTGGTGCATACAGTGGAGTTGGTGCACGCATCTGTGGGAGGGAGGGTGGTGCTCTTCTTCTTCTTCTTCTTCTTCTTCTTCTTCTTCTTCTTCTTCTTCTTCTTCTTCTTCTTCTTCTTCTTCTTCTTCTTCTTCTTCTTCTTCTTCTTCTTCTTCTTCTTCTTCTTCTTCTTCTTCTTCTTCTTCTTCTTCTTCTTCTTCTTCTTCTTCTTCTTCTTCTTCTTCTTCTTCTTCTTCTTCTTCTTCTTCTTCTTCTTCTTCTTCTTCTTCTTCTTCTTCTTCTTCTTCTTCTTCTTCTTCTTCTTCTTCTTCTTCTTCTTCTTCTTCTTCTTCTTCTTCTTCTTCTTCTTCTTCTTCTTCTTCTTCTTCTTCTTCTTCTTCTTCTTCTTCTTCTTCTTCTTCTTCTTCTTCTTCTTCTTCTTCTTCTTCTTCTTCTTCTTCTTCTTCTTCTTCTTCTTCTTCTTCTTCTTCTTCTTCTTCTTCTTCTTCTTCTTCTTCTTCTTCTTCTTCTTCTTCTTCTTCTTCTTCTTCTTCTTCTTCTTCTTCTTCTTCTTCTTCTTCTTCTTCTTCTTCTTCTTCTTCTTCTTCTTCTTCTTCTTCTTCTTCTTCTTCTTCTTCTTCTTCTTCTTCTTCTTCTTCTTCTTCTTCTTCTTCTTCTTCTTCTTCTTCTTCTTCTTCTTCTTCTTCTTCTTCTTCTTCTTCTTCTTCTTCTTCTTCTTCTTCTTCTTCTTCTTCTTCTTCTTCTTCTTCTTCTTCTTCTTCTTCTTCTTCTTCTTCTTCTTCTTCTTCTTCTTCTTCTTCTTCTTCTTCTTCTTCTTCTTCTTCTTCTTCTTCTTCTTCTTCTTCTTCTTCTTCTTCTTCTTCTTCTTCTTCTTCTTCTTCTTCTTCTTCTTCTTCTTCTTCTTCTTCTTCTTCTTCTTCTTCTTCTTCTTCTTCTTCTTCTTCTTCTTCTTCTTCTTCTTCTTCTTCTTCTTCTTCTTCTTCTTCTTCTTCTTCTTCTTCTTCTTCTTCTTCTTCTTCTTCTTCTTCTTCTTCTTCTTCTTCTTCTTCTTCTTCTTCTTCTTCTTCTTCTTCTTCTTCTTCTTCTTCTTCTTCTTCTTCTTCTTCTTCTTCTTCTTCTTCTTCTTCTTCTTCTTCTTCTTCTTCTTCTTCTTCTTCTTCTTCTTCTTCTTCTTCTTCTTCTTCTTCTTCTTCTTCTTCTTCTTCTTCTTCTTCTTCTTCTTCTTCTTCTTCTTCTTCTTCTTCTTCTTCTTCTTCTTCTTCTTCTTCTTCTTCTTCTTCTTCTTCTTCTTCTTCTTCTTAGACGTCGAAAAAGCTAAATTTATTGAAACCGGCGCCTAGTTTTTTTTTTTTATAAAATTGAAGCCTAAGCACAGTATTTATTTGGGTTATAATTTAATCGACTTTCAGTCGTCTGGAGATGAATTAACTAAAAAGCGGAATTTCGGCGATATATCGAAACTCATTCCCATCGCTCGGCGGCCGTGCATGAAATTTACATGGAATTTTGTACTTGTAATAAAGAATGATGAATTGAGCCCGCATTGGTAATTATGGACAGCAGTGAGCGAGCGAGCCGATATTAAGTGCGAAATTCAATAATTTTGTTATTTGTCCTTTTGTAATATTGCAATATGAGCGACGCGAATTTGACTGCGGCTTTGATATGTAGATGAGTTATTTGTAATACATTTGATGAAATTTATAATATACAAATATTATAAATTTTATCAAATATATTACAAATTTTCATTGTCAAGTACCATATATAAATAAAATAAATATAAATAAAATAAATATAAATAAAATAAATATAAATAAAATAAATATAAATAAAATAAATATAAATAAAATAAAATAAATATAAATAAAATAAAATAAATATAAATAAAATAAAATAAATATAAATAAATATCTTCACGCAATTCCCAATACAGGGGTAGACAGAGGTCAAGTCTAGACAATTAAGACTCACCTTCCATCGAAGATATTTTCGGGACAACGTGACAGGTGGTGAGCCTGTCGCCGTCTTTTATGTCCAAACCAACGAAGAAATTCGTACATAAGTTTTTGAAAAACTTATTGGTACTGCCACCTGGGGATCGAACTCGGGTTTCTCGACTCGAAATTCCGACCACCCATCAACTCGGCTATCGTGATACCATATATAAATAAAATAAATATAAATAAAATAAATATAAATAAAATAAATATCTTCACGCAATTCCCAATACAGGGGTAGACAGAGGTCAAGTCTAGACAATTAAGACTCACCTTCCATCGAAGATATTTTCGGGACAACGTGACAGGTGGTGAGCCTGTCGCCGTCTTTTATGTCCAAACCAACGAAGAAATTCGTACATAAGTTTTTGAAAAACTTATTGGTACTGCCACCTGGGGATCGAACTCGGGTCTCTCGACTCGAAATTCCGACCACCCATCAACTCGGCTATCGTGATACCATATATAAATAAAATAAATATAAATAAATATCTTCACGCAATTCCCAATACAGGGGTAGACAGAGGTCAAGTCTAGACAATTAAGACTCACCTTCCATCGAAGATATTTTCGGGACAACGTGACAGGTGGTGAGCCTGTCGCCGTCTTTATGTCAAGCCAACGATGAAATTCGTACATAAGTTTTTGAAAACTTATTGGTACTGCCACCTGGGGATCGAACTCGGGTCTCTCGACTCGAAATTCCGACCACCATCAACTCGGCTATCGTGATACCATATATAAATAAATATCTTCACGCAATTCCCAATACAGGGGTAGACAGAGGTCAAGTCTAGACAATTAAGACTCACCTTCCATCGAAGATATTTTCGGGACAACGTGACAGGTGGTGAGCCTGTCGCCGTCTTTATGTCAAGCCAACGATGAAATTCGTACATAAGTTTTTGAAAACTTATTGGTACTGCCACCTGGGGATCGAACTCAGGTCTCTCGACTCGAAATTCCGACCACCATCAACTCGGCTATCGTGATACCATATATAAATAAATAAATATAAATAAATATCTTCACGCAATTCCCAATACAGGGGTAGACAGAGGTCAAGTCTAGACAATTAAGACTCACCTTCCATCGAAGATATTTTCAGGACAACGTGACAGGTGGTGAGCCTGTCGCCGTCTTTATGTCAAGCCAACGATGAAATTCGTACATAAGTTTTTGAAAACTTATTGGTACTGCCACCTGGGGATCGAACTCAGGTCTCTCGACTCGAAATTCCGACCACCATCAACTCGGCTATCGTAGATAGTACATATATATATATATATATATATATATATATATATATATATATATATATATATATATATATATATATATATATATATATATATATATATATATATATATGTTATTTTATATTGTTTATATACTATTCTTTTCATCGCTCACTTCGCAGAGAAAACAGAAAATAAATAAATATAAATAAATATCTTCACGCAATTCCCAATACAGGGGTAGACAGAGGTCAAGTCTAGACAATTAAGACTCACCTTCCATCGAAGATATTTTCGGGACAACGTGACAGGTGGTGAGCCTGTCGCCGTCTTTTATGTCCAAACCAACGAAGAAATTCGTACATAAGTTTTTGAAAAACTTATTGGTACTGCCACCTGGGGATCGAACTCGGGTCTCTCGACTCGAAATTCCGACCACCATCAACTCGGCTATCGTGCCTTTTAATTTTACATACATAGATATACATATATATATATATATATATATATATATATATATATATATATATATATATATATATATATATATATATATATATATATATATATATATATATATATATATATATATATATATATATATATTTATCTTCACGCACAATCCCTGACAGGGTAGCCAGAGAGAATAGATTCACAATGCAATATGCTTAATAAAATCTTACAATATGTAATATCTTATAATATGTAACAAAAAAAAAATATTAATGAATGTTTATAAATTAAGTTTGTACAAATTATCATTAATAATGTGTAAATTTTGTTTTCCCTGAATAATTAAAAATAATAAATGAATATATATTTACATAGACAAAAATATCTTCACGCTATTACTAGTACAGGGGTAAATAAAGGTCTAGACAATTAAGACTCACCTTCCATCGAAGATATTTTCAGGACAACGTGAGAGGTGATTAGTCTATCGTTAACTTTGTGCCCAAAATCAACGATGCGTTTACCTTCTTTTTTATTTTTTGTTATAGAATACGGAGGCAAACGAGCAGGTGGCTCACGTGATGGTAAGTGATTACCGCCGCCCATGAACACCCGCAATACCAGAGGCGTAGCAGATGCGTTGCTGGCCTTAGAGTGACCCCCTCCCGAATTGGGGAATGGCGGTGTGTGGGCCTCCGGTTACCTGCACTCACCAGACGAAACGAAGAAGTTTCTTAGACTTCTACTTCACGCCGGTATTCTGTGAGGTCGTGGTACTAGCCCTGTTGAGCCGGCCCATTGTACATCCATATACTTTTTATTCTTATATATTATTATTCCTTTACATATATCCTTTATTTACCGTATCCTCTTGCCGCTCAAATGCTGGATTGCGCGCACCTCTTCTAAGACTAAACTAAAATTTTAATACACATTTTAATAACATCGACTTATTTGCATAAACATCTGGTAAATTCAAAAGAATTTTGCTTAAAACTATAGAGAGAATAGATTCACAATGCAATATGCTTAATAAAATCTTACAATATGTAATATCTTATAATATGTAACAAAAAAATATATTAATGAATGTTTATAAATTAAGTTTGTACAAATTATCATTAATAATGTGTAAATTTTTGTTTTCCCTGAATAATTAAAAATAATAAATGAATATATATTTACATAGACAAAAATATCTTCACGCAATTCCCAATACAGGGTAGACAGAGGTCAAGTCTAGACAATTAAGACTCACCTTCCATCGAAGATATTTTCGGGACAACGTGACAGGTGGTGAGCCTGTCGCCGTCTTTATGTCAAGCCAACGATGAAATTCGTACATAAGTTTTTGAAAACTTATTGGTACTGCCACCTGGGGATCGAACTCAGGTCTCTCGACTCGAAATTCCGACCACCCATCAACTCGGCTATCGTGCCTTTTAATTTTACATACATAGATATACATATATAAGCATCTGTAATTTAAATACAAACATTCATATTCATCACGCAAAATGTTTGCCTCTAGCGAGATTTGAACCCGTATCTCCTCCTCCCTTAGCTACGAAGGCTGGATCACTGCCAACTATGTAATCAGTAATCTTTAACCATAGGTTAATGAAGAATTTGTTTTGCCTATAATAAAAAGTATGTCACTATTGGTTTCATAGTTACCGTAAGGAAAACACGTTGATTTTCAAAATGTTTAAATAGTTAGTAGTTTTATTTAATTGACGACAGTATCAGTTTAGGTCTCATTTTCTGTCTTTGACTGTGACCTGGTATCGATTTTCTATGCCAATCCGAATTTCCCAATTCTGGGGTATGCAGAGGTCTAAACATGAGGTCTTTTTGACCCACTTTTCACCGTAGCCTATTTGGGACAACGTGAGAGGTGATTAGTCTATCGTTAACTTTGTGCCCAAAATCAACGATGCGTTTACCTTCTTTTTTATTTTTTGTTATAGAATACGGAGGCAAACGAGCAGGTGGCTCACGTGATGGTAAGTGATTACCGCCGCCCATGAACACCCGCAATACCAGAGTCATAGCAGATGCGTTGCTGGCCTTAGGTGACCCCTCCCCCGGGTGGGAGAAGGCGGTGTGTGGGCCTCGGTTACCTGCACTCACCAGACGAAACGAAGAAGTTTGTTAGACTTCTACTTCACGCCGGTATTCTGTGAGGTCGTGGTACTAGCCAGTTGAGCCGGCCCATTGTACATCCATATACTTTTTATTCTTACATATTATTATTCCTTTACATACATCCTTTATTTACCGTATCATCTTGCCGCTCAAATACTGGATTGTGCACCTCTTCGAAGACTAAACTTATTTGCATAAACATCTGGTAAATTCAAAAATTTTGCTTAAAACTATAGAGAATAGATTCACAATGCAATATGCTTAATAAAATCTTACAATATGTAATATCTTATAATATGTAACAAAAATATTAATGAATGTTTATAAATTAAGTTTGTACAAATTATCATTAATAATGTGTAAATTTTGTTTTCCCTGAATAATTAAAAATAATAAATGTATATATTTACATAGACAAAAATATCTTCACGCTGTTACCAGTACAGGGGTAAATAAAGGTCTAGACAATTAAGTCCTTTCGACCCAACGTTCACCGAAGATATTTTTAGGAACAACGTGACAGATAGGTGGTTTTGAAAAAACACGAGCCTTCGGGATGGATCTCGGGTTTCTTGACTCGAAATCCCATCACCCGACTACTCGGCCATCGTGCCTTTTAATTTTACATACATAGATATACATATATAAGCATCTGTAATTTAAATACAAACATTCATATTCATCACGCAAAATGTTTGCCTCTAGCGAGATTTGAACCCGTATCTCCTCCTCCCTTAGCTACGAAGGCTGGATCACTGCCAACTATGTAATCGGTAATCTTTAACCATAAGTTAATGAAGAATTTGTTTTGCCTATAATAAAAAGTATGTCACTATTGGTTTTCATAGTTACCGTAAGGAAAACACGTTGATTTTCAAAATGTTTAAATAGTTAGTAGTTTTATTTAATTGACGACAGTATCAGTTTAGGTCTCATTTTCTGTCTTTGACTGTGACCTGGTATCGATTTTCTATCCCAATCCGAATTTCCCAATTCTAGGGTATGCAGAGGTCTAGACATGAGGTCTTTTCGACCCATTTTCACCGCAGCCTATTTGGGACAACGTGAGAGGTGATGAGTCTATCGTTAACTTTGTGCCCAAAATCAACGATGCGTATACCTTCTTTTTTTATTTTTTGTTATAGAATAGGGAGGCAAACGAGCAGGTGGCTCACGTGATGGTAAGTGATTACCGCCGCCCATGAACACCCGCAATACCAGAGTCATAGCAGATGCGTTGCTGGCCTTAGAGTGACCCCTCCCCCCCGAATTGGGGGAAGGCGGTGTGTGGGCCTCCGGTTACCTGCACTCACCAGACGAAACGAAGAAGTTTGTTAGACTTCTACTTCACGCCGGTATTCTGTGAGGTCGTGGTACTAGCCCGGTTGAGCCGGCCCATTGTACATCCATATACTTTTTATTCTTACATATTATTATTCCTTTACATATATCCTTTATTTACCGTATCATCTTGCCGCTCAAATACTGGATTGTGCGCACCTCTTCGAAGACTAAACTTATTTGCATAAACATCTGGTAAATTCAAAAGAATTTTGGTTAAAACTATAGAGAGAATAGATTCACAATGCAATATTCTTAATAAAATCTTACAATATGTAATATCTTATAATATCTAACAAAAAAAATATTAATGAATGTTTATAAATTAAGTTTGTACAAATTATCATTAATAATGTGTAAATTTTTGTTTTCCCTGAATAATTAAAAATAATAAATGAATATATATTTACATAGACAAAAAATATCTTCACGCTGTTACCAGTACAGGGGTAAATAAAGGTCTAGACAATTAAGTCCTTTCGACCCAACGTTCACCGAAGATATTTTTAGGAACAACGTGACAGATAGGTGGTTTTGAAAAAACACGAGCCTTCGGGATGGATCTCGGGTTTCTTGACTCGAAATCCCATCACCCGACTACTCGGCCATCGTGCCTTTTAATTTTACATACATAGATATACATATATAAGCATCTGTAATTTAAATACAAACATTCATATTCATCACGCAAAATGTTTGCCTCTCCTCCCTTAGCTACGAAGGCTGGATCACTGCCAACTATGTAATCAGTAATCTTTAACCATAGGTTAATGAAGAATTTGTTTTGCCTATAATAAAAAGTATGTTACTATTGGTTTTCATAGTTACCGTAAGGGAAAACACGTTGATTTTCCAAAAAAAAAACTGAACAATTGCTGATTCTGAAACAACTAATTTTATTTGTACGTAGTACGTGATAATTACGTCTCTGCCTAGGATTTCTTTTGGCCAATACCACACACTTAACAAATTTAGTGGACAGAAAGTAATTTAATAATTTTAGTGTTTCTGTAAAGTAAACTAATATATTTGCAGGCAGTGCGGCAGTTTGTCATTGTGCTGAGGGGTGATAAACAATCTGGAACCTTCTCCATTGTACAAATCAGATATCCACAGCCACACGTATAGTGGTTAATGTACCATAAAGTGGACTGCTAGCTTGTTTTCTTCATAATCCCATTAATAAGAGGCGACTCACTCTCTATTAACCGCAATGCCAGATCCCTCCGCAGCAATGCTAACAACAACTTTACAATGCATGAATGAACATCAAACTTTCATTTAAATAATGTTTTAGGAGTTGTGAAACATAATAGTATCATTTTATAGTGCGGTTTTCTTATTTCTTTGAAACAAATCATTTGCAATAGTAATGGTAACTTGTTGATATACAATGTAGAGATGAATTAACGGTTTACAAATTTGTCTAACATTTCTCACGGAATACCCCACCGCATAATGTTCGAAGATATTCCTAGAATTATTAACTAAGATCTGACATAACAAACACGAAGTTTCAGTTGCGAGAGATTAGGGTTACCTACAGCTTCCGGTCCGTAACCCTCGGTTCAATGTCCTGATCCATTATACTATCCAACTTCTTATTAAAATAGTTATGTTCTGAGGGACCCGTAAAACAGATGAAGAAATCAATATTGGTATAACTATATTGATATAATAATAGAAAATAAGATCTAAATGTTTTATCTATATAAATATGGAAGATAAATATAGAAGACAAAGAAGTATTGTGACCGTATACATAATTACGAAGGGACACACAATAAAAATTACTGTGTGATTCGGAAGTGAACCTTTTTTGGAAATGTAAGCTTATTTAAAAATCTTGCAAATATTAAATTTACAACGTCGTATATATTTACATGTGCAATATTATTCATATTTATACAAATGATATTGCTGAATCAGGTAAGTGGCGTAAATTGAGGGTAAATATATCTTTGAAAGGAGACTACATATTTGTTCCATTTGCCGTAGAGACGATCGGTTAGTGGAGTCTCGGAGCATTTCGGTGCAGTTATTAAAGGAATTGTATCCGCGGCTGGTCGTAGCCGCTGGTGACAAGAGGGCTAGTTCTTTTCTCGCTCAACGGTTACGTCTAGACATTCAAAGTGGAAATGCAGCCAGCGTTGTTAGTACCATGCCCCGAGGATTAGGGCTCTACGATTGTAGTAGTTTCTAGTTAATAAGTATTGTAAATATTAACATGATTTTGTTTCTGTAAATAAAGCATTAATAAAAAATTTAAGTATTTATTTATGTAAATGTATGTCTATGTTAAAATAGTGTATGTTCGCCTTGGACATTAAGACGGCGATAGGACTAACTCTAGGCAAGTTGTGCCATTATTTTACACTTTGGTTCGGTGAAATGTGGGTCAAAAGGACTTAATCATCTATATCTCCGTCTACCCCAAAATACGCAAACGTTAAAACATTAACACTTAAAGCAGAGCTTACATACAAAACAAATTCAATCGATCAGCTGTGCTTCTACGTTAACCCTTTTGCGGGCGCGGTCGCTTCCGTCTGACTCTCATTTTAATGTTTCACCCACTCATACGATATTAAAGATCACTATCTCAGGAAGGTGCGCTGTAGTTTCTTCGTTATCATTAAACCCTTTAGATATCCCTTACTAAAGTGAAATGCTTTGTCTGCAGTTTTATAACCAATTCTATTGCTGTCTGAAGTGGAAAATAATATAGCTAATGAAACGTGTTTTAGTTATGCAATATTCCGTGTTTCCTTTTAATTTTTACATCAGTCATATTATTTTATAATGTTTCTTTAATATATTACATATATACAACACATCGTCATAGGACTGCCTGATACGTGTCTATGCTACCTTTTTGTCAATAATAGTTATAATTTGTATACTAACCTACTTTTGAACGAGCACTATTTCATTCATTGTTTTAATGGTTACAGTTAAAACAATGAATGAAGTAGTGATCTTTAAAACTGTGAGGTTAATTAAATCGTGTTGATGAAGAAATGCTTTTTGGACAAAATAATGCTTATTAAATGGTTCTGAAGCATTCATCGTGTTAGTACCTCAGTATTTCTGCCCCAAAATAGTAGTGTAATAATATTTATTTAGGTAATTTTTAAATAATTACATACAATTATATATTTAATCGTATTTGAAAACGGTGTAACTTTGATATTAGCTGTGTTGCACATGTTCTACGATGATTTCGATCATTGAAATTAACGATACGATACGATAATTAAATTAACAAACAAATATATATATATATATATATATATATATATATATATATATATATATATATATATATATATATATATATATATATATATATATATATATATATATATATATATATATATATATATATATATATATATATATATATATATATATATATATATATGTATATATATATATATATATGTATATATATATATGTATATATATATATGTATATATATATATGTATATATATATATACATATATATATATACATATATATATATATGTATATATATATATGTATATATATATATGTATATATATATATGTATATATATATATATGTATATATATATATACATATATATATATATATATATGTATATATATATATACATATATATATATATATGTATATATATATATGTATATATATATATATGTATATATATATATGTATATATATATATACATATATATATATATGTATATATATATATGTATATATATATATATGTATATATATATATGTATATATATATATACATATATATATATACATATATATATATACATATATATATATACATATATATATATATATATATATATACATATATATATATATTAATATTATAATAAATAATTTAAATATCTAGTCTAGACAATTAAGTCTCTTCGATCCACCCTTCACCGAAGATCTTTTGAGACAACGTGACAGGCGACGCCGGCGGCTGGCCGGCATTATGTCCAAGCCAACGATATGAATCGTACACACGTTTTTGAAAAAGACCATTGGTTGGACCACCACGAGCCTGATACCTGGGGATCAAACTCGGGTCTCTCGACTCGAATTCCCACGATCACCCAACCACTCGGTTGTCGTGACTATCATATAAATAATATTTTTTTTTTCAAAAACTTATGCACAAATTATATATCCCAAAACTATCTTCGGTGGAAAGCGATCTATATATATATATATATATATATATATATATATATATATATATATATATATATATATATATATATATATATATATGTATATATATATATATATATATATATATATATATATATATATATATATATATATATATATATATATATATATATATATATATATATATATATATATATATATATATATATATATATATATATATATATATATATATATATATATATATATATATATATATATATATATATATATATATATATATATATATATATATATATATATATATATATATATATATATATATATATATATATATATATATATATATATATATATATATATATATATATATATATATATATATATATATATATATATATATATATATATATATATATATATATATATATATACATATATATATATATATATATATATACATATATATATATATAGGTACATATATAAAAATAATAAGTGAACATCTTCACGCACAGAACAGATTGACAAGCGTCGTGATCCTTACATGCCTTTCTTGCTTTTTTAAAATTCATCACCTTCTTCACACACGCACGTCTACGTATCCAAGCATCCTTGCTCCTCCTTCCTTCGAGCAATTTGCTCACATGGTCTTCAAAAGTATATGAAATATTAACATTCATCACAACAAAAATAGTTTGTTAAAAACGTAATTAAATCCAAAAATCATTTTATTTAAAAATACAATACTGCTAATATCAGCGTAATTTTTAATATCAAAGGTCTAAAATATGCCATTTACATATATAAATACACTTTATACGGACTGTAAAAGTTCTTAGGGTCTTTTCCATACTCACCAAATTTAACCAGCAGATTTGCGATGGAATTACCAGACATTTTATACCTTAGACATTAATGTCCAGACATGGTTAGCCCGTTATCTCGTGGTAGCGAATAAAATTTTTACGGCTTTTTCTTTAAAAGAAGGAGGAAAGGAGATGATTATTCATATACCGTTAGTACGCGGTAAACATACATAACAGCCAATGAATGTCCACCGCAGGACATAGGCCTCCTGTAGGCCTAAGTGAGAGTTTTTCATTATCGCAACGCTTGTGAATCGTATTGACGGTGGCAGTACCGCACACTGCACCTTAGGCACTGCTCCCCGTGACGTATTTTTCAAGATGTTTATCCCCCATCCTATCGGTAGCGGATAGAATTTAAGCATTTCCAATAGTCACATGTTACACCCACGAGAAGAAAGGGCCACCTTTTTCTTCCCGTGGGCCATTCCCAATACAAGGGACGATAGTGGATTAGTCTAGACAATTAAGTCCTTTCCACCCACCTTTCTCCGAAGTAATTTTTTGAGACATATACTTTGTAAATTAATTTATAATAAATATATACTAAGTAAGTAGATGCAACACATCTTAAAGTTATAAATTAAAGTTGAATGCAATTTAAAAAAGACTCTTTCAAAAACCTATTGTAGTACAAAGTTAGATTGCCGCTAGCTGGATGGAATTATCGAATGAACCACGTCCGGTTCTGTAACTTCAAATTGCTTTCTCCATTTACTGGTGGTTTAAAATATTTTCCTATGCGATTTATCAACTTTAAATTTCAACTTTTATCTTTTTTTCAATATTTGTGTTCTTCATTGCGTTCACATGGAACAGTTAATGGCAGTAGTAGAGTAGCAGGCTGGACTGGCGCGAAATACATTTATGCGAAAAGCATAAATATGTCATATATAATACAATTCAACAGAAAAATGTCGCCAGACACGTGCTCGAGAGTCTTACAGTGGACAGTAGAACAGTGCATATAGCTAACATTATTATAATACATTTTAACTTTTGTTATGATTAGACTAAAGCACTAATTTAAACAAAATAATATACTAAAAGTTAACATAAAATATAAACGAACAAATCAAAAATTTTAATACAAACTAATAAAAAAACAATAAAATGCTCACAGACTGCCTTGGAATTTACGTTTAAATAAACTTATCGTAGCACAGTCAATTCTAATAATAATAATAGATATAAATAATAATAACAGATATATAATGATCTTTTTACTAATTACGAAGTACCTGACGTAAAAAAGAACTGTTAACAAAAAAAATATTATGCTGAAACCAAGTCGGTTTAGGAGCGTCAAACGTAAATCTGCTTTAGTAATTTTAATTAAAATCACATAATTTTACTGTCAACGTTACAAACTCCGCAAACGCGAACAAAGGTTACGTTAATAACAGTTTTCATTTGCGCTTAAGTGATTGTGAAAGTTTTACAAGCCGCATGGAGTTTGAAGATGCAGGAGCTCGCTGTATTGCGCAAGTTGTGATTGCATCCTCCAGAAGTTGAAGCTCGCATTCGATACCTTTTGTGTTTTCGCCGGTGCTTTTGTGTACAAAGGACTGTCTTAACAACGTTATACGAGATAGAGTTATTATTATATCCTTACGCATCAATCCTGATAACGTATCCGGCGAAAATAAATCTTGCGATGCCACAATCTTTACAATTTCCATCTAATTAATCAAATTGAATCGAGTAAATTTGAATAAATTTGCATTTTAGATATGAAATTATATACTAAATATGTGCGGTTACTGCTAAAGTATGTGCGTCCCTCTTTTTGGGTGTTGTAAGATGCACATAGTAGCCTGGCATATTATTTTTTATTTTAGGAAAACATTTTAAACGTCTGTTTTATGAAAACAACAAAATAAGAAATATTGAATATATAACTTATATAAAGATAGTCTGCACTATGCATTTATTAATACATAAAGCAGTGGCCACCATAAATATCAAATTCCTGGCATGGAAATAAATAAATATGAATTTCAATTGTTCAACGGCAAAGCCCTAAAGAGCAAAAATAGAAGTAACAATGGAGTTCCAATAATATTACTTCTTACTCTTCTTGTGAAGAAACAGCCTGTCTTTCTTATATCTGAAAAAAATCCTGGCGTATGGAGGGCGTCCCGCCCTCAAGGACTGGTGAGGTCGGGTTCGCACCTAATAGCATTCCGTCATAGTTTAGCTGGACGACTTTCGTGAAAAAGTAGCGTGCACACCGGTTTTTATGGTATCAAAAGCTTGGAGGTCCCGGTTTCGATTCCCGTTCGGGTCAATGTAGTTTTTTTCCCTTTCTCTACTTTCTTATACAAACATTTTTCTCGGGTCAGGGTGTTTGTGGTTGTGGTATGGAATTAGAAACAACAAAGATTGTCTCTGATTCCATAATACAAGTATGTTTAGCTGGTTAATTGAGATGAGTACAATGTATGTGATGCTGTCCTTATCTATGTATGTATCTTTGTATGAATGTTTAGCTCCTAATTCAGTTTGATACAATTACATTAATACTCCCGACTAACTTAAACAATTTAAATTGCTATTAACTGATTCAAATCGTCATTAACCGCAGGTATGTGACAGCAATTTAATTAACAGTGTACGTATATGTAATAAGATTATGTCGTAAAGCCATATTAACTAAGACCTCGTCATGTCAGACATTCTGTACCGATGACAAAATGCGTCGCTAAAGGCAAAAGCGATAATCTCACCCGTCTCAGACCTGAGTTAGACACCTTCGTGAGACTAACGAAGTTCTTCTAATCCCACCTCCGGCTCCTCTCAGCCCTCTCGCCTCCACTGTAATCGAGTTATTGCTTTGCATCTCGTGTCTTACGCGATCTTCACTTACTAATGGTATATAGTCAGCTTCAGAACCAAAATAGATTAATTATGGCGTTGTATTACTTAGATTTCCCTTAAGTATTTTTTGGTAATATAAATAAGATACTTTTCAGAATTTATAAAGGTACTTTTAAACTATGTTTATGCATGTGTGTTATTTTCATGCATGATTTTTGTTACATAACATGCTTACTTACATAACGGTCTATTAAAGTCCAATGCGGGACATAGGCCTCTCCCTAGGGACGATTTGCCACAATCGTGGCGATTGGCAAGCGGATTGGTGATCGCAGTATCAGACACCTCGCACCTTAGACGGTGCTGCCCATCTTCAGTCTGATTATTATGGTCTAATATTTTTAGAGGTGGTTATCCCGCCATCTATTGATTGCCATAACGATGTTCAAGGCAGTGTTCATTAGTCACCTCTTACGACACCCGCGGGAAGAAAGGGAGTGGCAATATTCTTACACCGTTACCACACGGTTTTTTATTATTGTCTTAATTTTTAATTTTTTATCTTCACACATTTACCACAACTGTGATAGTCAGAGGGGTCTTTTCAATCCTAATCTCAATCCTAGTCCGTTTAGTCCATATTTTACTGCACCTTTTTTGGTACAACTTAAGATAGTGACACAGACGTTAACGTTGTATCCGATGAACCAATAAAATTACTTCATAAGTTAAAAAAATAAGCTCAGTGGTCCAAGCCATCGCTGTTTTGATTTAATTATAGGAGATTTTATTTTAATTATAGGAGCACAAAATAGATAGAAAATTAATAAAAAGTAATATTGCATTTTACTTAAAACTTACAAAAAAACTCCTGAAATTATATTATAAAATACTAAAACTATTTTTCATTACGTGTGAGCATCAAAAGCAAAACTTTTTTTTGTTTCACTTGTTTCACTATTTTAAATTGTGTATTAAATCCAAACATTTACCTAGTGCATCCTTTTACCATTCCTGGCTTAATAATGAAAATCATTACTTATAATAAATAGATTTCAAGATAAGACGGCATGTCGCCACTCTGCACTGGCCGTTGACATCCTTTATTACGTAACGGCATAACCAACGATTTCTATCATTTTATATTTATTAAAATTTATGCCACACAAAATAAAGTCTATAAATTTAGATGTCTTCTTTGTCAATTTTCATAATTAACTAAAAAAATGCGTATTTATTCCACAATAATACGTCACAATTTAGACTTAATTTTTTTAAATTAATATGCGTTAAGCGCAATAAAAATGAATGAAAATAAGCATCCGTTAGAAAACTGCCTTAGTATACCCCGTTGGGGATAAGGCGTGAAAAATAAAAAAAATCACAATACATTTGTTGGACTGTACCATTTGATATACTCTCCATTATAAAATTGCAATAAAATTTGGTAGATGCTGAAGATAATTATAAAACTGTAAAGGAGTAGGTTCAAACAACCCTTTCAAGTAACCCTTTGCTTCGAAGGTAGCGCCACCATGAACCAGGTTGCCAAGCCTTCAGAAATCAATAAACGAGAATCTCCTTTGCACGAGGTTTGCCTACATGGTTGAAATATTTCCTTGTTTTGTATTTAAATCTAAAAGCTTTAACTTTTACACTTACAGATCTCTAAGGTAAGGTCGTCATTACCGATTGGAAATCGCCATTACCGATCTCTATGATCGGTAATGGCTATTTCAGATTCCAGTTCGCAAAAAACACTTTCAGGAAATAAATTTTTCTTCTAGCGGATTGGTTTTTGATATGATTTTCATAGATTTTACATTAAAATTATTAAATTTCTATTAAAATGATGAAAACATTATAACAATAAAAACATATTAACAATTAAAACACGTAATAAGAGCAAATATTCTGGCATGAAGCCCGGGAGGGCGGGCTAATGGCGTCAAGCACGCGAGTTTCTCTCCACTCCTACAAAATGCAATTGGTCACCGAGCGCTGGATTTATTTTATTTATTTCTTCGTATTCATTCACAAACTAGCGACAATTTATCAAAAACATTATAAAAAAACTTGATATAAATATTTCTACTCATAGCCAATTAAATTAAGACATTTTGTTTGTGGCCATAAAACCTAGAATATTTTATTAAATTAAAAGAATAAAGGAAATGAAATATTTATCTTTAAATTTTCTTTACTTAGTCTGTAGCCGCAGCTAAATTGCAGTAATGTATCGTGTTTCCATCACAATTGCCATCTAACAAGTCATTAACAGCTCACGAATTTTAGTAGGCTACGTGACTAAATAGCTAGAAATAGAAAAGCAACATACGGTGGGGTTGTCATTATCGTCACGATTGGCAATCGGGTTGTCGATCGATTACTAAGCAATTCACACCTATAACACTGCCCCTCGATCGATCGATCGATCGATTTGGCTGAACTTTAGTATTTTTCGGGGTGGTTATTCCGCCATCAGTCCCTTCCTTAATTAATTAGCTCTTATGACACCCACGGTAAGAAAAAATGTGGTATATTCTTACGCCGTAACTACACAGCAAAGCTAAACTGGACTAAGCCAATATATTATGAAAATATTACTACGGAATCTATTAACACTATAAATATTAAGGTACATTATAAGGCCAAGATACTTTTTTTTTTACTTGTGTTCATTGTTTTCAGTTTGTCGTTCATTGCTTGCAGCAGCATTTATTGTCTTCACGGGTAAAACAAATTGCAGCAATTTCGATCCTACAATTTTGGTTACTAATTTTTTTTTTATTTAGATAAATATTACCTTAATATTTTTACTTGCATCTATTTACTTCCTAAAACCTTGCATATGCCTTACGAGACTACGACTTTATATCTCTCATTAAGTGGTCTCACGATGTTGGTTTAGTTTTAAACGATAAAAACTAAAATAATGTATATCAGCTGTTCTCATAACCGTGCTACAACAGTGCCTAATCTCATAGCACACTCACACTCATGCTTACATTCATGTCAAATAAAATCTATGTGCTATTGTCCGTCAATAGTTTATACGGACAACCATAGGTACCTAGGTCTCATAATTGATAGCCGACTAAATTGGAAAAAGCATATAAGTAACGTCTGTGACCGGCTAAAATCAATTATGACAAAATTTGTACTAATTAAAAACAAAATCGACTTTCCAATTAAATTATTATTATATAAAGCTTTAGTTTAATCAATAACTTCGTACGGTTTCAGTAGCTATGGATTCACATTCAAAACATACATAGACAAAATTTTTCAACATCAATTAAGGTTTTTAAAGATAATCGTCCCTCCTAAAGTAAAAAATAAATATAAAAATAACTACCATATGTTGTTCGCGTATTGTAAAATAATCCCAATCCATGACAAAATCCATCAAAAATATGTGCTCTTAAAAGAACAGTTTTTTAACAAAGACCTGCAAACTCTAATATCACATAGCAAAGGTACTCGCGCTATCTCTAATAAAAAATTATATGTGCCTGTGTATAATAAGAATAACTATGGAAAACGCACACTCGAATTTATGATTCCAAAATTAATAAACGAATTACCACCCGCATTACGTTACGAAATAAACCCAAACAACATCAAATCTAAATTAACTAACTACTACTTAGCTTTGCTACATGATAATTATATGAAATAATTGATAATAATGTTGACACACCCGTAGGACACTCGAACGCATTTGTTTCTTTTTCTTTTTTTATGTGCTCGTCATTGTTATAACGACAAAAACATTCGCACCTAATCTACCCTCACTCTAAAAATTCCTATATCATGTTCGTAATTATTAATGTAAACTATCTGGTTTATAATAAGTAAACTGCTAAATAATGTTATCTGTATGGACGAACTCCATTGTACAAAAAAAAAAAACCACTTGGTTTTATAGTACAGTGTATTGTTGTTTTCATTTGTAATTGTTTTTTTTCTGAATATAAATAAATAAAAAAATACTTTTGTAACGTAGTTTACTTATCATCGACCAATCGTCACAGTCATACCGGCAGAGGAAACATCGAATATAACTATTACTGAAGTCACAGAGAGAGAGAGAGAAAATATTTAAATTGTGGCCACTTGATATTAATATCGAATTTTTATATCAAATGTAAATAAATGTTTATAAAATAAAGTTACCATTTTCTGTAAGAAATTCGTAATACTTCATTTTTACATTAGGCTATATTTAATTTCTGTAATAATATTATCTTTTATGCATATTACTTGTACACACACGATGTTTCACATCTGCCAGGCGTCTCATGACGGCTCTCATTTTTCTTTGCTAGTTGACTTCGATCACAGTATTTGAAATGTAACCAACAATTTAACAAAATAATCTTTATTTTTAATATCAGGAGTCCACTGCTAAATATAGACCTCTCCCAAAGGATACAAAAACGAACGACTATAACCGTTATCGTTATAGACGTCCGTTTTTGTATAGACGTTCGATTTTCATATCTAATATTTCTATAGATAGACATTTTTATGGAAAATTGGAAATTATTTTTAAAATACCTTTTCGTTTTCGCCTGCTACGAGACTCATTAAAGAGATTCAGAAGTGAAAAAAATTATCGAGCTATAATTTTGGATATTTTGTAGTTTAGTATCATATTACTTATGATAAATTTATAAAATATTAATGTTACCAAAGGCTAATTCAATCGCTATGTCAAATTGATAGTCCAACCGAAAATTGCTTTCAAGCAATCAGGTGCGCGGTTAAATTTGTGTAGCTTTCATATAAAGTGCATTCACTGTTCAACGTTGCTTCAAAATTCAGTTATAATTTCTCTATTTTAGCGTTACAGTGGCGTTCGGGCTAGCATATCAAACAGAAGGGACAAACAAACCCGGTATTGTGCTCTACTCGAAGAGTGCTCTCGTTGTGCTGCTTGGGACTCAGTGCAAGTTACAAGAGTCTGCCAATAACATAACATGTCACTTAGTAATTCTGTGCTTGAATATAAAGGGAAATGTTTGATATAGGCCATGGCAACCTATCTGTGGCGGTATAACTATTGCCAAAAACAAAATCAAATCAATATAATCAAATATAGCACAAAATTACCAATCGGTGACGTGTAAGAAGTTGGGGTGCATCTAATGTGAGAGATATTTGATAATACGAGAATGTTCGCTAAATTATTTCCCGATCGTGACAATTAAGGAAAATTCTCCTTATGGTAGAGGCTTACAGGACTACGTCCTGCAATAGTGACTGGCCGTTAAGAAATTAAGTTATAAAAAGATATGAAACAAAATTTATATTTTCATGATGTTTTCATGATATCCCCACCTCTGATTACGAGTCCCATCGGGACATTGTGGAAAACGCTTTTACTAAATTTTAACGGGTTTTGATGTTTCTGGTACCTTCGTTGTTTCTGATTCCAGAACATGAGTGCTTTTCCTACTTACTTTGGGATTAGAGCAATGCATGTGATATTATCGCAATCTGTCTTTGTGTGTATTTTAACTTCATTTTTACATTGTATTATGTTATATTATATTATTTTATATTTAAATCAATATAGAGAATTAAAGATTTTATCTAGCAGTTGTTGATCATAAATTTTGTGATATTATAATTGACAATTAAGCTTAACAAAGTAATACTTAAGCAGCATTAATCACATTATCATTTACTTGGAACAAAATGAGAGATTGGGATATGAAATATCGCCCAAGGGTGTACGAACTATTGTTTTTAGCGGACGGTGTATTAAAGTAGGACTCAAGACTTCAAAATTCAATATGGGTTTTTATTTCTGGCTTTTTAATAAGTTTGGGTCTAAAACGACCCAAACTTGTTAAAACTTTTACTAAATTTTATCGGGTTTTGATGTTTCTGGTACCTTCGTTGTTTCTGATTCCAGAACATGAGTGCTTTTACTACTTACTTTGGGATTAGAGCAATGCATGTGATATTATCGCAATCTGTCTTTGTGTGTATTTTAACTTCATTTTACATTGTATTATGTTATATTATATTATTTTATATTTAAATCAATATAGAGAATTAAAGATTTTATCTAGCAGTTGTTGATCATAAATTTTGTGATATTATAATTGACAATTAAGCTTAACAAATATTACTTAAGCAGCATTAATCACATTATCATTTACTTGGAACAAAATGAGAGATTGGGATATGAAATATCGCCCAAGGGTGTACGAACTATTGTTTTTAGCGGACGGTGTATTAAAGTAGGACTCAAGACTTCAAAATTCAATATGGGTTTTTATTTCTGGCTTTTTAATAAGTTTGGGTCGTTTTATTTTATAATCATATGTATTCGTTATAATTATCAACTTTGAAAGAATGTTTTCTCTGATTGTAGAAAAATATAAATGTTTGTCTTCATCACCACCGGCCCGTGGTACACCCCGCTTGTTAACAAACTGAACTCTAACGACTGAAAGTAACCGTGAGATTTACGAGCCGTTCTATCTTAGTCCTCTGTAATCGTTTTCCATTGAGGTTTTTTGTCGATGGACTGTGAGGTCATTTTTCACGACTCACTTCTATGAAAAATAAACAAATAGCAAAGAATTTCTTAAAAGCATCTAGATATATTCCAATTCCTCAAAGGTGACAACGCATTTGCTACTTATTTGAATCAGAGTTAGGCGCAGATGTACTCGTATAAGGTTCCCCGAACAGGATCACACTCCTTGTTGTGGTGGTAGGCCTTAGTAACCACGGCTTGGACATCAACGGCAAATCAAAAGGAACCTACATGCTAAGGTGGTTATCCCGCCATATATTCATTGTAATTTTATTGGCACTCAAGTCTACTAACTCTCACACGAAGAAAATTGATGGTAGATTACTAATAACAAGAAACGGTATATGTACATGGTACAATTGACTGATTACAAAATATAATACCTGTATATATGTACATATGTTAAAATTGATCTAAAGATGTTTTCCAGACAAATTCACGAAATAATATACATTATCGAAAACTACTAGTTCAAATAAAGTATTAACGTAATAATTTTAAAGAATAAGTGAAAAGTGTTTAAATTAGCGATTAGGTCCATTGAATATAACAGCGTTCACGGCAAACCGTTTACGGGCATAATAATCATTAAAATGTATTCCCATTTTATTCGGGCTCCAATTCGGGACCTCTGCGATTATGATCTGTATCCTTTTTTTAGGGTACCGTTATTATTTCCAAAAACAGACAAAATTTTTTATTAAAATTTTACATAAATCTATTATTATTATTATTATTATTATTATTATTATTATTATTATTATTATTATTATTATTATTATTATTATTATTATTATTATTATTATTATTATTATTATTATTATTATTATTATTATTATTATTATTATTATTATTATTATTATTATTATTATTATTATTATTATTATTATTATTATTATTATTATTATTATTATTATTATTATTATTATTATTATTATTATTATTATTATTATTATTATTATTATTATTATTATTATTATTATTATTATTATTATTATTATTATTATTATTATTATTATTATTATTATTATTATTATTATTATTATTATTATTATTATTATTATTATTATTATTATTATTATTATTATTATTATTATTATTATTATTATTATTATTATTATTATTATTATTATTATTATTATTATTATTATTATTATTATTATTATTATTATTATTATTATTATTATTATTATTATTATTATTATTATTATTATTATTATTATTATTATTATTATTATTATTATTATTATTATTATTATTATTATTATTATTATTATTATTATTATTATTATTATTATTATTATTATTATTATTATTATTATTATTATTATTATTATTATTATTATTATTATTATTATTATTATTATTATTATTATTATTATTATTATTATTATTATTATTATTATTATTATTATTATTATTATTATTATTATTATTATTATTATTATTATTATTATTATTATTATTATTATTATTATTATTATTATTATTATTATTATTATTATTATTATTATTATTATTATTATTATTATTATTATTATTATTATTATTATTATTATTATTATTATTATTATTATTATTATTATTATTATTATTATTATTATTATTATTATTATTATTATTATTATTATTATTATTATTATTATTATTATTATTATTATTATTATTATTATTATTATTATTATTATTATTATTATTATTATTATTATTATTATTATTATTATTATTATTATTATTATTATTATTATTATTATTATTATTATTATTATTATTATTATTATTATTATTATTATTATTATTATTATTATTATTATTATTATTATTATTATTATTATTATTATTATTATTATTATTATTATTATTATTATTATTATTATTATTATTATTATTATTATTATTATTATTATTATTATTATTATTATTATTATTATTATTATTATTATTATTATTATTATTATTATTATTATTATTATTATTATTATTATTATTATTATTATTATTATTATTATTATTATTATTATTATTATTATTATTATTATTATTATTATTATTATTATTATTATTATTATTATTATTATTATTATTATTATTATTATTATTATTATTATTATTATTATTATTATTATTATTATTATTATTATTATTATTATTATTATTATTATTATTATTATTATTATTATTATTATTATTATTATTATTATTATTATTATTATTATTATTATTATTATTATTATTATTATTATTATTATTATTATTATTATTATTATTATTATTATTATTATTATTATTATTATTATTATTATTATTATTATTATTATTATTATTATTATTATTATTATTATTATTATTATTATTATTATTATTATTATTATTATTATTATTATTATTATTATTATTATTATTATTATTATTATTATTATTATTATTATTATTATTATTATTATTATTATTATTATTATTATTATTATTATTATTATTATTATTATTATTATTATTATTATTATTATTATTATTATTATTATTATTATTATTATTATTATTATTATTATTATTATTATTATTATTATTATTATTATTATTATTATTATTATTATTATTATTATTATTATTATTATTATTATTATTATTATTATTATTATTATTATTATTATTATTATTATTATTATTATTATTATTATTATTATTATTATTATTATTATTATTATTATTGGCTTTTTGTATTTTCATTTGTATTTTCGATTTGTCGCAAGCACTCGATCCTTTTTTAATTTCCCATATTCAAAGTAACGGACTACTTAAAAAATCATATTCTGAGTAATACACAAGTGAACAGATTCGAAAATGCATTTTTTTGTCTTTGTTCAAAAAAATAAAAGTTGTTTCAAACTGAGAATCAGTTTTTCTAATTAAGCAAGTTAACCTGCTTTTAAGCCTGCGGTCAAGATTAAATAATAATGCAAACACAAAATCATTTTTCTACCGGCTGAAACATTTTCAATGTATCAATAAGTATGTTATATGAACAAATTAATAAGATCCGGAACCCTGCATGAAATACTAAATCCACGTTTACATTGTTTTATTTTAAAATACATATACGAATATAGGGAAAGGTAAAATAAAACAACTCGTGCTGTAACGTGTAATTTTTGGAAATAGCTATTCGATACGAATCAAATCATTTTAGGAGCAAAAAATACTATACCTTCCTTTATCAAATTGCAACAGGGGCGGGCACATATATATATATATATATATATATATATATATATATATATATATATATATATATATATATATATATATATATATATATATATATATATATATATGTACGTAATTAATTACTTTTTTTTTCAATAGTGCTGTGACTATCGTAATGAAATATTAATTCTATGATTTAATAGACTCTGGCCTACTTCCTATGCCCCGTACAGATTGGCTTCATGGAAATAAGTGGCACTTGAATCGATCTCTACTTAGCCAACTTTCCTCATAATTTTTATTAGACAGGAACATCGTAGTGAAAGCAATAAATGTTCAAAAAATGAAAACTATGAGAAATGTTGAATTACTCTAAGGATGCATGTTTCGCTGGTGTTTGATTAATGACTTTTCTTTGCATCTTAGGTTATAAACATACTCGCACACTTGTGCATTAATTGCTTGCAGGTCGAGTGTAAAAAGTGCACACATGAAGGCGAAGGTGGCGTGGCGTGTGGGGGCCACACCCACGTCGACGCCTGCTCATTTTAAATTGTAATTACAATTTATTATTGTGTCTCTGTGCCGCCTTCGGTGCGTCCGCCATTTTATCGAACACTACAGTTATGTTATTTAATTTCAGTTTATTCCATATTCAAATTGTGTAGACGAAGGATGTTGACATGCTCTTGTTAATAATTCTAATGGAAACCTGTCATAAGCAACACGGTTGAATAATTCCATGTTCTAAAAAAACTACACGCCATTCCCTGTACTGGGGTAGAGAGAGGTCTAGACAATTAAGTCTTTTTGACCCATCTTTGTCTGAAGACAATTTTTTGTTCCGTAACAGGTGGTGAGCTTGACGCCGTCTTTATGCCCAATCCAACGATATAAATTGTACTTAAGTTTTGAAAAAGCTCATTTGTAGGAGCCTATATCACCTCGAGTTCGAACTCGGTTCTTGCGCTTCAAATTCTGATAACCCAACCACTCGGCTTTTGTGAGTCAATGCCCTCTATTAATAGACTTTTAAAATATTATATTATAATCTTATTTAAATAAAAATTGTTTGTTTAAAAAATAATTTGCAAAATATGTCTATAAATGTAATTATAGTCTGTTTAATAAATAATGTTTTATAAGAGAAAAGTAATATTTTTATCAGAGATTACAAATAAACAAATTTACAGGTATTAAGCGTCCTACTTTGTCTAGGGCTTCTCTATGTCCGGATTCCTTCCGCTAAAAGTGTAATAACTTTTTTTTTTAAATATCTTCACGCCATACCCAATACAGGGGTAGACAGAGGTCTAGACAATTAAGTCTCACCTTCCACCGAAGATATTTTCGGGACAACGTTACAGGTGGTGAGGCCGTTGCCGTCTTTATGTCCATGCCAACGATATAATTCGTACATAAGTTTTTGAAAAACCCATTAATACGAGCCTGCCACCTGGGGAACTCGGGTTTATTGACTCGAAATTCCGACCACCCTACCACTCGGCTATCGTGACTTTTATATAACTATGGCGTTCGATATGATTAAGAGTCATTGTATTTTCATTCATTTCATTCATTGCAAGTCATTGTATTTTCTATCTTAAAATTTATAAATACTAATTACACTTCTCTGTTGTCAGGTATGATGTATCTACTTCCACACCTTCTTCCATTGAAGATGGTTACCTGTGTCCATGAATTGTTCTAGCCACACAGATAAATTGTATTCTCATTTACGCTCATTTATTCGCGCAAATTATTTGATCATGATAAAAATCATTTATTTTCTATTATCTTTTTAAGGACTTGATAAGGTATTACCATTTGGCGTGGCCATGTAGTACTACTGGCAACAATTTATAGTCTAAGCATAACGTATCGAATGAACCAGCGTTCTTCTTTACAAATTTTGTATTCTAGTACTCCTCAGTCTGCGACGATCTCCACGACCTAGGAATTTAATGAAATAGATCAGTTATCGGCCTAAGAATATACCATCTCTTCCTTCCCGTGAATGTCGGTAGGGGAGATTATAAATTTTTTTTTTGGATTTTCATTAGACGTTTACCGGCCGTTAAATAAATAAAAAAGGTATGGAGTTACGAAATTAAATAAATAAATATTCACGCATTGCCCTTGACGGGGTAGCCAGATTGAACAGATCACCAAGTGTCACGATCCTCCGTTACCTCTTTCGCTCGAGATTCTTTACCTCGAGATTACCTTTTTCGCTTGTTACAAATTCATAATTTTTTTCATATTTCACTCTTCGAGAAATTTTCTCTCATGTTCTTCGAAAGTTACGCTCGGCCTACCTCGACCCCTTTTAATGTTAACTTTCGCACTATATATTTTCTTCAGGTTTTCACTTCTTCGCTCAATATACCCAAAGAAGGCACGCCCCTATCTATTTTGGTGATAAGATCATCTTTCAAACTAGCCATAATGCGAATTTATTCGTTTCGTTTTCGGTCGGCCAAGGTTGCCTCACAATTTATATATCTACTGCGTTCAACTTGCTTTAAAGCTTCTTTTGGCTTTAGGATACGCAGCCATATAACAAATTCGAACTGAAACTGCGTTACGTAATGTATAGCAAGGCGTGCACTTTTCTCTACAATGCCTGCCTTTTCACTAGCCCGCTAGGGCAACGCTGATTTTGTTCCCAGCAGCAACACACCTGTCCACATCTTCCATGTCGCCTAAAAACGCTCCCCAAGGATATAATTTCATTTACCTGTTCCGATGTCATCTCGGTTTTCATAATCAAATTAAATTGTTTTGTCTTTGAACACAAATGTAATGCAAATAACTACAATTGGCTGCTTTGATGAAAAAGGGTTAAGATGTTTATGTAACTAAGTGCAGCCTGTAATACCAAGGAAATCGCCTTTCGCTTCGATTTTATAATTGAAATGAATAAAGATTAAGAAGACAGAATAACAAACCCGCGAATCCTTTAATTAAAATACAAGGAGATGAAATCACTGCTTATTTGATTGTATTCCTAAACTTTTCCTATACCATTAAAGTGGTTGACATATAATTGGTTTTATAAGCATTTTAATTACATATTAACCTGATAACCGAGTTAGTAGAAACTATTATATGACTGTGAATAGCCTCCGAAGCTAACGATTGCGGATATGCTCGCTCTAGGGACAAACATTTTTGTGACGAATATGAATGTCTGTGCTCGAATCATAGATGTTTGTATGTACATAATTTCTTTTATTTAAAATATGTATCTTCGTAAGTTTATTGTACCGTTATCTTTAAGACTAAGACGGCGACGGGCTCACCACCTGACACATTGTCTCATACAGGCGGTTTAATTTGCATCAAAGTGACTTAATTAGTTAGATCTTTGTACATCTCAGTATTGGGAAAAAATTTGAAGACAAAAAAAATATTTTCAGGCATCATCTCTGATGGTATAACCAGAGAGGATAGATCGCCAATGTTCACGGTCCTTGTTCCATCCATATACCTATTTTTCACTTTCCATTGTAAGCAATTGACTGATATGGTCTTCCCTATCTCGACACCTTTCATTGCTAACTTTCGGGTTCCCTATTTTCTATAGCATTCATTTAAGGTGCTCAAGCAATTGTAACTTTTTATCTGTCATCTTACCATGTAAGCATGAAAGTACCATGCATGCAACAACAAAAGCTGATGCGTGGCTCTACCACAGTCAAAAGCTGTTACATGACAATTAAATAAGGACCATCAAAGTATGAATACCCGATAATATAGGTGGTTACTAAATTATACCCTACCCGACCGTTCTTTCGACATGGGACCATGAGTTATGGATTGTACAGGTGACTTGGACACTGAGACCATACGTAGACATCGGCAAAGTGTGGGTCTAAAGGGCTTAATTGTCAAGACCTCTAAAAGATAAAAATTTAAACGTACAAATTTATTCTCAAAGAAAGTCTCAAAAATTTCTTCCTATTGACGAGGTTGTGAATATTTTGCAAATGGGTAAAGGCTATCGAGACTACTCCTATTTCGGAAGCAGTTTAATTTCGACCGTAATTGTATTTATTAGAAATTAAAAAGAGCCCATAGACATTAAAAATAATATTATATTATATATATTGTTATTTACCAGAAAAAAAATCTCATAGACAACATGAAGTAATAATAATAATAAATTGGAAAAATTCACTATGATGATTTTTTAATAGTCACGATAGCCGAGTGCTTAAGTGATCGGAATTCGAGTCAGAGACGCAAGTTCGATCCCCAGGCGGCAGACTCGTAGCAGAGGGTTGTATCAAAAATGTATGCACCATTTATATTTGTATGATGAATTTTCTCATTATAAATCAAATAGAAGATGCAGCATATTTAATTGATTATACCGTGTGGTAACGGTATAAGAATATTGTCACTCCCTTTCTTCTCGTAAGTGTCGTAAGAGGCGACTAAGGGTAACAGCGTTGAACATCGTTATGGAGACCGATGGATGGCGGGATAACCATCTCTAAAATTATCAGACTGAAGATGGGCAGCAGCAGGTGCGAGGTGTCTGATACTGCGATCCAATGGCCAATCCTCTTGCCAAGCGTGGCGATTATGGCAATTCCACCTTATGGGAGAGGCCTATGGCCTGCAGTGGACTTTAATAGGCCGTTATGTATGTATGTTTGTATGAATGTTTGTTTAATTGATTTTATTTCTATGTTTTTCTAAATTCTAAATCTAAAGTTTTAAAAGCTATGTTACATTGGCCTTTAAAAATTGTTTGATTGAAAATAGATAGTAAGATTGTATATACTTTCAATATAACAGAATCATAATTTTTTTCCACAACATTATGCTTCGAATAAATAGGCTAAGTAATTGTAACGTATTTACTTAGTAAATGAAATTTTTTGCAAATAATATAATCGTCAAATGAATTACGTCAACGCATAATTATCAGCTAGCACACCGTCAACATACGATGAAGTAGAGGCAATAAAACGAAGCCCCTTTTAGCCTTGTCAGCGTATAGGCCACGGTACAAGACAATAAACACGGCCATACATCACGCAACAACACAGCTCAAAGTTATTTAATTATCTTAAGGAAAAACTAATCCGCGAGACGGTGCAGAGTGAAAATTACGCGCCTACCCGCGTCGCCGTCGCCAGGTGCGTGCGTGTGCACGTGCCCTGTGACTTCACAGGAGGCTCTACTTCGTCTTTGTATTGACATTAATGTGCTTATTTCTCAGAAGGATATCTTAATGAAATGGTAATAAAAAATTAATTAAAAGGTACCTTAGATTATAGGTAGAAATGATAATAGAATTTAAAATTAGATTAATCATAGAAATAGATAGGTACCACAGATTATAGAAAGTAAGATATATTGGCATATAATGTTTTACGTGTTCATAAATCAACATTCAATTGAATTGTAAAATCTTGACATCAATATTTTTGATAAACAATAAATTTCACCACAATAGTTTTTACTTTCTCCTTTCTAAGAGATGGATATTGCGATGAATCTGCAAGTGAAAAATATCAATTAATTAAAGTGACTGGCAAGAACATTACTAAATTTTCACATACACATTGACAAACTCTTCGAAATCTTAAAATTAAATTGAAAAACAACGTACCAACTTGTAAATTTAGTATCGGCAATGTGTGTGGGATACTTATTCATTTATAATTAATATGATTCTATGACCTAAAAATATTTTATATGTTCTTTTAAACATGCTTAGAATTAGGTCAAATGTTTCCGTTATTTTTTATACTATAACATAAAATAAAAAAAAAATATTAAATTTATTCATGATTTTGCAACCGACCTGTGTATTTTAACCATTCTTCAATAGAGACTAAAGGCGGCAAGAGGCTGTCGCATGCGACAATATTTATGCCCGCAATATTAACTCCTATGCGACATACGCTCACCAGAAAACATTACTGATCGAAACTTTACTTCTACTACAGTTGTCAGATAAGTTGCCATCAACTTAATACGATAGCCTTTAAGAATAAAATTTGCGTTAGTTAAATTATTCGACGTTTATTTTCAGTTATAATCTATAGTGGAAACTAATAACTGCTAATTCACCACTGAATGACATTTATTTAATGTCGGTACAAAGAAGTTGAAGAATGTATCAAAACACAGTCTATTTAATGGCGCCGCTTAAGCGTAATCGTCATATTATCCAAACATCCAGACTACAGACCGATTGAAGTCCACGAAAATGTTTATAATTCTTCACTCTTTGGTTCTATAGCAACAGTCATCAATTGGTGGACCGTAGTCCGTTGTCCGTGGTCCGACCGCGGAAGCTCGATCCTCGGACCGCCAAATACAGTAATGTATTGAAAAAAAAAAAACAATGTATTGCATACCAAATACAAATTACTACTTAGGTAATTTATACCATACCTTTTTATTCATTGAAATTACATATAGTTGAAAGGCAAGATGTATATTTGTAAATATATTTTTGTATATTATCTGTATCGACTGAAGAATTTTGGGTCAAACAAGTCCCAGAAAAAAGCTATCAACTCAGTCACTACGTTTAGCTCCATATACGAATGTGAAACATTTTTCTCAAAGACTGTGTCTTAAAAAAAACTAATATCGTTCGAGTTTAACGGCCGGCCACCTAGGATCACCACTTCGGGATTTGCTATTCTTCTCGAGAACCGCACAATAAAAAACTGGTTCAAGACGGACGATGCAGTTTCTCATAATTATTTAAGGACTAGGTGTTTTATGGTTTAGAAATTAATTTCAAACCATACAATAAATACGTATAGCTTTAAAATTAAATAATTATAGAGCGTTAAAATTTTCTCACAGTATCGGAACTCCATCAAAAACTAATTGCCGACCCTTGTCCTAGAGAAAACTAACTTACTGTCCAAACAAGCGATGCTTTCTAACTTCCTCAAAGTAAGTTAGTAAGCATTCTTCGAGGTGTGCAGTAGTGATATCTAATATTAAATCTGATGAAGTTCTTGTACTGGGTTTAGGCCACAACTACTGAACGTGCTGGAGGCAGTACGGAGAATAAATTATCACAGAGTCGAAAAGCACGTGTTATAATTTGTGTTGTTGGCGTGAATATCAAATTTTGTGCCAGCAAATATATATATATATATATATATATATATATATATATATATATATATATATATATATATATATATATATATATATACATATATATATATATATATATATATATATATATATATATATATATATATATATATATACATATATATATACATATATATATACATATATAGCAATATATAATAAATTTCTTCTAACTTCACGAAAATAAGTTAGTAACGGGATAGATATCTTTAGCACTATCACAATAAAATTCTATCCACAGCTCATGTAAAATTGCAAAACTAGAAGGTTTCCATTTTAAATATATAACTACACTATAAACTACACAACAACTACAAATTATAAAACTACATTAAAAATATACTTACAGTTTAAAAAGTTATACACAAAGCAAAAACCAGTACACAAACCAACATAGCAACTTTATGCACTTTCTATATACTCTATGAAAAAATGTTGTCAGTTTTTGCTTTTGCCGATATTGAACGAGTTGTCTCGGAATGAAGTTTTCATTTCAATTTCATAACAAATGAAGCAAAAAAAAAATTTCAAAAAAACATCTTCAATGAGGCCCGTGATGTCCGAAATCGGAGAGAGAGGGCAACGCATCGCTGCGTTCGGCCCGCCCAGGGGCAAATATAAAAATCATCCATATGGACAAAATAAAATTGCATCCCAAATAACCCGGTGCTCATCGGCCGAAAATCTATTAGCAATAAATATGAAGTTTTCCGATTTAACAGGATTTAAAATGGCGCCGAAGCGCAAGGGAACTCTAATAAAACCTCCAACTTCTTATGACTTTTCTGCTTTATGGTGCAGTAGTTTTATTGTTTTCACAGGTTCGTTTCAGAAAAGCTCTAAGATAACTTCAAAAAAGTAGATAATAAAATTTAACTTAACAATCTTTTATATGTGTTATACTACTTGTGTAATTTATAATTTTGTGATTATTGAGCTATATAAAGAGATACTTGACGTAGAATTTATAAGGAATAACCAGTTTATAATATTTGATATATGCATAGAACATTATTAATTCGTTTAGTTTTCGTACCACTGCTGACAAATGTTTTCTGTTGATCCTTCGTGATATGGGACGGAGTCTGTTTAGATAATTATGAAAGATACTAAATGAACTATGATTATATATAATAATAAATAATATATAGTGATAGATAGAAGTCTCGATAGCCGAGTGGTTGGGTGGTCGGGATTTCGAGTCGAGAGATCCGAGTTCGATCCCCAGGTGGCAGGCTCGTACCAATGGGTTTCTCAAAAACTTATGTACGAATTACATCGTTGGCTTGGACATAAAGACGGCGACGGGCTCGCCACCAGTCACGTTATCCCGAAAATATCTTAGGTGGAAGGTGGGTCAAAGGGACTTAATTGTCTATACTACACCTCTGTCTACCCCTGTATTGGGAATTGCGTGAAGATATTAAATTAAATATATAATGATAAATAATTATAAATAAGGAATTTCGAGTCGAGAGACCCGAGTTTGATCCTTAGGTGGCAGGCTCGTACCAATAGGTTTTTCAAAAACTTATGTACTTATGTCCTTGTTTTCTTTTTATGTACGAATTATATCGTTGGCTTGGACATAAAGACGGCGACGGGCTCACCACCTGTCACGTTGTCCCGAAAATATCTTCGGTGGAAAGTGGGTCGAAGGGACTTAATTGTCTGGACTAGACTTCTGTCTACCCCTGTATTGGGAATTGCGTGAAGATATATATTTATATTTACTTAAAGCAGTACAGACAGACGCTTTTAAAAAAAATTCATTACAAAAATTAGAACACTTAGAAACTACAGAATCGGGCGGGTCCGAACCTGCGACGTTAAGTTTCGCAATTCGCAACCTAAACTCTTAGGCTATTAGCGCATTAAATTTATTTTACGTTAATTGTTATGGTAATACTTAAAACGGTTGTAAAAAGGCAGGGATGTAATTATATGCATATAATATGCATAATATACGTATAGTGTGTAAAAAAAGGAAATTTTATTTCTTTAAAATAAAACGTTATTATTCAAGCAGAACTTTCCGCCACTTTAAACAAAATATGTGAATGTAGTCTAGGTTTAAAAAACTTCTGTACAGAAATGTATTGTGCCCGGAAGGTAAAAGTATGTATTGTATAAGGATATTATTAAGTTCGAAAAAAGGCATTACTGCAGTCGAGGAAAACATTTCCAAGGCTCAGCGAATATTTTCTTCTACATTTTCATAATTAGTAACAGGGTTATTGATGTTTTAAAACTATATAACTACCTGTAAAGTGATTATTTTTATTATTTGAAGTTAAAATAATTTTTTACAGAATAAATAAATAAAAAAATATCTTCACGCAATTCCCAACACAGGGGTAGACAGAGGTCTAGTCTAGACATTTAAGTCCCTTCGACCCACCTTCCACCGAAGATTTTTTCGGGACAACGTGACAGGTGGTGAGCCCGTCGCCGTCTTTTTGTCCAAGCCAACGATATAATTTGTACATAGGTTTTTAGAAAAACCCATTGGTACGGCCACTTGAGGATCTAACTCGGGTCTCTTGACTCGAAATTCCGACCACCCAACCACTCGGCTATCGTGACTATAGCTATTTTTATAGAATCATTATACGAATTAGAAAACGAGCAGCCCACATTCAAATCTGTAACTTTACAGGTGATAGATTTGAGTGTGGGTTGCTCGTATTTCTATCTCTACTTTTCGTGTATCAAATCCGCGTCTTGCATCAATAAGGCCGATAATAAGATAAGATAAATTCTAAGGCCGGCAACGCATCTGCTATGCCTCTGGTATTGCGGGTGTTCATGGGCGGCGGTAATCACGTGACCATCACGTGAGCCACCTGCTCGTTTGCCTCCCTTTTCTTCTATAAAAAAAAACCTGCATTAGATAATATAGATACTCTTTCTTTGTCGCAAACAGTACAGCAGTACTTTTTCTGCCGAAGCTGACTAGACAGGTTTTCTTTTATAAATGAGGTGTACCGACAGCTTAGTACATATACGGCACTAAAGGAGGCACGTGGAGGAGGCTTCGCTGGTCTATAAGGAAATAAGGGAAGGAGAAATTGTTTTGCTTACTTAATTCGACGGACGAAACTTTGAAGCAGAATATACTAGATTCATACAGGAAATAGTAAAATCTTGTCTTACCAAAGTCTTAACGGTTTCAGGTTCAAAGTGGACTCGATTTTTTTTATTGGGTAACGTGTGTCTAAAAAGCAATCAAAGGTATAAAAGTCAATAAAGAAATAAACGTCTTTAAGGAAAGAAGGGAAGGAGAAGTCGTCCTGTGATTACTTCAGTCGCTGTATGAAATTTAAAACCAGAGTATGCTTTTAATTTATCTCTGCATTTTGCGAGGCTGTTGTCTAGCCCAGATGAAGCCAGTCATTTACAAAAATGTCTAACACAGTCTTACTATTTTTTTCTGTTAATTGGTTGTGCGGCCCTTAGTTTGCTTCTAGGTTCTAGAAAATGCCTACCCAGGACAATTATTTCATGCTAATTAACATTTCATTTGTAATGGACTTCGAAAAATAAGGAGATTCTTAACATTTTTTCTATTGTATGTTTTCTAATATTTGTTACCTCATAAATATAAACCGAATTCAAAAATTTTTTTATTTGTTTGAAAGTATATAAGGTGGTACCACCAAGTCATGATTTCAAACATATCAAGGAAATCCTACAATTTTTATACGCATTCACATGAAAAATTTGTCATGTTTTGATTGTATATTTGATTGTATCAATTAAATATTATTTGTAGCGTGCTTATAAACGCATTAGGATCTTGCGACATTTCGTTTTGTGTGATCACATAAGTTGACTCCTAAATTTGTAAGATTGTAAAAGTTTATAGACCTTTTTTCGCACCAGCAATGTACCATTTACCTGTTTCAAGAAAGATAAAACATGAAGTATACTAATCACTTTTGGCGATGAAGCTTGAATATCCCATTATTATCTGGTGGAGTATTATTTGTTTGTCAGCATAATGGAATAGAAATGGCGAACGACTTATGTTTACAGACGTAATTAAATTTTCATATTAATTCAGGTTATTTAGTTACAATGGGAAAAGGAAGCGTCAAGACTGCTAAACTTCCAAACATAAAAAACTTACATATTAATATTGAAAATTATAATTTTTATGATAAAAAAAATTAAATAACATTTATTCCGATGAAATAAAAGAAGAATTAAATAAAATGAGAAATATGTAAAGATGTCCTTTTATATATATTCAGCAATTTTATTTTCGTATTTCACAGCTATAAAGATTTATTAAAATATCTTTGTTAGGTGCCTGATTTTAATACCATTAAATGGCTGAAATAAAAAAAAACGTAAAAGCGCGTATCTGCCATTTTTAATAGTTGCTGAAAATCTGCCATTTTTAATAGTTAGTGAATAAATGAAATCAAATTAGTGAGTTTAGGGTTTTTGATAGATTTTGAATTTTTTGAAGAAAAGTTGCTCAGACCGTAAAAAAATGAGAAGACAACACATATCTTTAGCCACTCGGTAAGGAAAATTTGAGAAATCTTTTTTGGTTTTTGTTTTTGTATACACCATATAGAATACAATTGAATCTCTATAGTTCTATAGGCAATATTACGCTTACATCTCCTGTGGTATCGGTGAAAGAATGACGCCACCTCCTCTCTTCCAGTTCCCGGTTTCGTAAAAGGCTACTAAGGGAAAAGTCTTAAAAATTCAATTGGCTAGAGTAAGATGCCGGGATAAACATGTCAAACAATACCAGAATAATTTAAGCAAACCGGTGATGAGCAGCGGCGTCTAAGGTGAAAGGTGTCTAGTACTGCGATCGCCAATCCACTTGCGCAATGTGGCGTTTATGATAAATCCTCCCGTACGGGTGAGGCCTAAGTTATGAAGTGAACTGTACGGGCCTTTACATGATCCAAAGAGGACTATCGAAAGTACGAATCAATATTTTTGGACCCCAAAATATATATAGCAATGAGATAATACTGTCTATATATAGTATATAAAACCAATATTAAGTAATTCTGCGACTGATATTGCGGTATTGTATTCGTATGTCTGTCTGGTATTGCGATCTCCAATTCTCTTGCCCAGAACTAATTGAGTTAAATTCCTCTTAGCGAGCAAATTTTCAAAGGCTATAAGGGTTAACTCTAAGGTTATACCATAGAACTATAAGAACATATAGTTTAATTCATAAAGATTAACGATATTCATAGTAAAGTGTTTATGAAGGGTATTAAAACAAAACACTAAATGATAATTTTCCTTTTTAATCTCGATATTTTCCTCTACGATACAAGGCACACACACAATTTTAAGTAAATTAAACATAATTAAATATAATAGAAATAATAAATAAACGCTCGCTTTAAAAATTGAATACAATAAAACAATTTGTAATTGTACTGAAGCCTTGTCATCTAAGTGAGAAAAGGAAGAGCTAAAGGTGGCCCGAAGCCGCCGAATTGCCTGATTTACAATAAAATTACCAGAGAATTATTAGAAATGAAACCAATATGAAATTGCCACATTCATGCCCTTTTTACAATCACACATGCTCAGCTAAACATTTATAGTAACAACTAAGTTTTACTCATTACTTCGCATTATCCATTAGATAATATGTATGAAAGTAATTGTATTAAGCGATCGTTGAGATCGGCGCTTGACTATTTCTGTTTTCATTATGACATTTTAGATACATCATTAATAAAGCTTTTATAGACGTTGCACATGCAAAATTTCAGATATGTGTGTATTCATAAAATTATATTTTAATAGCCAAGCGCCAATATTAAGTCCCATACAATGCCTAAATCTTATTTATACTATTGTAGACGTTTAAAGTCTTTCCGTAAACTAAGCATCAATATAAATAACGCTATTTTATATGTTTAAAACTACAGCACTTATTGTTAGATTAACTACCCACTGACAACATCTCTGGATCATGGATATGAGACACTAGGATATATTTCGCAACAGCACTACGTAAACTCATACCGAGTCTTTTGCGTTGTGTAGTGCCGACATAACTGCCTCTTTTTCATTCAGTCAATAGTATTATGAAAAAAGTAACCATTTCAAATCACTTAAACTATAGTTCTTTTATGCTTTTAATTGTAAAACTAGTTACTGTTACATCTAACCATTGCACTAAAGTTGAATAAATTACATAATATTGTTGACCACATGCTCCAACAGAACGAACCATTGATTTTTTAGATGCTCAAAAAAGGAAATTATTTCAACAGATCCTAGTAAAATTATTGCTTATTTATTAGTGAAGAAATAATTATGGTAAATTAAACAACAAATGGATTCATTTCAATGGACTAGTGGATAAAAAAATTGTTGATCGAATTAGAAAAGCAGTCTTAGATCAATTCCAACAGTTGTGGTTTTATTCGGATTATTGATTTTTAGTGATTGTAATAAATATATAATTATATCAAAATAAAAACGAAAAAGTAAGTATATCGCCTCTTACATTGTTTTAAATGTAAATAATAATGGATACTTATGTATGAATATGGCATTTAATGATAAATTTAAAGGTACGATTCGTAAATGATTAAATGTTGACGAATAAATAACTTGAATCGTCGATTAAAATAGTTACGACTTAAACACTAAAAAAATATAAAGAAATATTTACAAATTTCGCTATGGAAGAAAAATTTCCTTAGACTTCGCACTAACACATCGCAATCTACGTGCTTAGTACGTCATAACAGTATTTACAGTTAATCTCAGTTAAAAGTACAACTTCATCGAGATCTTTTATATCGATATTTACGCACTAAACTATAAGATGAAAATTTTAATGTACATGAACGTTTTGAAGTAAAGTCAGAGCCGCAAAATTCAGGGCTAAAACCATTACTTCGCGAGAATTTTTGAAAAACTCGTCCAAACTATTTGCAGTCGCCTATCTCAGAATGCTATTTTTCTCTGAACTCGGGCTTAACACTGATCATAGGTTTCCTCGTATCATCGTTTTCGCTGTCGTAGTGTTGGTTATCGGGGATTTCCGCAGCCCCGTGGCCCGTCAGCTAAGTGGCCGAGCTGAACAGTACTGAGTTTTTGTAATAGCTGGCACGTTCCGACAGTGGGCTCTTGACGTCACGCTCCATGGCCTGTTGGCGGGATTTGCGCTCCATCTCCAACTCTTGCGCCAAGGACTCTGTTGACAAGAAGAATAATGTTAAAACAGGTAAAGGCAGAAAGAAATTAATCGTTAAATTTTAAGAGTGTTGTAAATAGTTTTCGATAGTTTAGATTGAAGTTATCCGAGGCTGTAAATTTAAGTTTATTGAAGACTCAGTGGCCAAAAGTTTGAGTACGACGTTGCAAACACGGGTTCGAATTCAGAAAAAAAATATTATTTGTATAATTTTTCATATGTTATTTGTAGGTGAAAAATGTGTCACAAACAGAATCATTTTCAGTATATGTTTTCTGTTAAAATGTTTACATTTGGTGAGATTCTTACATGCCTAGAACTATTTGAGATGAAAATTTAGTTGGTTTGACTAAAGCTTGACTTCTAATTACGAGAACCCATTAATTTTCTACCGTCTACATAACGAAGTCTTATAATAGTGAGCCGCCACCAATAAGCTACGCTAATGTATGAGTGTGAGGCTCCGGAAAATGTCATTAGTGTTTCGGGGAAAGCTGGCTGACATCAAACGGACTTCGCATCCGTATGACACTTGCTAACTCAATATTCAATATTCCCTTTGGTAAAAACGTACTCGGCATAACGTTAGCGCTTATTAAATTTTACTCCAAAGGGTTGTTGGCTCCATCATCGGTCTTTCTTTGATACATGACGTTAGACATATTTACCTTAAGGTAAAATTCAACTTTGACTTTTCAATTATCATTAAATTAGTTCGTAATGTTAATTTATTGATAAACAAATTATTTTCAATTACTACGGCAAAAAAAAAATAATCGAAGAAGTGTTAAATTATAAAAATTTGAAAAAGTCATGTAAAATCTACAACCTCCTGTTGTAGATTTTTTCTCTATGTGGGAGTCGTCCTTACGGTTGATACTAAACTCTTGCCTATTTTTAAAATATTTATATACTACAAACAATTTGATTCAGTCATATATCTTAATTATATTTTTTATGATTTATTTATCTATCACCAAAATATAAGTATCAGTTTAGAAAGGACATTTGGCTAAAATTGAATATACGTGTTTTATACACGCATCAGAAATTTTAGATTTTTTGTATAACAATTATGTATCATTAAACTGCGAATAATAAACAAATTGTACTTCGATAAACATTAAAATTTAATGGCAGTCTCCAGCGAAATAAGAATACGCACATTGAAGAAATTCTAATAGCATTTCGCGAAAATTGACAAAGTTCGTGAAGAGGCAAGAGTAGATGAGGTAAGGCAATTGTCTCCGAAAACGTCTACGTTTTACGAAATATGCTTATTCAATTTCATGCAACGCTTGCCGCCTCTTGCAATTTACGAGATATAAAAGAAATCGGAATCGCGTTTTTTGCTTACATTTATGGAACATTTTCTCAACGGGGAATTCAATTTCGTCTTCCTGATATTCGTTTATAATTTAGTCTTTTTAAGTGTTATGATTATAAGATCAATATCATAAATAATTTACTAATGTTCTTAAGGTGAAATATTATGGTAAAAACACCAACATGGACATAAAATTATCTTTATAGTTTTGATTCAATAACAATTCAATAATGATACTGTACCAATTGAAGTCTGACTTCTTCTGTTTGTCGATTTTTTATCATATTGTAGTGTTTTTTTGTTGTAAAGGTAAAGGTTAAAAGGATTTAAGATATAAAACTTAAATCCTAATTCTAACATTTCATGGGAATCATGAAAGTAAGGGAAAATTCTCGCTGAGCCTGGTGATTACGACAAGTATATCTTACAGGACAGGCTATCCGACTTATATGTTATGTAAGTTAACGTAGTACTAATAGAATGTAGATCAAATGAATCGTCGCGATTTGTCTCAAAACAGTCGTCAGTTAAAAAAACTCAATTATAATCCGATTTGTTTCGGCGGAGACTGGCTCCGGGGCATCACACTCACAAGTGTCGCCCATCGAGGGTTGTACCGAAACAGAAACCTATTATCCCGGGCGAGATTATACGCCTAGGGCGTCACAATTAAATATTATACACTTAAAAGCTTCGGCCTTTGCCGTTTCACTTCGCTGCCACCCCTAAATGTCCCATTAGGTTTGTTTGAATACGTAATATTTTTGCATTTGCCGCTCCTAAAACAGAATTGCCGGTTCCTTTGAGAGCAATAATCTATTTGTTCTTTGAAATAACTGTAATGGTTGAGCGCTTAACTTAAATAAAAAGTTAGCCTTTCATGTCTCCTTTTATAGCAAGCTAAAATTTCCGAATAAGATGATGCCCATTTTATTAAGCTGTTGCGTGTGTTTCATTAAATGTTTCATTAAATGTATAAATGATATAAAAATTAAAGAATATTCATGCTTGATCAGAGATAAAAGATGCTTTTTCTGTTTATGTTAGGACACAGTTCTAACACCGTTAGCTTCAGTAGCATTCCTTAGGTTACATCGCCCTCTATAAACAAAACTTGAAAAAGCATTCCGTATCAAGTGCTCGATTAGAAACGAATCGATTTTATAATTAAATAGAGGATCGAGCAAGAAATTACGCTTTTGCTATTGATGCGCCTCCAGAGACAAATTGTTTCTCACTTCACCCATACAAAAAGTAGCTGCGATCAAATCACTGTGCTTTTTATTTTATACATTTATAATGTCATTGATCCGATACGAATTGTTCTTTGTTCGTAAACTTTTAACTTTTTGAAATACAACACCTTTGAACGAAATAATTGAAAAGTCGGTCTCATTATTTTTTTAAAAAATATCACGCAACGGACACCTCCGTTAATTTTCAGCATCAAATTAATTACTGCCGGGATAAAATCTGGTAAAAATTCTTTACGGGGGGACATTTGAGAAGGTTGAGAACAAAGTAGAGGTTCAACAGTTCAGGTAGAAGGTGAGGTTTTAATAAAGAATATTTTAATCACGAAAACAGCTCTAAATATGGAGCAAGTGTTAAGGATTTGGGATGGGCGCTACTGTAGCGACCGTCAAGCGTACCTAATTGAACTGATTGAATTGATTTCCCATTATAGAATTTCTCTAGAATTTTTTTCAAAGATTCAATTTCTTCGTGACGACGATAAGGTTCATTTAAAATAGTTTAGTCTTTTAGTCAAAACAAGATTAAACAAGTTTTTGTGTCACAAAAAGCATCCCTTGTATACAATGTGAATATATTTAAAAAAAGTTTTGATTGAATTTCTTTCATTGAAACACGTAAAGCAATGTTAAAATATGCAAGGAATGTCTGTTAGTAGCGAGTGCATGAAATCACTTGGTACGACGCCACAGCTATGTCTTCAGCATAAACAAAAAGTTAATATCGTCAAAGGCTTCCAGCGCACCTGTGCGGTACAATTTTTATTTCCATTTATTTTACAAGCGCACCTAAAAAGTGGCTGAGCGAAGTTTCCTCTTTATTAATTTTTCAACTTTATATTACTTAACATCGGTTGGTTTATTCGTTTCAACCGCACAGCTGAAATACATTTTGACATTCAGCTCGCGCTGTGATTAAAAAAGTGATTTACTTGTTCGTTGGTTTTTCAAATAGGAGTGTTCCTATTTCCTACTTTATTAATAATGGTGTAATTAATACCATATATATTTTTTTATTTTACGGCAACTTATGTTTATTTTATTTAAATATTTTACAAAATATTACGACATTATACGATATTACTATTAAAATATTTATTTTAATTGTACATCACTATTTATGTTGATAACATAATTTACTATTCAAACGGTATTAATAAAAAATTATGTCAGTATTATTCAAATAAGAAGGTTTCTGGGTTAAACTTTGCTTTAATCTAAACTAGATTTATACAGAGCTTATATCATTACGGAACCCAGTTAATATTTTTATCGTGTATGCGATTACCTCACGCTTCATTTAAGGAATAACGCAAATTTAACTAATATACGTATAATGAAACATGTTTTTGTACCGGACGGAAAATCCATTTTGACCAAAAAAATGCTGAAAGGATACGCTTTGTGTTATTACTACTTTGATCTACATTTCATTATTTTATTTTATTATAGGTGTCTAATTTTAAATATTATATTTAATCTTAACAATCTCTAAATACTCCTTTGTAGAACTTAGGTGACTCCCGTACGAAGTGTTTACCATAATCGCCACGCTTGGTAAGCAGATAGGCGATCTCGTTATAAGAATCTCGTTCTTTAAACACTGACACTTGCTATCGATCTTGTGCGTTATGTTTCTCGATAAAATTTTCCAGAAATGTCATGGAACCCATTACGATTTTTAAGATTATCTTAATCGTTTAACTTACAATATTCTCCGGGAAAAGGGCATGGTAAATTCTTATGTTGATAGCACATGCGTATATCATTTTGTTCTTTAAAAATCTTACATGTTATAAAACTTCAAGCGCATGTACTACATTACCACATGAACTACATTAGGATGCGGACTATGAAACTATGGACTATATAACGATTGGCAGCTACGAGTGCAAACAATGCAACCCATCATTCAACTTTTAAGAAACTTTAAATATTTAACTTAAAAATAATCGTTACAATATTTTTTTATCATTTCAAATATCATATTCAAACAGATACTTAAAACTTAATGGAAATTGGTTTCTTTCAAAACAATAAAAAGGCAATAAGAAAAACATAAAATGCGATGTACACACCTAGCTTACAATTATTCTAAGTGACCTTTATTTTTACTTTTTTCTCTCTTAATGATAATAAAACTATAACTATGCCTTTATAAGTAATGACAGATTACACTCGTAAAACATACTATAAAAATCCTAACGGTATTATTTTTATTTTATAGTTTATTTCTAGCTTTCATACTCGCGTGCTCGCGTGCGTTAGATACCTGGGGCCGGGTAACACTTAAATTAGTTGCAATTTCTGTTTGAAAAGTACTTCGTTGGCAAAAGCCACTCGTCAGTTAAATGCAGGAAACGGTTGAGGGTATCAATGTTAACGTAACTGTGGGCTTTGTTGAGCTAATTTAGGAAATTGTTGTGTGATTTTGCTAGGTAAAATGATCACTAACTGTTACGGAATAGCTGGAAATAAGTATCCTTTACGTTTAGTATTCTTACTTCATCAAAATAGGAAAGATTTTTTTAAAAATTAAGAGCATTGTGCATGGTAGCGTAAGAATTAGTGTGTTTCATCTAACTTAACCTCATTGCCTTCAGTAGAGCTTAATTTTTACATTGGTGGTATTAATTTAACATAGTTTATTCACACAGAACCCAATTAATATAAATATACCGTCTTCATTCAGAATTATATTTCCTGGTCTATTTCATTATTCAAAAAAATTCTGTGGACAGGTTATGAATTATTTTAAAAATGTCGAAAGAGAGAGCATGTGGAGAGAAGTACACAATAGTATTCGAAACTCCAAAGCCAGTGCATTTTAATGAAATTTCTAGGCCTTCCGCAGAGCAGATATGAATGAAAAAACTACGTCCAATATCGAACCCATGGATGAGATTGACTCTTCTTTTTATCGACCCTATTAACTCTGCTCACTGTTCCTATACCGTTACCGTTAGGTATTTTAATGCTCTATCTACTTTTACTAGTTCATGATTTCTGTTTAGAAATAAAAGACAAGATCGTGTATCAAATAATTCGATTTTCGAAACTCCCCTCAAATAAAATAACAACAAAACCCGAGAATGCGTTCATTTTGTGCTTTTAAATACTTGACATTCCAGATTCGCAATGGTATGTAATATGACGAGTATAAATTTCACATGTCGAATTTTTATTTCCTATTTTTCCAGACCCTCTTTAACGTTCTATGATATCAATAGAATTTTTATTTTAATCATTTGATGTATAATAGATGTTAGGAAATATAAAGAATAATGTTTTCTTGTCGATGTTTGGTTATGTAAAAATGCGTTGCAGTTATATTAGTACACTAATAAATTCTACAAAGGCTTGAATAATTTCAAATATGAGTATGTATAATAGTAAGTAAATAATATATATAAAATTAATCTAAGAGATACAATTACCATACGACTCTATTTTTTTACCATGTACCAACAACCAGTTTTCTTTTAATGAGTGGATTATGGGAGACAAAATAGTTTTTGTACATTTACAGTTCCTTCATACATTTACAAAAGTTGGCATCCAAGGTGGATATTTTTTTATAAGCTTACCGGAATAGTTCTGCCAGAAAGCCGCGCCGCCTGGCATCATATCGACAGGTGGCGGCGGGTAGCTCCATTGCGGCTTATCTGGCGTACGAGGTGGCTCCCGGGCAAACGGTGGCGACGCTGGCGGAGGTTCGGCGCTTGGAGGTTTGCTGTCTGCACCATTTTCGCGTTCAGAACGTGACTCGTGCGTCGACGGACTCATGTTCTCTATAGAGGAAGAATGTAATTTAATTATATATCATATAAAATTTCAGGTGCAAAGTATCTACGAGTATGGTACTGTAGCCATCAATTAATCTAGGTTTTTGCAAATCCTTCAGTAAAAAAGAGGTTTACTATGTCCTGGAGTTGAGTTTTACAGGCCGTGGTGACAATGTGATAACGTTTATTTATTTTAAGAAATAGAGATCAAAGTACTATCAAACAACGTACATGTAAGATTTTCAACTTAAATGTGTGTTAGATCACCCGAACCCCCCTTCAAATGGCCTGCGAAACGATTTCCTGACACGGAGATTAGTACAAGCCTTCACTGCCGTTTACCGCCCTTCTTACGTCACGCACTCCATATACGTTATAGCACATGAAAGCACATATATCAATTTCATGAACCAATAAAATAAACTAAGACACGTTTAACTTACAGTCCAAATTAGAATGATATAAACAACTTTCTATAGGGAACTTTACTGAAGTTTTAGCTGATACACACAGATAGTTTGACAGACGGTAAGTTAACATGTCAGGAGCACTGGCAAGTTCTCTGTTGATTCGCGTTGACGTGTAATAGTGATTGTACCGATTACGTTTTGCGTGTGTGAAAGTTATAAATTAAAATATCAGTTTTATGCATTTAGCTTCGTTATGAAATGAATAAAGTTTGCTTTACTATCTTCTTTAAAAAATCATCAAAAATGCACAAGAGTGTTAACATCTCATTTTTATAAATCATTTGTACCATATATATCTTTTTAATACTATTAGTTGATATCACACCTAACCCGACGTGATCTCTCATAGGAAATGCACCTAAGACAGTTCTGAAATGTATCCAGTGTTAATGTCGCATATCCACTACTTCATTAAATCACAGGTCCAGCAGTAGAAATATGTTGTATGAAAATAATTGTGATGTCATTGACACTGCCTTTGACCCTTCCTCCGATAATTTCAAAAAGGGCCAACGTCATCGTATCTTTGGGTCAACATAGAACTAATAAGTTCACCTATATTCCTAAAAAATTAATCAAGTTCAATACCTTAGGACGACATTAATATTAGTTTAAAAAGCGCACGGTATACTAATAATGTTTTATCAAAGCGAAAGCTAATGTGACTAATAGCTTAAAGTAACGTGACTGTTATCCATACCTGTAACAATTCTTAGGATCTCGGAGGGTGCGCCAGACTGCTTGAGCGCTTCTTCTATTTTCTGCCGCCTTTTCAGTTCATTCTCCAACTGTTCCTGGATCTGTTGTCGTTGTTTTCGTTCTTTCTTTAGTCGCTTTTGGTACATAACTGCAAGAACAATATATTTATAATTATAACGTTTTAACAATAACATTTGATGACTGTTCTAACATATTTTTAAGTTTAAGCTTCGTTTGGTCACCCCATTACCCTTTATTAAACTTGGTAAAGGTAATTTCATTAAATAATTATTAATTAAAAAATATTCTACTTAAAAGTCATCTGAGTCTGTTCCATACTCTTATTCAATTTTACCGTCGAATAGTGTAGCGACCTGTTGAGTTCCTGACTGTGTCTAAAGCGTCTGTCCTGTGTCTGCGATCGCCAATCTGCTTGGCAAGCGTGGCCAATATAGCAAACCCACCTTTCCGGGTGAGGCTTATGCATTGGACTTTTATAGGCCGTTATGCATATATATATATAGATTCAATTTCTACAGTAGTGTAGAAGATTAACTTACCATTCTGAATAAAGAATGGTAAATTTAAAATATCTTGTTTATTGTTATAGGTTTTCTTTTCAAGGGTCAAAGTATATAGTAAGTAAGTAAGATATTAAAATGTAAGTAAGTTTAATTTCAAGGACTTGTTTATATTAAAGCTTTGCTATACATAAATATTAATAGAGGCGTCAGAACTCTGCTTGCTTACTCGTACCGTATCGAAACAACAATTACGTCGAATGCCGGCACGCATAGAAAAACAAAACTGACTAAATAAATGCTTTCGCTCATAATTCGTGCGCCATCTTCCTTCAAGCAATTTATGAATCTTGATATACAACTCTTGGACTCGGAAAGCTCGAAAAACGAGCGTATATCTCTTTTACTCCTATGACAAAACGAACCTATTTAACCTCGTATACATTCGCAGAGCACACTCAAAGAGCTCACATTTGTTGTCTTTCGTTTTGGTAATATTCTGTCGATAATGATGCGATCGTCTCTCGAACTTTTCTCTTTCGTATATACAGAATCGTGATATTTCTATCTTTTTCCTTCAAAACTTCGATTGACGAATGATTCAGTCGATGCAAGTGTTGATAGAGTCAGGGCCCTGCCTCCGTTAGAGGGGGCGGCGCGGGACAAGGCATTGAGGCAAGATTTTATATGCCGTATACGATCTACTAAATTCAGATCTAAATAATGAGAAATGCAACGCGTATTATCAAAAGCAATATTTTGAAAATTCTTATACATTAAATAGCATATTATTATCATAAAATTGATGTTAGCATATATACCTAAGTAACGATAAAATAATAATTGTTATATTTCAATGAAACCAGTTAATGTTATTTAAAAAAAATCAGTGAATAACAAATCAGTGAATAAAAACAGTGAAATAGTGTAAACCTATTTCATGCATGAAATAGGTTTACACTCAATTTGGGCTCAACCGTTGCAAACGTTATTTTTTCAATAAACTTTCAGAAGTTATTAATTTTTAATTGCTCACTTTTTTCAAATAAATGATTATTTACTTATTGACAATTATTCATTGCAGTAATATATTATGTTATTTTTGTAAGGGCTGAAGGAACAGATTCTTTAGAGTTAAATATTTTAAGAAGTTTGGAATTGTTTGGAAATTTGGTCTTAAATATAAATAAATTACATACGTTAAATAGGAATGAAGATTCTTTCTTAAAATAGTACTAGTTAATTAATGTTTTAAGATAATAATAGTTAACTAATAAAAACTACCGAGGTCGGCAGCGACGACTCCCACGCATCATTTGTCTTCGTACAATCTATAACTTGGGCACATTATAATAACGTATGCAATCATAAATCGCCTTTTTATTTGAAATTCTCATTTAGCCTACAGAAATTGCTTTTTCTCCAAACGTAATTAAGTCAAAACATTGGTAAAGGAAACAAAATAAGCTTAAAAATTACTAGTATCTAAGTGTCACTTGGAACGATATCTAAGAAAACGTTAGTGCGAATTGAATACCGGTAAAAATATAATTCCTAATTAATATCCTAATTTGGACGGAAAGGCCATTTTCAGGTAAATAAATCGACGGGCGACTAAAAGCTCAACCGGTGGAAAATTCATCGAACCGAGGAGTCCGAACATCGAATCAGTCCAACACCTCTGAAAATCAGCTTTTCACTCCAATGACGCTTATTTTTGGACCTTTCATCTCTTTATTTATGTATTAACGCTTTTATGGTTGTCAATTAACCGGAACCTGTTGCAAGACTTGATCGGTTGTTTATTTTTTACAGAACAGTTTGAAGCCATCACAATAAGTTAAAAGAATGGGAGTCATGATTTCAAGAGTTTACTATGAAACTGTTTTGGGGTTCGATACAATTACAATTTAATTTTACGAAATAATATTTAGTTAAGATGTCTTTTTTTAATAAGTGCTTCAGACATTTGAATAGAAGCCAAAAAAACTTTAGCAATCAAAGTATTATAAGGTACAATATAGGTGGAGAAGCAACGCCGTCCGTCTCCTTTGTTTCTCCGAGTCAATATTTGTCGATGGTTCGTCGGCACGGCTTTGTGTTCTATAATCCGGAGTAATGTTTCCACACTCGTCTACTTATAGTCGAAGATGAATCGTAATAATTCTCTTATCAATTTTATTTCATTTCATCAAAGAGAGGCGAAGGTTTAACAAAGAAATGAACGCTTTGTAGCAAGTTACTTCGTATATTTAGCGCTGCATTGTTCTTTTTAATTTCTAATTAGGTACGTGAGTTCATCATATCTTTTTACGTCTTATTTTATAATTTTGGAATTTCTATGTATTGGTTTTTTTAATATTATATAGGTACATAGCCTATCTATATATTGCTCATTACATCATACATTGACGTTAATTGTTTGGACCTTCGTCTACGCCAGTATTGGGAACAGCGTCGTCAAAATATTAAATATTTTACGATTTACACACTTTTACACACTTAAACTGAATATATTGTCAATATTTTGGATGGGTTAACTATCACTTTATGCATTGAAACTCGATTTTAATAATAAACATAAAGACCGCTACACTGAATTATTCGAAGAGATTTTAGGGCGACATTTACCACGTGCTAGCGGTGAAGGAAAACATCCTGACGAAAGTTATACGTAAGGTTAAAAATATAGTTATTTGCGATAGAAAATATGACATTAGCTCAGCGTTAAATATACAGTAAATGGGAATTATTAAACATACCAATAGAATTTTGATGAAATGTGATAGCTGCGAGTTTTCTTAATAAATGACATCTAACCAAACATTCCTAAATACTAAAAGACAAACCACGATGACAGCAATGCAACATACCTCAAAGCTTGTGATATGAAGCGAAACAATTCGATGACCGAGCGTATGAATAAAAACGAACCACCGAAATATTGAAGGAATCCATTCAAAGGGGAAAAAATGCAATAAAAAGTCCGGCTCGATACAGAATGGGAGTGCGGTTAAAAGCAACGAACGAATATGGTTTCGAACATCCGCTGCAGACAAAAGTTGGACTACTTGACTATGCAAATTATATTTGCGGACCGCCGCGGTGAGACCGATCTCCGACGTTTCGTTTCACTTCTATGTATGAACATAGAACGTGTATTCTTTTCATATTTTCATCCGATTTCCATCCCCTCGTTCATTCTGTTCCGTTTTTAAAAAGTCACGGAACAATACCGCTTTCCGCGGGGCTTATTCGCCGCGAGCCGTTTTCTTGCACGCGGCTTCTTTTTCTTATTATTACATATATCTTTTGTACGTATCCAGTTCTTTTTCTTTAATACTTTCAAGCTCATAAATGGCTGATACGGTCCCCTAGGGTTTGTATTTCGAATAACATGTAAATGAGTCGGTGTGCCTATACAAATTTAAATTCCGATCCCTTTAATGTGGCTTGCAATTTATTAAAAAAAAAAAAAACTTTCAAAACTGAGTTATGGTGAACGAATGTAATAAGTGTTTTGCTTGCTCTGTCGATTATGTCTCCAGAGATAAATTATAGATCATTGGTTGATACGACATTTATGAAACGATGGACGCTATAAGATTAAAGTTGAAACATTTAAATTGCTGTTTTTAGTGCTGATAATTAGATAGCTATTTTATACGAGACGGTTTTTACTTTTTATTTCTGTCCGAAGGCGTAACAAGTCCTTTTTTATATGATTTATACAATGAAAGGCGAGATGAATTTTTATGCTCTTACGATTATTTCTGCTTCAATGTAACATTGTAGTTTCATCGCGAAACCATAAAAGCTTACAAAATCAATTGGCGTGGATATATAGCGAGTCTGCTTAATTAGTTTTAAAACAACACACAATCAACCTATGTTGTGTATCATAATTAACCGAGAAGAAATCTTCAATCTATTACAAATACACTTTAAGGAACTACGATAATTAGTTAGGCACTACATCTTACGTAAGTCGCGTATAATAAATACAATGATGAATGAGCAGCATCATAATTATTAATGTTTAATGTAAATATATGTGTATACGACGTGAACTTATAGCGTTGATGTATTATCACTAAGAAGGACAGTTGTAATAAAAACACCAACATTCGTGATTATAGTGAGTTGTCTATCATCATTTTGAAAGTACATAAAAATCTACAAAAGCGTAGTTACGTAGACACGAGCTAATTTATGCTGTACGACCAACACTCGTAGATAGTGTTCGTTATCTCGGATCTGCGATCAAAATATTAGACACCTCGTTCTTTAAATGCAATGATTAACTGTTTATCCAATTTTCATATAGTATATTCAAAATGGTTTCAAAACGCTATCTTTCAATGGCTATTGCAATCTACAAGGTTTTTCCCTTAGTCGCCTTTTCCGACACTAGCCCGTTGACATTCCTTAAAATTATTTATACAATACGAGGCAATTCTAAAGAAGATTACTAGTATTCCTATTATCATTGTATTGTGTCTGGAGTGTTTGTGACAGTAGTCGGATGAACAGCTCGAATCACGAACCTTTGTTTTGCAGTCCGCACCCTCGGCCATTCGGCTATTGACGCTCATTCCAAACATCTATTCAACATATCATTTTTAATTGTATATTGTACATTGTATATTTTTACGAATGAACGGTCAACAATACTGTAAATGATATTTTAAATGCAACTGTACAGTACCTCAATTACAGAAATAAATCTGAAAGTTTTTCCCTTTGATAATAACAAAATAATATTTGTCTTTCCTTTGTTCGTAGACATTAGCTTAATTTTAAGACTTATGCATTAAGCGCCGAATAATTATTACGTTACTTAATGAAATTACCTGGATCCTCCGATACCTACTTCTCTCAGTTGTTCAATAAAACGTAAATAAGAATTGACATTTATGACAGCCACTCCCCTTCTCAGTCGCACCCGCGCCATTTAGATAAGTCTTTTTTATAGTTCTTTATTGAAAATAAATTGCCTAGAATAAAATCAGACACTGTTCAAATGGCTTTCCGATAGTTGTGTATGAAATAATGTTCGGCAGATAAGATGTGTCAGTTATCTAGCGTATGTTCAGACGGAGGGACAAAAGTTGATGGTGGGATGATGGCATGACGGAGCGCATTATGAGTCGTACTTATATTTTGTTCAGATCAGACTGTACGCATTTTTTATTTTTCTTAATTTAAAATTTATACAAATATGGATGAAATTCATGTATCGATATATAATAGTCACGATAGTCGAGTGGTTGGGTGGTTCGAATTTCGAGTCGAGAGACCCGAGTTCGATCCCCAGGTGGCAGGCAGGCTCGTACCAATGGGTTTTTCATGTACGAAGTACATCGTTGGCTTGGACATAAAGGCGGCCACGGGCTCACCACCTGTTACGTTGTTCCGAAAATATCTTCGGTGGAAGGTGGGTTGAAGGGACTTAGTTGTCCAGACTAGACCTCTGTATATCCCTGTATTGGGAATTGCGTGATATATAATCAATATATGATACCTACATTGTATTAAAAATATTAGTCATTTTAATAATTCTATTAATAATTAATATTACTATTAATTAGTATAAAATAACTATCAATTGTGATTTTTTAAACAACACTTACTGAGTTCAATCTTAAAAATATTATTACAGCTCCTTCTATTGACGCCAAACGAATATTGTTTAGTTGATACCAAATATTAATGATATATGGTAAAAAATGAGCTCACGGTCCTCCTTTTGATAAGTGAGTATTTAGCACTTGTCACTTTGTCACCCCTCTGAACTTCGAAGGAATTCTTCATAGCTTATAATTACAATGACTCTTTGGACCCATCAAATATTAACCTGCTATTTGGTGGCAGAAATGGGTAAGAGCGTTGTACATACCCTGACGACTCTGAGGAAAGGAGAACCGTGTATAAAATAATTGTACATCTCACATAATGTTCAGTCTTTTATATTTCTTTTGTCCCAAAATATAATTACATTGTCATATTAAAAAAATGTTATTTATAAATATAAAAAGTAAGACCTACATAGTAAATTAAAATAAATATACCTAAATTATTTTAATTTATTATTCATAACAGTCTAGAACAATCGCAGCCCTAAAACTATCACCAATGTCCGGAACATGTCTACGTACAAGTCGCTGACAGTCGTTTAGCCATTTTATCTATTTCCTCTGTTTTATTTTGGCAAGCGCAAAATTTATGGGGCGGGTGGGTCCTGCGATAAACATTTTCCTTAAAATTGCGCGGATTATTGTTCTTGTTGGACTACGGGGTGCTTTAAGTTATGAGCTATGAGTGACCTTCGCCACTAACATACCATATTATTTGTTTATGTAGGTGCGTGCACTACAAAATCCTTGGCTTCGCTTGAAAATTTTGTGTTACTATAAAATCCGTTTTCTTATATCTGAATATTTTATAAAAAGGGATTGTGTTGTTATCAATGAAATGCTACCTCGTTAATTTAAACGTCCCTTTAATCTTGTATATGGATATAAATTTAATTTATCTCAGAAACTACTTTAAAGATGTACACATTTTTATACAAATAGATGTTTTTACGTTTCAAATTAACTGTGACTTTATAACGTTTTTTATTAAAAATGTATTTCAACGCCATCAATTTCATGAAAAACGAAGTCATTTATGCATTATTATCTATAAAAAGAACAAATTTCTTCACGCATAATCCGTGACAGGGTAGCCAGAGAGAACACATTGCCGAATTTTACGTGACACATCCAGATTTCGCTGCCATATATCATAATATGTATCAGTGCTGCGTTATACAGGGTACCACCCCGTATTTTGACTAACGCAGACAGACCGACGTTGACTTTGCTCCCGGCAGCCACACGACTGTCTACGGCTGAATCACATCTTTCATCTCGGCTAAAAGCACGTCCCATGTATGCAATTCCATTCGCAAAAAATTTTTTGTAAATTTTTAATATAGAGCCAGTTTCTTTATTGTTATTAAAAAATTTAATGATTTATAAGATCAATCAACAATATCTTTTTAAGCATTGAGCATTGTAACCATTGAGTCGGGACAAATACGAGTTAATATACGTTCCGATATATTTTATTAAGGTTCCTGATATCGTTCGGCATATGAAAGGAATTAAAAATCAACTGATGCGGTAAAATTTGCTGGTTTTTAAAAGCCATTGCTTGACAACTTCTAGCAGAAGCTAGAAAAATATTCCCTCCTAGTCTAAAAGAAGTCGGTAGCAAGTATCACATGTTTATCTATTTCTGTCACCAAACAGTAGAGCCAGGATATTAAATGTGATGGTCTATCATAATTACTGGGTCAAAAGCATCTGCCTTAAAAGTTTCTGGTGTCCATGTACCGCAATTCATACTTACCACGTGGTAAACAGTTTACTATTTTAGCACCAGTGCCTAGTATAAGCAGACTTCGTTAACTGGGTGATTTTTTTTGGTCTACAAAACACTGCCTTTCACAGAAACTTGTACAAAAACAATTTTTAAAGTATACTATGCGTGCTCGGTAACTTCGACAATAACAAAAATAATAATGGTTTACATTAAGGTACAATAAACATTTGTATCATGTCATCCTTTTGTGCTATACACCTTTATAATCATAATAAAACAAATATTTTGTTCTATGAAAAAAAGGAGGAGAAAATCGCAAACGCTTTTATCAAAACGATCAAAGGGCCGGTCGGGTATTTCGACTTCTTACGACGTTAGTAAAAAATACAATCTCTCTTTATAGTTACCATTCCACTGGTTATTATATCCGTATCGATACTGCTGACTTACGGACCGTGAAACGTTCGATTCCCTTTACACCAATCTCCATTGGAAGGCGTTCATTTACGATTACATAAAACAAATCATTTACAATCATTCTGCAATTCTAGAAACTTCTTAGAGAGATGACGATAACACTAAGGCTTTTTCCGACATTACAATTTACTTATGATACAATAATGTAAAAGTGTCCTAGAATACAGAATGGCAAATAAATCGAAAGTAAGCGAATATATTAAAAAGCAAAGGTAGCAACCGCCTTCAAAATTATAATTGAATGTAAGGAGAAACAATGTTTTATAACAAATTATCTCTGAATAAGCAAATATTTTCAGCTGACCTAAATATAAATAATTCGTTTATTCTAAAGTTTCGGACACAGTATTAAAATAAATGTGAGCCATAAATTCGTAACTGGAGAGTCGGTTTAACGATGATTGTGTTTCGCTCGTTACTCGATGCTGGTTGTCACGTTTGGCGAAAATTTCGGAAATAGATTATTTTTTTATCACTTCTAAAATATTTTGATTAGACATCCCTGCGATTGATTTTATTTTATATATGGATTTATTTAAGTCAACTTTTTCAAGATTTAAAAAAATATAAATATCTTCATGCCATTCCCAATACAGGAGTATGACTGAAGTATAGTCTAGACAATTAAGTCCCTTCGATCCACATTCCACCGTAGATATTTTTTGGGACAACGTGACAGGCCCGTCGCCGTGTTTATGTCCAACCCAACGATATAATTTTAAGAAAGTTTTTGAAAAAACCCATTTGTATCTATGAATTACGTGCACTGTCTATTAGTAAACGTAATAGTATACAATACTATTACGTTTTACAATATAATGTTATTTTATGTTATTATTAATATATCTTAACGCAGTCCCTGACAAGGTAGCTAGAGAGAACAGATAGCTAAGTGTTCATTTCCTTCATACACGTACGTCTTCTTATCAGGGAACTCATGACCTTCCCCTCTACGAGCATATTTCTCTAAAATAATACAATAATATACAAAAATTAAATATTTAAATTTAAATATTTCGTATACTATGTAAATATTTCGTATACAGAGCCTACGCCCCCTAAAAGAAAACACATACTACTGAAATTGTAGAGTACCGGTAAAAACAAATAATGTAAGTAGCTTGTAGGAGTACGTAAATGTAGAGTATGGATGATATGTGGATAGAGGACTCAGAAATTGATGTGTCTATTTATAAGTTGTTTATTATCGTTGAATTGAACTTCTCTTAGTCATAACCAAACAAGTAGCATACATTTGCCAAGGTTTACCGCAGATTTCCACGAATTAAGTTTTAAATCTATCGTGAGTGCTACAGACATTAAGCTAAGGGTCTTTGTCGTCAATCGCTAATGAAGGAATCGAATCGGTTAAGGATTATTTTCGTTGAAATGGTTCACCGGGGCATGCTTCCTGCGACAGTGTGGTCGTAACGCGACACCTTTATTAATATGCCTGAATTAATAATATTGTAGATATTGGCTGGCAGGGGACGGAGTATTGCGTGCGAATGGTGATATCGTGAGGCTTCGGTGCATCGATTCGAGAAAAATATCGATTTACGTTTGTTTGTTCGGAGTGACGTGTTACTAATAGCTATCTTCTTTACAAAATTAACAAAAAAACAACAGTACCTGTCATTTTTTGTTACAAGGAATTTCAAACAAAGAACAAGGCAAATAGATAGACATATATTAAATTATTTATATATTACCTCTAATATGTAACGTTGGTAAGTTAGTATTTTTGTATCATGGAAATGTAAGTAAAAGGAAACAAAGAGTACCACTGGACAAAGATGCTTTTAAACTAGACCACTATTTTAGGATTCAGTTTTAAAACACACATTGTCCAAAAATATTTTCGGTGGAAGGACTTAATTCTTTCGGCCTCTGTCTACCCTTGTATTCGGTTTGGTGTGAAAATAGATTTTTGTTTTTATTTTTTACTTTAAAAAAATTTTTTATATGCCATTTTTTATTTTGTTATTAAATAAAAACCCTACACTTTGAGTTATGTATTAGAAATATAATGTTTCTTTTATAGTATAAAGGGCGAGCTGAATGAAAGACCTAAATCGAAATCGAAAGCCCTGATGGGGTTTTTAATCGTCCTGGCTGACAAAATAAAAGCTGACAATTTTTTAAGTACAATGAAAAACTAGGTAATAGTACCTCACAGACAACTTACCACCTCATAATAAGTTGCTACTGCAGTCCATTTACACCTGAAAACCCTTTTTGAAATAAAAAAAGATTACAGTTGCACTGAACTCTTCCGAGAACAATAGCATTGAAATTGGTAAGCGTCATAGCCCGGGATCATATTGGCTCTCTAAATCCTTACATGGAACGTTGTTACACTACATTTTTCACGATAGCAATAGGTGCTCAGACGTCTCCTAGGATTCTTCCACTTTTGGATCTATATGCATTGTAAATACGTTGGCAATTTTAATTTCAAACCACAGGAAAGTTTTAATAATGTGGTCATGTAGCTTCTTTATTTCGCATAAGTTTCTCACGATTCCACAGAAACAAACCCTTCAAAACTATTTAGCAAGCATTGTTTGAAAGTGTGGGTAAAGTCTATGTTATACTTCTAAACTTATATAGTTAATAACTTAAATGTATTAAAGTAAAGTTTTCCCTATTATGTCATAAATATGCAGGCATATTGGACGTTGGAATTAATACAAACACGCTATATCAATCGAAGTCAATGGAAAATATTTATAGCTCTGTTTTATTATGTAGCGTAATAGATTAGCAGTTAATAATATTAGTTATAAAAATAACAGTTTATGGTGTTTATTTTTATGATAGTTAATATATTACGTACAGTAACAACAATTAACGTTTAATATTATTAATATAGATTTTTTGATTGTAAATTAAGTGTCAACTATTTTATAAATACATTGTTTTTTTGTAAGAAACTAAAAATATTTGTGTTGACACCTATTAATAAACCTTGTGGTACCGGTTTAAAAATATACTACCTACTTTCTTCCAGTGGGTACTATAGTATGTGACTAAAATTGCGATCGCCTAGCCGCTTGCCAAGCGTGGTGTTTATTGGGAAACTCTCTCGTTACGGAGGGAATATATCCTGGTTTTAGAGGCCGTTGTGTATATGTATGTACATATTGAATTTAAACATATACATGAATAATAGAAAGAAATGTTTGGATTGTCCGAAGATAATTTTAACTTTACTTTTGTGTAACGTCCCAAAACGCGAACGCAGGTAAAAATTTAAACAAATATTGACAATGGTTGATTGCTACCGTCCAGCGAAAGATCCCCTTAGCAAACTGCGAATTAAAATGGGGACGAGAAAAATTAATCCTAATGCGATTTTAATGAAGCCGAAATGAACGAATACAATAATGAATTGTTAAGCCGCGGGTTATTCCTTTTGCCCTAAAGAATGAAATTGAAAAAGTAAGAAAGCAAATTGAATGCAAAGGCATATTTACATGATTTGCTTACTCGGGTCTGAATGCATGTAAAGTTTAAAATTAAAGCATGGAAGAATTATTAATTATTAATAGCATTAGTAAAATAAATTTAATAAAGTATAAATTTATCGCCTACGTACTGTAGATATGTTTAATTGTGATGTTTAAATCAGAATAGTTTTAAATAAAAGTTTTGTATATTAATTTAAATTAGTCGTTGTAAAGAGAGATGTTATAAAGCAAAATGTAATAAAAATTAAGGTTTAGTATTGCACAAAGACGAACGCCTTAACATCGAATATAAAGCACACAAGCGCTGAAAATATACACCTGAAGTCTGCGTCCGCTTTTGCATTAACGAATGCGGAAGCGACGTTGTGCATTCAGGACGCGTTGCATCCTCCCTCGCCTCCTCTCTTAGTTCCTCCTCTCACCCCTCCACATCGGCAGCGTGCCTCTCGCTCCGACCAAACGCCTCCAGCATAGCACAGCATGTCCCACCCGTGCGTTCATTACATCGGGCGACCCAACAATTCAAGTTTACTTTCCGCCACACAATCTACGCTACCAGACTGACTAGACTGCACCCATATACTGCCCACTCGAATAATAAAGATGCAAAAATTAACCCGTCCGCACTGAAAAAGAGGAAACTAAGTGAAGCTATCTCGACTTGAATAGAGGTAATGCAACGCGAGCACTCGTAGGGCGAATGAAAGAAACTCGTTGGGAACATTGTGCGCTTGTTGGAACAGAGGGCAAATGTCAACCGTGGAATAAAAACAGTCAACACATAAATGCAAATGATAAACACAAGCGAGAACTGTAAATGCGATTCGCATGAACCAATGTTGACATTTCGTAATGGAAAAACAAGTACTCCACTCGCCGTACGTACGCTAAAAATTAATGTGAATATCTCCAACGAAGCGTTTAGGAACTAGAAATCAATAAAGTGTCCGCACTAAATTTGCTCCAGCCCATAAAATATTCAATTACGCATAAGCACACATTTGCTAAGGCCAACAACGACCATGCGGCACCCCCATTAAAGACGCCTAAGGGCCATTTAATCGGTCAGTGGATGTAAATTCGCCGGCCCCAAAACAAATAACCCGAAACTAATAAGGAAACGAAATATGTAAATTGTCTGCCATATTGTTTCACAAGTTGAAATCTTCCTTTAATCTTATAACAAATCCGTGTCCAAATGGCCGCTTCGGGTCGAATTTGAATATAGGAGGGTATGGTTGTTGAGGGTCAGTGTGGCAAGACACCGGCGCGACGTGGCTCGAGCTAAATGTATGCAAGACACGCACGGAGGAGATAGCGGCCGTAATGTTGTCCTATGCACATATTGCAACAAATTAGTTGTCGACTTGTAAACAAGGAGCTGGGAAGTAAGGCCGCTAAGACGTCGACGGTGGGTATTTTGCATGGATATGAGAGTGCAATATGGGCCCTCGCAGCTGCTAGCTGTACTCATTAAGATGTTTTATGGCCGGCCCGTTGGACCGTGTTACCAATTTAAGATATTTCTATGCGGGACGGCGCCACGTTAGTTTGGCTTCAGATTAGGGGCTTAAGGTAGTCCTTTTAAGGCATTAGTGGAATAATTGCGGTGCCCATTATGCGGTTAGTATTCCCCAATTTCCACCCCGGTAACAATATTTAGAGTAACATCACTGGAGTCCCTTTTACGTAATAACATCTGTATAAGTAATAACATTGTACATTTATGACACAACGCATTGAATTTCAATTAAAACATTGGCAATAAAGGGGAACACAAGACAAAGCTAAATAAATTCATTCCGTCCATCTCATACCTATTTCCCACATAGCAAGTAAATCAAAGGGTGTTGAAACTTTACACCCACTTAAAGCCGGACACAGTAATAAAGCGTTCGAACTTCGTCGACCCTGGACATCAAATGTGGCACCCCTTCACGCGTTTTGTTCAGGAGAAAATTAAAACTTTGCAGATGCCGTGCACACTGGTACGCTACATTTGATTTGTGGACCATTGGTTTAGCCTGCAGAAAAAATACATAAAAAACTACTAGAATATCTCAAAACGTTCAGTATTTTAGTAAATAGTATCTAGCTTACCGACAGTCTAAGTAACCGTATAAATAATTTCAACCTTTTTACATAAAGTTTCTATTTTCTTACCTAAATTTAATCAGCTTGTAAAAGTTGACCGCAGGATATTAGCCACTTTCGTGTGGAATATTTGCTATATAATCGTGCCCATCGGATTGGCGATTGCAGCACCTCTCGCATTAAACGGCGCTGCTCTTCACCAGTCTGATGCTATTTGTTTTTTTTTTAATAATTTTTTTTCAACATTTTTATATTAATTAAATGGGATTTTTTATACTTTTAGAGTCTTTCACAACTTCTAATACGACTTATCATTTGTAGCATGTTACATGATATACATGGTTTTATGCTTGTTACTTGTTGTATACACTTTGTACCGGAAGGAATGCAATAAGCTTGTTCTTTTCATGTAATATCTCTTGTAATCACTGGCAATGTCCAGTAACTCAGTAATGGGACTCCACTTAGTTACGAGTTGCAAAGTGCTGGCCAATAACGACGCCGGTCAGCGTCGGTCAACCGGCACGAATAATTACAGATGAGTCTTGCGCATTCAGCTTTGTAACGCGAAACCTACGGAGTCTCGAGATAAACTCACTTGTAAGGATTCGAGGTTACTAAGAACGTCGTCTAGCGTTTCCTTTCTTGTAACCATAGAGACATTTAGCATACGTGTGTTATGTATAAATCATTATGTATAAAATATCACATGTAACCCATGGGTTCTCTAAATAGTACAATATACATACGATAAATATACTATATTTTGTGCATGTATGTTCATTTAGCATGTAGAAGTAATAAAAAAAATCAGGCTAAGTTACGAACTTTCTAAATATCTTTTGAAAGTCCATTGCAGGACATCGGCTGCATTCGTAAGGCTTTTTGTAACTTAGGTTGTTTGTTTGAGGATTTACAATAACCACTACACTTGCAAGCAGATTGGGGATCGTGATACCTTTCATCTTAGATTGTGATGATTATCTCAAGGCCATTCTGATTTGAAGGCTTTTCCTTTAGTCACCTTTTACGGGTTCAACGGGAATAAAATAGATAGTAAATTCTTATGCACGATAGGCAGTGCGTGTTCTCTTTTAATTACTTTTTAAAAACTAAATATTACTTTATTCAGTTTATAGTAAATCTTTTGCCTGAAGTAATTGTATTATTAATTTTGCAATCTCATTATATCTATAAGAAAATAGATTTTGTTATTAGATAAAATAGTCTTTGTGAGATTAACCGTTTACTTACAGGGACAGGTTACGTCCATTAAGTTCCAAATATTATACGTCTTCAAAGTGCAGCAGCCACAATCAAGACTGATTTAATTGTTTCCAAAGAGGTGATTCCGTCGAATATATTCCTTGATTAAGTGCACAGGTCGGGGCCCACCACCGAGGGTTATTAAACAATTTATTGTATAACTATTCGTGAGGGGCACTGCTCTAATGTTCCGCTAAGATTGTGCAAAGTTTTGTTCTACGACAAATATTGCTAGCGTAAGTTTGATTCGTGAAAGTTAAATTAATTTAAATTGTGATTGAAGTGAAAGTAACTGTAATAAAGTATAGCGTTTCGTAATTAAAAATACATAAACTATATTTGTAATGTTTTGTAATATTTCAATTAATAATATATTCATACTTTTGTCGACCCGTTTGGTAGTGACTCTGCCTTCGAAGCTAAGGGATAAAGACGGTGATAGGCTCACCACCTGTCACATTGTCACAAAAAAGCTTCGGTGAAAAGTGGGTCCAAAAGACTTCATTATCTAGACCTCTGCCTACTGCGGTATAGGAAATTGCGTGAAGATGTACATACTTTTGTGTGACATATTGTAATGTATTGTGTGGTATATCGGTATCGGTACTAGATCAAGTTGTATGATGAAAATGATTTATAGCTTATCAGAATACATGTGTGAAGTAAATACACACAATAATTAAATAAAATATTAAAATGCGATTGTAAATATACGTCGAGACATAAAATGCGCGACCCTGATTGAGTTTGGTCCGAGTCTTTTACAGCTTTCAATGTATATTTCATCCTGTCAGCGGCAAATTACACAGACTGCCCATTCACGCTCAAAAATCACTCTCAATCGAGTCAAGTGGGACAAAATAAAAGGTGAATTGATCATAGGGGGTGCGAATCGGCGCCCCCGTCGGGAAACCAAGGCGGGAAACCTATGTCCGGTTTATTTGTAAACAGTAACAGGCGTCGACAGCTTTTTGACAGTTTATTAAATTAAATGGTCTGCGCGATTGTTGACGAATCGCAATCAATTTCATAGCAAATGTATGAAGGCAGCTAAGTTATCGTTTGTAACAATAAAACAACTTATGGCATTCGATAGCCATTTAATCTCTTTAAGTCATGATAGCCGAGTGGTTGGGTGATCGGAATTCGAGTCGAGAGACCCAAGTTCGATGCCCAGGTGGGAAGTTCGTACCAATGTTTTTTTTTCAAATCCGTTGTACCGTTGTATGAACATAAAGATGGCGACGGGCTTCTCACCTGTGACGTTGTCAGAAAAAATCTTCGGTGGAAGGTGGGTCGAAGGGACTTAATTGCCTAAACTAGACTAGACTAGACTCTGTCTGTCCCGGTATTGGGAATGGAGAGATTAAAGATGTTATTCAGTGATTTCTATGAATATTAATATCTAGTGAACCTTCATATGATTTGTTTTCTAACGATTTTACTGTATAACTCCTACAGTGTATGTACAAACTGTTTTTATTACTAAAGTTTACTGTGTTCAATTAAATGAAAAGCCTTCCGTTGTACTATAAATAATAAATTTTTCATCAATCAATTTATTAAGTAAATTGCGTATGCGTAGTAAGTGTTTTCATCATAAACTTGACGTTTTCTATTCATATTTTTTGGTCAATTTCAGTGTATATTTTTGAAGAGTTTCTATTGAAAAAAATCCCAAATTCTATTATCATGTGGAAATATAGTGTCTGGCAAAATATTCAATCATATTTAAATGCCTGGAAAGCATTTCCGAGAGTCAATTTCATCCCATTTCATTTGATTATGTTCAGTTCGAAAGGGTTGAGCTTAATCAATTTTTGTTGAAATATTGCATATTGTGATATATGTGATCCAGTCTGACACTTACTGTATATTACTGTGAATTATCCCGTTGTAGTCATTTAAATTATTTACATGAAACTATAAACTTACTGAGAAAAACCTCTGGGAAACATCTCCAGACTTATTGGCAATGTTGATTTTTTTTACTTGGATCAACCGAGCGATGCTTGTTGCCGCACAAATAGATACTTTACCATACTTACTATATAATAATACTTTCTATAAATATATAAATGGAGTTTGCCATCAGTTTAGACTTCAGTCTCATCGACTTGCAACATTTTTTTTTGCATGTGTCCGTGTATTTGTAACGTTAGTGTGTTATTTATATACTTATTTTTATACTTTAACATAAGAAGCATCGCAAGTTTTGTCAAAATCGTTGAAAAGTTTTAAAGGATATAGAAACAAATGTCACGAGAAGTCGGTTTATGTAACTTTATCGTAGTTTTTTCAATTAAACAAATATCAGGATCTGTTACATCATAATTCTCGAAATATCTAATGCAAGATTATTCTTACTTCTAGATGCGATATTGCGAGCATAAATACGATATCCTGCAATTAAATTAGCGCAAGGCTTCAATAGCAGACATCGTCTGTTAGTCGTGTGTGGTCTCACAGTAAACAAAGATCTTAATGGTTCTATACAGTCTAACGTAAACAATTTATTATTCCTCAACCGAAACTGCAGTTACAATCGATATGTGCATTCGGCGAATCGAATCATTATTGGAAATATAAACTCTTCAGTCATTTGAATCGATTTCAATTGTGTATTTGTATTTCTAGCAAAACACAAACAATGGATTTGAACTTCGTAACTTGAAGTTAAATGAAGAAATTTCCTTTGTGTAAATTGAGGAAGAGTTAATTTCTTAAACTCCTTGAGCCGTGACAATGTGAAATACTAACAAACCCACGCATTTTCCTTAATTTTTAAACGCTTAGAAATATTTCGCAATAATATACATGATTTTGAATTTCACCGGTGTGTGCGTCAGAGTAAAATTTAAGATCAATAGGCGATTTCCCCAAGACACCGGATGCGGTCTACCGGGCACAAGTTCAATTATTATTGAATTTCCCATGTCCGGGGTGAAAGGAGCGAGGTAGGCAGCGAAAATGCTGGGGTGGAATATTACTTTTAAATGGTTATAATTACGAAAATGTAAGTCTTAGAAATATAAAGCAGAATTTTAAATATTATCTTAGTGCTAACAAAATTATTATATTACTATTATTCAAAAAATAAATCTGTTAAATAAATTGAATAAAATTTATTTACATTAATACAATGAATATTATTGTCGTTATCCTAAATAAACTCCGGTAAAATGTGTGACTTAACTGTCCTGACCTGTGACCAGTGGCCACTCAGCATTGGGAATACAGTCATCAACTTGAATAAAATAATATGCAGAAAACGGTTTTATTTCATTATCATATTCTTATGTATGACATTCTTGAAATTTCATCATAATCTACTGAATTGTCAGCGCTGTTGTTTTAGTAATAGTCAGTTATCATTAATTTGTCGGTGCAAACAGTTTAATACAATAGCAGGGAACGTTTGTTAAATTTCGACACAGGCAACACCGGCGTTCGTACGAGTGCGCACATTACCTCCGGCCGGTGGCCAGCTGACTCATTCGGTGTCACCAATCCTGAACCGGCCTAGCTCCCAGTGGTCTAACGCTAACACGCAACGCCGGCTCAGTAGTTCATACGCTCCGTTGAACAGTTCGGAAAATGTAGCTTAAATTTTACTCAGTTTGCGCATTCATTGTGTGCAATTTCATCGGGATTTTAACTCCAAGCTATTTACACTTTGTTATTTTATATAACTAAAAAAATTGCTTATTATATAAAAATATCTTTAAGCTATTCCCAATACTGGGGTAGACAGATTTCTAGACAGTTAAGTTCTTACGACCCACCTTCCACTGAATACATTTTTTGGGACAACGAGCCAGTTGGCCACATAAATATATATATGTAACTAGCTGCCCTCTGCGGCTTTGTCCGCTGTTTATGACTTAACGCGGAACTCTAATTATGTTTCTAAAATAAAAGAAGACTATGTTACCTTACATTAGCTATCAGTCAGTGAAAGTCCGGTTAAAATGGGTGCAGCCGTTTCTGTAATACTGGCTTTCTACACCAATCACACTGAAATACTACAAAATTTTCTACTACTATTTTTTAAGTATACTTACATATATCAATATCTGAAAGTCATGTAGATTTTAGCCAAAAAATAACCCTCATGTATGGATTATATATGATTTGATGCGTGGATTATATAGTATGATTTCAATTCAGGTACAATATTAATTGAATTTGCATTTAAGTATACAATGTTTTATTTAGTTACAAGTATAAAGGCTTCATTATTAAGTTACATAAAACAAAATAATAGAAGTAATATTGCAACACCGGTGTCATGTTACGTTCAGCAAAAGATTTGCTTGCGCTGGACACATGGCGTACGCATTGAATTGTAACTAAATCGACAAAACGATCGTGTTTGACACGACTGCGATCCTAATAAATACAAAAACATATAGAGGTTTCGATTAACTTTAGTCTATATGTACATACTATAGATAGTAGTTATCGACGACAACATGATACGTCAAAGCTTTCAGGAGTTTGGTATGTGTTTATTATTTTTCGGCGATTAACTAAATTATATGTTAGTAGTGCTAGAGTAGTTTTAGCGCTACTAATAATCTCATTTAAACTGAATGTGGCATTACAAAAATAATAAACTTGGATGACTTTAAAAACACATTATTTGTCTGCATTTATTACTTCATTATTTAAAAGCTTCAAACACGGCAACAATAAGAAGAAGTAACAACTGAACGCCCCAAGTTTGTCTGAACTTTTGTATGATATAGAAATATTATACACATTGGAACCTGTTCTAACAATTTTACATACAATCATAAATTCTAATTTAGCGCGTTCGCGGATCCTGTTACCGCTCGCTTTCAGTTTCCCGCGCTCATTGTACGTTACTCCCAAGACAACGCGCCCTAAAGAACATGTATACAAAATTAATTAGACAAAATCTCGACGTCGCGTAATATTTTATTATTATTTCCGCTACTGTGGGATTTTATTAGCAGGGTATTTATTGCTTTCTCTTACGATGAATTTGAATAGGATCTTGATTAGCTCCAGTCCTGTGTGGATGTGTTCGCCTTAGCTACAAGTTCGTAATTACAAGGTTGGTAACATTGTGAGATGTTTGTAGGCTATCTCTCTCGCGAACGCTGATGCTTCGTTAATTTAAACGTCGTATAACGCACTGCTATTTTCATTATTGAAACCGCCTATCATCGTTTATTTTTAACTCTTTCTTTGGCAACTTGATTATTAACATGCTCTAGTAATATTTTTCTGTAATTTAATCGATATTTGTTAACTTAAAATTTACCAACATGACTATTTTAAATAACAAAGGCAATTTTCATGTAATTAAACTAAATGTTTGGAGTGCTAGATAAAACGTTATTTGGAAATAAAAGTAAATCTATCTAAGATGTAATTTAGTGTCAATTAATGTAACTTACTATTGTTTTCAGTCCAGATACAACGCTCCCTATATGGTAGGCTGTTTGCGTTGTACGGCATGAACTCAACAACGGATTCTACTTAGTGGTGAAATGTGTAATGACACGCTTTGCGTTTCTTCCTTCATTTAATGTTTTTCCGCATGCTGTCATTTTTAAATGAATTAATTATTATTTATTTGCAATTTGTTTAAATATGGTATTAACCGTATTCGATAGTTTATTATAACAAGAAGACTGCTGTCGAAAAGTTGAGCAAAATATTGGAGAAGCTGTTACTTAGTGACGTGTAGCTTTGCTGTCAGGTGTACCTGACTGCCGCCTTAAGGAAAAACAGAAGAATAGAAGATAGTTGGGAATAATCTAAAAAAAAACATCAAATGGCCTACACACTTTAATATGCCAGGTCTATAAGAGGCCAGGTACGGGACAGGAATATGTTCTGCATTTGATTTTAATAGGCCGAGTACCTAAATACTGAAACATAAATAAATAAATAAATAAATATAAATATCTTCACGCAATTCCCTATACAGGGGAAGACAGAGGTCTAGTCTAGACAATTAAGTCCCCTCGACCCACCTTCCACCGAAGTTACTTTCGGGACAACGTGACAGGTGGTGAGCCCTTCGCCGTGTTTATGTCCAAGCCAACGATATAATTCGTACATAAGTTTTTGAAAAACCCATTGGTACGAGCCTGCCAACTGGGGATTGAACTCGGGTCTCTTGACTCGAAATTCCGACCACCCTACCACTCGGCTATCGTGACCATGAAAAAATGAAACATGATTCACGTAATTCGTATCCCAGCTGAAGGTAATGTTAAAAAATACTAATTAATGTTTTTCGGATTTATTATTACAGTTATCTCTGATTACATCCAGTTTTTCTTTCAGTAATACGCTAAGGATTACAATATTATTAAAAAATACAGTAGCAGCCTCTAAGTGCCCACAGCTGGGCAAATACCCTGTCTAAAATATAATTTATTGTAATTAATATTTTTGACAATACTTTAGCGTGGGATTAATGCAGAAATTTTATGGTTTATAAATTTCCTCTAACTTTCTGTGCAATGACTGTATGCGCAGGGTGGAAAGGGCCCAGGCCAGTGGGCTCAATCTAATCATACACATTAGTGATGCGCGACCAGACTCATACTGCGCTTCATTTCACGAGAATATCGACGATTGATCCGATTTGTGGATTCGTTGTGTTCTGTTTTACCGAATTCCCTGCACTGATTGCGGTCTAATTTAAATCGGCCATTAAAACCGCACTGCAGAATAAATTTGATATTAACATTGTTATTTAATTTATATTAAGTGAGAACTAACCTTGAATAAATAAGTACGTTTTTTTGTAAGATCTTTTTGGATCAAGATAGCCGAGTTGTTGGGTGGTCGGAATTTCGAGTCGAGAGACCCGAGTTCGATCCCCAGGTGGCAGTACCAATGAGTTTTTCAAAAACTTATGTACGAATTTCATCGTTGGCTTGGACATAAAGACGGCGACAGGCTCACCACCTGTCACGTTGTCCCGAAAATATCTTCGGTGGAAGGTGGGTCAAAGGGACTTAATTGTCAAGACTTGACCTCTGTCTACATATTATACTCTAATACAGGGGGTATTGGGAATTGCGTGAAGATATTTTTATTTTTTTTTGGAAAAAGTTGTACTACATATCTTTTGGTCATATTTAACACACGAATTTTTAATATAAATAATATAACGCCTTCTTTATCCTTTACCAGAATATTTATTGTTTTAAATACTTGATCGAATCTTGAATCTTTTGAATAATATTGTGTGTTTACATCATGCACAATAAGCTTAGTACAGCATTTGTAAAAATTTCATACCCAACAACTAAATATCAAAAATAGATTCCTCATAAGTGACGTGTCCTGCATTCGAATTTATCGGCAAATTGATAAATCCGTCACGTTCGGGTCGCAAACCGCTCTAGGCAGTGATAAGGACGGAGAAGATGTTTAAGAAATCGAAATCTTATCTATATGGTTTATTGGTGAAAACTTACTTGGATATTTTATCTTATTCTAAAGTTAAAAACATATTAAAATAAATGATATTTTATAAAACAAAATGCACTTTTAACACACCCTAAAACTACAACACCTTATTATTTTATCTTTCTAAATATTTATCTAAAAAGTCACGATAGCCGAGTCGAGAGACCCGAGTTCGATCTCTAGGTGGCAGGCTCGCACCAATGGGTTTTTCAAAAACTTATCTACGAATTATATCATTGGCTTGGATATAAAGACGGCGACGGGCTCACCACCTGTCACGTTGTCCCGAAAAATGTCTTCGGTGAAAGGTGGATCCAAGGGACTTAATTGTCTAGACTAGACCTCTGTCTACCCTTGTATTGGGAATTGCGTGAAGATATTTATAAAGATAGAGATAGATATTTATCTATGAAAGTATTTTGTACCATTGGTTTGGACACTAAGAAAGTGCTATCACTGTGTGCCTATCCTCACCACCTGTCACGTTGTACCAAATAGGCTCGGGTTAAGGTACGTCGAAAGTATCTAAATATATAGGTATTATTTGTTTACCCCAGTATTAAGAAAATATTTTAAAAATAAAATAAAATAAACAACAAGAATGTACAAAAAATTATCATTGGTTTCAACCAACGGAACTCTAAAGTCGACGAAAGTCGAAGTGATTAATAGAATTCCGCACATGGATGCTATCTGGTCGGATATTCGCTGCACGAGTCTCACTCACGATCAGTATTATGCGGCTATTGCAGATATTTTTTGATTTCGGCTCCTAACTTTTGTAACTTCAATATAGCATCTAACTATAATTAGAAAATGTAGAAGTTCAATAAGAAATTTCACGCCGAACGTTACCTTTCCTGTTAATTTTAATACATATTTTCTCTAACCTAAACAGATTTAGAATGTAAATAAAATATACATAGCATTCAGTATAGTTAATCTCTTAAATGGTTATCGTTAAATCGAAATAGATACTGTAATAAAATAATTTTCAAACCTAACACGAGTTCTACTAGATGGTCCTTTCACTCCATATTTCTTGTAAACGAAATAGTTATAACAGAATAAAAATTTACACATTTTTAAATAAAATCCCATAAATAACACTGGCGGGTATGTGTTGTATCAACAATTTATATTCCATAATGACTAATAACTCTACCCTAATGCCTAGCTGCAACATTGTTCGGTATTACGTCAGGTGGCTGTCAGCGCTACAATGCACTAGCTACTGACATACAGTGATACGATTGTTCCTAGCAAACAGATTCATTTGAATTTGATCAGTCGACTGGCCGATTCGCGATAGTGATTCCCAATAGAAGGGGAATGGTCATTTGATAGTTTCCAAATGCAGTGAATCCGATTTATTCAATAATAAACCATCAATGGACAAATAGATGCATTCTGATAAGTCCGGTTTTCATTTTCGTAATTTGGATTCGTTAAGGATTAACTTAAATTTATTAAAATTTGATTAATTTAGTACAGTTTTATTCCTGTCTAACCATTGAATTATTTTAAAGAAACTTTTACTTTCATTGATATTTTATGAAGACATCAACAACACAACAAACAAAAACCAATTTTTAAACATATTTTATAAATATGTAATAATATTTAATGATTGAAAATCGTAATCGATACCCTAGAAATTTAATAAAGACAGATATGGATTCAATTACGAATATTTTGTTAATAAAGTTTCTATATTGTACGTAACATAATAATCCAAAGTCACACGATGCCCGAAGAAACAGGAATCCGGAACGCAAAATACGACATGCGGGGGCATAGACATCGATAACCCTCCATTCCGAACATAATGTTCACATAATTGGCGTAACATTTCCATTGCGAACCCTTTCAAGACGCCCGTAATGTTACGGCCTACATGTTATTTAATTACGCAATCTCGAGTACAATGAGAATTATTCCAAGTCTACTCCTTTACCCGTCTGCATTGTGGATATGGGAGATGAAAGGACGGTGACATACGCGTTTAAATGTTATTTTGAACAGTTTTAGCAAAATTTTCTTTTAGAAAATACAGCAAAATACATTTATTTTTTTCAATACTTTTTTATTTCTACCCAAGATAAAATCTGTAAAATTTACGTTAATCTATTATTTATATTTTTAAAATTAATAGTCATAATTGAAAATCACAAGGCCAGTTTGAATATCACAACAGAAAATGTTTGACTCCTCTCCTCAAGGCCCATGAGGCCATAACGTGTTTTACTAATAAACGAATAACTTAAATAAGTGTGAAACGAATAAATTTACAATAAAAAAATGTAGCTATCTGCTAGGTATAGTATGTGAAGATAAGTAAATGAATGAATAAAGTGAGTTCTAAAAAAATAATTAATTGAAGTTTTATAAATTCGCCCTAAATATTTCATTTAAATATTGTAGCAAATACCATAGGACAATTCCTATGGTATATGTGTGTGATGGCGGCATAAGAGACCTCTCTCTCTCTCTTCCCGTCGGTGCCTTAAGAGGCTACCATATGAATACCAATGGCTGCAGGTACAGACGTTGGGATAACCGTCTCGAAAATTACCAGACCAACACAGAGCAGATTGGTGTTAGGCAGTCGCCTCTAAGGTGCGAAGTGACTGATACAGCGATCGCCAGTCGGCTTCCATGCATTGCTACTATGGCAAAGCCTCTTTACAGGAGAGGCTTACGTCACGCAATGGATTTTTACAGGCTGTTAAATAATTTAAGTTAATAGTTATGTAAGTAAAATTTCCACGCAATTGAGTACACGAGTAGAATTTTTTCTTATTATTGTGATATCAAATAAATAGCTTTTCTCTCTTATTTCTACATACATAAATTCAAATTATTGACATTAAAAAAGTTAAATTACAATATTTTAACTAAGGAGTATGATAACTAAAAAGCATAATTTATTGAAGAACTAATTTCGTGCGCCATATGAATCAAAAGCTTAACTAGAGAGTATAGTTAATTAAAATAATAACTGGATAAATCGACACAGTGTATCGCTATTTAAATGGAATAGGGCATTACGAAAGCATTAGATTCCGGTGCGATACTGAACTATTCAATACAATGTCTATTATGAATGCTCGTGCGCTTCGTGGACGTTGATTAGCTTGGTCAGGCTCTAGTCCAATTTTCATAGAGGACCTCGATCTAGCTCCCTGATTGATTGCTATTGCCACAGCACCCTTACAACCCGATATTGTCCTGCAATCCATTAACTTATCTGATAATAATTTAATGAGAAAAATTTCAGGGTTACATTTTTCCAAAGTTATGTCGACACTTCCCAGAACTGGAGTAGTCAGAGGTCTAGGCAATTTATTTCTTTCGACCCCCATTTCAATGGAGGTTATTTGGGACAACGTGACAGTTAGTTTAGTTAGAGCCAGTTGGTTCCGCCGTCTTGTTCCTTTGTTTGTGTAATATATAATAATAAGCACTCATAGTTAAGTAAAAAAGATCATGTTTTAAATCATAATCTTTCCATTTCGCTCAAGATCTTAAAAAAAAGAGTCTAAATATATTCAAAACTATAATTTGTAAAAATAGTTTTTAAATTCGTATATATTTTCCCAAGAATTGCGTAAGAAAAGGGAGATCAAACAATAATAATTTGCAACTTTGCTGTGTTGATTAAATAAAAGTTTTGATTGAAAAGTTGAAATAAATATAATTATTTAGCATACATATTTTAAATGCTTAATAATCGATTCGTTGCATGTATCAATAGATGCTGGCTGGTTCTGCTTTTGTAACGGAGGGCGTAATTCATAGCGTGGTCGCATAGAGCGCTATCTGATGATTGGTTTTTGGCAATTAACAGTATTGGTCACATCGCAATCGCGTTCGTTCGCCGTGTGAAATATGTATGGGATGTATAAATACACGTCCTTATCCGGGTTACGCCATTGTAAAGTAACATAATAGTATAACTTTACTCAAATCACGAAATTCTCCTTCACAACCAATAAAGATTACCCTGATAATGTCATTATTATACTGTGTGTAATTTAAAAAGAAAGACTTAGAAAAAACTTTTTGTTCATTCGTTTCTATAGCTTAATATTGAAAGAATAATTATATTTATTCTTATATATATTATTCTTATAATGCTGACACAGAAAAAGTATTTTGTCTAGTAAAATTTAAAAAAAACTATATTTGTAAACTGTCAAAAAGTTTTTAAAGAAGCATTAAAACGTAAATAATAATAAATAATTATATTTATTTATTAAAAACGTATTGTCTAGGAGACGTATTAATACAACAATGTAAAGACAATATTGAGGTGACCTGAATCTTTAAGCAAACTTTTAATTATTACAAAACCTTTGTAAGGCTTTGCTTTTTACAGAAAAATAAATCTATGCAGAACTAGTAAAAGTTGCGGATCCAAATCCCTGTAGGGGTTAATAATTATGTGATAAATATGAATACATGTACTTGAGTCAGGGTATCTATATAAGAATATTTATCTAAGTAAAGACATATCTATTAAGTATGTTGCACTCTTGGCTTGGACATTAACATACTACCTGTCACGCTGTCCCAAATACATAGTGTTATGTGAAAGGTGGGTCGAAAGGACTTAATTATCTAGGGCTCTTTCTATCCCAGTATCGGGAAAATGCGTCAATACATTTTTTTTTATTATATTGTAACACTTCTTTACGACAGCACACAGAAATTTTGTTAACAAATCGAAAATATATCATTTATAATTGCGATTTTTGTCACTGATGATGCCGTAAGGCGAAACCGGTCGCTTAATTAATAAATAATTAAATAAAGTCACTATAGACGAGTGGTTGGGTGGTCGGAATTTCGAGTCGAGAGACTCGAGTTCGATCCCCAGGTGGCAGGCACGTACCAATGGGTTTTTCAAAAACTTATGTACAAATATCGTTGGCTTGGACATAAAGGCGGCGACGGGCTCACCACCTGTCACGTTGTCCCGAAAATATCTTCAGTAGAAGGTGGGTCGAAGAGACTTAATCGTCTAGACTAGAACTCTGTCTACCCCTGTATTGGGAATTGCGTGAAGATATTTATTTATTTATTTATTAAATAAAGTGAATTGTGTACAAATGTTCAACAATGAATTTTAATTATATGAGAATAATTCAATATTTAGTATTTCGGTTTATATTAAAAAAGGTGAAAGTTTGTACGTAAATACATTTATCTTTACTCTACCAAGCAAAACTAGCTTGAGCGGGTTTAAATAAAATTTGACACATTCTGTGCCATTTTGCGGTTCCAATGGGGCTGATCTGAAGTACGTTTTTAATGAAAGAGAAAGATTATTTTAGAGTATTCTGAGATTATTTCATGTCGTAGTATACAGATCCTATAGGCTGCCATTTTTTCCAGGAAATTTCAAGGTCCTTAGCATATATCAATATTATGCGTAGACGAAGACGTGGGAAATATTTAGTACATTTATAAAACTAAGCAAATAATATTTTTACCTTTACAAAAAAATTTTAGCCATTTTCGGATGCTACTGTCAATTTTACAGTTATGTTATAACTGCAGTTTTAATTGTTGTATCGTAAGTTTTGTTACCCCTTTTCCTTAAGACTGCAGGCCAGTGTCACCGTTCCGCTTGACATTTGTACAAAGGTCGCCTTAAGTTAGTATGCTTTCCTTTTACTTGTTACAATAGTCTATAAAGACTCTGGGAAAGGGTAGTATTGTTTGTTTGGAAATTAACCTTTACATTTGTTGAGGGTTACATTTCAGTGTTGTTATTTGTAAGTTATACCATATTAGTTGTTTTTGTGACTTATTAAGCAAAAAATGGACTATTAAAAAGGAAGTGAGCTAATAATTTTATGTAAATATTAAACTCTTCCCGCCACTTAATTTACGACGATTAAAACAAAAAAAATAAAGTAAAATTATTTATGAAAATCATTTTGATGTACATTCCTCAAAAACAATGTTAGTATGGGATAGAAATTAACTTCAATGTTAATTCTGGTTATAAATTATTTGTGCACTGAATTTCATTTAAAATAAATTTTCAAGTTTATTATGTTATTAGGATTCGAACTAGTACTTCATGGAAACACTTACAAGTAAATGCAGATATCCATCACAAAGCGGTTTAAGAGCAATATGTGTGAATAGATACAGCGAAATAATTGAACGAGCATACTGCATTGTGATGAAAACAATAATGGTAGAAACGGAAGATGAGCCGGTGGCACGGAAAGGAAATTGGCAACAAAACATAAGGCACCGGTTATCGTTAACATGAGAAAATAATAGTTTTAATGTTGGGAATAAATAACGCGCCGAGGAAGAAGACAATGGTCCCGTAATAAGATCTCTTGTTAATTTTGGCGAATGCGGAGCGCGCTCGTGATCGGAGATTTATGGAGGCATTGAAATTACACCTTGTTTGCTCTTTTCGCGTTTGTACGTGTCTACGACTATCGGACAAAAGAAATTTTGTAATTTTACAGGCAAAAATTTTATTTACATAAATAATAGTTCAAGTTCAAGTTCATAGGCTATAGAAATCTATTTATCAATTTTATCAAATTTAAATACGTAAGATAAAATGCTATTCTTAAATTATTTAATGTTAGTAAGTATATAAGGGTACATATTACATATAAATACATACCTCTCATTTTTTGCTCGTCCAGTAACTGTCTCTCCAGATTGTCTTTCACTTCTCGTTCTCTGAGCACATCCATCTTCAGTTCCGCTAGAACAACACAACATATTATGAAAACATATTTATGTACATGTAATGAATTCATTTATTTCTAACATCGTTAGATGACTGAGTTTTGTCTTCCAATTTTGTATTTGAAGATTTTTTCTAATACGTCCGTACTTAATTACGTGTTTAAATGTTGAGAAATGTTTGTAACCATATTCATAATAGGTCCAAGTGGTTGAGTGATCAAATCAGGAGCTCGAGTTCGATCCCCTCGAGGAAGACTCGTACCAATAAGTTTTTGAAAACTTATATACAATATACGCCATTGGCGTAAATTGTATATAAGTTTCAAATAAGGTTCGGCGTCACGTTGTTTCAAATAAGGCTCGGTAAAATGAGCGCCGAAAGGACTAAATTTCCTAGACCTCTGTCTATCCCAGAACTGAGATTGCATAGGGATGTATAATATTTCTATAATTTTCTTTTACATACACAATGTTGCATGTGTAGTCAAAAACAGATATCGACGTAAGATTATTAACTTCCCGTGGGTGCTGTCAGAAGCGAATGAGGGAAATGGTCATTTGAAAATGGTGATTTCTATATATTATGTGACGGGCAGCAGTCTGGAACTGCTATCGTCAAACCAATTCCGTGTCGATTATGGCATATCCTCTTCATAAGAGAGGCCTATGTCCTGCATTGGACTTTAACAGGCCATCAAGGAAATAATTAAGTATTTTAAATTGCAACTTAAAAAAGAATAACCAAGACAATTTCAGGTAATGATTTGTGTTTATTAGAAGAAGGTTCATTGTTCTTAAAAGGCATTGTATAAATTTAACAGTGAGCTAAACCCGTAACAAGGCCGTCAGCAAGGGGCCGATTAGGAGCATAAACACAGATTAACTCATTCGGAATCCCGGTACCATTGTGAAGGAGTCGAATTGAGAGATTTGCATAACTTTCAATTAAATCTAACCTGACGGAAATGATTGGGGGAGGAACTTCCGATTCGGTTATGTTTTGAGATCGCATTTCAACCATACTTCATTCAAGCACCTTAACAGATTCAAAAATAGATATTTATTCACTTTTTCCCACAGATTAGCGTCATAGATTTCGGCATATATCAGTGATAAACTAAACTTGCACCAAAAAGTACTGTTTGATTACTCGCTCATAAGACAAATGTTTGGATGCATATTGATTCGATTAGATTTACATAACGGTCTAATCAGTGTCATAAATTGTAGGATCAACGCAGGGACGTTTATAAACTCGTAATTTCGGTTCTAACGAACGTATCAAGAACGAGTAGAATTTGAATAGAAAGAGGTCATGCCGGCTCACAGTTTAATTTGGTCCCTTATTCAATTAGCCACCTTAGTCGCGTCTATCTAATGGAGGTCGTAAGGGGATCAGGCTGATTAACTCGCGTTGTTAGCACCTACGGCTGCGGCGCCTCTTGGTGATTTTATTTGAAAATCAAACGCTTTGTTCTCGTATCACTTTGGATCTTGGATCGCTAAATTGATACATGCATAGAGTATGAGAAAATTTCATAAAATGAATAAATATCAAAAATTTCAATGACATAAAAATTTATTAAATCTACTGCAAAAACTAGACCTCTCCAACGAGGAGCTTTGGTATCATAACCACTATTAGCTAAGGATAATTCGCTTATTATCAATCTCAGTACGAAATACACTTTAGATTCTGCCAGTTGTATCTTGTTTATTTTCGCTTAGTAACAGTATCACCATTGACCACCAAAGTAGTCTTTGTGATCCTATCGTATATATCATATTTTCAATTAGATGTTTTTGTACAAAAATAGAATCGAAGTTATTTCTGCAGAGATATGAAGAAGACACAAGAACACTGCACTGCTGCATCCGCAATAAAATCATTATATTTAAACTATTACAGTGTGAAGCAATCAACTTAATTTACAAATATCCACTAGATTGCAAATTTTTTTTCTTAAAAATAAAAAGTATCGGATGTATGTACTCGTATGTATTTTTGTCGTAAAATTTTACTACTGCTGCTGCGAAATTATAATTAAAGCTTTGTTTAAGAAAAGTATGAAACGCGGTTCTTTAGATTTCTAATTAAGCACCAGAATTGATATTGATTCGGAAATATGAAAATAAGATTATTCTTGTATGTAATTTTAGTCTTAATACTGGTCCCGCAACTATCGTGTTTCATTCAATGAGATTTCTTGCGCATAGTAATTCCGGTAGAGTAGTAATTAAAATTGTAATTTCGTACTACATTACAATCAATGTACAGTAATTATATAGTGTCAATTGTCTTTTAAAATTAAGCGTAACTGAATATAGCTCCATAATGAATTTATAAATTAATTAAAACAGAAAAATAAAAATGTTATAAAATTTTTTACCAAACCTTAATGCAAATTCATTACTCTTCGACGTAACAAAGGATAATTTCGTTTTTTGTTTTAATTTGTTATAAGATATTAATATATACTTAAGGCAAAGATATTTAATAATGTTTACTACTGTTAAACCGCCGATCAAGCTAAGATTAAAGTGTATTTGTAAATGAAATAAAGTAACTTCATAAAACTTAAAATGGATTAGGTGATGAACATCTGAATTTTGATTCACCTTTTAAAAGTGTAAGTAACAATAAAATAAAATTTACTTTGTAGAAATGAAACAAAACGTCGAGCAGCACAATAAGCAAGAGAACGTTTCAATTTACAAGATCCGAGTTGGAGATAATCCGCCGGGAGCTCGTACTCGCTTATATACTGTCTTATTATCGTTCCTTGGCCAAGCTCAAGTTAACTTGTCTCCATATTATCGTACAGATTATTGTTAGTATGTATGGGCCGAGATCGCAGACGAACTTGCTTCTTAATATTTTAACCGACTACATTCGTCACTTAAAATCGTTTACAATCATTGTCAGAATGAAATGTTTATTAACGACTATGTTCTTTTACCGCGCACACGCACATACGAGATAAGTAATATTGTATTCTACCACCACTGACCTACGCGCTTCTCCACTTTTTAGTTATTGTTGTAACTAAAACGTTTTGATTTACGAGTTCATTGAAATGAAGCATATACATACAGTGATCCATGTACTATGTTAACGTGACAAAAGAAAACGGTTACGATCTGCCATGACTTTGAGATTAATTTCGAATCAATCCCGCTGTAATGTAGGTGTAATTTAGAGAGCTTTTAGTTAAGAGCGGTTTCGCACATGAGACGTAAATTACTGGAGCCGAGAGACGGTCATTAAGGGCCCGTGTCGGTATGCGGCGTATCTTAGCATCTCGCGATTTGCGACTGGAGGCGCCTCAACAAAAGGTGGTCCCGGTGGTCTCCGCGTACTAAGTAGCGATCTATCCTCTTATTGTTACAAGTCCGCTATTTACAAGCCTCATTAACTTTACTAAACTTAGGCTTACTTAACTCATGTTACGTCCTTTGTTACAATCGTATTTAAACGCTTAGATTATTATTTGATACTGTTAAATTAAAACTAATCATGCTGTCATAAAAAAAGTCTCGGTAGCTGAGTGGTTGGGTGGTCGGAACTTCGAGTCGAGAGACCCGAGTTCGATTCCCATGTGGAAGGCTAAATTGGTTTTTAAAAAACTAATGTACGAATGACATCGTTAGCTTGGATATAAAGACGGCGACGTGCTCACCACCTGTCACGTTGTCCCGAAAATATCTTCGGTGTAAGGTGGGTAGATGTGACTTAAAAAAGTCACGATAGGCGAGTGGTTGGGTGGTCGGAATTTCGAGTCAATAGACCCGAGTTCGATCCCCAGTTGGTAGGCTCGTACCAATGGGTTTTTCAAAAACTTATGTACGAATAGCGTTGGCTTGGACATAAAGACGGCGACGGGCTCACCACCTGTCACGTTGTCCCGAAAATATCTTCGGTGGAAGGTGGGTCAAAGGGACTTAATTGTTTAGACTCGACCTCTGTCTACCCCTGTATTGGGAATTGCGTGAAGATATTTTCTTATTTTATTTTATAGGATTAAATCTTTTTATCGTCATCTTTCCTTAATAGCGCTAACAAGTCACAACCGATTGTACTGTTTTTGGAACCTCCCATTACTTAAGCCAGATATTCGAACCGTCATATTTAAATCAGTGCTACTCACATACTCATATTTAGGGAGGGCAAGTTTATCAACAAAAAAAAAAAAACAGAAAATCGAAGAGCACAGCACTCAATTATTAAATCGATCTTCATATCAGATCAATCAAATTTAAAAACCTAATAGAGTTGCGCCCGATCAAAAATTATTACTTTATAAATAAAATAACAATAAAAATGTAGCTCCGTTCGAGGGGATATGTAATTATGGACAATTATTATTATAACGAAACTGAACTGATGCAACGGCTGATAGATTATTGAAAGGATCAAAAGCCATAAACAAAAGGATCGATTTCGGTAACGCAATTTAAAGGTCCCAGGTAATTAACTGATATTGTAAGCGTTTCTTAAAAACGTTTACACATAAGTACACTTTTTTCAAGAAAGATATTTTATTTTTCCGGTCATCAGTCAATATGATTCCTGAATTCGGGAGGGTCGCGGCAAATTCTATTTCTCTTCAATTTCATGCACTCAGTAAAAGAAACATCTTTATTTAAATTTCGAATGTAGACACCCTTTGTAAATTTGCTTCGCTGTTAATCGGAATTACAAAATGTCCTATAAAACAATTTTGTCGTTGATATAATCCCGGTTAGTGTTTTCGACAAGACGTAATGTTATTATTATTTTACTGACTGAGTAATGATTTCGATCATACATATCTACATTCATTTCTTCTTCCTTGGTGTGGTAAGCAAAGAGAATATATATACAGTAAATAATTAAGTAAGTTAATCTCAATTGGCTCAATTGTGGAAAACTTGATGTACTAATAAGTTGATTTTTTTATTTCTTTCTTTCAGTTAATACACTACTATAAATAACATTAATTAAAGAGCTACCAACAACAAATAATAAAAGCAATTTAATTTCATTGAGACATTAGTCATAGGGTGGCGAATTAAGACATATTTTCACGGGCCCCACCTTCTCAGGGACTAGGTTGAGCTTGCAGTTAAAATAACAATTAAAGTCTTGCTAAAATTTACGACTCAAAACTGTTTAAATAATTTAAACGAACGTTAAGGTGTTCACAACCTAAATGGGGCTTTGAATAGGGAAACAAAAGGTAAGCATTCAAAGCTCCCTTCAGCAAGTGTTTGGTCGTTTTCAAAGCGAATGAATTGCAGGAAGTCTCCAGTCGGAATAAAGGTGAAATTTTAATAGTAATACCATAAGGAAATATTACTAAGGAATATTGTTGATTTAAGTGCTTTAAGACTTCCCAACCGAGCAGATAAAATCCAATTATGGTTAAGAAAGCAGATTTCCTGCGGAATGAATTTAATTAATAAAATAGTATAATGCCAGTGATAATCTTTATTATCATAACGACTCTGTCCTGCAGTGGTCTTAGGACCACTGCAGGACTGCGGCCTCTGTCCTGCAGTGGTCCTAAGACCACTGCAGGACAGAGGCCGCTCCCGTAAGGGGTTTGCCACAATCGGCTACCACAGTATCAGACATCTAGCAGCCGTCAACGGTCTGTTGAATATTGCTTTCATATTTTTGAGTTGCTTTACCCGGCATCTGTCGGTAGCCTATTGCATTTTAATGTTAGTTAGTTGGCTCTAACTTGCCTTGATCCCGTAATTGCCTCTAAGGCACCCAGGAGAACAAAGCGGGTGGTATATTATTTCGCCGTAGCCACACGGTAGTAATGTTATCATAAAATAATGAGATATTTTTTCTGTATTCAACAATATATCATTAAAACTCACAATGCCATTAAAAGGTAAATGCAAAGTAACGATAATGTTCGTTACGGCGCGGAAAACGAATTTTCCTCCCTATGCTTTTTAAATTTACAAACCGTCGGCAATTTTATTTTATTGTTATTAGATTTTTCCGGCTTATGTCACTCCGCAGTGTCACTGTGTAGGATTATTCCCGCACTCTCTACGCTAATAATCATAAGATTGCTTCCCTGTATAAAGTGTAAAATTTAAAACAGCTTTTCTGGAGTCATCATTTATCCAATTTCAATCTTTATAAAATAGAAGTTAGAATGTCTTTTATCTTGTCTGTAAAAGTAAAATGTACTCCGTCTACATATAACTCATTTAAATCAAAAATTTACGCAGCGCGCGATTCCTTTGCACAGTGAGTCGTATATACACTTAATGTTCGAAAGGCCGTTTTTCATATAGTTTTTGTTCGGATTGTAGTGATAAGTTGGCTTGCAAGTATCGCTGTACGAGTTCAGATAATGAAGATGTCTTCGAAAAATGAATTAAAAAGTACAAGTGTATCGAACGTGCACCGCCTGAATAACTTGCAGTGTTATCGGCGCACGTGCACCCAATCTCCGATCGAAACGCAACGGATAAGATTATCCGGTAGCCTGTATTATTTTAATGAGACTACAGGACTCCTCGAGATTCGGTACGATACGAAAAAGCTTAGGTAACGAAGCAAATAAAAAATATGCAGGTCAAGAGAGGTATCACACTGCCGCTTTAAGATGACATTCGCGTAATGCGAAGAATCCATAGTGTAGGGATTTTTAAATTAGCCATCGAACTCGATAAACTCTCGTACATCTACGTTGTAGCTGACGGGAGATCGCCCGATACCATTATGTCCCTGGTAAGGCACAGATTAAAAAATCCGCATTTATAAGACAACATCTGTTATTTAAATAAGATATAAACGCGAGAGTCCGCGAATGTTTTGTTCTTTCGGTTACGTATTTTTTTTCTGGCGGTGGATGCTCCCCTCGTTGGATATATTGGTATTAAAAATGTAAGGGAGATTTATGCGAATGGCTCTAAGCTTTCATTAGTTGTTCCTTACGCGATGTTTTGCGGTCGCCGCTCCCTGACCGGTAATTTTTCATTTTTCTGCAAAGTTCTCAATGTTACGGGCGCGTTGCTTAAAAATTTTACTGCATATAAAGATTATTTATATCCTTACTTGCGCAGTTGAAAGCAGCTGTACGCTTTGACTTTTATTATTTTTTGCTCCCTGTCCTTTTGGAGGTAATAGAAAATTAGGTTTTAATAAAAAGGGATTGCTATCTCGTGTTTAATGGTGCATTTTTTAGTATCATCTGGCAGTTTTTTTGATACCAATTCAAGTGGTAATGTAAACTCTAGTAAATATATTATGCAGCAATAATATAAATAAATATTGAATGATTTTTTTTCTTCAACTGATTAGTTTGTATATTTATTTACCACTAACTTTATAAAGAGTATAACAAGGAAATGAATAAATTCCATATTAAATCAACTTCTGCATGCGATTTCTTTAGGTAACTAAAATTCGATGCTGATAATAGCGAAAAATTTATATGCTTAACTCTAATTAATTTAGAAATTTAAATGAACTAATGATTGATCTTCTGGACTAGAAAAGGAATGCAACATTTTTTGGCACACGTCACTATAAACTTTAATCTGCCCAGCGTTGTAACTGGTGGGATAAAAGACAAGAGATAACATTAGAAAAAAAGAGAATAATGTATTTATTAATAGAAGTAACTGTTTTTGTTTACGTCAAATACGCTGATCTAATAATATCCAAACATATTCTTATTTCCGTATTTTTATCATCATGAATACAAAGAGCATACTTATTACACGCTCCAGAATCATAAACATATGCAACCAGGTTATTCCGGCTTGTAATTTTGTATGTAAATTACGAATAGAACAAGGGTTACTATTTCACCCCATAGAGACAACTCCCGACCAATGTAAGTAGCCTACGAAATTCATAGCGCTTTTGGCTTTGAAGGATCTAGATAAATTTGTTAGCAAATAACAGCTCTTAAACATTGGTTTATGTCAGTTTTAAATATTAAGAAGAGTCAGAAGTTTCACGTCCACATTATCTCGGTAAACAATGGAATATATACGCCTCCGTATGTCGTCTGTTTACTGTGTAAATAGTGATATAGATAATACTTGAAAAATAATGATCGCACCTGGAAATTTTCCACTGGAAATCCATTTACTCAATATGCAGGGTCCTGGAATGGTTTTTAATTTCTGTACAATGATTTAGATTTACAGCGGATTTTCTAAATATTATACAATTGAATCAAGATCCGTGGTAGCCTAGAGTACACATCTAAAGTCAATTTGAACCTCAATGGCAGCATTGTTTCTTTTTGTAATCATTTTATGTGGTGTTATTTTACTATAATACTTAGTCGTCTATTACGAAAGGGCATAATTGTCATGACCACTGTCTACCCCTGTGGGAAATGCATGAAGATTTTTTTCATTTCGGTATATTAGTCTTTAAAATCAAGCAGCTTTATAGATGCAGAAAACAAATATCATCGATCTCAATATTTAATCTCAAATTAATTCGACCAGGAACGGAAAAATTTACTAAAATGTGAATAAAATAAATGTCAAAAAATATAAATGTTAAGTAGTAACGCACAAGACAAATAATTAAACATTGTTGCGTTTCTAGTATTTTAATAAAGAGACTCGCACATTATGAATAATTCGACGTGCGTCACATTAAATTATTTCGACTAAGTAATTCCGAGCGGTTAATTATTGTGCACAACCTGGGAGGAGAGTTGAGAATGTAATTATTATTAAACTTTACGATTGTCTCACTTTACCCCTTTGTGAAATAACAACGTACCAATACGACGTAAGCGACGCAAAGCAACTATGAAATATGTATTCTATCCTAATAACAGAAAGCTGATATTAAGAAACACAATGGCAAATGTACTATGGCTTTACTTTGAAACATCACATTCTAAGATCCTTAGGGGGTTTCTTAGCTTGTTGCGGATTCATATTTGAGCTGCCGACTGAAATTTATAGATGTAGGTAGAGTTTCCGGTAGCATTAAACTGAAAGTTAGGAAGGTAAAGCATAATTGAAATAAAGTCGTTTTCCTTGTCAATGTTTTAATGAAATGTTATTGAACATATCCTTATTTTCTTGTACTTCAATTGTATTTCCTTAAAATCAAGAATTCTTAAGAATTTTAATTATATAAATTAGTTTCGCGTGTGCACGCTTTTATTTATTACTTTTTATGTTCATTGCAAGTAACATTTAGTTTGCGTTTTGCGAGTTTCTTTGAAATTATCAAATAAGTATTAAAATCCTATATTATGAACATATGATTAAAATTCTATGTTTTAACATACGATTTTAATACCTATTACCTCCATAACCCATAACTGAATAGCACATTTCATTCCACGTCCTCGTTGTCATGAAAGCAATGTGAAGAAAGCAATGTAAAAAGGCGGGGTATTTTATAAAAAATTTATGACGGTTACTTCGTGTTATAAAAAGTATTGCCTTACAACTTAAAATAGCCTGTACCAATTTTTTTATGTTTCCTTCTGAAGAGATTCAAACCTGCAATCTTTAAATTTAATGCAAGTATTTTGCCCCCCTTTGAGAAAACCCCATCGGTACGAGCCTGCCTCCTGGGGATCGAACTCGGGTCTCTTGACTCGAAATTCCGACCTGGGTGGTCTCACCCACCACTCGGTTATCGTGTCATCCGCTCACCATCCATACAATCGTAATGCGTAAACAAAGTCGCAAACGCATTATATGGATGATGACAAACATACAAACTTTCACATAATTATTTTGGCAAGAAGTATAGTTATCCTATGTTTCATATCACATACTTTCTGATTTTGTCCAATTGCCCATTGCTGAGCGAATGAGTTAGCGTAAGCAGTGCAGGAATTTTAGCAAGTGATAAAGGCATGTTATCACATTATTAGAACCTATAACTCTCGAATCTACAACCTGACAGTTACTTTGTATAATTCTCTGACAATGTAAATTATGCTCAAAATGCAGGTAAAGCAGAAGGTTACTTTAATATTCAGTTTTATTTATATAATATTTATCTCTCATTTATTTTAAATCAAAATACTTAAACATTGTACAATTTATATAAGGTGAACAAATATTCAGTTATTGATGTATCTCGTTTCTAAATTATATATATTATATTATTGTTCTATTTGCTACATTGCGTTTTAGTTTATGAGTTTGCCATTTAGTTTCCGCGTAGAGCTGATCTGTCTTACCTTATTAGGGTCTGCCGTGACCGTAAGTCACAATGCGCGTTCGATTCGATATTCAAACTGAACTGTTGTTCGATAGATGGCGCGCGTGTGGTCTAGTCGCGTGCGCGGTGTAACCGGAGCGACGCGCGCTCGTAACACAATATCACCGGTCTCGCATATCGGTACATTGCAGCAATGGCATTTTAATATCCCGCCGTTAATGTCACTTATTGTTTACTTAGTTCCATGGGCAAGTGGTACGTTAACCACATTTTATATATGTTGCCAGATTATACTCGAGCGCGCGCGTAATATCAATGCACTCATATTATCTAAAGGTTAACCTTCAACATTTCATCAAAAATATAGAAATAGAAAAGGATAAATGACTGAAAAATTTATGAAACATTATATGTATGAAAATTGTGGGAATAAGACAATATAAAATATCATCGTTTTTTATATTTGTGAGACTTTCGTTACAAAGAGCAATTAAAAAGGATTTATTCTTCTAAAGATAACTGTCATCGAAAACAGTTATTATTTGGTACATTATTAACACTACCTGGGTTTGGATAATTGTTAGATGATTAGGTAGTTTAATAGATGTTATGGATAGGTCATTAATACTTATACCTGAAGCTAAAAATTAGCAACGTGATTTGTTTCAGTTCATCAGAGTATCACACGAAGGTGTCTTCAGAAGAAATACAAATAAATGAATACATAAGTTATGCATTATAACTCATACACTAATACTCAATACACTTAAACTCTTTGTTATTAAATTAAAGAGAATTTTTTTTTATTTTCACTCACACATTTAAAATTTCAACTGATGCGCGTAAGACACGGTGGCTCAGAGGTAAGAGCTTTGCCACGGTTCGACAGAAGTCGTGGGTTCGAATCCCGCCCGTGTCAATTGAAATTTTAAAAAACATTGACTCTTTTTATTATGGTATATTCACCTTCATATTTCAATGCAACGAAGTATTTAACCATTACGGTTCAGGTAAACAAACTTAGATTAAATTTATCGATTTTTGCAGCACCTCTGCGTACCACAATGGCGCGAAAGCTGGCGCGGCGCTGCAACAATGCGTCGTTGTTTGTATCTGCGCTTGCGCATCGCGCATCGCGCGGGGGCTCGTTAACCGCTGAGGGCGGTTATTTGCTCAGAGATGGAAGCTAGCTGAGAGAGAATTATGAGCTTCAAGTCTCTTGATGAATATATAGATTTATTAATTAGAGATTTAAATTCCAAACCAAAGTTTTAAGTATTTAAGTGTATTCATGAGAACTAAAAGAATATGACACCAAAATTACCTACAGACCTATGATAAAAATAATATTGTTAGTATTCTTTTTAACCATTACAACTAAGCTGCATTGCTTGTGTCTGGAGTGGTTTACCACAATAGGCGAATGACGGGCCCGAACTTGCGATGTCCTGTTGTGTCGATGTTTAAGCATTTCATCTTCCTTTTCTTTTACTTCGTTATATTCCTTACGAGAGGTCAATGTCCCGCAGTGTTTTCTTTACAAGCGTTACGTATAGGCATTAGACTAACAATAGACAAATATAATTCTAGTTTGTAAGTCTATTTGTCTGTTTAGTTATTTAAAATAAGAAATATCTGCGGAAACCACAACATAACAATTAAAACATGGTTACATCCAGACAGATATGAGCCGTCGCCGTTCATTGTGTAAAAGCTTTCATATCAATTGAATCCATTAGCTGAGTACACAAGTCCTGTCTGTCTATTTACTCATCAGTTTTTATCATTGGCCAGTTCGTGTTTGTTCGATCGGTCACTTCCACGTTATTGATGGCATGATTCGATACAACTACAATCGCTGTTTGTACTCAACAGAATTGTACCAATTCCCAACTCTACAGCCCTTTAAATAAGAGTTTTAAAGTTTTTATTCAGAGGACATTTGTACGCGTGTTAAATTCTGCAAATGTTTGTTTGTGTAATTCCGTTAATGTTTCATCGGACTGATAATAAAACAGAGTATGGAATTGCGTCTGTTCTGTGAAAGTTAAAATAGTACGGCCTTTTCAAAGTTATTGATAAGTATAGTGAGAGTAATAGTCGTAATTACCTTCTGTAATTTGAATGATCTTTTCAGCAAAAAATCCATATAAACGCTGTTTTTATGCAATGGCAGTATAAAAATGCATTTTAATATTAACAACAATAACAAGATAAACTAGCCGCCAGTATCGCAATTATATTTTTTAAACTAATTTGTAGTTTGGCGTTAATTTTTTAACTTTTCACTACATATGGTAAATGGGTTAAAACCCATGTAAAATCATGAAGAAGAATTATATAATACAAATGTAATATAACATAAAATAACTATAATATAACACTAGTTTGTAATTTTAAGTAAAACGATTTTCGGGTTTTATCCCGGTTTTTAATTAGTTTTTTCAAACTATTTTTGTTTCCCGACGTTTCGGATGCTTTACAGCATCCGTGGTCACGGGGGGACTCCCGTTAAAATATGTAGTATTCGCGTAAATCATTAGTTTGTAATTTTTTAATACTAATACCATATGTGCTTTGCCTGAAATATAATTTTATTATTATTATACGTCCGTAGTTGTATAATCAAACTATACGAAAACTAAAAACTCAACAGCAACGAATCCCGTGCTAGCTATAAGTAGCACGATAGAAACCTTCTTTGCCTTATACATTACAGAGGCGGATCTTTTAAAGAGTATACGAGAGGAGCCATAAAGTATTCTTGTCGTATCTACTTACGCTTGTGCCATTTGTCCGCTGACCAGCACTTAGCTTAACAAAAACTGATAGTTGTAAAACAAAAGAGCGTAACAAAACATCGAGCAACAAGACCTGACCATTTCGCTGGGGTATAAACTAAGCGGTAAGAATTAACAGGGATAAAGGATTAAAAGAGTAGCCGAAGCAGATTTATGTCGCCACGATTGCAATCGGACCGATTCCGCCGCTCGTCGCGGTTTTATTTGTACGTGCGCGTGAACGAGTAAAGCTACAGTTCTGAATTCAATATGTTACGCGACATGCATTTCTTTTCGATGGTTATTTTTTTCGTTAGTCATTTATACAGCATGAATATAATGTTATATGGTTTTCTTTTTTAAATTTTGTGATTGAAATTTTAAAACCAGTTACTTTTCATTTACTATTTAATCTACATTTAAGTAATTTTAAATTCATAAAAAATAAATCATTCTTTTTGATTGAATTTTGTGAATTTTATATTATAAACGAACGTAAATTTTAAAAACATATTTTTATCACTATCGATGGCACACAAAAGAAAACCAGGTTCAAATAACCATTATTTACCCCTTTCACGACCGATCTTTTCTAAGTTTCTTCTTAGCAATCTCCAATTGCTTTTCCATTCTGAAGTCTCATACAGTAAACATGGCAATCGGCAGTACCTACACCTTAAAGTATCACTTACCGCCACCATTCCTCATTCACTGCCATCCTATTTACAGGAACGAATCGTCGGAGTTTTATCATAGTGCAGTCCTTTCAAGCAACCCTTCCCGCAGTTACCTGATAACGTTTTGAAAGCGGACACATTTGTCTGAGCGTCACCCACTCAGTGCTAGTGTAAAAATTGTCAGCGAATGCGTCTAGATAGCGATCTGCCATTTGTGGAGTGCGAGGGTGATTGTGACCTATGTCAATATGGTTGTGTAAGCAAACGAAGGCGTTCTAGAAACATCGACGTTAGAGCTTTTTTTAAACAGAACAGAAATGGATCAGATTTTATTTATTTTGGGTTAATACAAAGTTCTTATAAATAATACCCTACTGGACAAGTTATGGCGATAAACCAGTCTGAATATTCCGAACCCAATGTGCCGTGCTAATAGGTTAATATAATGGAAGTAGTACTAGACCCGCCTGCGAATTTTATATCCAAGAAATTATTTTTGGTGAAGTGAAGTGACTGTGACAATATGGCTTTCTCTTAGGTTAGAGAATTGTATATAAGACATGCAGAAAAAGCATTTCACAATTAAAAATGACGAACGTGTCTTTTTTCTTTAAACGAGTTAATCTCGAGTATGTATTATACAGTATTTCGGAAACCACTTTCTTCACACTCACTCGAAAACGAAACAATCTGTTCTCCCTAGCCTCAGGGACTATGCGTGAAGACATTTATTAATTTTTTTTTAGTACGAATTTGCCGATTTTATGTACTTCGATATTGTTTAACTAGATCGTACATTTTAAGTTTTCGAAATCGATAAAATTTGTGAGAAAATTCATTTATCTACCAATAACAAAGCGAAACTTGGCCCCCAAGGTGCTAGCACTTTATATTCTCCTTACGAACATTTTGTTTGTTTTCTTAGACACTCAATGTCGTGATTTGTTTTACCTTATATGCAATAGGTACATTGTACATAATATGGATAAAATTGCACCAACCAAATGTAAGGCCATTTTAGTAACACCTATCAATTGTAGTGGAGCGAATCAGGCCATGATTGCAGTAATTTCTATGAAAAAAGATCAACAGTAAAGTTCGCCATACGCATCGATTGGAAAAATGTTTCATCAACAATAATTTTAATATCGTAATAACAAAATTACGGGTTGAATATACACGCAGGCAATACTCGATCTTAAAATCAACGTGTTAGAGAATTATTCTTTTAAAATTTACTTATATATCAAGGGGGAGAAATGGAACCTTTTGTTGGCCTATAGCATTATTATTTCTCATTTTGTTTTGTTTATTAATACAATTGGCCCGAGGCGCAATATTGATATTCAAGTTTGATGATGACTCGTGCCGCGAGTTTTCTCTCCAATCTCCTCTGTATTTTTATGGGTTTTATAACAATTGGGTTTTGTTCGTCTTTTTAAGCACCGATTCATTGCATTCAGTTTGTTCTATTATCTTTAGGAATAATTTTAATAATTCATGATTTTTTATACGAGAAGGTACAAAATCGAAGTAATATATATAAAAAATAATAAAAAAAAAATTAAATGTCTTCACGCAATTCTCAATACACGGGTAGACAGAGGTCTAGTCTAGACAATAAAGTCCCTTCGACCCAACTTCCACCGAAAACATTTTCGGGACAACGTGACAGTTGGTGAGCCAGTCGCCGTCTTTATGTCCAATACAACGATATAATTCATACATAATTTAAAAAAAAAACCCATTGGTCGAACTACCACCTAGGGATCGAACTCGGGTCTCTTGACTCGAAATTCCGACCACCCAACCACTCGGCTATCGTGACTTATTGAAGTTATTAAGAAACGTCAAAATAGAAGGAAAGGATAGGGACAGCAGTGTCCTCCTTACCTTACTCTCTGAACGAAACGATGGAGCACAAGCTGCCTCCAGTTTACGCAGGTATTCAGCAAAGCCGTGGTCCCTCGGTCGACCCGACCATTTCATGGAGGAGCAGAATCAGTTGTTTGGCTGTACCACTTACATACGCTTTAATTTATATCTTCCACGGAATCATAAAAAAGTGAGAAAATTGTGAAACTTGTAAAAATAATGAATAGTAATGCTAACTACACTACTAATGATTATTTCCCGTAGGTTTGATAAATATTCATAGCTACCTGATTCTGGTCACGCTTGTAAAAATAGGTTACCATTCAGTTATATTGTCATTGTAATCTAAAACCATCTATAAACCACCATGGTAATCTATAAAACAAATGACATCTTTAATGCTGTATCTTTTAGAAAATATTTCTAAGGGAACTTTGGAATTAAAAGTATTTACGACCATTCTTGGGTAAAAATGCGAGGAACAATTAACATTATAGCCATATGTGGCTAATATACGGATGCCGTATTTTAATATAGAGATTAGAGAAATTATTTACTTCTATGGATATATATATATATATATATATATATATATATATATATATATATATATATATATATATATATATATATATATATATATATATATATATATATATATATATATATATAAATAAATATATATATATATATATATATATATATATATATATATATATATATATATATATATATATATATATATATATATATATATATATATATATATATATATATATATATATATATATATATATATATATATATATATATATATGTATATATATATATATTTAGAGACGATTCAAAAGTAGAATATTTTAAAGGTCCATGAAGTAAATAACATTTTGGAAAATCAAATGTCACGGGCAGTATCAAAAAGATAAAATTTTAATTTGGTTTCATGTTGCAGACATTTATTAAACACTCGCGGTTAATATGACAATAAATTTTAACGGATTATACTCTCGTGTTAGAATCACGAGCTACACTACACTACACACAAAATGTCTCTCATGGTGAAAACGTAGTAATACGAATGAATAACTCGAAGAAATATCAATTAAACAATTATCCTGTCCAAGTACAATCGTGTGGAGGTAATAATAGTGGGCCGGACCATAACTCAAGCGCATCTGTTCTACGGCTATTTGCTGAAGGCACGACATGCGCATACTCGGTCTTGCGTGGAAAAGGTACTCGTAAATAGAATTATGAGACGGAAATTTTAAGGCTTTTAAATGATACATTCAGCTTGTTTAGATAATTAAATAAATGAAAACGTAACGCTACTTTATATACCGCTGTGCAATCACACTTTCATATTGAATATACTTTTAAATATCTTATTTATGTACATAGATATCATTTCGATAGATTTTAACATTCAATAAGCTCTAAAAAATGTTTGAGTAAGTTGAGTTGCATGTAGAAACACTGGTTATCGCTCGTGCTGATTTGAATAATTTCATTTAATAACGTCTCAGGGGATATTAACATGGACAGAGTTGATCGTATAAAAGTACCTGGTGCGGAACGCTTAATTATAAATATGTTGCAAGAATAACTAGATATACATTTGATTTAAGCGAGCAGAAAGCAGAATGCTGAAGGACAAATACTTTTGTAAAGTGTTCTGCCACTATCGCCTCGCTCAGCAAGCCGATTGGTGAGCGCAGTACGAGACACTTCGCGACATAGACGCTAATCCATCAACGGTCAGGTATTTTTCACGATTATCATCCAACTATTTTCAAGCCTCTCTTTTCTTTTTTCAGTAATTTTTGATATAATCATACGAATCTTTATTGTGATAACAGTCTTTTGCTAGACGTCTTAATATCACCACATATTCTGATTATTTCTGAGCTGTCATACATTTGTATTAATTTAATGTTAAATGTTTTGATTTTAATTACCGGCGGAAGAATTTAAAACCTACACAATTAATGGTTATTAACTAATGTGACAGTTTACTTACTTAACAATCTTAAAAGTGAGCAATTAACAAAACACCCTACTTCTTCTTATATGAGACACCTAATCGTTTTATAAGTTACATAAACTTTTATATAAACTGCGTTATGTATATTTTAGAATGCCTTACCTTTCTCATAGCTTATCTGCCTCTCCTGCTGTCGAGCATTATCAGCTGCGACCTTCAGCAGACCTTGTATGTTCCGCAACAAGGTCTCGGTGGAAGATACTAGTGTATCGGCGGTGGGGTCAACAGGGACTGAGGGTGGAGTGCTAGTAGCTGCTGCATAGCTGACCGGCGCCGGCGAAGACGACGCCGGCTCATGTTCTCCGTCACTCAAATCTGCACCTGTTATCAGATTAAATTATTGGAGTAAAAATAAAATATCTTCACGCAATTCCCAATACAGGGGTAGACAGAGGTCGAGTCTAGACAATTTAGTCCCTTCGACCCACCTTCCACCGAAGATATTTTCGGGACAACGTGACAGGTGGTGAGCCCGTCGCCGTCTTTATGTCCAAGCCAACGATATAATTCGTACATAAGTTTTTGAAAAACCCATTGGTATGAGCCTACCAACTGGGGACCGAACTCGGGTCTATTGACTCGAAATTCTGACCACCCAACCACTCGGCTATCGTGATTTTATTGGAGTAGATTCATTGAAAAAATTCGAATGAATAAAGAGAGAAATTACCATTTAGTGATAAGAACGACGTTCTTCCTCCTGTTTTACTCTGTAGTATTTTAACATATAAATAATAATAATAATAATAAATATCTTCACGCAATTCCCAATACAGGGGTAGACAGAGGTCAAGTCTAGACAATTAAGTCCATTTGACCCACCTTCCACCGAAGATATTTTCGGGGCAACGTGACAGGTGGTGAGCCCGTCGCCGCCTTTATGTCCAAGCCAACGATGAACTTCGTTCATAAGTTTTTGAAAAACTCATTGGTACTGCCACCTGGGGATCGAACTCGGGTCTCTCGACTCGAAATTCCGACCACTCAACAACTCGGCTATCGTGACCAACAACTTAACATATAAATAATTCAAATAAAGTGAGACAGGAAACAAATAAATGAATACCATGTAAAAACTTAAGAATATACTAATCCTTTCTTCCTGTCGATGTCTTAAGAGACGACTAAGAAAAAAGCCTTGAAAATACCGTTAATTACGGACGGGTGGTTAGATGACCTCATCAAGAAATACCTGACCTGACCTGAGCATAATTCAGCTAAACCGGTGACTGACAGTGGCGTCTGAGATGCGAGGTGTCTGGTGGTCTGCAGGATTATGGCAAAACATCATACGAAAGAGGCCTATGTCCTGCAGTGGATGGTCCTTTTACATGGTATGCCGTTATATAGTATGTCGCCTTTTAATGTTATTATTAATTTGTTTTTAACAGAAAAAACGGTAAAAATAACCTAATTTACAACTGTTTTAACTGCAACTAAGAAGACAGAACTATCGGTTTAAGTTTTAAAATATTGACTGTTATAAAAATAAAATTGACTGTTATAAATATTTACTGAGTAAACAGAAATGCTAGTACGTATATAGTACACTTATCGCTTAATAAAAATAATATCGCAGGAGTCAAGAGTAATAATAAGTGAGAATCAGTTTCATGTGCAAATTCAAATGTAAAGGAATCTTAATAACTCCTAGGTAAGATAAATAAATATATTTAAATCAGCAAGGAACATGGACATACGTGGTATTTAGGATCGCGTGCATGTAAGAGTATCCATCGAACTGCAATTATTATTGCCAGATACATCGATATCGCGTGGCGATCAACGGATGTGAGCTTTGATAGACTGCGTGGGGACCTATTCTGAACATCATTCTAACATTATATTTGTTTAATCTATTTGTATATTTGTATAATGTATTATATTGTTAAACAAATTGACCAAAAAAGAGGATACCTACGGAGTTTCTTTCGCCTGTTTCTTCTCCGTTAGAGGAACCTCATTACTAAACGGTGGTAGATTGATAATGACTATCGATAAACGAATATGTGTTCTTATGTCGATGAATAAATGATTTGATTTGATTTGATTATACGGAAAATTTTAATATATATAATAATAATCCTATATACGTATTACTTCAGTTTCAAATTATAAAGTCTACTTTTTACGTTTTTCTTGCATTTCAAGCTTTCTGGTTATAAGTGATTAATTGCAATATACAGATCCTATACGCTATCAGCTGTAGTATTGCAAGTTTTACATACATTTGTTTAGAGCTGCAGGTTGATTGTGCGGAGGAGATAATTTTTAACGCTATTTTAATATTTATTTAAAGGTTATATATTTCACGATAATTCAATACTTATATATAACGTGGACATAATCATACATATATAAACAGCTATAATTGTTTATGTTTACTGTAATCTTCGATTTTCAAGCTCATTAAATAACATAAAGCACATACTCTTTAAGCGCTCTGGAACTAGAATAAGGACAAGTCAAATCCGTTCGACACCGAATGGGCCGTCTCTAACTTATTTACATGCACCGATTCACTTACGAGTAACTATACGCTCCAAACAAATACAGACATGAAATCAAAGAATACACTTCGAAGATTTGCAAGGATTATTTTAATGGAAACTCACTAGACTTTAAAAAATATGAAAGATATGCGAGATAATGTTTCATTTGTAAAGAAGTTAGCTATCAATTAAACTCGTTTTCATCTCTATTGACCATATTATGATTTTAATTAACTAACAAGAATTTTGACCTTCTATTTTAAACATGCATGAACAGAAGATTTTTTCGAACATTGTCTACTTCTTTTATAGATTACGAAAATTTAATGCCCTCGTTATTAAATTAAATACACCTCTAGGATTTCAAATTGAAGTCGATGATTCGGAAGTAGATAGTTTTACATTTTATCTTTCGTTAAATTTGATCTATTTCATTTATTTATCAAGTATTTTATCTTTAAGTAGTGTGTTTGGGCCATAAATGTTTCCCTTTTTATTTCTTTAAATCGAGAGGCTCATATTAAATTCATATGTGTTTCTAGAGCTTTCCGGTTTTCTATAACATTCATTTGCGATAGTATATTAGAATTGCATGTCATGTTGGAAGTTAATTAGAATCTAGTTTTCAACAAGGGATTTGTGTACAACATATATTTTATGTATTAAGATCTAGAGGTCTAGACAATTTTTAATTATTTGACCCATATTTCACCAAAATTAATTTAGGAACAACGTGACGGGAAAACCCCTTGCTACGAGACTGCCACCTGGGAATCGAACTCGAGTCTCTCGAATCGAATTCCAATCACCCAACCAATCGACTATCTTGGCTCATATTATACGTATTAACAATTAAAGTCATGAATTAGAGGTCTCACGTATAAAAAAGAAAGTGTTCCGATTGGCGTCTCTCACGGTCCAAAGTGATCTATCGATACATTTAATTTAACTGACAAGATAGTGAACGCTCATCACATAATCAAGACAACATCGTTTCGTCATTGTCGATGCGCACGATAGCACTTTGGAGTTGTCACAACACCATCTTCCTAATAAGGCCAATTATCAGAATTGAATACATGGGACGATTAAAATTAAACCTTGTTTCAATTACGAAGCATTTTAAATTTCCTTTACGCGACCGATGTGTTATTATAATGTTTCAATGTGTCTAAGTGTCTGGCGATTGAAAGAAAGGGGTAATTTCGAATGGACAAAGATCAAAGTTGAGTGACAAGATGCGCAGTAAAAGCTATTGTGAGATTTAAGTTATCGTGACCGACGTTCTTTACATTGTGATGGAAATAATAGGAAAAAGTTTCAAAATGTTTAAAGTCGTGTTAATCACATGGAATACAAGCGACAATTTTTTAGATATCATGACGGTCATTAATTTATTAACTAACTTACAAATTTATAAATCGACTGGCACGGGCGGGATTCGAACTCGCTACCTCCTCCATACCGTGGTGTAGCTTTTACCGTCGAGTCACTGTGTCATATACGCAATAGTTAACAATGATAAAAATATTACAAGTAGCTTGACAGATATGCTTTTTTGGCCTTTCATGTGAATTTAATATTTTTATCCCAGTACAGCGTAAGAAATAAAAGAAATTATTCTCTAGCTTATATGAAACTAACCATCGGCAATTAAAATTTTTGGATATTTTATGGGTATCAGCACAAACATTTCTGTTCACATCTTCCCGTTCTCTACTATGGGAAAAGCCTTAAAAATTGCGTCAGCTACCGAAAGGTGACAAGGTAACAGTCTCGAAAAAAAGTAGCCGAAAACAAACATATGAAGAGAAGTTCGATGCGTGTGATACTGCCATTGCCAGTCCGTTTGCCAAGCGATTACAGGAGCAGTATATCTTAACTAGCGGCCTATGTCCTGCAGTGAACTTTTACTGTCCGTTACTTTACGAGGTGCACCTAGTGATCAACATATAATTGAACACCAGCTGCCCCTCGTGGTTAACCAGTGAGACATTTCTTTCGTTTTTAAGGGAGACTTAATTACAGACTGATACACAACAATATATACAACTCTGATACATAAAATGTGTATACGTAGTGTATATATAGATATATGTGTGTATGTTAATAAAATAACTATTAATTATTATTTATGTATTATTATAATCATTAAAATTTTTTAATCATTGTAGCCCATATTCAGAATGGATATGCACCTAATTCTTCTTGTCTCTGCATTGCCCTTTGGATAGACTAGTAGAGATAGCCTCAGGCAATAAGTCCGCATATATGCATAGGTTATTTATGTATATGAAGTATTAATAACTAAATAAATAAACTATAGATGTAAAATTTTATCTGAATCACTTTCGCAGTTTTTATGTAGAAGCGTAACAAAAGAATTCAAATGCACAAAATGGATTTTATTAGGTCGTGAAGATGTAGTCACGATAGCCGAGTGGATGGGTGGTCGGAATTTCGAGTCGAAAGACCCGAGTTCGATCCCCAAGTGGCGGGCTCGTACCAAAGGGTTTTTTCAAAACCTATGTACCATTCATATCGTTAGCTTGTACACAAAGACGGTGACGGGCTCACCACCTGTCACGTTGTCCCGAAAATATCTTCGGTGGAAGGTGGGACTTAATTGTCTAGACCTCTGTCTACCCCTGTATTGGGAATTGCTTGGAGATATTTATTTCTGAAGATGTTACCCACTATTCCATGTATACTAAGTTCTCACGCTCCTCGCGTATTTTGTGTGCAACTTGCATTAATACAACACACAATCCTTATTGTTTCGCTTAATTTAGCCATTGTACGCAACGAATATTTACATTTGTGGATCATTGTTTTGATTTACACCGTCCCGCGTCATCGATTATACCGTCGCTACCACTACTTCGCATAATAGGGGCCTCTTATAGGTTATTGCACTCTATTCATTCTTAACAGCTTTTCGCTGATATAAATGTTGCAACAATGCAGCACTTGAGATCTTAAAAATAAGCCCTGTTTATGAACAATTTAACAAAACCATATGAAGAAAAATGTGTCTCTAATAAAAGTAAGGCTTATATAAAGTTTTCTCTTTAAAAGTTTTAACCTTGTTCTTCCTGTGATGTTCATAACATACGTGAAAGCATAACGGCTAGGAACAGGTTCTGTTCTCTCACATAAGAGAGGCTTATAATAGCTAAGCTTGGCAAGCGGATTTGCGATCGTAGTACCAGACTGTACCTTAGACACTCTCGTGTTGTCTCACCAGTCTGATGTATTTGATCTAATGATTTTTCGAGATTCTTCGCTATTTATGTTCATATTCGTAACTATGATTATCATTAAGAAAAAAATCATAAAATTCACATTTGCTGTATCCAGCTCGAAGAATATCAGACCAAAATTAAGATGAGTTTGTTACGTTGTCTACAGCGCGAAATATCTAGTACCACGCCGATTTCGGAGAATGATCCAAAACAAAGACTTAAGGAAACAATTTTCTCATGGAAACGATTTTGTTTTTCATATGCCTAGAAAGTATGAACGTACGCATAAATGGCAAAATAAGATTACAGAAAAGAATAATCAAGAATGGCTTCAGAATAAGTAGTGACACGTCTATCACATAACTATTGCAGAACCAGCTTAATTAACTTTCAATTAACAGGCGTCAAATGCTCAAAATATAAAGCAGTATTTATTCGGTTATGCCATCCAAACTTACGCGCCTTTAGCGCCGTTACGTAACTAAAACTTATTATTATTAGTTGGATTATGATTAGAGGAGCCAAATGGTTGGGTGATCGGAATTTGATTCCTCCTGAATCAAGTTCAAGTTTGATCCCCAGGAGGAAGGACCGTGATGTACCTATGGGTACCTATGGTTACGATTAGTACCTATGGGTTTCACACTAAGACGACGTCTGGCTCACTACCTGACTTGCTGTCTGTGTAAAATTAGCTGGGACTAGATCTATTTGAAGATAAATATATATATATATATATATATATATATATATATATATATATATATATATATATATATATATATATATATATATATATATATATATATATATATATATATATATATATATATATATATATATATATATTATAACTGTAACTGCTTTTAAAATTGAGTTGCTCGGGGTTAATACAAGTTTTCTCTTGATTGATGATCTAACTACGATTGCAGCTACTTAATTGATTACAATATTTAAGCAAGGCAATAGATGCAATCTACAAAAAGCTGTAGATAAAACGAATGTCAATACATCGCAAGGGAAATTGTCATGTCATCCATCATCAATCTAATAGTCCAAGATATCGGGTAATAGCGAAATCTTCGTAGTATTCCACATCAATGTTGATAATGATAGACTGATTGGCGTTCGGTAACATAATAAGGTAAGCTTGAATAATGTAACCAAAACTCATAATGTTAAAGTAAATATAGTAAAATAATTTATTGGTTCCAAAAAATACAATGTAAATGTAGAGAATGTGTACAGATACCAACTGTCCCTAAACTAGGTATGGACCTGTATTTTAAACTCCAGTACAGTATTGCGAGAATGTCTTTTGAGACGTAATAAGTTTAGAAAAAACGATTGTTTAAACAATGGCAAAATTAAAGTATCCCTGTAACATGTACATTGTTCGTATGTAATATTATGCTATTCACTTAGGTGCAAAATTGAATTGGGTCTTTTTAAGTGCTATTCATACATCATTGAGGGCAATTGCGGGCAATACTCGTAATAAGATTTTATTATATCGGTCCATTATAAGCAAACGTGCGGTGTCTAGGGATCAAGACCAGCTACAGTATGGGAACGAACACGATCCGTTTATTAATGTCGGTAAGAAAATTGTTGATTACTTTTAGTTACAACGTACATCTCTAATCATTTCACGAAGCAATTGCTGTTTAATTTTACTATGACATTTACAAGGTTTCCATGATAAGATGTAGTGAAGAATAGATTAAAGTATTTTAAAACAGTAAAAGTGAAAACTATATGGAAACAAATATGCAAATAATTTTAATCGTGAATACTGTTATGTACAAAACTATGAAAGGATACTAGAAAGTCATAGAGAAACTAATAGACGTCTAGTATCAAAATTATTAATAATTGTATCAGTAATTTTCGAAATACATATACAGAGACAGAAGTCTCACAATGTGACAGTTAACGATATAAATTGTACATAAGTTTTGAAAAAACCCTTTGGTAGGCGCCTACCACCAGGGGATTGAAGACGGGTCACTCGAATTCCCATCAAACAACCACTCGGCTATAGTGACTATGTTTATCATTTTGTATTATAACTGTAACTGCTTTTAAAATTGAGTTGCTCGGGGTTAATACAAGTTTTCTCTTGATTGATGATCTAACTACGATTGCAGCTACTTAATTGATTACAATATTTAAGCAAGGCAATAGATGCAATCTACAAAAAGCTGTAGATAAAACGAATGTCAATACATCGCAAGGGAAATTGTCATGTCATCCATCATCAATCTAATAGTCCAAGATATCGGGTAATAGCGAAATCTTCGTAGTATTCCACATCAATGTTGATAATGATAGACTGATTGGCGTTCGGTAACATAATAAGGTAAGCTTGAATAATGTAACCAAAACTCATAATGTTAAAGTAAATATAGTAAAATAATTTATTGGTTCCAAAAAATACAATGTAAATGTAGAGAATGTGTACAGATACCAACTGTCCCTAAACTAGGTATGGACCTGTATTTTAAACTCCAGTACAGTATTGCGAGAATGTCTTTTGAGACGTAATAAGTTTAGAAAAAACGATTGTTTAAACAATGGCAAAATTAAAGTATCCCTGTAACATGTACATTGTTCGTATGTAATATTATGCTATTCACTTAGGTGCAAAATTGAATTGGGTCTTTTTAAGTGCTATTCATACATCATTGAGGGCAATTGCGGGCAATACTCGTAATAAGATTTTATTATATCGGTCCATTATAAGCAAACGTGCGGTGTCTAGGGATCAAGACCAGCTACAGTATGGGAACGAACACGATCCGTTTATTAATGTCGGTAAGAAAATTGTTGATTACTTTTAGTTACAACGTACATCTCTAATCATTTCACGAAGCAATTGCTGTTTAATTTTACTATGACATTTACAAGGTTTCCATGATAAGATGTAGTGAAGAATAGATTAAAGTATTTTAAAACAGTAAAAGTGAAAACTATATGGAAACAAATATGCAAATAATTTTAATCGTGAATACTGTTATGTACAAAACTATGAAAGGATACTAGAAAGTCATAGAGAAACTAATAGACGTCTAGTATCAAAATTATTAATAATTGTATCAGTAATTTTCGAAATACATATACAGAGACATGCACATATATACATAGATAGGCATAACAACACATACATTGCTCCGTTCCCAATGTAAGATGCTAAAGCACTTATGGTATGGGAATTGGAAACAACGAAGGCACCACAAACACCATTGTAAAATCAAAGTCAAAGGTCAATGTAGAAAAAACCACTTTTCCGCCTGGGAATCGAACCCGGGACTTCGAGATGGTGACACCTTGAAAACCCGTTTTTACGCCGCTTGTCCACGGAGGTCAGAGAATAGATTTTAGTTTCTATTTGAAACGAACATATTGCTGACATTTTCGTGCTGTTTCTATAGTCTTCTTGGTCATCAATATTATATATCAGCTTACCATCGTCTTCGTCCTTAACGTTATGATCGTCTTGATCAGACATCGCTGCATCACTGTCGTCTGTATGTGAGCGGGGTGATGCGGCCGCAGTGGCAGTGGAGGGCAGCCGCGGCGGTTGAGGAGTCTGGCGGGAGGCGGCGGAGCTCCGGCCACTGGCGGAGCCATCTCCCCTCTCTCCCCGGTCGCGATCATTCCGTTCTTGTCGGTCGCGATCACCGCCAGATCCGGACTTGGATAAATTAAGTACAGGACTGTGTCCCGGAGAGGAACCTGTAAGAAAAACAAACAAATATAACTAAATTTTATTTTCTGGTTTATTTCATTTCATTGCACCTCCTCCTACTTGTATATTACTGTTTAGCCTAATGGTTGACTGGGAGAGAATGCCTAGTCCGCCTTCATGTACTCTGTGCATAAAAGTTTAAATAAATAATTAAATACCCGGTCTGTTTTTGCTATCTTCGCTCATATTCTCAATACTGGGGTAGACAGAGGTCAGTTTCACCGAAGCCATCAGACAGCCTATCGCCGTCTTAATGTCCAAGTCAACGGTATATTATACTTACAAAGATACATATTTACATACATGAATACACATATTAAAAGATAAAAATTTTATGTGAATGTGGAATGAATTATTTTGCTTTATAAAGTTTCTTAAAAGACCACTAAGATGTGATATTACATTGGAGAAAAACATTATTGTAAAAAAAAATATAAAAATGCTTTAATTACCATTGTGCGAACCCTCGCGAGCTTTGTCCATAGCTATGACACGTTCAATATCACCTCTTTCATCACGCAACCTGCAAAGAAATGTTTACTTAATTTCAAAGTTACTAAAATACATGAAAAATTATCATTAATTAATTAGAACTCTATCGAGCTCCTGTTAACACTTTTTGAAATAAAAATTTTACAAATTTTTGAATAAAAGCCACTGATTCCGAGGCACAACTCGGTTGTCATACTATTTATCTTAGTAAATACCAATAACATTTGAATATTATCTCTTATTGACCTTTCACACTGCAATAAAATTTTAAGTATTTTATAATTTACCTAGAAGTTTAAAAAAGAATATTGACTTTTGTTACTAACAATGTATCATATTAAGTCGTAACTGATACAGATATTGGAGTAGATTACTGAGACTATTCCGCGTTGCTCTAGGATAAGGCTGATATGATGCTCGGATATAGCCTCGGGCTTGACGCTCCCGCGTATTCTGTTATTGTACCTAGCGTGCTTTTAGAGAAAGTTTACTTTTGCCATTTGCATAGGCGTGTAACTTATCCTTCAAATGTTTGCTTTGAACAAACTGAAAACAATAATTAAAATCTTTAATGCATTGTGTTAGTTCTATCGTTTGCTTCTACTTGCAAGGACAGGTACGTGTTAATTTAGCACTTGTTTTTAACGACGATATTTTTAAACCATACATCAGTGTATCATTAAACAACAAAAAGAAAGTCTCGATACGTCATGGCATCCAGTAAAATGAATTCAAACAAAGCTACTGACAAACAGTTTTATCATTTGGAACCATAAAGCATGCTTGCTACCCACTGAGTTGTGGGGCTACCTCAAAGGCAAAAGTATAATATCACAGAGCCCCGCTGCGTTTCTTTGTATGCGGATGAAGACGGTGTGCGTAATCATTTTGTACGAGGATCCATCGTTCCGCTGCTACCCTAATTCCGCGCGTCCTTTTTGATTGTGAATTATTGAGCTTGGGATGCTTCCGATTTGCATTTTGTTAATGTTTACAAAGATACTCGCATTAAAAGTAACAAAAGTACGAATAATGTACATAAAATTGCATAACGAATTATCAGATATATTGTTAGTAGAGAAATATTTATACAACAGAACTCAGATTCTGCTGCTACATGAACAGACCGGCGCGATCGGAGTAGGATCAATGCCTTGCTTCATCACCATAATTCTATATCAAGATAATTACGGCATACGACTCTTGAGGTATTTGATCTTAGCACTCAGGTGTAACAACGCATTTAATACTTTCTTGTTGTCAATGCTAGTTACAAAAATGCGGATAAGTACTGAACACAGTGACTGTAAGTGTTATCGATAGCATCGGTATCAGCGACCGACAGTACAGATTATTTCAATTAAAATAGACAAAGTCAAGGTATGAAAACGGCATTTAACCCACTGTCGATGTCGTTTTATAAAACAAATACGACCCGAGTTATCTTAAAATTCTAAACAATTACTATTTTAATCAACTAAACGTGACATTCACAACGACGTCAAAATTCATTACATATTGTACGTATATTTAAATCCTACTATGGCATAATTTTAAAATATATTAAAAGTATTAAAGAATCTACTGCATTAACTCTTCAAACGAAACAAACTTCGTAAACCCTACATTAAAGAATCGCATACAAATAATACAGAAATGACTATGAAAATTCATGAATAAAAGCAGATTCTGAAAAATGAATTACTTGTCGAAACCAATTTCGCTCATTTCAAAGGGGTTAATGCTACAATTTTTGCGCAGTAATGCCTTTTGAGCATTTGAATATAAATGACGTCTGAAAGTGAAATGTAACATACATAATAAGTGGCTGTTTTAAGCCTCTGTGAAACCCTTTTGTGGATTACAGAGTAATAATATAGTTCAAACATAAAAATAAGTTTTGAAAATATACAAAAATACTTGACGTAAAATACTTTTGAAATTTTAAGTTAATTAAGAATATTAATCTACGTTTTTCTACATTAAACATTCTTCATTTTGAATTCTAAACATACAAGTTAGACGTTCGATACATCTTTCGCCGAAGTCTAATAGGAACGTGACAGATAGTGAACCTATCGCCTTCTTAATGTCCAATCATCTTTATGTTCTACCGTCACTACATAATTACATACATAAATATTAATTTATGTTCCGTCACATCATGTAATTACTCGAGGAGTATTAAATTGATTTTTGTTAGTATATAGATACATAGATCATTACACAGACATATATACCTCCATGGTTCAAGAACAAATATTCATTTTCATTACACAAATTTTGCCTCTAGCGGGATTCTAACCCACAACCTTTCGCTTCGAAGGCAGGGTCACTACCAACTAGGCTATCGGGTCACCCAGTCGTCAGGGTTTTTTTTAAATAAGAATTGTTATAAAGTGCTACAAATATGTAAAAAAAAATCTTTTATTTAAAAAAGAAATGAATTTAGTTGTTAGTATAGGCATTTTTAAAAATTCCTTCTGAATTTCTCATTACTCTGTGTTTGAACCCTCGAAATAAAGCCGTTTCGTACTTTACTGACGAGTCACGACGACGCTCCGTTTGAATTTAATATATTTTTCATTTCCGGAACCATTAATATGTAAATAATTTCTTCTAACTTTTATAAAAAACATCGCCTTACAAACTTTTTCCAGGTTGTTTTTTTAGGTGAACGAGAAATTGTTGATATCCCTATGATTAATATATTTACATCGTAATATTAAAACGGTCTCAAAACTAAAAAAAAATAATGACATCACATCTATATTATTGTTGTAAGCAAAGTCATTTATTTTTATTTAATTCTAATCTAACAAGGTCTCTCGTATCCCGAACTAATCAGAACGGTATGATCGAATCAACGAAGTTGGATCGGACAAAAGATAAGTCTGTATCAATAAAGTAATAAATTATTTCCACTTCCTTCATTTTATTTTCTATCATCATAAAACTGTTAATGTGATCGATGATATCGAAAAAGGCTCACAATACAAATAATAACCTTATATAATTAATTTCAAAGGTGAGAAATAATAAAGTTTCTGATAGGAAAACGGAAGCTCGAATAAAAATAATAAGTAATAGTAATTTCCGATTTTATTAAAAGGATTTTAATTAATTGTATTACTGTTAAACATATTAACTATCGTGTTTTTCAGTGGTATCTGCTGCGTTGAAAGAAGTATAAACTAATAAAGTTACATAAAAATATTATAGTTAAACATTGAAGGACTGTTTATAAGATGTATATGTAATTTTACTCCGGGGAATTGCAGGAACACATGACACGCTTTACTATGTTTCATTCTATAATATTAAAGTTCACCTTTTAGTTATTTTATAGCTATGTTTTCGAAAATATTCAATTCATAATTGAATCGCACTTCAATGAGCACTTTATAAAATACCCTATTGAACTGTCCATGGCACCTGTCTTCACTTGCAATTAAATGTTATCGCTTAGGTACTAATAACATATTAAGCTGTATGTGTATAATATCTCGTGAATTTTCAACATAAAATTGTTTAAAATGCTACTGCAGCAACAACATTTTATGCTACTATTTTTTTACTTAAATTACTTATTGTGTTCTATAATTCTGTTTTATTAAATATCTCTTAGTGTATATACGTGCCAAGAGAAGGATAGCGTTTTCTTACGCCGTAGCGGAAAGAAAACGCTATCCTTCTCTTCTCGCGGTTTTCGTAAATGGCGACGAAGAGATGAAGGGACCGTTTTAAAATATTAACCAGATTAAAATCTAATGCTTAATACAACAAAGGGCAGCAGCGTTAAACGTGCGTAATACGATCACCAATCCGCCTGTCAAGCCTTGCGATTTTAGTAAGTGATGCGGTAGAAAACTATGTCCAGTATGTCGTTATGTACGGGTGTATGTAGTTTTTGCTTACATCATGGCTCAGCAATTTAACCGAAGCATTTTAAGCATTTTTAATCCAAACAGTTAATGCAAGCAGTTTTTAATTCTCCCCACGCATATGTTAATACACGTAATGACAATTGCAAATAGTATTTGCAATATAATGTAACCGAAATCCATTTGTTCCTTTTAAAACTTGTGATAACTTGCCCAAAAATATTTAAATCTGCACGCAATTCCCAATATAGGGGTAGACAGAGGTCTATTCTAGACGATTAAGTCTCTTCGATCCACCTTCTACCAAAGATATTTTTGTGACAACGTGGTGAGCCCGTCGCCGTCTTTATGTCCTAGCCAACGATATTCGTACATAAGTTTTTGAAATACCCTTTAGTACGTGCCTGCCACCTGGGGATCGAACTCGGGTCTTTCGAATCGAAATTCCGACCACCCAACCACTCGGCTATCGTGAGTTATAAAAAAGACAATATTTGTAGTTTCCGAAAATATTCGAAAACTACAAACTTTGTTCTAAGTTAAAACTATTTTCAATAACCTGCGTAATGTGTTAAATGTCACATTAAGCCGCCATTGTAGCTACCTGAACGTCTGTTGATAACATTATAGTTCGCAGATAATGAAAATGTTCCAATGACTCAATTATGAAGGTTAACTTAGTTTGTTAACGGCAACCATCGCCATTACAGAACGGCCAGTGGCCTAAACAGATATTCCGGCGGCGCGAGCGAGGACAATGCGTTGCAATCTACCACCAAAGCCGATGCACGCTGATTAGTTAATTCTGATCCGTTCATAGCCTAATACCGGAGCAGCGAGTTCGAACCATTCTTGTATGCATAATCTGATTACAGTCGGTAAGTATTAAACAGAGCTTTCGATAATGTTGGCCTCAATTTCCATACCCAACGAGCTATGTTCGAAATGCGCCACACCGTTAAATACATCACCGTATTTAAACAACAGAGCAACCCAATTTGCATTCTTAAGAATCGATTAAGAAAATCAAATCCACTCGGAGCGTCGCCGCGTGAAACATTTGCTTGACACCCAAATCAAAAATCGTTTTAGCGAACCCTCCCTAGGGGAGGTTAGGGAAGCGTCGACGCCTCAACATTTATTATTTCAGACATATCACTCACATGCAAAACAAACTCCGTCCGATCCATCAAAAAGTTTCTTCTTGCTCCTCGCTCCCCGCGACACAAATCGAGTGTGTAAGTACTGCGGTTTGCGGAAACAGGGGTCATGTCGTAATATGTATCGCCTATTGATTTGTAAAAAGACAAAATTTGTAGTTTCCAAAAATATTCGAAAACTACAAACTTTGTTCTAAGTTAAAACTATTTTCAATAACCTGCGTAATGTGTTAAATGTCACATTAAGCCGCCATTGTAGCTACCTGAACGTCTGTTGATAACATTATAGTTCGCAGATAATGAAAATGTTCCAATGACTCAATTATGAAGGTTAACTTAGTTTGTTAACGGCAACCATCGCCATTACAGAACGGCCAGTGGCTAAACAGATATTCCGGCGGCGCGAGCGAGACAATGCGTTGCAATCTACCACCAAAGCCGATGCACGCTGATTAGTTAATTCTGATCCGTTCATAGCCTAATACCGGAGCAGCGAGTTCGAACCATTCTTGTATGCATAATCTGATTACAGTCGGTAAGTATTAAACAGAGCTTTCGATAATGTTGGCCTCAATTTCCATACCCAACGAGCTATGTTCGAAATGCGCCACACCGTTAAATACATCACCGTATTTAAACAACAGAGCAACCCAATTTGCATTCTTAAGAATCGATTAAGAAAATCAAATCCACTCGGAGCGTCGCCGCGTGAAACATTTGCTTGACACCCAAATCAAAAATCGTTTTAGCGAACCCTCCCTAGGGGAGGTTAGGGAAGCGTCGACGCCTCAACATTTATTATTTCAGACATATCACTCACATGCAAAACAAACTCCGTCCGATCCATCAAAAAGTTTCTTCTTGCTCCTCGCTCCCCGCGACACAAATCGAGTGTGTAAGTACTGCGGTTTGCGGAAACAGGGGTCATGTCGTAATATGTATCGCCTATTGATTTGTAAAGAATGTTGATTAACTCTAACACTTCAAATTTATATGTTTCAATGATTTACATATAATACATAATACGAAATTGTTTTTCCTATTATTTTAGCATAATTTTAGGTTTTGACTATAGACTATACATGATTATTCGCATCAACGACCTTAAAAAAAACATAAAATTTAAATTTGTTCGGCCAAATGTGAGTTCGTGTGCTGATTATTCATAACCTGAAGTACCAAAAGTAAGGCCTATGTCAGTTTGTCTTGTTTAGTACTACTAGTACTAAACACGTTTATTAATTAATTAAACAAGTTCAAATTTATTAATCATTGCGCCTGGATCTGTAGCAAAAATAATAAATTCCGGAAGAGTAAATAATTTTTTTTGATACCGTGCAATATGCAGTTATAACGCAACAATAAAAATAGGCTCAGTCATCCAAAAGAAATGAGCATTGTAACCTCCCTAACAGTCAACAAAGCTTCGAAGAAAATCGAGCGAAAAAAGGCTAAAAACACCTTAGGGGTTTACTAATCGAATAAAAAATATCAGCGGCCGATGCCAATGTGTGGGGGAGAAATGGAATAAATTATAAAGAAAATACAAGTAGCAAAGGGGCTGTTGTTGCAAGTAAAAAGTTCCCTATACTAATATAGATAACTTCGTGCCTTGTGTTTTCTCGCTATAAGTATCTTGGAATTGATATTTTACGTAAATCTATTAAAACTATTTCTATATTTAAGTTTAAAAATTTAATTTCTAATGTATTGTTAAAGTTATGTACTTTTCAGCATAGAAATACAATACATATGTCTCTATGATTATATGAGGTGTATTAAAGAAAAATACTATATTAAGAAAATAAATAAATAGTCACGATAGCCGAGTTGTTGGGTGGTCGGAATTTCGAGTCGAGAGACCCGAGTTCGATCCCCAGGTGGCAGTACCAATGAGTTTTTCAAAAACTTATGTACGAATTTCATCGTTGGCTTGGACATAAAGGCGGCGACGGGCTCACCACCTGTCACGTTATCCCGAAAATATCTTCGGTGGAAGGTGGGTCAAAGGGACTTAATTGTCTAGACTTGACCTCTGTCTACCCCTGTATTGGGAATTGCGTGAAAATATTTATTTTTTAAATAAATAATTATGAAGGAAACAAAATTTATGCAAACAAGGCAATCAATATCGTATGACAAGGAAGAAACACTTAAAGCGCAAGAAGGAGAGAGGAACATAAAAATAATAGGAAGAAGTAACATGATGACTTGTCGGCCGCGCCCTCCGCATAAACGTCACCGTGTCATTTGTAAAAATTGCGGCCTCGCAACTTTACATTCGAATATAGAAACGCAAAGAGACACTTAATTTTTTTTATCAATTCACAATTTTTTTTTATTACATTTTATATTTTTTATTAAATTGAGCTCATGTTACGGGAACAAGCCTCAGCAAAATTGGTTTAAATAAGTCGACCCATAAGTTTTTAAAATATAATATACTTATTTTCTACTTTTCACTTCTATCACATTCATCATTTTATTTCGTCTTCAAATTTATATTAAATAATATATAAACAAAATGCTTGCAAAGCTTTAAATATTTAATATAAATACTTTACTGAAAATACTAGAGCACAGTGTGTGTTGCTTATAAATAGTAAGAAATTAGTTAACTCCCTGTGATACAATGATGCCAGAATAAAATATCAATGTACTGAGAATGTACTCAAAGAAACCATAAAATCCCCAAATCCATTACCAATACTGTAGTACACAGAGGTCTAGACAATTAACTCCTTTCGGCCCACGTTCCACCGAAGACATTTTATTGACACATCGTAGTGGTGAGCCTGCCGCCGTCTTTGTATATAAGCTAACGACATAAATCGTACATAAGTTTATGAAAAATCCATTGGTACGAGCCTACCACCAGGGGATCGAAATCAGGTCTCTTGAGTCGAATTCTGATCAGCTAACCACTCGGCTATAGTGACTATAGTTATTATACAATTATTGTGAAAAGTTTTCATGTAATGTAAAGTTATATAGGATTGTTCGAAAATATATATAGGATCTGTATCATTGGCTTAAATACGATGACGACGAGAGGCTAAAATAGAATAATATTACCGCATAATGTAATTATAAGTATTTAACAAAATTTTATTATACCTCTTATATCTTTATAAATTTATGTATTTTTATTTTCGGTGCACATACTGTACACTGTATATAAAATTATTTTGCCATATTCAGGTCTTTAAGTGGAAAAATAAGTATCAGAGCGCTACTCTACGCCAGTAATGTACTAAACGGAAATGTCTAACCAAAATAACCAGATTTTAAGGGGACGACAAAAGAATCGCTAAAAAAGGACCTTCGCGGGGGAACCGGAGACAGTTATTTAAATTTGAATAACATAATATGAAAAAAATTACATCACTTAATACCGTAATAAAAGTGCACTAAGCGACTCGAGCATTACGCCTGCCAAATGCAAAGAGGGACCGGCAAATTTCGCTTATGAAACGTGGAATGAAATATAAAATATGTCTGCAAGAAAATAAAATATGTCTTCGAGGCTTTAGAGCTCATTACGATATTAGAAGTACGTGAGAAGATTTAAGTTATTGTAAAATTTTATGAAGTTCTGGAAGACGTCACTTGCATATTGCTATTCTTGAATAATATTAAGATTTTGACGTTATAAAGCCATAAGAAATGCAATACTTATAGTATATGCAATTTTATTTACAATATTGAGACCTGATTACTACTAACATCACTACTTTTCATCATATTTATGTCATCACCCATCACTACAGGCCGTAGAAATCTCCATACCTCGTACCTTAGACGCCTGTCATAAGTCTTCATTTTTCGGTAGACATATAGAATTAGCAATTTTTAAAACCTTTCCTTGGTCTCTTCTTGGAATACCCGCGAGAATAATGAGCATGATATATCCGCTGTTAACAGGGCAAACTTTCATAATGTAAGAAATATTAAATCAGATTAATATTAGGAAAAATTATTAAATGACACTTTAATAATATTGAATGATTGAATCGCATCGGTGAAACGTTTTAAAATTACTGTTTAATCTCGTCTATGGATTTTATAGGTACATTGACGTGTTGTATTTCCAGAAATTAGGGTTGAGAATAAAATGTAATGAAACAACTTCGCATTTGTTGGCAACGGATTACAGTAGCGTAACGAGGTTCCGATCGGGTCCGTAGGATGTTATTAGGATTTAAGCGGCAGAGCGTCGCCCGTCTCCCGGCGCAGCGTCGGATAATTATGCAAAATTGCGTCTACAATTCGTAACCTACGACTTTTTAGGGACATTACCGTTATCTGTAATGGCGATGCTTTTTGATAATGTTTGATTCCATTGAGAGAAGGTACGGTAAGGCGATTTGTGATGTTATACCATTACATCAGTTTCATTTTATTCCTGAAGCATTTAACATTAATTTGTAATCTTAGCCGAACGTTTGTTTGACCGTCGATCGCATATGCGAGGCTTCGACGCACACGCATGTAGCGACCGCAGAAAATTCACTTTCTTGAAGCAAGTTCAGTTCGATTGGTGGATAATGTGATGCGACAGACCCTTCCTGATCTTCCAGCGGGTTGAATGTCGAATAGTGTAAATTTCTCAGTCTGAACGATTGAAAATGCTTCATCTTTTGAAACCGCTGAACGGGCAGAGCGCAGTCACATGGGTAATGATTGCGATCGAAGCGATAGCTCACGTCGACCGCAACATGTTCCCAACGAGACGATAATGGTACGAGAGATAAATGTACGAGAACATTTTATTATCTGCGGTGTTAAATAGATTTTTGTGGATTTGAACGTGGTTAAGAAGGATATCTTTGTAGAATGTTTGTGATTAGTTTTTATGGAGTTACTTACTTCATGCATCATAATTTTTTTTCTATTACAAACTGTAATTATTTTCAACTTTTTTATTTGTCTTGGACATAATCACCATCACATTGCCCATAATAAATTCATTAAAATCCTGTGGTCTAAAGAACTAATTCCTCTAGACTAGACCTATATTTTCCAATACCAAGGAAGTTTTTAAAACATTAAATTTTGTTAAAAGGGCACTAACTACACTATCTTAAACTACCAAGCAACTAAATAAAGAATAAAAAAGCGATGAACTTATGCATAAATAAAGACATCTGTCTGTAAGATACCATCCGAGGGTTAGATGTCCATTCATCTTGGACTGCGTGGTTCGATCCCGATGCGCATCAATCATAGTTTTGTTCACTCCATTGATAAACTGAACAACATCCAAAGATAACTGATAACTGGAGTATAATTTTAATTAACTCATCACAGAATTTGATTACGTAACCTACGTTTATGTTTCAAAGAGAAAACTTAAGTTATGTTTAAGGTATACATGACTTTATTTATTAACCATTAGATACTTTGTAAATCGTAGTTTAATCGAGCTAAATTTGTACACACACAATGTTATATTTGGATTGTGTTTTATGTTTCAAGTTCAGTTAACAGATGGGTGTCTAAAAAAATAGTCACAACGTCATTGTGGTTTGAACCGACGAGACGTCACAATGGCAATACTCAAAATTTTCTTAGTTCAAAATTTAAGATATCCGGCAGTTTATGTATAAAATTTATCATATAAGTTGAATATCAGAAAATCACAAGATGATATTATTTATTTTTTTACTTATTTTTAATTTAATTTCACCATATCCGTAAACAAGGAGTTTTACGTTTTCTACATAATATTTTAAATATTTATTTTTTCTGTTACTAAAAAATGTTTAGGTCAATTATGTAATCTGCACGTGTGTATTGCATGTGCCAAATAAACACTCTTTCTTTCTATTTATGATAATTATAACGTAAAATAAAAAAGACACATTATTAACTTATTTAAAAAAAATTAATGCTGTTTTATTTTAAACTGTTACAGACGTGAAAGTGTAATTAAATTATCATACGGGCCGAATAACAACGTAACGCTGTAACAACAGTTTAAATATATCGATGAGAATGTGTTCATCAAACATTTCTAAAAAACGAGTAAACAAATCGGATAATTAACGCAACAGAAACATGCGCATCTGTTGTGGACGTATCCGAACGTCACGTAGGAACAGGGAGTTTGGCGGAAAGTAAACAGAAAATATAATTTACAAGCAATTTGGCTCGGATATGTCCGCAATCAAATTGTCTCGTTAATGCCCGACGCGCTATCAAAACATTTGATTTGTGGCGCGGCGTAGGGTTGAATGCGGTTATTTAGCCATCCGATGGTTGACTTCGTTTGATGACCCTCGGTTATGTTCAATCAATTATGCATATATGATACAGTACTCATCGATTGGAAATTATTACTTAAAGTAATGATTGTTACGACAGACAACACTATTATTTAGGCTATTATTATTAGTTATTTTTATGCATTAAATTCATTACATAACACAAATTCATAATGGGATTAAAGTCCACTGCTAAACATAGGCTTCTTCTGAATGGAAGATTAAATACATTAAAATAACACTTTATAGTAAATTTTAAAAATAATAAAGTGTAGAATACAGGTTTCATATTTAAATGTTTACTGGGAATGACCACTGATTGCTCATATGAGTATCAGAAGTCATTGTTGTCGCCTATCTGACGTTATTTTCATAGCACATTTATATTACAATATATAACGAGTAACAATTTTCTATGGATCTCATTAAACATTGATACTCTATGTCTTCACGCATCCCCAATACAGGAGTAATCACAAGTATATACTACTTAAGTTCTTTACGACTAACATTTTACAGAAGTTTACTTAATTAACTTAACGGCCGGTAAAAGTTCACAGCATATTCTATAAGGAGGATTGGTCATTGTTACCACGCTTGGCAAGTTATTTGGCAGTCGTAGTACTAGATATCTGGCACCTTAGGCGTTTCTACCTGTAACCGGCCTGACTAACTTTGGAGTGGTATTTGACGAGATGGTTATCCCGCAATCTGTCCGTGGCCTATGCGGTATTCTAAGTCGCCTAGTATGACATCCACGGAAAGAAAACGCATGGTGTTATTCTGACGCCGATATCGCACGGCAGCTTATTTGGGAATGAGAATGCTCTCGTTATTTCCAGAGTGTAATGATTTCTGATCATCTGTCCTACAAATTGCCTCGACAAACAACTCTTTAGACCTACAGCAACCATGAACAGTCCAGGCTGGTGATATGCAAGCAACTTTTTATGCATTGTCTTGGTAGTCATTTTTATTAATGGTAAAACTTAAAAGTAGGCATCTTTATCACCGTTTGCTGTTGGCGTAAATATTTGCCATTTCCTTTTTTCCGTTGTTAAAGGGGACTAAGGGCAGACTTAGGTCTCGAAAATTAAAAACGACCGACAGGTGAAGATAGTTATCTCGTATAATACTAGATGAAAATAAAGGAGACAACGTCTATAATGCGTGGTGTCTTGTATCCACGGCATGACATAGGGACAGATGATGTTATATTGTATACCTCTATAGACAAATTGAAATTGTACATCTTATGCGCTGTAAATGACGACTTACGAAGCCAAACGAACTTATTTCTATGCAGGACACCCATATGCAGAAAGTTACTGAGAATGCTAACAAAAGAACTAAGTTCCGGATTTGTCTGCACGAAATAGTACACCATGACAACTGAGGCAGAAACAGAACAAGTGTCTGACACTGCAGCCGCAAACGGATTCAAAAGTTTTCGAGAAGCAACCAACAGTCATTTTCTATATATTGGATTATTATTAATACTAAGAGACACAAATTTGTCAAATAATTATAAACGCACAGTGCGAAAATGGTCGCGAGTGCGAACTCATTCCACTCATTCCTCTCCTCCGTAAGGTCCGAAACTAGTTGTTACCTACACCGACTATTTTTACGTAAGTTTAGCCGTTTTTAATTATTTGATTAATATGGTCTCATGAAAGACAAATTTCTCTTTAAATAAATTATAATAAATCAAAAAACGATAACCTATGCATCAACAGAAAAAGCTCCTATAAGCCTCCACACGATTAATGCGCATCCACACTCGACGCAAAGTCAGCATGTAAACATTAGATCACTTTTTATTCGCGTTTTAGATTCCCCGCGAGTTTCGATTTGCATAACAAAACGTGGAAAGGTCAGGAAGCGAACAGAATGGCAAGTGTCCGACTTGAAGCCTAGTCAGCAATGTCGGATGTTGGAGGATCCGTTCAGTTCCACTGCTGTACTAACTGAGCAGCTTTGAAATGAAAAAAAATATATCTTCACGCAAATCCCAATACAGGGGTAGACGGAGGTCTAGTCTAGATAATTAAGTCCTTTTGACCCACCTTCCACTGAAGATATTTTCGTGAACGTGACTGTTGGTGAGTCAGTCGCCATCTTATGTCCATACCAACGATATAGTTCGGACATAAGTTTTGAAAAATTCATTGGTACTGCCTTGTAACTCCTGCCTACTAACCTTTGGATCGAACTCGGGTCTCTCGACTCGAAATTCCGACCACCCAACAACTCGGCTATCGTGACTTAATTCAAGAAATAATAAAAAAGAAAGAAGAAAAGAAAAATATCTTCACGCAATTCCCAATACAGGGGTAGACAGAGGTCAAGTCTAGACAATTAAGTCCTTTTGACCCACCTTTCGCCGAACATAATATTTTAAGGACAACGTGACAGGTGGTGAGCCCGTCGCCGTCTTTATGATCAAGCCAACGATGAAATTCGTACATAAGTTTTGAAAAATTCATTGGTACTGCCTTGTAACTCCTGCCTACTAACCTTTGGATCGAACTCGGGTCTCTCGACTCGAAATTCCGACCACCCAACAACTCGGCTATCGTGACTTAATTCAAGAAATAATTATTACTATAATTCGATAAACTATAAATTTAAAAAACTATAATATTATACGTTCTAATCCTAACTTCAAATAAAATCAGTAATTTCAGCCACGATGTCCCGGTAGTAGTCTGTGAGAGCTTCTTTCGTTTATTTTTTATTTTAGATATATTATTTTTAGTACTTAGTTTGACGTGATCGTGGAGAAAACCAGATAGTGAAATTTGTATATAAATGTCATACTTTTTTAACACCGTAGGGTCATTGTATCTAGATCTAAACGGCAAGTGAGCTTGAGTACGACACAGGATAGGTGGTATAAAAACAAAATGCGTTGTCAGATTTGAACGCAGCACAGACTGTTCAGACTCAGGCGTCCGGGATGCATATTCATGATTACCCTGCGCCACATGCAAATTGTGATTTACACATTGTAATGAATTCTTTTGATCTGTGGATTCACATATTTGATTTACCCCATCGATGTCTGTATTAACATGACGCGCTGATTTCGTATTCATAGTTTTTACTGCTAGACAGATTTCAAACTGTACCAATTTGATTATAAATGATGTAGATTTCAAGAAATAATAAAAAAAGAAAGAAGAAAAGAAAAATATCTTCACGCAATTCCCAATACAGGGGTAGACAGAGGTCAAGTCTAGACAATTAAGTCCCTTTGACCCACTTTCCACCGAAGATATTTTCGGGACAACGTGACAGGTGGTGAGCCCGTCGCCGTCTTTATGATCAAGCCAACGATGAAATTCGTACATAAGTTTTTGAAAAATTCATTGGTACTGCCTTGTAACTCCTGCCTACTAACCTTTGGATCGAACTCGGGTCTCTCGACTCGAAATTCCGACCACCCAACAACTCGGCTATCGTGACTTAATTCAAGAAATAATTATTACTATAATTCGATAAATTATAAATTTAAAAAGTCAACTGACACGGGAGGGAATGATTCCCGCGACTTTCGCCGAACTGTTGCGACGAACTTACCTCCGAGCCACCGTGTCTTATTTGCGTCAGATTAAATTTCATATCTCTCTTTCGTACACTTTAAGAAGTGTACGAAAGACTGACTGAAGAATGACTTTTATGAGAAGTCTTCAACACTCCTAAGGGAGTGTTGAAGACTTCTCATAGAAGTCATGAGAATTTCTAACTTAATTTTCATTGCTTTGCAACTATAAATACATCAGTACAATACAATACCAGCCATTTATGCAAAAATACATCTTTCTAAATTTAAAAGCACGTAAGCCATAAGGGTTTTTTGTTATTAAATAAAGAAAATAACTACTTAACAATAATAATATTTATATATTTAGAAAATTCATGAAAACGCATAAGTAAATAGGCTTGAAATTATCCGATCGATGTCATAAAAATAAAAATGTTTACGCCATTCCCAATACTGGGGTAGAAATGGGTTTAAACAATTAAGTCCTTTTGACCCACCTTTCGCCGAACATAATATTTTAAGGACAACGTGACAGGTGGTGGAGCCGGTCGCCGTTTTTAAGCCCAAGCAAACAATATAAATCGTACATATGTTTTGAAAAACCCATTGGTATATGTCTTACACCGGGGGATCGAACTCGGGTCTTTTGACTCGAATTCCGTCATCGCTCGGGTCTTTTGACTCGAATTCAATCACCGTACCGGCTACCGTACCGTACCGGCGGTCCTGACTATCGATGTTATAAATTTAGTTCAATGTTAATATAGAGTTATTTCCATATCTTATTTTTCCTTTACGAAGAAACATTTCCTGTGTGGAATATACAATGGCTCTAGATGGAATACCATTGTATATTTTGTAGCTTATTACGTTACATTGTTGTATAAAGCGCCGGATCTCTTTATGCAGACACGGCAGAATGTAATATGGAAAAAGCCAACTAAAAACTTACATAATTACTTTAGTTCGTTCTGTTCGAAAGAAATGCAGAAATGACAAGACGATGACAAATGAGCATCGTCCGCATCCAACACAGTCGGGTGGCGGACCTCATCAAATTATTCCCCACTTAAAAAATCTTTGTAAACAAAAACGCAGCAAGGGAAAAAACAGTCGAGTTTCAGGGTAAAAAATAGGTATTGGCAACATTGATTGATGCGTACTAATAGGGCGCGAAGAAATGAGGTCGATGTATAATTAGAGGAAAAGTGACATATTCTGTCACTGACAGTGCTACCAACCTCTAGAAATAGTATGGTCACGCCTTTATGAAGGGAAGTGATTAGTGTTGCAAAGTTATTAAAAATTATTGAGTGAAGGCGAGTAATTGATTGCTAGGCAGGCGGTCGCGACACCTATTTGTGGCATATGAGTTTATTTATTTTTGTAAATTTGAATAGATAATTAGGAATTTGTGTTTTTAACCATATTTTTACAAATAATTACTAATTATTATTATATCATTATTATCCATAATAATATTATTGATAAAATAGAGTTAATTAAAAAGTCTTTAATAAAAACCGCTGAAAAAACTAGTAACAGCGAAATAAAATTATAAAGGATCGAAAATTTTATGTATATATATATATAGGTACTACGAAATTTGAAATTTAATCCCTCCCTGGGATCCTGCTTAGAAATACTAAACAATAAAGCATTAGAGCTTATCAGAACCAAGTTTGTGGAATGAAATCAATCAATCGAGGGAGGTGTTATAAGAGATATTTTTCTAAAGCATCCCTTATCGTTGTGTACATATCATTAGTAATGCAAAATAATGGGATACGGACACCTCGTGCCGTTTGCCAGCTAATGATTAATGCTGTTCGCCATTAATTCTTATTTTTGATGAGAAATTTGACTTGTGCTGTCAGACGCCGGATCCAGATTAATATTAGCTGACGCTGCAATTGTATTATAACAATGTTAGGCGCTCCCCGGTTATACAAAGTTTATTCAGTTTCTTTTGAGGTGAGTCTGACGGAGATAAATAAAAAAGAATATCACGAAGATTACTTTCGCTGTTTGTTCTCAATAACGTGTTGCGATATTTCTATATTTTCATGAAATATTTTACGTTTTCACGACCGTGATTCTGTTTGTACTCGACGATTCCGCGAACTAATATCAAAAGGTACAGAACAAATAGTTTGGTTCACCAACAGGACTATCCGAATAGTTTTCCTCATAAAAGGGCAAAGTACAAAGAGCTACATAAAATGCCAGTACGACCGCATCGGCGACAAACTCGGGAGGTATTCGGAGGGCTGCCTGCCATGACTGTGCACCCTTTACGTAACGCCCTTTGCATATTAGCCTACTGAAAATCAAAATTCTACCGTTATTAATGACGCGTCGTCATGACAATCTAAATATTTCAACGGGCGCTGAAGCTTAAACACTAACGGAACGAAATAACTCTCAGCCAGTTCCCATTCTTCTATATAAATGTACAAAGTCACCAGATGCGATCTCCGGAACCATCTTTCATAATAGCAGGCGAAGAAAAATCATGGAAGATTCGAGGCATTCAGCATCTTTATCTCTCGGATACAAGAGTTCATTTTATGACCATTAATTTTGCTTTTGCTCGGGTGTTTTATCACAACGGCTGGGCGCTCTGTCGCGCGTCTCATTAATCAAAAGCATTTGTTTACAACGAAGGGAATTTGATTTGATTAAAATAATTCGCAATATCCTTGATAAATATCACCCTCAGTCTCCGTTTGATCTTCGTTGAAATTAATGGTGGAGGATCCAATCACGCAAGTGTCTCGGCGTCAAGAAGCATGGCGTTTGCTTTGCAGTATCTTAAATGTATCAAATATCTTTAAGTAGTTTATCTTCATATTCTAATATTTGGTACTTCTTTTTAGTAAAGTATAACTTGGTTTTTGCTTTTTACTCGCATTAACTATCGAGTCTCTAATAATCCTTCGAAACATACGTTTACACAAGTCATCGGAGTTAAGAATTACGATAGCCGAGTGTTTGGGTGGTCGGAATTTCCAGTCAAGAGACCCGAGTTCGATCCTCAGGTGGCAGGTTCGTACTAATGGGTTTCTCAAAAACTTATGTACGAATTATATCGGTGGCTTAGACATAAAGGCGGCGTCGGGTTCACCACCTGTCACGTTGCCCCGAAAATATCTTCGGTGGAAGGTGGGTCAAAGGGACTGAATTGTCTAGACTAGACCTCTGTGTAGTCAGAGACGGGGGTAGCCCCGTATTGGGAATTGCGTGAAGATAATTATTTTATCGAAGGTACCGGTGTAAGAATATTAGGGGTATATTCTTTTTTTTTCATACCGTAGGTGTCGTTAGAGGTAATGGTTTGCCCCTGATAGCTTTCGGGATAACTAATACAGACTTATTTAAGGCGCCTGAGGAATATTTGAGGCGCCTAAGAGGCCTGTGTTCTAGAGTGGATTATTACGGGTAATTTAATAAGAGGACGGTTATCTAAATTAGTGTTTTTTTTTATTTCAGGGGATAGAGTGCAAACGAGTTAATACAGCCTCTTTATAGGATTTATGCCGGAACACAGCGGCTTATACTGCTATTCGGCGGTAGAAATAAGTAAGATCGAGGTATTGACGCAGGTTTCTTATAGACAGAGAGACTTTGTAATAAGTGGTATACACAAGTCACACTAGAAGATGAATTGATATTTCTAAACATATATTTGGTATGTTTTGTGACATCGTGATCATCATAAAAAATTATCAAAAGTCAACTGCTGACCATAGGCCTCCGTCACAGATTATCACATAAAACGGCCCTATGGCACCTACGTACAACGACTTCCCGCAATATTGTGCAGGTTGTCACTCCATCTTGCACAGCACGACAAAAAGACTGCCACTCGAGAATCTTTCCAAACGGAATTATATGGATTAGTGCCTTAGAATTACGGCAAAAATCCATAGTTTAAAACAGAGCAAAATAAAAGGGTCAACAAACAGTTATCTTCCATGGCAAGGGAGCACAATGAATAACGAGCGACGTCAAAGCGATGTGTGCCTGTGCGGGCGCGCCCTCGTGGCTTAGCCCGACTCAAACCGATTAATCGACGCTAATTTGAACCGAAACCGAATTCAAGCGGACCGTTGCATAGATCCCGACGATTTGTTGACTGCTAATTGAGTCTGTCTCTGATTTACTGCGAGGATCGGGACGTCCTTGCGACGGCAGACGAACGAATCTCCGGTTACATCAAGTATCTTGTTTATGCTTAGCAAATATTAAATTCAAGCGTCTTCCAACTCAATATACTACGTTTTTAAATTAGACAAAACTTAAAATAAGCATGCTATATACTAATTTGATTTAATTTATTCTTGTGGTACTTTTTGTAATTATATAATGTATGTACAATAAAAGAAAAAAAAAAAGAAAATAACATTAAAATACGCCATGGACCGTTATATGTTACGTCGTCCCGAAATAAGCTCGGTTGATATGTGGGTCGAAAGAACTAAATTGGACCCACTGACTAAACGGACTAAAAGCATAAAGATAAAACACTAATGTAAATCTGCTATAATCAATAATAATATTCTTATACCAAACCAACAAAACAATCTACATATTAAACATACAACAAAGTAACGTAATTAAAAACAATATTCTTTTAAAAGAGATTCGCAACAAACAAAATATCATTATAATAACACGGGTGAGTAGATATCAGACAAAAACAAAGCAAACAGCACCAACAAATTATATTAAATCAGAGATAATCCTGTCAATTAATTGGACTTAGCATTGGGAACCGGTCTCTGGCGCATGCGCGAACTGAACGAATCGAGATAATGTGAGAGCAAGAAAGATACACCGATAAAATTATGATGGTTGGAAGTGAGCTTCCGAACGTAGCAGTATTGCTAAGTTTTTCCATATCAGTTATTTGTATTGTTTTTGAAAAACACTATTACGTGCAAAGAAATTTATTGGAATACAAGCAACAAATGTAATAAATATCTCATCTCAAGCAAGTAGACTCTACGATGAGATGATCACTCTGCGGTCGCTCATCGTAGAGTCTACTCGCTTGAGAATGCCTTGTTTTGAGGCGACAACACGTGTCGCGTTTTCGGTGGTGGTATATGTTACCTGGTTTGAGTGTAGTGGTGGTGGTAGTGCATCAGTGCATGCATCTGTGGGAGGGAGGGTGGTGCTCTTCTTCTCTTCGGACCAGGTAACATATACCTTTTTATATTTGCACGCGGAGGGATGCGAAGTAATTTTTTCAATAACAACTTTATTTAAGAGAAATTAGAGCAAATACATGTCTGCCACGCTGCTCCAATGCGTGTTCGCAGTTTTGACACGTTCCCGAAATAATGTATTGTATTTATCATTATTTCTAAGACAGGCTGATTTCACAGCTCGTGATAAATTCAGCGTTAAATATTTTTTTTAATTTCAGTGGTGGCAGTCCGGGTATCGAACCAAGGTTATTCGCGTCTAAAGCTACCGTCCTAACCACTAGGCTACTACGGTTCTGGGCGTGGGTGACTAATATTTAATAGCACAGACTCAGTACTTGATTTACAGTTACTTATAAAAATATCATTGTATATTACTATATATTTATTTACTGAAGGGTCTTTATAATTTGAAAATTATTAGGTTATTTCTTTTCAAAGCGCCTAATCCCGGGCCCGTGGCGGGGCGATCGTCGGCTGACAGTGACACATCGGTACAAGGCCCGATGTCCGACTGTAATTCTATCCGACACTCGAATCTCGTACAAAATATGGATACAGCTTGTGTACGGTTCTATACTCAATTAACAGAACTTGCATACAGCGTCATAATCAATGCAAACAGCATATATAATCAATGTTATAATAATTGATAAAAAAATGTTATCTCAGAGTAAAATGTTTTTGGTTTATGTACGCCGGGAAGAATTTGGTTTGTAACATTTTTTGTTACAAATTTCTGAGCAATTAAAACATTTGTTAAGTAATGCTTTCATATACAACGCGATAAACAAATTTCTATGTAAAAAATATTCAAGTGATTGATGACATTCACAGAAAAAACAAGTTCACGACTGTAGTTCTGGCAAGTGGCATCGGTCTGAAAAATTAAGGTCCGGTGAAATGTGGATCGTAAGGCGATCCACATTTCACCGGACCTTACTATGGGACTTGGTGTCATGTGGTGAACCTATCGTAATCTTAATGCCATACATTAAACGTAGACAACTTTTTGACTAGAAATCTAACTAGAGTTTAATCTCCGATCGCCCAACAATTTGGATAGAGTGAAACAAACGTTGCTTTATTTTTAAATACAAACAATCGTATTTAGTACACATTTAGTCTATGTTTCGCTACGTTACTCCGCATTTAAATGATTTAAGCTTTTATATATCCATTCAGAGTGCTTAAAGTGAAGTCAAAATCGGGTAGCGTTCAAACCAAGCCGATCAATCACCATCCATTAAACAAGAAAAGAAAAGCGCTTTCCCCCCAACCACTGGCCCTCGAATTGGCCCAATTTACATGAGAGCCGCTTTTTCCTCGCATCGAGATTAGCCCTTGAATGAGTTTGATGAATTGTTCGCACCCTGCAAGCCCGGACTCCGCAAGCGGTCATTTGTTAAAAATACACCCGATCCACGGATCTAATTGTCTCCTCTAATTTCACACTCCCCTGTGATATCTGCCCGTTTAAATTAAGAAGGTTTTTTGTTTATTTTTAAAAGGCTGCGGGCTGTTTTTCAATCCAGATTATGTTTACTGAATGTTAAAAAATAAAATAACCAAACATAAAGAACTTATTAAACAATCAGAAATGTAACACCTCATTCTGATTTAAATGTTCGATGTACCTATTACAACGAGTTACTAAATTATTGCAAGTTTTGACGCTTTATCTATTTTGCGTTATATATTTGAAGACATGTGATATGATTAATATATCTTCCAACTGTATTTCAATACACTTAAGTGTATGTAATATTTTGAGGTAGGTATATATTACCCTTACCTTTCGAGATGTTTTACGATGTCTTCATAAGCTGCTCTACAATTCTCCCAAATACCAGATCTGTCGACAAAAGAAACAAAATAAGAAAACGAGGAAGATATAAAATAAGCACAAGAAAAATGAAAAAAGATGAATTAAAATAACGATTATGCGAGTGTCGAAGTTTTTATATTGGAAAGACAAAAGTTGCAACAAAGTGTTCTCGAGTAATTTCAAAAATAAAAGTTCCTGAATGAAAGGGTTTAAATGTTAAAGGAATAATTATGAGCACTCAATATTAAATGTTCCGTTAGGCTGAGCGAGGGGCCAAAGAAATTAATTATGTTTTTAAAACAATCGCTTATATTTGTGCCGTAACAACTCATGCGTGATCGTTGAAATTGTTTCTCAATTACTCCGCTTCTTTGTTTTTCATTAAACTTTCCTTGCTCTCTTGTATGAGAAATAAATAATTATGAAATAAATAAAAAATCACTTATTGATAGATTTTAATCAACCATATTGAATTTAACTTCTGATATCTAATTGGTACACAAAAAAACGAAGAGTTTCATTTCCTAAAAGTTTCATTTCTTGAATATGTATACGGTTTTTATATATTAGTTGCAACGATAGTTTGAAGGAGTTTCTAATATTGTATTGAATTGGACAGATAATACTAATCACGAAAACTATTTTTGATATCAATAAAATTAATATGGCAGAAATTACCGGAAACATTTTTTGGGCAACGTGGTTTTCTACAGGTGGTTTGGTTTGGAAAAACCCATTGGTTTAAGCATATCTGGGAATCGAACTTGGGACTCTTGACTCGAATTCCGATTACCCAACTACTCGACTATTGTGAATTGTTCCGTTTCTGTTTTCTTCCGATAACGCATTAATCTTCCAAATGTTGTATTTTATCCAAACGTAGGAAATATTTGTTGTTCATAAAGTTTCGACTATCACAGACGTGGCGTTCATTTTAGTTACTATCCCACAGTCAATCTTAAGTAACATGTTTATGCACGTTATTGATTTACTTATTCGGTTGTGAAGAAAACATCGCCATAAAATGTGTGGTTCTGACGTAAATCTAGGGTAAATTATGATACTTTAAAAAAAAACAGATTCTTTGATTTATATTCGATTAGTACAAAGCCACGATAGCCGAGTGGTTGCGTGATCGGAATTTCGAGTCAACAGACCCGAGTGCGATCCCCCAGATGGCAGGCTCGTACCAATGGGTTTTTTCTAAAGTTTATGTACGAATTTATCGTTGGCTTGGACATAAAGACGGCGACGGGCCGCCACGTTGTCCCGAAAATATCTTCGATGGAAGGACTTAATTCTTTCGACTTCTGTCTACCCCTGTATTGGGTATGGTGTGAAAATAGATTTTTTGTTTTTATTTTTTACTTAATAACACTTTTTTATCTGCAATCTTTTATTTATTAAATAAAAACCGTTTGAGTTATGAATTAGAAATATAATATAAATATAATTTCTTTTATAGTATAAAGGGCGAGCTGAATGAAAGACCTAACTCGAAGGGACTTAATTGTCTAGGCTAGACCTCTGTCTACTCCTGTATTGGGAATTGCGTGAAGATATTTTTTTTATATTAGATCCTAGGTTCTAGGTTCTAGGTTTGGCGACTTCATGGGGCGTAAAAGATTTGTATTTATTAAATGCTTTTAATTATATTTGCAAACAAAAATTCAACGTAAGGATGACACAATATATTCAATGACGTCATACATATATTGTCTACAGCCGATATTGAATCACATAAGGGCCAGTAAGACAGTGGGGTAAGTCAAGTGAGCATTGTAGGTCTTCCAACGGAAGTGAGGGCATTCAGTGTTTGTACTTTTCTTATTGGATTATCGTACTTAGACGTTTAACCTGGTGGTACCGTTATTGACCCGATAGGGGGTTTCTTTTCGTAAACTTAGTCGTAAATAAGCCGATTTGTTGCTAGATTGCCGTTTCACGATATTAATTGTTTCAACCTTGAACAGCGGACGCTATAGCACGTAGGCGTTTTAATATTTATTTTTATTGGTCGTTGAAATACTTTATTTATTTAAAACATTTTTTATGTATTAAGTTAAAAATAATAATCATTAACTTTTAAAATTGAAATGTGATTATGTCACTTATGTTGTTCTTCCTCGATAGCCAAGTGGCTAGGCGATCGGGATTCCAGTCAAGATCGAGTTCGATCCCCAAGGGTTATGACAATGGGTTTTCAAAAATAAACCTACGTGCGATTTATATCGTTGGCTTGGACATAATGATAGCGACAGGCTCACCACCTGTCACGTTGTCCCAAACAAATGTCTTCGGAGGAAGTTGGGTCGAAAGAACTTAATTGTCTAGACCTCCGTCTGCGCCAGTTTTGGAAATGGCCTAAAGATATTTTTATATTCATTTATTTACTCTCTTTCAGAACTCTGCCAATATTATATCAGTCACTTGAGTGACAAATTGGTTATCTAATTGGAATAGTTGCTACAAGTGAAAAATGACATACATAGTAATAAGTTACGTATTTTTAATAGTATAAAAAATATCTTCACGCCGTTTCGAATACAGGGGTAGAGAGAGGTCAGGACAATTAAGTCGTTTCAACCCACCTTCCATCGAGGATATTTTTGGGACAACGTGACAAGTGTCCAAGCCAACGATATAATTCGTAGATACGTTTTTTTCAAAAAACCCATTGGGACGAGCCTGCCACCTAGGGATCGACTTCGTGCCTCTTGACTTGAATTCCGACCACTCGGTTATCGTTGATTTATAATAGTATAATTTCTTTGTAATTACTGTTTATTTTTTATCAATTATTATTCTATGAACAAAGGGAGGATATTTAAATTAAATTTATGTGCATCATTGTATCAACATTAATACAAGCTATACCTGCACTGCAACTTTATGTCCGTCGACATTTAATTAACGCTATACACACCTACTACATAAAATGAGTTTCCGTTGGTTCATTTATCAATCATTAAAACTGAAATAGATCACAATGTATACCCAACGTGGTACGGACCGGTCAAAATAATGCCCAAACAATCCCGAGTCGCGCCATGTTTGTAACGCCACAGTTTTCATGACTTTACCAATATCCGTTCACGGATAATTTTATTGCCCTTAAACTTTTCATTTTGTTATTAATGCAGACGTAATACGACAAATCTATAAACTTGTATTAGACACTTTCGTGGCAAGTTTAACAAACAGTGGATGTGAAATTTAGAAGTAGGATTCCTTTGTTCGTCTATTAACGTTACCGACATTTTGCAGTTTGAAATTTAAAAATATAAGTTTTGGTACTTTGATATTTTAAAAATATAGTAAATCATTCCAACCTCCATCTGTCGACGGTTTCATGTCTATAAAAACAATTATGAAATCTTATAAAATGTTAAATAGATATTTTTAATAATTAACGATCATGCCTATACGTTAGAAGATAAAGAGTGAGGAGAACCAAGAGAGAACCATCCATTCTGCCTTCACCAAATTTGGAGACGAAGGTAAAATATTAATGCGATATTAAAGACAAAGAGCACCGAGCTCCAATCTATGAGCTAGGAGGTAATAAAATCGCCATGATATTCGCATTTTGCTTTTACATAAAAGCAATTTAATGCATTTATATAACAACATTATACTTGAACAAATAATGAAAATGCATCTGAAGTATTACGAAGCAAACGTACTCTATTTTGAAAATAGAAGATAGAAGATGGTGTTGGTTAGGCGAAAATCTGTGATAAAAGATGTCTTTACTTCACGGGCGTATCATACGAAGCTACCGTACCATCCTGATTGTATTGATGGTAATTTTATGCTTCCGCTTCTTTTTTTAATGGAAATAAGAATTAAAAGATTTTTGGCTATCTAAAGCATCGGTAATATCATGATCAAAGGCAGTTGCATCTGCTCTGATATGCAAGTCGTATATGAAACAATAAATTGGAAATAAGACTAATAAGAAAATCAGTTATCATCTAATATGCAAGTAACAGACCACAACATTTTAAATTTAGTGGATTACTACACTCATATAAAGTAGTTATGCTAGTCACGAGCACTGTGCCAATTTCAAATTGAAATACTGCACTGAAATTCACCTGATTTTATTCTTAATAACATAAGAAAATATAAATTTATTAATCTATATTTCTGTTTATACTACAGTAACAGGGGCGTGTATACCTTTCAGAGAATCAGCATAATTACGGGCATTGGGTACATTAATCCTCAAGAGCACCAAAGCATTTGTATTCCAGTCCACCATCAGGTGCAGTATGAAAAAAATATCTTCACGCAATTCCCAATACAGGGGTAGACAGAGGTCTAGTCTAGACATTTAAATCCCTTCGACCCACCTTCCACCGAAGATATTTTCGGTCAACGTGGCAGGTGGTGAGCCCGTCGCCGTCTTTATGTCCAAGCCAACGATATAATTTGTACATAGGTTTTTAGAAAAACCCATTGGTACGGCCACTTGAGGATCGAACTCGGGTCTCTTGACGCGAAATTCCGACCACCCAACCACTCGGCTATCGTGACTTATCAGGAAGAAGTATACTTATTTTCTAAATGAGCCTTTTCATTAAGCAATTAAGCTACACTAAACAAGTATAAACAGTAGATATAGTATCCACTGTAACTTACCTTGCAAGTGCTATAGTATCCACTGTAACTTACCTTGCAAGTGCTTCCATATTATGCATCGGTTGTCCCTTGATGATGGAGCCATCAGGTCTAGGCACGCCATGATGAGGCATACCCGGCGACATAAGCGCATGCTGGTGCATGAAACCCATAGGTCCCAAGTGAGTCGGTGGTGCGTTGTATCCGTTTGCAAGCAGCGGCGATTTCTCCATTCTGGCCATTTCTGAAAGAAATATAAAGGCGTTAAGGAAAAAATTGTATAACTCGCACAAGACTTAGTCTATGACCTACTACTCAATTTAGAAAAATGGTTATCTTGTTCTATTCTGTTTTCAAAATGACCCGAATTAGAATAATTTCTGTCACTAGGAGAATCATATGGCCAGTTAATTATCACTCACGGCTGTACAATGCTCATGCATTGTTTTATTGATACTTGATAAAATAATAATGTAGTTTATTCATCACGAAATTTTATTTAATCTAAGTTCTTATATTTCTATATGTTTGGTTTAATATGTTTTTAAATTAAGCGTACGTAAAGAATAGTAACGAAGAGAGGAATTAAAATAAATTTTTCAGTATGAAAGCCTTACTAAGGTTCCATAACTCAAAAGGTTATTGACCTTTTGCAACTATACCGCTTCTTATGAATTCGAAATAAATTTATGTAGAACAATGCTTTCTTCATAAATTTTCCAAAATTTGTCCTAACAAATATCACGGCATTTTAACGGAATATCGTACTTCGCTGAGGTAAGATCCAATTAATTCCCGGTATTATCATTTAATTACCCGTTCCAATAATCGAATCGACCGTAAACGGTGAATCAACAATAATAAAATGAGCAATGAATTTGAGACTATTGTTTTCTGGGCACCACAAACAACCCGTGTAAACATAGGGGGTGTTGGACAAATATTCTTAAAATGACCCCCCCTTTTAGGGTGTTTTTGGAGGTTTTCGGGTGGTCTTTGGACGTCCACGAGCCCCCTCTCTCGAGGTCACCAAACGGACCGGGGTGTCGGAAACAATTAACAAGGTGTCGAATTATACACGAATTAACGGTTGGAACGTTAAAGGAAAATACCCTTTTCCATTGTAGCAGCGGTCTACAAAGGATTTTAGGATTGCTGAGTATTCAATAGGTGTTTGGCTTTGTTATGTGATTAAGAACACAGGTTATAGCAACGAACGATGAGGATATGTTCTGAACTGTATAAATAATTTTTATTAATCAGTTGCACACTCTTCCGTTTATTATTTTTTATTAACTGTGATCGTAGCGTCGCAAATTGCAGACATTTTACAATTTAACAATAGAATAACAAATTAAAGATTAAGTTCGAAGAAATTCCATCTAATCATTAATCCATCAACATTTCGCCGCATCAAAAGAATGAACGCATGGGGAAAAAATTTCATGATGGCGGTTCATCAAACGGTAACTAGCAACTGAAACCTACAGAAATCCGCAAACACTCTATCAAAGAATGGTATAGATGTCTTATCAATCTCGGGAACTATGACCTAATGTCGTTATTATACGATATGCCTTTACGTTTAAACAATTAAGTGCTTTGTTAGTACTCGTAGGTGTTTGTAACTTTTGCTGTGATTTTTAACAGCCACCAATATCATATTAACAGTTGCTTAAGGCGGGAAATGATAAGGAAAGATACGAACCCAGAGGACTCTTGTATAAAAATAAAGTTTACCGTTTATTATAATTATTAGCACTATCGACTTTATATTTATCTTTCGCTCACACCAAACAATACTCATAGATTAAACTAAGTTACAAACAAACAAACATCATGACCAATGGACCCTGAATTAATTGACCGGGTTTATTTACTTAGTTAACCGCTTCGGTTATCTTCTGAGCCATACACCGGTCAGAATTTACATTTGCGGTGAGAGGATTTTGTGTTTTATGTGCACACATTACAGGTAGTTTTATTTTTGTTTTGATTAAAGTTATAACGCCAGCGATGCGTGATTTATAATAAGTTTGTAATAAAATTTATTCTTTATTAATTTACGCAATTTTATTGATTTGAAAGCATATTTGTTATGCAGAAGTTTTATGTGATTAAATTAAAGAGCGTTGCCACGGTTCGGCAGAGGTCGCTGGTTCGAATCCCGCCCGTGTCAGTTGAAATTTTAAAAACATTATAAATCTGATCATATTAAGTCAGTCATACTAAGCAAAAAAATAATCACACACACTTATGTATTAAACAATCATGATTCGAATAAAACCAGTTAACCACATAGTCACCATAGCGAGATTCGAATCTGCAATCTTCAGCGTCACGATAGCCACGATAGTCACGATAGCAGAGTGGTTTGGTGATTGGAATTCGAGTCGAAAGACACGAATTTGATCCCCAGGTGGTAAGCTCGTACCGATGACTTTTATTCAAAGTGATGTAAAAGTTATTTACGATGTATAATTCAAAACTGTTGTAAAAATATCTTTAGTGAAAGGTGCGTCGACAGTACTTAATTGTCTGGACCTCGGACTTCCCAAGTATTGAGAATGGCGTGTGGACATATTTTTATGACCTTCACTTTCGAAGACAGGATCACCACCAAAGAAGCTATTTCGCCGTTTACATAACGAATGAACGTATATAAGATGAAACAAATAGGATAACCCAAAAAATCTGTTTGAAATCTATACAAAATCTGCTCCCCGTATGCAATCAAACACGCAATGACCACAACTCCTGTAAATAAGCTTACATCATGAAATTATATACTTTTATCCGTTTAAGAGTTTCTTCCATTATTGTTAATATAACTAAAAGTTACGATAGCCGAGTGGTTGGGTGGTCGGAATTCGAGTCGAAAGACACGAATTTGATCCCCAGGTGGTAAGCTCGTACCGATGACTTTTATTTAAAAGTGATGTAAAAGTTATTTACGATGTATAATTCAAAACTGTTGTAAAAATATCTTTAGTGAAAGGTGGGTCGACAGGACTTAATTGTCTGGACCTCGGACTTCCCAAGTATTGAGAATGGCGTGTGGACATATTTTTATGACCTTCACTTTCGAAGACAGGATCACCACCAAAGAAGCTATTTCGCCGTTTACATCACGAATGAACGTACATAAGATGAAACAAACAGGATAACCCAAAAAATCTGTTTGAAATCTATACAAAATCTGCTCCCCGTATGCAATCAAACACGCAATGACCACAACTCCTGTAAATAAGCTTACATCATGAAATTATATACTTTTATCCGTTTAAGAGTTTCTTCCATTATTGTTAATATAACTAAAAGTTACGATAGCCGAGTGGTTGGGTGGTCGGAATTCGAGTCGAAAGACACGAATTTGATCCCCAGGTGGTAAGCTCGTACCGATGACTTTTATTCAAAAGTGATGTAAAAGTTATTTACGATGTATAATTCAAAACTGTTGTAAAAATATCTTTAGTGAAAGGTGCGTCGACAGTACTTAATTGTCTGGACCTCGGACTTCCCAAGTATTGAGAATGGCGTGTGGACATATTTTTATGACCTTCACTTTCGAAGACAGGATCACCACCAAAGAAGCTATTTCGCCGTTTACATAACGAATGAACGTATATAAGATGAAACAAATAGGATAACCCAAAAAATCTGTTTGAAATCTATACAAAATCTGCTCCCCGTATGCAATCAAACACGCAATGACCACAACTCCTGTAAATAAGCTTACATCATGAAATTATATACTTTTATCCGTTTAAGAGTTTCTTCCATTATTGTTAATATAACTAAAAGTTACGATAGCCGAGTGGTTGGGTGGTCAGAATTCGAGTGAAGAGACCCGAGCTCGATACCAAGGTGGCAGGCTCGTACCAATGGGTTTTAAAAAAAAACTTAAGTACGAATTATATCGTTGGCTTAGACATAAAGACGGCGACGGGCTCACCACTCGTCACGTTGTCCCGATAATATCTTCGGTGGAAGGTGGGTCGAAGGGATTTAATTGTCTAGACTAGACCTCTGGCTACCCCTGTATTGGGAATTGCGTGAAGATATTTATTGTGTTAACTATGACGACTAAAAGTAAAAAGTTCCCTTGCCAAAATAAGGTTACTAAAACCAAAAATCATATTAACAAATCAGTGGCTCCGTTCTAACCGACCACCGCATCGGGCAACCGCATTCACTAATTAACTGAATGCGTGTTACATCTCTTCGTAACCTGTGGTCAGGACCCTCTTTCTGTCTCTTTCTTACAGGTAGCATTTGCAATAATGTTTTTTTATTTATATCTTATTAGAATTGTTGTACTGTTTTAGTACTTCAAACATCATCAATTTATAATTATTAACAAATACCACGTGTATATGTTATGTATAATAAGGTGTCATAAATTTTTATTAACACTGGAAGAAGAATGAACCTCTTGGTCTTTTTTCTATACAGCCTCAGTGTTTATGGTAACTTCGTGTTTGAGATTACATAACATAAATACTTTATACCATGTGGCAACAGTGTAAGAATATTGCCACTCACTTTCTTCCTGTGGGTGTCGTAAGAGGCGACTAATGGAAACAGCCTCGAAAATCTTTATGATGACCGATAGATGGCGGGATAACCATCTCTAAAAAGTATCAGATCAAAATAATCAGACTTAAGATGGGTAGTAGCGTCTAAGGTGCGAGATGTCTGATACTGCAATCGCCAATCCGCTAGCGTGGCGATTATGGCAAATCCTCCCTATGGGAGAGACCTATATCCAGCAGTGGACTTTAATAGGCCGTTATGTATGTAAATGTTTAAGCTACTTACTTAGATGAGAGCAGTGCATGTGGTAAATTTAGTAAATAAAATTTTATATAAATATATCTTCACGCAATTCCCAATACAGGGATAGACAGAGGTCTAGTCTAGACAATTGGGTCCCATCGACCCACCTTCCACCAAATATATTTTCCGGACAATGTAACAGGTGCTGTGCCCGTCGCCGTCTTTATATCCAAGCCAACGATATAATTCGTACATAAGTTTTTGAAAAACCCATTGATTGACACCCCCACGATCCTGCCACCTCGGGATCGAACTTGGAATCTCCACTCGAAATTTCGACCACCCAACCACTCGGCTATCGTGACTTAAATAAAAATTTTTATTAACACTGGAAGAAGAATGAACCTCTTGGTCGTTTTTCTATACAGCCTCAGTGTTTATGGTAACTTCGTGTTTGAGATTACATAACATAAATACTTTATACCATGTGGCAACAGTGTAAGAATATTGCCACTCACTTTCTTCCTGTGGGTGTCGTAAGAGGCGACTAATGGAAACAGCCTCGAAAATCTTTATGATGACCGATAGATGGCGGGATAACCATCTCTAAAAAGTATCAGATCAAAATAATCAGACTTAAGATGGGTAGTAGCGTCTAAGGTGCGAGATGTCTGATACTGCAATCTCCAATCCGCTAGCGTGGCGATTATGGCAAATCCTCCCTATGGGAGAGACCTATATCCAGCAGTGGACTTTAATAGGCCGTTATGTATGTAAATGTTTAAGCTACTTACTTAGATGAAAGCAGTGCATGTGGTAAATTTAGTAAATAAAATTTTATATAAATATATCTTCACGCAATTCCCAATACAGGGATAGACAGAGGTCTAGTCTAGACAATTGGGTCCCATCGACCCACCTTCCACCAAATATATTTTCCGGACAATGTAACAGGTGCTGTGCCCGTCGCCGTCTTTATATCCAAGCCAACGATATAATTCGTACATAAGTTTTTGAAAAACCCATTGATTGACACCCCCCACGAGCCTGCCACCTCGGGATCGAACTTGGGTCTCTCCACTCGAAATTTCGACCACCCAACCACTCGGCTATCGTGACTTAAATAAAATTTTAAAAACGTTTAAGGCGGAAAATTACACTACATATTTAAGTAGTTCTTAATGCTCTTCTCTGTCTTAGATCTGATCCCGACATCACCCGGGACTATTCTGCCAGTGAAGAGTACGTAGATTCAACTTTTTTCGATCCGTAAATATAACAATTATTATTTAACAATTATTCGCCTAACATTTATAAATAATATATTGGAAATCCTTTAAATTTATTTTCTATTATTTTTTAACTATTACAAATATTTTTATATATGTGTCCATATCAGCTGTTGAATATAATACGAAGATTTTAAATTCCATGTCAAACACTCTTTTTTACTCACAAATGAAATGTTGCTGATCGATTACCATTATAGCTATTATTATGTGAATCCACTCATTAAGCATTTAAAGAAATGAAACGTCCATGGGGAACCATTATAATATCGATTTTCGTCGATTTATTGATCGAATATCGACTGTCCTCGATAAATGACCGCATCAAATTACCGACCATTATATCAAATTAGAATCGATAGAATCGGAACCCCAATTAGATCACTTATGTGTTTAAAAGAGGTTGGGATATGGGTTATCATAACCGCAAACTTAAAGGACCATTTTATAATAAAAATCAAAGTCCCTCACAATACTCATAAAACCATTATTGTTATAAATTATTAACTATTTTATTTGTAATAAATAATGTGTTAATGTAAATAAAATAAAAAATCGAAAGCGCAACATTTGTAATGCACTAATTGATTGAAAGCAGGTTTATGATATAACGAATCTATACTCGTAGTTCGAAAGATAATGGAATGGACATAATAACCATTGAGTTTTATTACGGACAGATTACAAAATGACCAAACGAGTAAAGCATAAATAATTGGCCATAAAGCGAAAGGACGAGCGCTGCGGCTGACAATGTATAGTTTGCGAGCACAGACACAGGTTCACCTGACAGCAAATTTGTACCTATGTAAAAATCTTAATAACCGTATGTTTGTTTTGATCATTTAAACTTGATATGAAATAATAAAAAATAATCTCGTAAAATATAGCCCTAAACTTATCGCTGAAGAAACTCTTGTAACGTCAAATGTGTGAACCATGCGATATTTCCGTAAAATGGAAACATAGATTAAAAATCCCTTCGATGATTGTGTTTCACGCTAGACACAAATGTGCTCCTAGATATTAAGTTACATATCGTACACATTCCAAAACTTATTTTGTATCGTAAAATATCAAATACGTATCGTAAAAGTAGCGTCCTAGACTTTATAATTTTCTGGTACAACTTAAAACCTCAACATTACAGTAATGGCCGGTAAATCACACGAAACGAATAAATTATTAGATGCATTAAAGTTCGCAGTATAAATACGAAGATATTAAAGCGAATACAAAGTTGTTTAATGATTAACTGAAGCGCAAAAAGTAGAAATTACTTTGTGATTTTATTTAATGCACATTGTACCTATTAAATGTAGCGCGACAGCAGAGATCAAGTTTTTGAATTTCGGAATCCGAGTGATCAGTGATCACAGAGAAACGGCAAAACGAAGAATCTCGAAAATGATACAAAACAAGGCGAATTAAAAGTAAATTACAGCCAGCCGGCAATCGTAGCGTTTACAATAAACACATAATTGTACGGTCAGCATACGAATGGCATATACGATTGGCCAAAATAACTGTCTGCAATTTGGCGATGAATCGCTTTTTGTCGCTTACACGGCTACTCTTGTGTTAACTGTGAAAGTTTTTATTTAACTGAACAAGAAAAATGTGTTGATAAAACCCTAAAGCTTATTGCTGTGGATCAATTTGATATTAATTATTAGACAAGTAAAAAGGAATTTTCTTGAAAACCACGACTCTCCGAGTAAGGACGTCCATAAATATTTTTAAAGCATTGAACTGCTGGACTTGGAATTTGTATTCCTGTAGAAATTTCAGAATGATAAATAAAGCAAGAAAAAATTACGTCATATTGAGCAAAAATTTCAAGTCATTTCATAGCCTGCTCTTGGAGTTTTACGACCACAAACATGTGGAAGTTGAATTTATATAAATAAAGATTATGATATTGTAATATCATAAGATAAAATATCATTGACATCTTCAATTTGCGTTGGCAGACATTTATAACATGTACGGTAAATATAGTGACGGCTCTCAGAGGGAAATTCTATTAGGCCGCCACTACATTGAACGGAAAATATAATATATCTTGCACAAAAATGTTCTGTTTTAATTGGTTCCTGCAAACTAACGTTTCAGAAGAAATTTTACTGTTAAATAACGTGTTATATTCTTGATTTGAAACGTCCTTGCGTTAAATCGTTTTCACACTACGTTAATTTTGTTTGATTAACAAAAGCCCTATCTACAGCAAAATTGTCGTACCATTAATATATAAATGAGATTAATCTATTCCTTTTAAATAGATACCAATGGCTTTATATTAAATCAAGCGGCAGATTACAAATATAGATCTCAATTACTTCGAATTGTTTACAGAACTAAAGAAGTTTCGTCCCTAGTTCTCGGACAAATAGGCAATGGTGTAAGTTGGACAAGTACAATCGGCGACACAGGTCACGTACCGAAAACAATCAATAACAGTAATACACGAACGCTGACAAATTGCGATCAGTCAATAACTTGTTCTAACAAAACTAAGTATCGGGAGTTTTTGTGTTACCACACTTAGCAACGTTTGAACGGAATAATATTTTCGTGAATTGAAGTTACTTCCTCCGGAAATTCCTTCCCGTAGGAAGGAATTTCCGGAAATTCTATATATAAACATAAACTATATAAACATAACTTATACATAATAATATTACAGACAAATTGCACTTTATTCTTTAAAAATGCTGAATGTAATTTCAAAGCATGATAAGCAAAATGTTATATATTCTATGCTTTACGCCTTTTACAAAAATAAAGATTCATATAATTTCCACTATTAACTGGGAGACTTTCCTCTTCGTGGCAACACAGACAGACTTATGTCTTCGCCATAAACTCTTTCATTTGGCTCGGACGAGCCTTATGAACAATAAAACGTTGAGGGCTGGAGATTTGGACTGTAATAAAATATTTGCCCTAGCACAGGCTAATCCGCGTCCCTTACTTACGGACGCAATTTGAGAAGTTATAGGCTTTAGCAAGAATCGCTTGTTTATCGTATATCAAGATGTACAACGCTACATTCAGGACTCGAATCATTTCTTTGAGAATTAGCGGTAAAATGATATATAAAAAGTGATTGTTTTGGTGTAATAATTTTAATATTAGCAGTGTAATATTGTACCATTATGTAATTTAATCCTGAAATAAAAATCATTCAAACAAAAGAATTTTAAAGATTGAACAATAATTAGATCAGAGTTATAACTCGACGTATAACTCGCTTGTGTCAAAATGACATTTTAATGCTAAAAATATTAGTAAATGTATACTCTTAAGTTTCATATACAAAAAGAATAATAGTTACACTAACATATTAAATAACTTAATTAATATCATTCTTAGGCTAGTGAAATGAACTGTAAGATTGTTATTACGGGAATTAATTGATAAATAGCATTAAAAAGTTACTAGCACTTATAACATCTATGAAAGCAGCACACATACATTAATCAAGGGCCCGGATAACCGGGTAATCTTAACGCGATACTCGCCAATACGATACGAATTCAGCGGCAATCCGGGATATTTTGATGAGCAGAATAAAAGTTCTCCCTCAGTGATGTGCGAAAGAGGGTCAGACTTAATTACTCGTAAATTGACCGGGATAGAGTTTTATCTTAGATAAATACATGTTACGGGATTAGTATGTGTCACACACATTATTATGTATCATTCGTTTTGATGAAAGAATGTTTCGTATATTATTGCTAGGAATATTTTTTATTTACGATAAGTCGATACTCAAACGATAGTCAAAAATCACTATAGCCGTGCGGTTGGGTGAACCCAATTCGAGACATGAGACCCGAGTTCGATCCCCAGGTTCGTGTCAATAGGTTTTTTCAAAACTTATGTACGATTTATATTTTTGGCTTGGACATAAAGATGTGCGGTGACACGCACATCTTCATGTCCAAGCCAAAAATATAAACATCTCACGTTGTCCCAAAACATGGGTAAAAGATGGATTGAAAGGACTTAGACCACTGTTTATCCCAGCATTGGGAATAGCGTGAAAATATTTTTTATATAGCTTCAATAATATAATATTTAATAACACAGATTTAATAATAAGATTATTAGGTAATTAAACTTTAACAAAAAATAACAAAAAATAATGTTATGTAAAATATTACATAATAAAAATACAGCGTACGTTTGTTATGAAAAATGTTAGTAGATTCCCTACAAGTTTTTAGTAAAAAAAGATACCACATCAATACATAGATATGACCTTTAAAATCCGAAGAAGTATTATTCATAATTTTGTGATTGTTAAAAACCAACTCATTCGTGAAAATCCACAATAGAGTCCTAGCCATTGTAACATAATAACTATCAGATATACAGACAGACATCGAACCATATTTTTATTAATATCGCCGCACAAAAGGGAGATTATCCTTCGGCGGCTTCAAGCAGCAGCTGCTACTATGGAATATTTCTGTTTGAACTTAATATCACTAATAAATAACTTTTATGTTGTATTTATTTCTTTGACTAATTTTGGAAACATGGCTGGAGCTATCTGCGCTTCACTCAATAATATTATTTTACTGAGTGAAGAAATATACCAACCCAATTTAAATTTAGCAAGTCCCAATCTTATTATAATCATTTTTCAGAGATAAAAAGTAGCCTACTCGTATATGTTATTCAGAAATATAATCTTTATGTCAAACGTTGAGAAACTAACATTCATCCAAACTATCTCACTTCATAAGTCTCTCATAGTAATAAGTAGAATAAATGAATTCAAAGCAGATTAATATAGAACAATTAGTTTTTTATTTAAATTACAAACTGTTTTTCTCATTATATGTACTACCTAATTAAACCTTTTAAGGACATTTTTCACAAATAAATGTTTGAATAAATAAAAATTAACTCCAGGCATTTATTTGTGATTTTCAAATGTCTATTTATTCGCTCTACAGCACTAATTTTTTTCAATGAGTTAATACTCGGTTATTAAATCCGAAGTAACGGAAGGAAACGTGTAATCTCGAATCGATCGATCGGTTAAAATACCATTTCATTATTCGAAAGTTTGAAGTCATGTTGACTTGTTGATAACTGTTTATATGCAATGAAATGCATACGCGGTAATTGTTTTAATTAATGTTTCAATGTATCTGAGTATGGTTTGACATTCAGAATAGGTAGAAAGGCTAAACCAATGCTTAATAAATACTATTTATTATAAATGCTTAAATATTTTAATTATGTTAATTAAGAAAGTTAAGTAAAAATATTTCTATTTACAACAACCGGATAAATTAGTGGTCTTCCACCAAATGACACGTGTTCAATCTCTTATTATTAATTTATTAATAAATTATTTATTAACTACCAAGAAACTTAATTATCATTCTCAGACTTACGTAGCGTGTATATTATCCTAGTTATTAGCCTAGTTAGTACTGAACCAGTTTCGTGTGTCCAAGGTTCGAATCCCGCTAGGGGAAAATTTTTGAATGATGAATATGAATTAAAATTACCTGATATTGTATATCCATTAATGTGGCGGTATATGCATATGTATCTTATCATTATCTCAAATCCCACATAATTTAAATAATATTTTTATTACATTGTTGTCATCTGCATCTTGCCTTTACCAAAAACGAGTTAAAAACATAAAGTGTTTTAACATAAGTAAAATTTTTATTCGCCTTGACTATTTTGTTCTTGGAACCATGCCACAAGGAGTAGGGCTCTACGATTATAGTAGTTTTTAGTTAATAACTATTGTAAAAGTTTAGTTTTTAATAACTATTGTAAAAAATTATTGAACCTAATAACAAAATTCTGCATAAAATCTTTAGCAATGAATGAACAATTTCGAAATAGCATTAGTTTATGTTAAATTTCATCGCTGGCTTGGACATAAAGACGGCGACGGGCTCACCACCTGTCACGTTGTCCCGAAAATATCTTCGGTGGAATGTGGGTCAAAGGGACTTAATTGTCTAGACTTGACCTCTGTCTACCCCTGTAATTGCGTGAAGATATATTTTTTTATGTTAAATGAAAACTTTTACAACAACGATAGGAAGGTGGAATTTTACCAGAAGCAGCGTTCGAATATGCCGGTATTGCTAATTAAAAGAAATTCCTACGTTATGCTTTTACTGCGACAAAAAATGAAACGATGCCATGATGACTCTCAAGGTGTCAGCAATGGCGTAAGTGGGTAGCAAAAAGAGAACATTTAATTGTAAGTCCCGTTCCACAACACGATTACTCGATGGGAAACAAAGTTATGCCAATGCTAGTATGGAAATCGTATAGCCGTAATATTCATTACAGAAAGCAAGAAAAGTTTATTGCTGTGAAGTTACGAAAAAAATGCCATTTCCTCGCGTATAGCGCACAATTAATAACATTTACATAGAGTAATTGATTTGTTATTCAAATATAAGTATCACAAATCATTCTTATATAAACTTAAATGACATTTGTCGAATTAACGGTAACGTTTGTTATTGAAAAAGTTACTTCGCAACATTACGTATGCAAATATAAAAAAGTATATGTTACCTGGTCCTGGTGGTATGACTCTTCGGTCGCTCATCGTAGAGTCTACTTGCTAGAAGATGCCTTGTTTTGAGGCGAAACATGTGTCGCGTTTTCGTTGGTGGTATATGTAACCTGGTTTGAGTGTAGTGGTGGTGGTGCATACAGTGGAATTAGTGCATGCATCTGTGGGAGGGAGGGTGGTGCTCTTCTTCTCTTCGGACCAGGTAACATATACCTTTTTATATTTGCACGCGGAATGTTGCGAAGTAACTTTTTCAATAACAACTTTACGATGAATTTCCACAAAGTAACTCTTGAGTCAATTAAGGATTAACGGTAGTAATTTCGATTGACCTGCAGGAAACATATTTCAAATTAGACAAATATATTACATATAATTCTCGTATTGCGTTGTTCCTCACGACGAACTCCGAAAATATCTCTCCGATTTTCAATTTTTATTTAATCCTGGTATTGCAGGCGTCACTAAGAAGGATTGTTTTTCACTTCACAGGACTACGTCTGCCGTACCCGCTAATGTGTTAAAATTTTAAAATGCATCTATTATATTTTCAGTGTAATTATTCACGTTAATTAATTGTCTATGCGCTTGCGTTCGATATAAATATATCACTGAACGCACAATTAAACAGCAATGATTGTTGGAACGTTTCGCACCGAGTGCCACTGCTTACATAAGCAGCTAATTACATTTTATTGTTTGATATTTCAAATAAAACAACAATAAGTTAATAACGTTTTTAAAAATCTAGTTAGTACAGTAAATTTCCACGACAGCCGCGTAGTTCTGCAATCTAACTTGTATTCGATTGACTATACTTTGATCCCGGGCTCGTACCAAAGAATTTCCTTTCGAAATTTATGTACTATATAGGAATATCATTAGTCCGAACACTTCAAGAGCGAAAAAATCACTATCTGTCACATGTCCTAAATAAGTTCTAGTAAAATAGGACATGAGGGACTAAAAATGACCCTCCTCTGACCTATACCTAATGTGTTGAGGTTGATGCAACTTATTTTATTTCCTGGAGGAATTGTGCATGATATGTTGAAATTTTTAACGTTTTGTTGCTATCTTAACGAGTTAGTTCGACCAGGACAAGACCACAACATATTTTATGATTCTGCGTGATTGAAGTTAACAAAGATTCACACCTCTATCCCCCTTCTTTTCTTTCCCCTTTTATTTCTCAAAGGTCAATGCAACTGCAAGGTGTCAGATTATTTATTTATTTTTAAATTTATGATGACGATGCTGATCTAACAAAATATTCAATATCTTATGTAGCAATACTAGTAGCAACACTAGTAGCAACTTTCAGAAATTCGCCTGACTAAATTTATTGGGACTACAATAATATTCTTTAAAAATTTACTTAGTATTTATTTATTTAATAATATTGTAAAGTAGTCGAACTAAACAAATTGTAAGCACGCAGGCACACAGAACATTCACATCGTCGGTACGACTGACACATAATAAAAAAATATCTTCTCGCCCTTCCCAATACAGGTGTAGACACGACAATTAAGTCTTTTCGACCCACCTTCCGCCGAAGATATTTTTGGAACAACTGATACATAATCTTATAATCTTTAAAGAAGAAATAGGAAATGACAATAGAGGAAAGAAAGAAGAAGCGAGGAGAATAGGTAAAGGGTCTTTGGTAAACTCACAAACCATAAATGCACCGGTACTCTACGAGTTCGTTAAGTACATCCATAAAAGCTGTCACCTCACAAATATTAGTTTATTTACAACAAAAAATTCTGATACGTCAAACAAATTCGTCAAACGAACACATTGGAGCACGGTGCCGCATCGCTTCGGCGTTTAATTGTCTGCCATCGTGCGGATTGTTACGATTTCCTTATACAGCGCAACAGTAATTTGTTTGATTGCTAGCAATTGCAACGTGATGTTTTAACCATTAAAATTGTAAACTTGGCCGTAGATTGCAAGAAATTGCTATGATTGCGGTCTTGTGGTGTGTTTATCGACCGTTTTGCGTACAGAGAGGGCGAGAATAAAAACGATAAATTTTCGATTCAGTGACTACGGCGCGGGCGCGAAATAGTTTTTATAATCCGATAAATTGTTTAATTACCTTGGTTCTATCAAAAAAAAACATAGTGCATTATGACTGTTAAGCGATTTTTACATGACAGTTAGTAGTCAAATAAAAGAGATAGATATTTACGATTATGTCATAGCATATTTTCTATCTATCCTTAATTAATATAATGTTCTGAAGAGAAAATATTTGATATTTTGTGTTTGTTTGTTATGAATACGAACACTTTCTAAAACCTATTATTTCACCTACAATTATATTATAACCACCAAACATGGGCTATATTTATTTTCAAAAAAAGTTGTCTATGAAAACTGCAATAATGCAACCCTGGGGATCAAACTCAGCCTCAATACAGAAATTTATCTATAACTATATATACCTATATATTTCATTTAATCACAATAACCACTTTTTGTTTAAATTAGCTAACCAAAACCCTAGGTTATCTATCCAGACGTGCGAAACCGGGGCAGATCGATAGTAATAAACAGTTTTGTGAATGCTGCGTGTGATTTTGTAGGCACATTTAAATTTGTTATATTCGCTAAATAATCCTGTAAATGTACAAGATACAGGAACAAAGGCGTGAATAGACGAGGATAGAAATTGACTGATCCATCACAACGCCCGCCCTTAACATAAACAGGCAAATCCTTACTTAATTTCACTCGCAGAATTCAATCAGAATGTAAGCTTCGTACCCCTGCGAGTAATGTTATAATGCCTTACATTATCCCCCGTTTGTATAACATCCGAATCGCGGCGACATTGCACGGAACCTTTAATTATTATCAACACATCATTTTCATACCGGCCTCCGGAAATGTAAGGGTTGTCAGTGCTTCCGTGGTCGATTTTCTCACATAAAATAAGTACAAAACTCAAATTAAAATAAACAAAATTCAATCAAATTCTAAAACAGCATATAACGCACCAAATAATCTATTGTTTTGGCCTTTTATTGGAATTATTGATATATTCCCATAAATTTATTAAAACTTTTTATAAAAACTAATTAACTAATAAAATTTATAGAATATGAAAAATAATTAAATTAATCATTGTTATAGTTTATTAAAATTTGAAATTGCACAATTTAAAAGCTGCCTTCTATTATGAATCCGTCCAATACAAGACGGAATGAGCATCAATTTTGATTTACCATCGAAAAGATAAACATCAACCCTTCCGGCAAGCACGTGGGTCGACACGTCCCTTTCACGCATTTCATATTCCTATTTCCATTCCGTTCAACCTTCCTAGGAGGATTATATTCTGCCTCCGATGTTTTCGTATCCTATTATTTCACAGGGTGAAAATGGGCCACCCGCCTCCGCTCTCACACAGTGACACCCTAAAGTAACACATGCATGACGTATTCATATCCATATGATGTTTTCAGTGTGTGCTTTTTCTGTCAAATTTTATGTGTGCGTGACGTCTCATCAACTGTAAACCACTGTCAACGACTCGTCAAAATAATATTGGCTTAGCGTTTAATTCCATTTTACCAGTGTTACTGAAATTAGATATCTGCACGAACTTCATTAAGTTTGTATCTAAATGAGTTTCTTATGTATATATGGTTAATTATTTTTGATTAAAATCTGGTGGCGGAAGAGTATTGAATATATAAAACATACTTTTCTACAAGTGTATAGTGAGACCTTTTTGTAGTTACAATATAATTTATTCCACACACATTCTAATTCCCCGTTAAATATTCATTATTATTTCGTTGCGATGTGTAGCAGAAAAAAATCATGCCGAGGAAATTAAAACAATGCCTTTTTCACTTATGAGAGTGTTTCGAATTGCAAATTTAGGAAAAAAGCGAACGAACTACACTCAAAAGTCAAATGCGGCAGTGCGCGATAAGCAAGTGCCGCTTATGCATGATCACGAATGTAATTGCTCCCTTGTCTGGCACGACACTTCAAGCCCGAGGGAGACGGTATATTCACATCGTATGAGTGTAAGTGGGACAAAATATAAAATAGTCAACAAAGGCCTAAGCGACAAAAATGATTGATTGCCGGCCGTCTTGCGCTGAGCTCTATTTAATCACTTTATTCCCTTTTCTCCGTTTGTGTTGGGATGATTTCGTATTCGAGTAATTTGTATGCGAAATGAACAGGCACAAGATATGCCTGCCGAGATGTTGGCGCTCATATCTGGGGTCTCTTCGTTCCGAATTAATCATATTGAAATCCATAAATGCAAAATCTGTTGATTACCTGTTAATTACATCAGGGGCCATTCGCGTTGTTACGAAGATAATAAAAATATCATATAGAATACTGCCTGTGTTACATTTATTAAATAATACACCTAATACAACTACCATAATGAATTACATAAACGACGTTTAAATGTTTACAACACTTAATTTATCTCAAACTTAGCACTCACAATTAACATATTTACACTTCAGAGAATTTATAATTGAAGTTTCTTTAAGAGGGTTTTCTTTCTACTCGATTATATACAAACTACGAAAAAACAAAGGGTTCCATCTCGAGTTCAGATCATAATGACTTCGTCCATTGCAATAACCGCGAAGCTTCATTAAAACGTGAAGAACAAAATAATTAAATGGTACTTACCGCTCATGTGACCGTTTTCGTAGGGGGAGTAATCGCCGTTCTCCAGTCGATGTTTCTTGAAAGGATGTCCGGGAAACTGGGTTGCGGCGAGCGAGAGACCAACTCCTGACGCGCGCTTCGGAGGTCGACCCGGTCTGGAGCTGCGGACATAGTAGCACGTTACTGCCGTTTAGCACTGGACACTTATACTAAGAATGGGAGATGAAATACAGTAAAAATAAGGATAAATATCACACCAAAATTTGCTGCCAACGAAATTGGAACCCACAGCCCCTATCTTCGAAGTTAGGGTCACTACCAACTGCACTATCAGGTCGTCTGTCTGCAGCCGCTAAGCAGCGGCGAAGCATGCCTGGGTTTATCTGGTACCCCATTGAGAAGGTTATCAATTCGTTTGATAATATCTATTTTTGTATGCATATTTCGCTACGCTTTGTTTTTTATAAGAAAAAGTGGAAAGCCAGTTTTAAGAAAGAACTATGAGTGAGAAATAAGTGAGACAAGTGGACGTTTATGGAAATGCACAAATTAAGCACCATGCTTTTACCGCACTTAGGCATTCAATGAGGTTGTGATACTACTACAGTCGGTCTAGCAGCAGCAAATGCACTCCTTTGTTGAGAAACAACAACAGCATATTATAAACCGATATTGATATTGACAATTTATTTAGTTGAACATGACATTGTTGTACTTTGGTAACTACAAGAATATGTTCCATCCCATTCCATAGTTGAAGTTGGTCGTTTCTAAAGTTTTAATTTAGACCATAGTTAGTACCATTAGTTAGTACCATCTTGTGAATATGCTACTAAACGGTAAGGGCGTCATCTCAAAATTTAAAATGTTGTGGTTAACCAGAAGGTGTATCGTTTGTGCTTAAAAAGTTAATAAAAAGATATAGATAATAAAATGTCGAAACGGAACACAAACTAGCACAACTGGATTTCATAAACTAGTAATATTTGAGCGCAATAGGAATATTTAAAAGGCACTTACACTTGGTAGTAGCTAAGCTGCTGGTAGCATGAATGATTACAGAATTTACAAATTATTTCTTACTAAAATCATAAGCTTCGCATCAAATAAGCTTCTTTGTAGGTCGAATAAATCAAGTTCTCGCGCGAGGGGAGGAGGACTCAGATTTATTTTTATTTATTTCACTCCCCCAAGATTTAATGCCATAAGACAGCGGCCCTAGTTTCCACAATTTCACGCTTATTGTTTTCCCATCCGTGATTTACGGTCGAGTAATAGACTACAGTATATTCTTGGACGCAATAAACTTTGTCACCTAAATCTTTGCGTCTAAGCCCTGCCCTGACCAAAATGTACGCAGTTTGTAATATTTAACCATAGTAATTAAATGGTAAAATGTGTTGAAGTATTTCAAATGTTTACCTAGATCTCTTTAAGATAAATGATTGGTGTGTTTCATAAAAGATCTTATAAACTTTTACGCTTAAAGCTAGAAAAACGTATGATAGAGTCAATTCTACTATTTATTTTTATAGTGAACATTCTTAACTATATACTAATCCATTACAGGATTTAACTGTTACGGTTCAAATAATAGTAGTAAGAGTACTGATAAACGTAGACCGCTCTAAGAAAAAATCATTTAAGATCGAAATATATAAGTTTGACGTGTACTCATCAAGCAGAGAAAGAGAGTATTTTACGTAGAGTAGTTTACAGTGTCAAGAATATCAAATAAATGAGATGCATATGAGATGTTGGTTTGATAAATAGAATTGTAACCAGCTTCATTGAAACGTCGGAGAGTCCTACTTTTGATGGCAATTAAGTTACTATTTAAAGGTTGCGGATTTGAATCCAGCAAGGCGAAACATTTGTATATTGAATAAAGTAAAATAAATTTAATTACCTAAAGTATTTATAAATACATACAATAAACGATGGAGTGTACTGCTCCAGTAGTATTATATAGAGCTAGTTCGTGTCATATCATCGTGCTGATATGAATGAAATTTTGTTTTTTTGCAAGTTGCTTTGCAAGCAATTAAAATTCCTTTTAATTGCTTGCAAAGCAACTCCAGCGATTTGCTAAATGTCTATCTTCAAGCCATTCCCAATACAGGGGAAGAGGTATAGACAATTTTAAGTCCTTCCGATGTTTAGGACAACGTGACAGGTGATGAATCCGTTGCCGTCTTTATATCCAAGCCAACGATATATTTCGTACTTAAGTTTTAGGAAAAACCCATTGGAAGAACTCAGGTCTCTTGACTCGGAACCCCAGTCACCTAGCCACTCGACTATCGTGACATGAAAAAATATTATTAGAAAAAATAGAATGTAGGGTAATTGACAAACATAAGTTTGCGCTCAATAAATTATTATTTTTTTTATTTACAAACATCAATAAGACAACACCTATCGGATCAATAAGAATTTGTATTTTGTAGAGATAAAAGATAATGAGTCTAGTCGAAATTACATGGATGTAGTATGACCTCTAACTTATATGTGATAAGTTACTAGAAAATCATAAACGAACACCAATTACAGCAGAAGCAACTAATCCGCACTACATTACAACTAAGCGTCAGAGGCGTCGGCCAAGTTCGGCAATTATCGGGGGAGCGATGCTGTTATCATAGTATCGGCTTACGCAGAAACCGACTCTCGCCTATTTATTTTTATGTCAGCAGCCGTCATTATGAGACACTCCATTAGCTTGGATTGCGGCGAGTCTCGTTTTCGGTTACGCTTTGGGGCGCATTGTGCGTGTTGACATGAATTTCTTTCCTCGTTGTAACACGCCGATAAGAAGGACTGCGATGTCTCATGCAGGAAAGATGCATTCGACTCGATATACGTTGACACTATGAAATTGACTAGTGATACATTTGGATATAATGTATTTTGGTTCACGTGACATTTACCAAATAACTGGAATCGCTTTGCAAACAATTGAAAAACATCAATGCACAACAGCACCATAGAATGACAAGAACTTACTCGTATAACTGACAAGCATTGGGGAAGAAAGGTCCTCGAGTGGCAACCTCCTGCGGGCAACTGTAGTGGATACAGATACCCCACCAAGGAAAGTAGCGACCGGCATGCATGCAGATGACTTAAGAACGTTTTTTTAGACGACAAGATTACAACATTTGTCTACCACAAACTTGTGGACTTAAAAGAAAAAGAAATTGTTTCATATCATTGTATTAAAAGATGTTATATATTAACGTATATTTTTATTTTTTTCCCTTCTTTGCGCATTTTCGAAAGGTGCGTATTATATGTTTTTTTGTAAATTATGAGATTCATTTTTTTCTGAATTTTGCTATGCGAATAGCATACTTTACTATTCGTATAATTTTTTGATGGCTGTACGTTACTAGCAATCATCTATAATTCACTCCCTTCATACTAAATGCAAAAGATATTATTATACCTACTAATCGTAAACCGCCGAAAGTCTTAGCGATCGCGATATTAGCGTCTACAGTCCTTTAAATCATTCTGTGTATTCCTCTCTAAAATAGACGACTGCTTATTGTTTACATTTATCTACTACATTTTTAAATGTTACAAGTTATAAATCCCTTTTCCAATCACCACGTTACACAGGCGTATAAACAGCAAGAGAGTAAGCGCGACGAAATCGAATATTGAAAGTGTCGAGGGACAGAGATAAGGTACACGTGCCGCTCCCCGCCGCCACTTAGCCCGCACCCGTAATCTGAATACCGTAAAGCTCACCCGATAAACTGCCATTAAAATACATTCGATTTATTACTAAACGATGTACTAACAATTTATGCCAAGCGACGAGCAAAAGAAACAACAAACAGAAAGTATAAATAAGGCTTTGCAACAGGTACTACTCAAGCAGTTTAATTTCCGGGAAGAACGATGCACTTTGAGACAATTTTAGTCACGATTTCAATTCGGAACGAACTTTAATAAAATTATTTACGTCCGATATGCATCGTAGCTCGATTCTTGGAGCCGATAGATTTAAAATTTGCCAAATTCCATCTTCTAATTATTGGGTACTTAACAAAAAAGGAATATGTAGTGAAACCGTACTCATTGATAATGAAATAAGACAAACATTCAAGATTCTAGTATATTACATTATGTTACGTGTGAAAGAAACGAGAATTAAGTAGTTTAGCATTCCTAACTCCAAGCCCCATTAAACGCGTGGCTATTTCTTTGTAATGGAACTAATATTAAAAATACTTCTAGGTTTGAGCGGAAATAACAAAAAAGAATTTCTAAAATTGTTGAAAAAAATTTCAATTTATAAAAATCATGCCATTTTATTGACTTTTAAAGCATATGTTTAAGAAAATGCTGTTCTCTTTAATTTAATATCATAGAAACCAATTATGTTTGATGTAATGAAGAAATATATTTTATTGAAGATATGTGAAATCCGTGTTAAGAAAATTATGTTGTTGATGTTGTAATCTTTAACCCAAAACCTAACTTAAAATAAACATCGCGAATCGTATCTGCACTGACGTAGTGTGGCGGACGCTCCCCTACTTTCTTTCTATGATTTCTGTCAAATTTATTCTTTCTATAATTTCTGTCAAAGAATATTTGTGTGAAACCACTAAAAAATAAAGTATAAGTGTCCTCTGGTAGGCATTTCCCAGTAGCGGACATTTATGAAGCTGCTAATTTAAATTTTATACCCTAAAGCATAAATTAATGTCGTTATTCGTATCCATGGTCTTTCGTTATTTGGTCTACTGTCCTCCGAAAACAACAAACCGTACCCTAGTGAAACTAAAGCCGCAGATAGTTTTGCTTTTTGTTATATTTGCGTTGCAATATTCATCACTCACTGGCGGTGTCACTGATCAAATAGCAGCTACAAAAGAGTCCCCAGATACTACAGATATACCCTTGATAGATAGTTCGACAAACATTTCAACTCAACTACGATTTATTGAGCTATGTCTATGCATTTATATTTTTGAGGAAAATAAATACCGCTGATTCTTTGAAAATTTTATAAAAAAAACTATGTGGTACTATAAATTATTTTTTTATTCAAATGAAACTATAAAAAACCTTAGGTATTCGACGTAATTATTGCTTATTTATTATATTTTTTTTTATATAAAAATTTCTGCACCTGAATAACCAATACTGGAGTAGACAGAGGTCCAGACAATTAAGTCCTTCCAACACATCTTTCACCGAAGCTTTTTTGGGATAATGTGATAGGTTGCCCATTACCATCATAGTATCCATGCCATCGGTACATAGAGATATACACTTATATAAATGTTAATAAATACATATAAACATTCATGACTACAACAGACATTAATTTTTATCAAACAAACGTTTGACCTCAGCGGAATTCGAACCCGCAACCTTTCGAAGCTTTGAACCAGCTATCGGGTCGTCATATTTTTTTTTATCTGCTTTTTCTTACTGAGGTCCTTCCGACTGAGAAGAAGCGACAGGTTAAGGATACTCTTTACGCTGTAAACACCTTTTCAAAGATAAATCAGTAATTTTAAAATCCAATACGGAATGAACACACTCATAGGCTACGCCCTACTATATTGAATAAGTAAATAAAATAAATAAAAATATCTTCACGCAATTCCCAATACAGAGGTAAACAGAGGTCTAGTCTAGACAATTAAGTCCCTTTGACCCACCTTCCACCGAAGATATTTTCTCGACAACGTGACAGGTGGGGAGCCCGTCGCCGTCTTTATGTTCAAGCCAACGATATAATTCATACATAAGTTTCTTAAAAAAACCCATTGGCAGGAGCCTGCAGTCCGGGGATCGAACTCAGGTCCCTTGACTCGAAATTCCGACCACCCAACTACTCGGCTATCGTGAATTAATACTATATAAAAACAACTATATTACATGAATATCTTAGTATAAGCTTACATAGTTTTAATGACTTACGACTCGTTTCAACTTAACAACTATTAGCGCCATAAGCAGGTATGAACAAAACACCGCCGTCTGCTTACAGATTAAAAATAGACGCGAGGGTCTCTGTTATTATATTTGTGTTACTATTCTCGACTCTTAGTGGACGTGTTCACACTCACTACCAATTACTGACACTAAATCATAACATTTACGGGGCGTAAACATCCTTCCCCGACAACAAGGGAGTTTTAACAAAGTGAAAAGACCAAATACAAGTCGCTGACAGCCTATCGCGAGCTAATAGTCATATTATGTTTACAGTTTCACCATCCGTGCTGCTCCTTCAGGGAATATTTACACGTCGTTCCATAACCCGTATGGGAATGTTTACATTTGAAATTAAACTCTTCTAAATCGTTTTTTTTTTTTCATCCTTTAAATATCTGTTTGAGCGTGCTCCATTCCAAAACAATAGAGAAAATAATTCGTATATATATCGTCCTTAGTTTCTCCATGTACAATACATATCGGCCTGTTAAAAACCACTGCAGGACATAGGCCTCTTCCATAGGGCGGATTTGCCATAGTCGCCACGTTTGGCAAGCGGATTGGCGATCGCAGTACCAGACCACACGGACCTCTGACGCTGCTGCCCATCTTCGGTCAGATTATTTTGATCTGATATTTTTAGAGATGGTTATCCCGCCATCTATTGGTTGCCATTACGATATTCAAGTCTATTTTTCTTAGTCGCCTCTTACGACACCCACGGGAAGAAAGGGAGTGGTAGTATTCTGACGCCGTTACCACATGGAATGATACATACTACATATGGGATAGGTTTATGTTAATAAAACGCTACTCAAGCAACCTCCATGACAATTACTGTGTACAATGGTAACCCAACCATTCCACATCGACGATGGGAAAGACCGCTGTAAATTCAATTAGTGCTCAATATTTATTACGAAGAACCTATCATAGTTTATAGCCACAATAGCCGAGTGGTTAAGTTATCGAAATTCGAGTCAAGAGATCCGAGTTCGATCCCCAAGGCAAACCAATGGTTTTTTTTTAAAACTTACGTACGATTTATATCGTTGGCTTGGACATAAAGACGGCGATGGGCATACCATCTGTCACGTTGTTCCAAAATAGTGTTTTCGGTGGAAGGTCGGTCAAAAGGACTTAAGTGTCTAGACCTCTGTTGACCCGTTTTGGGAATGGCGTTGTAAAACAATTTGTTATTATTTCGGTTACGATAAGATGTAGGTCTTATGGGTTTTAGATGAAATAAATTATTGTTTACTAATTTTTCAAATTGTACTAATAAAACGAAGTTGGGCAATGCGCTGAGTATAGTAAATTATAAATTGAGTGACATTTCGATAATGTATATCATTTAAAGAAACAGATTAAGAAGACTACAACTAAACTAATTGTTAATCTGGTTTTTCACAATGCAATTTAAGTACCAAAATACTGTGAGAGATATTTACCTTCTTAAAAATTCTTTAAGTTTTCCCCCGTTGAGCTGTTTACATTTCTTATAAATTCACGCTATTTCCATACTGGGGTAGACAGAGGTCTAGACAATGAAATCCTTTCCAAAGCTTATTTGGGATCTCGGAACGTATCAGTTGGTGAGCCTATCGCTGTCGTAGTGTCAAAGCTAGACGGTATAAGTATAAATATCCATGATTCGAGTATCTACAAACGAATATGAAATTCATCATATAACTATTTGCCCAACGGGATTCGAACCCCTTAGCTTCGAAGGCAGGGCCACTACCAATTTGGCTATAGGATCTTTACTTTTTTTACCGCAGAGTCCAACTCTCTCTGCGGTCGCTCATCGTAGAGTCTACTCGCTTGATAATGCCTTGTTTTGAGGCGAAACACGTGTCGCGTTTTCGGTGGTGGTATATGTTACCTGGTTTGAGTGTAGTGGTGGTGGTGGTGCATACAGTGGAATTAGTGCATGCATCTGTGGGAGGGAGGGTGGTGCTCTTCTTCTCTTCGGACCAGGTAACATATACCTTTTTATATTTGCATGCGGAGGGTTGCGAAGTAATTTTTTCAACAACAACTTTACAATGAATTTCCGCAAAGTAACGCCTGAGTAAATTAACTATCTTTTTTTATTAATTTACTTAATCTCATTAAAATTTATTTTTCATTTACCATTTAATGGATAACATCTGAGGTAGTCATTGATTCAATACGACTTATCTCATGAATAATTACATCTAAATTTAAAGGCACTAATTTGACAATAAACGCATAATATTAGCATAACGGATACCTTTCCGTTGCGTAATATTGGCTTTGATTAGGATTCTAATTAAATACCTATAGCTCTAGTGATCACGATAGCCGAGTGGTTGGGTGGTCGGAATTTCGAGTCAAGAGACTCGAGTTCGATCCCTAAGTGGCAGGCTCATACCAATGGGTTTTCAAAAACATATCGTTGGCTTGGATATAAAGACGGTGATGGGCTCACGTCCCGAAAATATCTTCGCTTGTCTAGACTAGACCTCTGTCTATCCTTGTATTGGGAATTGCGTGAAGATATTTATTTATTTATTTTATTTTTCTTTAAAGCTCTACATTATAATATGCTAACAACTACCCCACTAGGAAATACCTGTTCATATCCATGACTTAAAAAAAAAATAAAAGCATTCAAGAATAAACGTGAATTGTGTTTACTGTCAAAACCATAAAAATATACATGCCATCACAAAGTACAAAGAGAAACAAAGAAAGAAAAAAAATATATTGCATTCACTTCCTAACGCAAAATTAATAAAACGTTAGACACCAAAGATAAGGTTACTAAGCAAAGTTTTTAATTTGTCTGAGGTCATTGCCTTATAATAAGTGGATTTTTAAAATAATTCACCTAGAATCATGCCTAGAAACACCAAACAATGGAGCACTGTCTTGAAAATGGCTCGGGAATCGGTAGGCAAGGTAAAACAAACGCGTGTAATCTTATCTACGGTAAACTAAAACGCAGTAGCAGTTTGTCTTGGGTTCAGTACAAACATGATAAATGATTTCGGTTATAAAAAAGCGGTGCTCTATTTCACAGAACAAGTTCCGGTTGAGGCTAGACGAAATCTCTACTTGATTAGACATAATACCTATTCACCTTGAGAAGTACCTGAGGAAGAAGAGAGAATCACATTATTGATTTTGTAAAATCATTTGATTAATATTCGTATTGATAATTTTTATGCTCAGAAAATATTCTAGGGTTGAATAATCAATATAATAAAAGAAAAATCTCAAACAAACAGGTAGCTCAATGTGCTGCACTAAACATGATGCCATCAAAAATAATGATTTAATAAAGCGGGAAATTTAATTGAAGCCAAAAATTAGAGGGAACGTGCACAGTAACAATAAAAAGTGAAAGCAAAGCCGCGTTTAATCGTGTCGTAAAAATAAAAAATTAAATAAAAATGCTTGGGGTGGAAAAAGTTTTGCGACCATAAGTCTACAATGAGTCAATGTTCAGATGGAGCAAGTTGCTTTCATAATGGTACCTGTCCCTAGGGCAAATGTAAATGTACTTAATTAGGAAATATAAAAATGAATTTATGATATTAAAATATTAAATCCTACTTATACATATAAAAAGAAAATAACTTTTAAATAACTTAATCGCTACTTTGAAAGCTGCTATAATTTTCGTATACCATCGCCAATGTTGTTAATAATAAGTTTCTAATGTACGTAATTTTGTATATTTTATTAAACTATAAAACTACTACAAGTCTGTGATACTATTATAGCATTTAACATTTTAAAAATAAACTACATAATTTGTAATTAAAAGCATAAATGGCTGTACATTTGAATAGTTGCTAGAGGTTATATTTGACTCTAAAACACAATAAGGAACTATTAAAGCAAGTCACCGCAACCGTCAGGTAGTTTGTACGTTTCAATTTCTCCGTGGCATTTATTTACAAAACTAATTACGTGTATCTGATGATATAAGAGTAATAAACAGCTGTCTTTGTTTCTTTTTTCGATAAGTGTTAATAAAGACATTCCTAGCATACTTCTTTAAGATCTCAACTTGTTTCCTTTTACTTTCATCGACAAATGGGAGCGCAATACTCAAATTCTTTAACATGTTAAAAATTATGGCTCTCTTATGACTATATGAGACTTCTTTCTATTTAACATCTCCCAAGAGTTTAACTTCACATAATGTAGACATTTATTGCATAATTTGCCAAAGGAAAATCAGTTGCCATATCAGAAATTTCTCAGTGCCAATTTAGAAATTAAAAATTTATTTCTAAATTGCATACTTATAGGATTGAATAGATATGAAATCGTAGTAGACATTTATTGCATACTTTGCCAAAGGAAAATCAGTTGCCATATCAGAAATTTCCCAGTCCCAATTTAGAAATAAAAATTTATTTCTAAATTGCATACTTATAGGATTGAATAGATATGAAATCGGAAAAAAAAATTGAGACGACGTGTTTGCTAGCCAATTCCCCAACAATGATGGAGGTAACTAACTGTAAATATTCAAATGAAGTTGTTTATGTCTGTGTGGTAGCAGAGTAAGGCTTGACACCCATTTTCTTTTGGATGTCTTTAAGTGTCTTGTAGCCTTGAAAATCTTAAATGAGACAACCATATCGAAAGGTGATGTGTTAAATGACGACTCGATAGCCAAGTTACTTGTTACTGACCCTGACATCGAAACTAACGGTGACAGGTTCGAATACCGCTAGGCGAAAACACTTGTGTGATGAAAATGAGTGTTTTCGATGTTTAGATATATATATGAATATTTATGTTTGAATGTATATATGACATTAAGACGGTGACAGACTCACCACCTGTAACATTATTCCAAAATAAAGTAAAAAGTACGTTGCAAAGGTTAAAAGTTTACATAAATACATATTATATACTTTTTTATGTGTATATTTTTATTTTTATTTATTTATATGTTGTATGAGTTGCAATATTGTGGGTGATTTCGTGAAGTTTTAATCGTGTACTAGTTATCTGTCAGTGTTGAGTAGCTTGTGTTTTGGTAAAAAGAGAAGATTTATGTTGTTATTTTTTGGTTTGTAATTTTAATAGCTTATAGCACGAATTCGCCGGCACGCCACGTGGTTCGGATAATTGAAACGTCCAAACACTGAATTTATGTTCCTAGCATGATGGCTATTTTTTATTTCCTTTTATTTCTAACCTGCTGCTTATTTTGATTTCTGTATCCCATTATCGTAATAAATTTAGATTCCATTGCAAAACAATATCATGTCGCTAATGTGGTGAAAGAAAATAAATGTGATGTAAGGAAAACATTATTTCCATTAACATGTGCATCAAACTAAAATTCAAAACAAACGATGAAAGCTGAATATTAAATATTATATTGTAACAAGAATCCACTCTCCGACACCCCTTTCTACAGATTCCGGGGCAACATAATCAGCCCCCAAGGGACAAGCTCCTGTAATTAGCGGTTGTTCATTTCTTAATTTCAATATTTAATTACAAAGGAAACTCGACGACTGCTAAGAAGAAAGAGACGTCATCCTCAGAAAGACTAAATCCGCAACATTCGTAAAGCATTACTGCCGTTAGAGGAGAGGTTTCTTTGGGAAATATTTAAAGTTAAAATTTCGATTATATTATTTTACACTCCTTGGAGTGGTCGAATAACAAATTTGATATAGCTTATATTTCCGTGAGTACTTGTAAGTATCGTTCAAGGAGTTTAAAGTAGATGACTAATAATACTATGATGGTTATGGTGAAACTGTGATAAGGCCAACCTACTGGGGTCTAAACCCTTAGCCCTGGCTTTGAACCCATTAGCTTTAATACAAATGTACATATTTTGATTACATATTCCAACTTTTACTTAAATCATTTCTATCACTAGGATACGATTATGAAAAATATAAATAAGAAAAGATATGAACACTAATGTATTTAAAGTGCTGCCCACCGAAAGGTGAGCAGGATTTTTTTTTCTCGGAGACTACTAAAAGATACCACCTTCAATGACACAACCTTTCGCAAGATTTTCGTTTTCTTCTTCTTTTAAAATGTTTGCTGATATCATTTACTGCAGTAGCCATTTACCACCAGATGGTGTTAGTGTAGTGACCCTGCTTACGATGCCTGGAGGATGCGTGTTCGAATACCGCTATGTTTACTTCTGTTATTTTATTGTTGCTTTTAACACTAAGTCGGCGACAGGCACACCACCTGGCACTTTGTCTCAAATACACTCCGGTGAAAGGTGTATCGAAACGACTAAATTGTCTCTACATTTGACTACCCCTAAATTGGCAAATGTGTGAAAATTAAATGAAATATTTACACACTTGTATGACTAACTAGTTTGTTCTTAGTATCGAAATGCAATTAAAAATCGAACGATAAGTAAAACTGACAACTTAAACATAACTCTTATTCTGAACAGACAAAACTCTATCTGTGTAACTCGATCTTGCTCGTTGAAGAGCCATCTTAGAATTTCCTTTTGTCCAACCCCATTGTCGAGACGGTAATAGCTGCCGACATATTACCGTTTTATTTCATTTCTCCCGTGCTTTCATATCATATTTTCATTATAACTGTTATCAAAGGATCCACTGAATTCCTTTGACTTCAGATTGAATATTTTGTAAAAGAAATTTAAAGTATAAACCTTTCAGTTTGATGGATTGTTGTTCGAATAAAAAAGTATAATTAATTTTTTTTTATCTTTTGTTGAACAATAAATAGACTTTTATTGTAAATGCAATGAAGTTTTACTTGTAACTGTAAAAAACACGAACAAGTAAATTTTAGGGCTCAACAAATTTTCGGTTAAAACATTGTTTTTTTTTTTTGACTCCAACAGTATAAATAAGATTCTTTTCTAAGACTGATATGCCTATTGCCAAATAATTCTTCTTATCTTGCCGACTTCAAACCGAACCGAACCATCTCTTTAAAATATTAATATGTTTCTTTGTCATTTCATGTAAATGTTAATAAATACTCCTTTTGCAAATTTTGGATGCATTGCGCAAGGATCACCAATGATGCCCCTTGGTTTTACATTTTCCATTCGTCGATGATGGAGTCGTGCGTTTGGCATGTTTTGTTTCCACAGAGTCACTGGCACGGACATAGCCATTCTTGTTTGTTGCTTTGTCCTGTTTCAAATATACAATTTCTGGACGAGTGACCACGACACACCCGCTGTAGGGTCAATGTGTCACGCCCTCGTTTATTACAATTAAATTTAATTTTATGTTGTCAATAACATTTTCAGAATTGAATTTTATATAAAATGTACATTACATATACAATATATAATAAAATAGAAAATGCAATACCAAACACATTAAGAAATATTTACTCAGTAGATTTAACACTATGGTGTATATAAAGTATCTTCACACAGTTTCAGACAAAGGGATCAGTGTAGGGGTAGGATCTTCTGGGTAGACACTGACTAGATAATAACTCAATTCTACCCACTATCCACATAAGCTTATTTGAAATAACGAGACAGGTGGTGATCCCATCGCCAGCGTGAGTTCATGGATTTTTTTAAATGTTTTACAACTGGCCTTAAAAAAACAGTGATTCGCAAAATTGTCTAATTTATGTTTTTTTTTTGTCTCTGGCGCCAAACATCTAATAGTCAGAATTCGATACGTTCCTATTAGTTTTCTACTATCGTAATTTTCAAACGGTTTCCTTTTAATGTGTGAAATAGCTTTCTATTCACATTGACATGCTTCATCCGCACAATGAAAAAGTTTAGCTACTGTTCCCGCCATCTCCTACCACTAAACAGCAGTTAGGGTTGCTATAAAAAAAAAAGGAATCGCTACCTGTCAGGTAACACGTTTTGTTAGTTCTTAAATTAATTTCATCTAATTCTGGCAACAAATACTGTCGAGTCATATTTAAGTCGTATGCCATCGGCGGCTTTTTAACATTTTGGTGCAGTAAAAAAAACTTTAACGTGTTTTTCATCGTCGTCCATTAAAAAAACACTTGAAAGATAAAGAAGTTCTATTTGATTACGAAAATGTAAATTTGAACACAAATGTCAGTCCCATTTAAATATGTATTGTTGCGTATTAAGTATATTATTTAACATTATCTGTTTATGTTGAGTTTTTTAAGAAGTAAAAGAAGTAAAAACTTCGATATAACAATTTATGATATAAAGCAACAATTAGAGAATATGTATAATTAGAGAATATATAACATGCAAACACTACCAACTAAAAACTATAATTTTTGTTAAACATTTTAACGAATTATTTTATCAAACCTTACTATTTATACTATTATTTTATCATACCTTAATTTTTTTTTATTATTTAGTCATTTATGTATTCGATAATTAGTTTAAAAGTATTATTATATTAGTAATTAGCATGAAAATATATACATTAGTAAATACTTTTTCAAAAATCGTCGAGAGTATAATAAAGTTACAGTCTCTCAGTCTTTTCCACCGGAGATGGTGATAAATGAGCTTTCGGTTGATCTGATGGTGAGTTCTTACTGCCGATATACATATATTTACGTGATACATAGCACACGAGACCTAGGGCTGCAGTTATGTTGCCTGTTTTAAAGAAATGAACTGAATGAGAAAGAGACAGACAAAGGAATGGGATAGGGTCGAGGGCCCAAGATGATTCTACTTGTTCTACTCGCCAGATGTTGTTCTACCCCGGTCGAGCTCATAATGGAGCTGTAGAAGCTGCCGCTTGACTCTTGTAGGAAATGCCAGAAAGAACTTTGGATTTAAACGGCATCAAGGCGTTAGAGTTAAAGAAATTATTTAAAAGTCCCAAACTAGGCATTTTTGTATTATCTGTCACGTAAACTATGTATTTACTTTTACAAAATAATACACATCAAAAAAGTTTCTTTTCTGACAACTGAGTATTCATAACACAAGTGCTTTTGCAACTTACTTCAACTTACTGCTATGTTTTTTATTTATGTTTTAATTTATATTTTCGGACCGCTGTTATTAAAGTAACAATTTAATAAGTAATAATGCTTTAAGCACCACCAGGCTTAGTTCAGCTTAATTTCTTACGTTCTATTGGAAACAAAAAAAAATATTGAAAACAAACACGCTGGAGATTTGAAACAGAATAGAGTCCCGGACGTATGATCGGTCAGTGCCGAACATAAATAAACGTTATGATTTGTAAAACAGGTTATTAGGAAAACATCAGTACTGTCGACAACCAGAGAAATAATCTATTACAATCTAGTCAAGTGCATTCACACGCTTCACATGTAATCAAGGTTCCGGGTTCCCTATCCGTTCGATAAATTTTTACAAATGTATCTCGCTGAAAATGTCATAAAATTTTAATATGTTAGAAAATTTTACATCCATACACTTTTAAATTTTTAAAAGTCACATTATGAAAGCTTTACAGGCATAATATTATACCATACTTTATTGCTATTTATAAATACTTATCTATATATATCTAGTATATGGTCCGTACAAATTATCATGTCTGTTACACGTTACATAAAAATCGCGTGAATCTGATTTACTTTAATTTAATACATTATTACGGAAAAATATTTCAACCAGAAGCATACAATATATCCATGCTTCTTAAAATACCAGCAAGAATTTTAACGTAAACAAAACTTATTCATAAATCAAGAACGTAATAGTTACGTTCGGACTGTATGTGAAGTACATCTGAAAAATCTTTTGTTTGATCAAACTCACACATCTGGATGTTGAACAGAAGTTCATAATAAAATATGATGAAAAAACATGTTAAGTCCTTTTGTATCGGCCGCTTCTGTTTGTTTGACTACGATTAATATGTCTTGATACATTTTTTACCTTTCATTTTATGAGTATTAAAAATGTGCACAGTGCATAATATAAATAGGTCAACGTAAACCGTTGATATATCTTATCTTTTGATCTACGCCAATCAATGAACAAAGTTAAACTACGAATGGGTTAAAATGATAGTAAAAAGATCATGAATATATGAAATAATTTAATTAATTTTTATAATATTTTAGATAAAAAATACAATTAGTGAACACGAGCATGCAGACTTTCGAGTTACATTTAATTAAATGTCAATCCTACCGGTTTGTTTCACAAGTTTGTTGTAGACGCAGGCAATGTCTGGTAAAAAACTTTTCTGTATCTTTATACGATGACGCTAAATAGACTAATAAGCAATTAATTAACTACAAATAAAACTCTTACAGTTTTTAATATAATTCATACGTAGGCACAACGAATTGCGTGTTTAACATTTGACTACACGAAACTATGAATTAGTTTTTTTGAGTTAATTTCTTATATTAACTGAGACTGGGCGGATAAAAAAGAGACGCAAATTCACTTATTTTAAAGTAATCGATATTAAATAATTCAAATGTCTAAACCATTCGAATGCATATGGATTGCAACCGAAACGTACTCGTTACACTTCATAGTAACTATTTGAGATTTGTTTTGATAATACATCATAAAACTATTAAATATTGGATCGCTGAGTGAGACTACCAGCGCCGTTTCCACAATTTACTCCAAGTGATAGCCGCTAGCGTCTCGAATGCTAAAGTGGGTGCCATTTATACTATTATAATTAAATATTCTGTATGTTATATCTCCTACTTTTTTATTATAGACGCATTGCCAATATACTTTTAAAAAAGTTTTAAATCATCTTGAATTCTACGTCAGCTTATGACTTAAACTGAGATGTAACATTGATCATGGCGTAATCGGTTTGTTATTTCAGCGCTTAGACGATGTTTAAACCCAGTTTTGTTTTGTCGGAGGCATGTGGGAATCATTGTATTGTGTTCCACATCCGGGTTATGATTAACTCTCTGGGCCCTGATTTAAAACTAATCAATAGACAGGAATAGATTGCATGTGCCTATGATAGCTATCAACGTGTTATATGCCAGATCCATTATTTATTTTTTGTAATTATGTTGATTGTAGCTATATTTAAAATGTACTTTTTTTTTTAAGAGAAAGTGCTTTTCTGTAAAGAATATCTTCTTACGCCAATTGTATATTATTTATTTTATCTTGATACATATTCCCAATACACAGATATTGAGAAACTAAAATCCTCCCGACTCACCGTTCACTAAAGCCTATTCGCGACTACATGACAGGTGATGAGCCTATGGCTATCTTAATGTCCAAGCTTACGTGCAATACATTTACACACACACACAAACTTATACATTACACATTGTAGATAATTACGAGTATGTATCTACATATTGACAGGACTCGAGAAACTCAAACTTTCATATTCATCACATAAATGTTTAGCTCCTAGCGGTATTCGACCAAGTCTCTTCTTCTCGAAGGGGCATTAGTAACTAGGCTTTCTGTAATAATTATTTATTTCTATAGTCTACATCTACATTTAGCAAAGACAGTCTTCAGCATTATAAATTAACTAAAAAAACCTCCTATTACCTATTACCTAAAAAGTCTCTAGTGACAAAAACAGGAGAACGCTGGAACGCAAAAATATTTATAATCTGATCAATTAATTATTTTAATAATAAAGCAAAGTCTCCACACTCAGTATTTATATTTTAATTATTTTGTTATAAAGATTGTTTTAAAGATATACATCGTATATTCTAAACCTCTATTTCTTACTAAAGCATTTAACACTGTATTACTCATTCACAAAACATTATCTTCCCACTTGACACACGTCAGAGCTACCGACTTCCGTTCCCAGCTCACTCGCCGCTTATCTTAGACAAATATTACAAATTAAACGAAACTAATGTTAACATGACAGAATATTTCTGTATTTTTATGTAACATTATAATGTAAACAGAGTTATAATACGTTTATGATAATAGCTAGAGAAATTGCAATCAACAATAAAAAGAGACAGGGGTAGAAAATTACTCCGCCACCGAATTTTTAATTGGTTAATGCAGTGACAAATGAGACTGTTACAGCTGATACTTTGCAATAAATTCGTAGCCAGAAACATGTTTATCGATATCTGGGATATAATATATAAAATAAATAAATAAATAAATATCTTCACGCAATTCCCAATACAGGGGTAGACAGAGGTCTAGTCTAGACGATTAAGTCTCTTCGGCCCACCTTCCACCGAAGATATTTTCGGGACAACATGACAGGTGGTGAGCCCGTCGCCGCCTTTATATCCAAGTCAACGATATTCGTACATAAGTTTTTTAAAACCCATTGGTACGTGCCTGCCACCTGGGGATCGAACTCGGGTCTCTCGACTCGAAATTCCGACTAAGTCATACTGTGAAGTTTTACAGACTAATTAAGAAGAACTTGATTTGAAACAAATATCGTGGTCTTGATTACTGGATTATTAATACATCCACATTTACCAACTTTTTTGCAAATCTGTGGCAAATGTAGTAATTATGTAAATTCAATAAGACGTTGGTTTCCACCTCACAACATAGTCGGAAGAGAACAGTTTAGGTATAACATAATTCCGTGTAGTCACATAACATACATTTTTTATACATCCATACAATGAAAATACACTATGTTTATCCATCCTAAAAGGCAGGGACTGTCACTTAAGAGGAACGAGTTAATAGACGTAATCAATTTGCTCGAAACTATATATGAGAGTAAAAAAACGTATTAACCTGACTAGTCACGCGAGGAGAACTGTCGAAATTCAAACTCTCACTTTAGCGGTTCCCGTTAGCGGTTCTCTAAACGGACATAAAATTTTCACTGAAATTAGGGACTGTCACTATTAATTCAAACGTTTTCAAGTAAATTTACAATATCTACTTTTACGCCATTCCCAATACAGGGGATGACCGTGGTCTAGACAATTAAGTTGTATCAACCCACCTTCCACCGAGGATATTTTTGGGACAACGTGACAAGTGGTGAGCCCGTCACCGTCTTCATATCAAGCCAACGATAGAAATTGTACATAATTTATTGAAAAAAAAAAAAAAAACATAACTCATTAGTACGAGCTTTGAGGATCGAATCGGCACTCTCGACTCGAGTTTCGATCACCCAACCATTCGGCTACCGTGACTTCTAGATATACATACCTATATATTCATAGGTATATCGATAAAAACTGAAATAGACAATGCAAAAATGACTACCGATATGCCACACGAGAATTCGGCATACAATTTCATTCAAAGTGACTTTTAAATAAACGTCAAAACGCGTTGGCTAATAGTGCAGGCGCTGGCATTAGGGCGGCGAGGCGAGCGGAGTCGCGTGCCGCGGTCTGCGGTCGCCCCGTGCTGCCCACAGCTCATATCTCTTTAAACGAACCGCCCGTGAGTATTCTATTACAACGTGTTTATACGAAGTCGATTTTACTAATTAACCGTGCGTATAACTTGCTTATGACAGAGTGAGAGCAGCAACAAGAGCAGATACTATTTGGGTCTGTATTCACCAGAATCTCTGACTCGTATTCATCTCGATAACAAAAAGTAACATTAAGCGTCAATAGCCTAATGGTTTAAGATGCGGACTGCGAATAAACGTCGCGGGTTCGGGCTACTTTATACACAAGCATTGCAGTTTGGTTGAAGTGGTTAACTAGTGGAAGGAATACTAGTAATGTTATTTGACATTGCTGAGGAAGGTGGAAAGTCAAAAGGACTAAACATGTCTAGAACTCTGGTTACCCCTGTATTGGTAATTAAATAACAGCATAATACAAATTATTAAATACATACATAGATAGGGACAACTTGATATAACTCTGATTCCGAAGTAACTAGCTAAATCACTTATATCATGGAATCAGAAACAGCGAAGGTACTACAATCATCCAGACCCAAGACAATACAGACAAAGTGGTTTTCTACATTGAACGAACCTAAGAGCTTGCGACAACATGAAAATCAATATATACGCAATTCGTTAACGCAAATCGTCGAGTATTTATGTTATTTAAATCAAACGTTTTGACTCTGCAGTCTCATTTATTTGTACAGTAAAAACTGTTTAAACGTTATGCTAATAACGTTACTAATATTGCTGGTAACCATTCTAAGTAAGTTTCAAAGCTTGTATACGGAGTGTCGAACCTGCGACATTATGTTTCATAGTGCGCATTTAAGCAATTAAACTAGGAGCGCTACATCAACAAATAGCTTCCGTACAACAGCCTGTAATCATAACATTAAACGCATACTTTTATATTGCCGGCGACAAATCAAAACGCACCCCTTTAATTAAACTAGCGGTACTAAGTCAACTTTAACTATAGGTAAAACTACTCCGCCATCACAGTCGAAATAAAGTCACGTATAATTTAACCGTCCGATTGTCGTGCTTTGTTTATAGGTGGGGTTGCACTGGCATCACTTTGAGCATTGCAAATATTTGTTAATTAGTTCGAAATGTGCCTTAAACCATTAACTAATTTACGACCTCATAGAAAAAAGTGAAAGTATCAAAGTACTAGCTTGATGGTCATGGAACATAACGAAATATTAAACCATACACGTCTCTGTGATTAGTATGAAGAAAGTGATAAATCTGATGGAAGCAAAAAATTTAATTTTTAATTTCTAATTTTGATATTCAGTAAATCCCGATTTTCTGTAAAATATTTTTTTTGATTTGACCTTAAACTATCAGTCTCTTCATCGATTCAATGTTAAAAATTCGTCATATATTTTATCTTTATCAGCCATGTCCTTCTTAAACCTATCGCTATATCTTAGCGTCTAAGCCAATGGTACAATAAACTTACATTAATATATTTAGATAGATAAACTTTCATATAATCGTCATGACTCAAGTACAAACACACCCTTAACATCGAAGACAGGATCACTTCCAATGAGGCGATCAGATTTTTTTATAATTATATCAACGTAAATATTTTAAAACCATAAATAGTTTTAACAAACAAAATATTCCCCAAACGCCATAATGAATTGCCGTGTCAACCGTCTAAATACGCGTGCATAGAACAAAATAATAATCGAAGCAGCAACAGCAACGTCCATTCAATTATCCCTGAAAATTGAGTCTCATTAAAATAATAAAGCAGCCGCCGGCGGATTCAAATTGAAAGATAACAAAAGCCTGTGTTAATTCGAGGCGACAGCGCAATTTGCTTGTACGCGATAAGGGACATTCATAAGTCGCGAAACGTCCGAGTCTTCAACATCCGAACATCTTAAGTGACCTCAGTCGACATCTCAACGTACAGAATCTGAATCGGTTTTTCTATTTATTTATTTTTTTTTTGTCAAAATCATTTAATTATTACTTAACATTCGTGTGATGTATATGCAGGTTTAAATTCTTGTCACGGATATGTATTTAAAAATATTTATGAATGTAATTAAGCGTGTATGTAAGTATGCTGTACCGTTGGTTTGGACACTGAGATTGTGATAAGCTACGTGAAAAATGGTGGTCTCTAGACTTCTGTCCAATCCAGTATTGGGAAAATGCATGGAAAAAAAAATAACAACAACTGATTAGAAATATCATACAGCTATGAACTTAATTAATCAAAAATACAACTATTATTGCATCACAAATGTACAGTAAATTCCCAAAACTAAATATTAGTTCTAAGTCGGAGTTCACATGGCGAAACCTCTGTTTGCACAATAATAGCGATGTGGCTGCTCCTCAATGCAACCCCAAATGCAATTGCGTACATTCGTGCGAGTATTGAGTTACAGTAATGCGATGCAAACACCGAGTGACTACTGATAGTTGGCTGCGGAGGTGTGGAGAGGAAACTTTCCCCACAGGTGATTTATCGTCTAAATAGTTATATTCTCCTTCATTACTTTATATCAATTTTTGCAATTACTTTCAAAATAACCGATTATTCTTTATTAATTCAAATCTCCAAAAATCTTGTGTCAAGATATTTCTTCAAAATAGAAATTTTGCACAAATTTTTAAGTTTTTATCCAAATTGAGATATAAGACTAATTTTAGATCAGATAGGTGGCGCAGTTGTCGAGATATTTATCCATTTCTCGAGATTTCTCACAATATTGAACAGACAGAAGTCGGTCTACCCGAGCCCTACGGCTAGGACTAGTTAATTATAAATCATTAATACTTAAGGAATCTTTAACAGCACACAATTCGCTGCTCGAACATTAGATTCTCCAGCAAAAACCGGAACAAATTTCTTGAAAAGCTTGATTTCCCATCATCAGTCTGTCCCATATCATTCTACCGCTTGTGGGCTTTTTGGCAGGGCCATAGTATGCCTTATTTATTATGATTATCCTTGCGTAATACTATTGGAAAAAATTATAGTACAGTACTATTTTCTACATAGAGGTTTATCCTGGAATGTGTGGTCATTACTTACAGTTGATTTAGTTAAAAATTACGTTTATTTTATTACCATTTCAGTTCGACCTTCCTTTTGATTTTTAATAACTGGCAAAGCTAAACATTTCCCGTTGAATACGCTAAACCATAAATGATATTTCACAGTATTAGTATTACAATCAAAACTGCCATACAATATTGCTATGCACCGGTTATGGTTAACAGCTTAGTTTTCAAATACGCTAAATCCACAATCAGCTACAGTCGATACTTTCATCGCCCCTCACGAGTTTCGAATACTCCCCTATTCGGTGACCACTTCGTGGCACTGGGTGGTCATCCCGCAAATTGCTCTTTCCCAACAAAATTGTCAATAAAACTCATCTGATTCGCAGTTAAACAAGCGAGCGACATTATTAATTTATGCGATGTAATATGGCGCAAACGTTGGCGGTATCCTGCGTAAATTATTAATAGTGCTAGGGTAAAAATTAAGCTTAAATCGAATGGGTAGTTTCAACGGTAACAGTGTGGATTAATTTGTAGGGCTATTGCAAACCTCGGGCACCAGTAATAACAATTGCAATTATCAATTCGTTCTCGATGATAAAAACATACGCAACTGTGTCGTCATAGAAAACGCTATGTTCTATAAAGGATCAAATAAATTGTTTAATCTAACTGGTAATGTAGCAAGCCCGAAGGTGAATAGCTCCTAGGAAATTACCCAATGTTGTCTTAAGATAAAGCGATTACAGAAATCTGAAGAAGCTATTAATACGGCTGGCTGCTTTCAAATGGCATCACGGTTTGTTTAATAAAATCGTGAATTTACATATCAAAACCTACAAAGGGGCATAATTGGACCCGATGACTTAGAAAACGTAGTGGATGAGGCGGGCGCGCCACCCCAACAACAAACAAAGGAATTATACCCGCCTCAAGAAACTTTTAGCAATGGAAAACGCCTTAACAAACAAACGCGTGTGTATCTAATGAAATTCCTATGGTTGCATAACATAGCCGTGTGAGCGCCGAGCGTTATTAGCGGAATTATTTCTTGGGGTAAAATCTTTGAAGGCGATTGCTCTGTCGGAAAAGTTGTGAAGAAAATGGGTTGAGATCTTTCTGAGATTTCATTAGTTTGTAACTATGCGGTATGCTACGCGAGGCATTTAATTTATTAGGTAGGCGTAGCTGGAGGAACGAATGGGCAACGAGCATTTGAAAATGAAACGGAATAACGCCGAATCACGCCGCTTTGAGCCGCGGCCGCCGCGACACGATTCGTTAAGAGACAAATGTTTAGATTCAATTCCAAACTTTTTTGCCCGAAGATGATTAGTGACGGCATATTTACATCGGATTCGATCTGCACTTTTCGGTAGCCGCTCTCAAACGAAATTAGGTTTTCTTGTTAAGTAATGCGGTAGCAAGGCCGGGGACTAGCTAGAATCGCCAAAAGAATCGAACGATTTGATGCAGTTTTAATTAAAAATGGCCCGCGGTTAAACAGCTACGTAAATCGATTATGAACAAACAAAAAAAAAACATTCATTGAATATCTTTAACGGCCTTTTGAAAAAAAAAATTCAATCTGAATTTGTTTGATTAAAACGCAGCGTCACTGAAGCGATCAGAGGCATTTTATCTCACAGAAGTATAGAATGAACATTTCTTATTTTAAAACTGAAGACTTAACGATTCCGAGGCGAGCCGAATCGCTTTGTGATCGGTTCCATTTACAAGTGGAAATCAATCGATGGGAAAGCGACATAAAAACTATAACCAGTAAACAGTCTCATAACGATAAGCAACCAAAATACACTCACAGCGTCTTCAGACATAGAATGCTGTAATTTTGTTAATTTGTAGATGTTTTTATTTCCGTAAAACACTGAACGAATATTTCGAATTGTTAAATTACTATATTGATAATAATGTATGCATTTCTAAGCAAATCAACAAGCCAGAATCCTCAGTGATAAACTCCGATCAGTATCTGCAGTTATAAATATGCTTAAATACAGCAACAACTGCCCAAAGCATTTTAAAGTAACATCTAAGCATCTTAAAACAACATATAAGAAGTAAACCACCAATTTCTATAACAAAATGGATTGAAATTCAGATCCTACCCAGACCAAGCTAGGCAATCGGTTTGTCTTCAAGTCGTTAATTAGAATTAACCACCTATAAGCACACTTGGAAAGATAATTACAAATTAGACGGCCGAAACGTTGTCGCATTTCGTCGGTGCCATCACAAGCGCTATCAATCGTCGCGCGGCGCGGATTTGTATCAGACGCGCTGAATAATGGAATCTATTAACTCGGTATACAATGGAATTCTATGCTAGTTACATTTACAACAGATCTATTAGAGACGGCAATGAAACATAACGACTAGCAGTAGCAATAAAATACATAGGAACAACAACGCATACATTGCTCTGATCCCAAAAAAAGTAGCTGAAGCACTTGAGTTAAGAAATCATAAATAACAAAGGTACCTCAAACACTCAAATAATTCACGATAGCCGAGTGGTTGGGTGGTCGGAATTTCGAGTCAAGAGATTTTTGTTGGATCCCTAGGTAGCAGGCTCGTAGCAATGGGTTTTTCAAAAACTTATGTAGGAATTCTATCACTGACTTGGATGTAAGACAGCGACGGGCTCACCACCTGTCACGTTGTCACGAAAATATCTTCTGTGAAAGATGGGTCATCTTTCACCGAAGATATTTTCGTGACAACGGACTTAATTGACAACGGACTTTTTCGTATTAATTTTGAATAAAGCTATAAAAAAGAACAATTAAAATAAGTAATAATAAATAAGAAAAATAAGCCAGGATATTTTTAAACGGTTTTGGGATTGTGTAAGGTCTAGACTAATGATTTTACTAAATTCTTTTATTACGAAAATTCTGTTTAGGTGTAATTAATAATCTCCGCCTGTCTACAGATTCGTAATTCTGCACAAAGCTGCATGAAGAAGACGATTTGTACTAATTATAACGCGCGAACGACGCGCGATGCGATTATCTTTTCACTTGCTTCCAAAGAGTTCCATCACGAAACGAAGTCGGGCTAAAAAAATATTGCACATAAATAGCCTTTTTGTGTAACTACAAGTCTACAAATTAACTTTAATGAATTAAATGGAAAAACAGAGCATTAAATTGCAAAAATAACTTTTGTAATTAAGTGTTTTTGCTATTTACGGAACATAAAATACTAGTAAAAAGGAAAAAAATCACCTAAATTATATTCGATGAAGCTTGCGTGTGTTTTGCTAAAAACGTTATTACTAAGAAAAGAAATGTGTAAAATATCTTAATATTTTATATACACGTCCAGTTTTAAGTAGGATGCCGTGTATTTTGGTCACTGGGTGTTGATAAGACGGTCATATTCATCATTCAAATATTTGTCCCCAGCCAGATTCGAATCCGCAATTATTAACTTCGAAGGCAAAGTCAGTACTAATTAGTCTATCGATGTAATTATTAGCCAAATTCATCAAAAAAATTACAGGGGTCTGAGGTCTATGACGTCAAGAAGTCATTGTTAACAGTTTTAAATAATAATTTAATATTGAATATTTGGTTTCATCTACACAGAAAAAGGTTACAGTATTTTTATTGTTTATGCAGTCAAAAAGTATAAATAAATCGCGACAAAATCCGTTTTATTTTTTTTTTAAATTAGTTTTATTGTAATAGCATTTTAAATTTGATATTTATAAATAATAACAAAATGATCATTTATTTTAGGCATAATAAGTTATTTATAATTTCGAATTCATTCAGAAACACGTGCATGGATCTGTAACCTAACACGTGTTAGAACAAAAGCTAACGACGGAATGAAGTGTCAATATCCACATGTAAGTGGTGAATAAGACGCCCGTATAACACCGGCTTGCACTCATTCACCGCGTAATAAAAGCTCTTCAATTGCTGTGTGGGAACAATATAATTTACACATCATCAAGACTGTACTGCATTACTTGGTTGGTAGTGTAAGATATGTAAAATAAAACTGCTCACATTACATTTAGCCGGGCGGTGTCGTAAGTATTTACCACACGCGTCTTCCCGTGGCCGTCGAAAGAGGCGACTAAGGACATGACAAGAGTCTTAAAATGATATTGGCTACCGACAGATGACGATCGGTAAATACCAGAACAAAATTAGCCAGACCGATGACTAGCAGGTGCTTCTGAGGTCTGACACCTTGGTCATTACGACATAACTTCATTATGGGAGAAATTTTTGTTCTGCAGTTTCTTTTCACAGGCTTTTAAAGTAATTTTAAAGCATTAAACTAATACTACATATCTACAAGTTTGTTACTGTATACGTTTGTTAGTTTACTCACGATGTAACGTGAATGGGCCGGCTCGACCGGGAAAGTACCACGACCTCATAGAATACCAGCGTGAAGTAGAAGTCTAACAAACTTCTGCGTTTCGTCTGGTGAGTGCAGGTAACCGGAGCCCCGGGTCTCATGACTCGAATTTCCGACCACCCAACCACTCGGCTATCGTGACTTATTATGTATGAATTATATCGTTGGCTTGCTCACCACCTGCCACGTTGTCCCGAAAATATCTCAGGTGTAAGGTGGGTCAAAGGGTGTTAATTGACTAGACCTCAGTTTACCCCTGTATTGAGAATTGTGTGGAGATATTTATATATATTTATTTGCATTAATACTTTGGGTAGATTTTATCCCAATAAAGTTGGCTTCTCCTGTGGGATGATCAAGAAACTCAGTAATTTAGATTTTATTTATTGAATTTATTTTCTTAACTGTTTCCACATATTATAAAACATATCGTACAGTTCATGCTGGATAGGTAATACTAATAAAATTAACAAAGACACCGAGTGTGACGCCGCTAAGCATATCTAGTGTAATATAGAACCATGACTACTGCCATCGTGATGACGAAACAATTAGAAGAAGATTCTTAGGTTTTGTAATTTAGCTCAAACGGAGTAAATTTATAAAAGTGTTTAATAAAGTGATATATTAGTAAAGTGAATCACTTATTATAATTAAATATTTCTTTTATATTATTTATGTTAAGAAAATATTGTTGTTTCCATTAATTAAATTCTTCAGTGTAATAAAAGTATAATTAAAGTACAATTAATAACATCAAAGAAATGATAGATCAATAACAGAGAACACAATGAAAAATCAAGATGGACTTTTCCAATAAAAACGTCAAAGTACCGAAGTTTCTTCACTAAACGTTCATTTCAAATATTACTCAGTAGAAAACCTTTCACAACCTATTAATGGCGATATTCCGACCCCTAAAGAGTTAAAAACACGAAATGGAATTATAGCTACATTCCCCTAAAAGTTACAGGAAGAATTAGAAACGCGATTTATTCGGCACCGAGCTCAATACTTTTGCGCTTCCCGTTCCAAGTTTGATTTACAAGTTATTACAAGGAAGTCAATGTAAATTAAAATATATTTATAATTTATATGTAGGTAGATCCACATTTTTTTACATTTCAATATCTAAATTATGATTCGTCATTAGTGTACGGAAATGTAAGATAATATTTTAGAACAATCATAAACATCATCCAGCCCCCAAAGTAGGATTTCCTGTGTCACTGTAACTTATCAAGAGAGATTATCATCATACCATACAAAGATATTTATACATTATAATAGGTTTCCATGACTCGACCACAAATATTCATAACAAATATTGTATAGAAGGATTCAAACTCACAACCTTTAGCATCGGAAGCAGGGTCACTTGCAACTACATTATAGAGTCACTAGCAAACAAACATTACGTGAATTCTTCCCATACGTAAGCCTAGAAAATCTTAAGACACGGGTCCGATTAAAGCCAACAATAACGTCGTATTATAATGAGGGCATAATAATTTTTCAATAAAATAACCTATGAATCGAAAAGACGAAATACTTTGTTGTTATATTTGATAACAAAACAACAAAGTATTTATTTTACAAATAAATCTTAGTTTTGTCGGTTCTGGTAAACTAATTATAGTCATTGCTTTTGTCAAACAACAAGTACTTATAACTTACGAAATGTCAATTAACAATATGCCCAAAGAAAGTAACAAATAATTCTATCGTAACTTGAGGACCCTAAACACGGCGAGAGTTGTAAAGCGATTCAAAGCGGAAACATGCAAACACATTAATTTATAGGCATCAAAACAAACTTTTAAGTCTGTCTTGGGCTCGCCAACTTTTGCATTAAGGCCCGGGAACGTAATTACATCTATTTCGACGTCGTCATTCAACGCCGACTTATTTTTATTTTCTTGACATTTACTCTAATATAATGGTTATATACGTTTTCATAACACCATAATTTAAAATTGATTACCACGATATACATGCATCGGAATACTAGACGAATCATAACATCTCTAACACACACTCGAGAGCACTAAGTTTGTAGAACTGGCCATTTAGGAACATTGCCAATAAAAACTTTTTTTAAATTTCGTTTCGATTATTGAACCCTAATCTTATCTGATATATTGCACTCATTTGTCATTTGTTATTGTGAATTGGAGACAATTCCAAAACTCATGTCAAAATTAATTTAACGTGAGAAATTTTCGATCCATGATACATTACGACTTTCGTTGTGGTTTTAATCTATAACAAAGGTATGACAGAATTCGATTGGTATTTAATAATACAGCCTCATCCCGCGCCACCGTTTGCAACTGTTTAATGCGTGGGTTTAGGAATCACAGTGATGGTCTGCGTAAGGGACCTGTGTGTCCTTCCACAGCGACATCTGAAGATAACACAAGTGTTATACGGCGCATAATAGACCAAGATAAGAGAGTGACCAGCAGATTCATGCAAGCATGAAAACTATTACACGAACATTTAGGCGTTAGGACGCTTACTGCATACTTATATATCCAATGACTCCATGGGCGAATGGCGTACCCACCGATCATGGTGTCAGCAACTTTGAGAACAAATTTTTCTTCAATGTCTGGGTGTTTGTGGTGCCTTCGTTGTTTCCGATTCCATAAGACAACTGCTTAGTTTGGTATCAGAGCAACGTATTTGATGTTGTCCACTATCAATGTATGTATTTAGGTGTCACGAAATATAAGAAAAGTTCAACGGATGTTGCTGTATTGTCAGAGATGAATGAATTAATGGACACATGTTCATTGAGACAATGTGAAACCAAAAGACATTCTGCCCAGTGGGTATTTCCTTTTGAGGAGCAGCCAAGGAAAAGAAAGGAAGAATTAAATATTACGCGACATTTGTGCAGGAAGTTAGAAGGTCAGTTACCACAGACTGGTATGTTAACAGCGCCATCGCTGCAAGATCCTCCTCGGAGTAAGCGTTGTCACCATGACAACGCTTTAACGCACTCCGATAAACAAACAATTGAATATTTGAACATTGAATATTGACTATGGCAGGTGTCGTATAAAGGCCCGACCTGGCGCCATGCAACTTTGATATTATTAGTAGTAGTGATTAATGTTCTAAAACCTATTCTAACCACATACGCCTTTTTATTAATTAAAATAGACTAATGTAGCTACGAAACATATTAGTAGAGCCATGTAACAAAAATAAATTCTATTAATAATTTAAAGAACAATTTCTCAGTCAAATAAATCCAACAAATATTTAATGACTCCATGCATCATCTATGTTTATTGTCAGCATAAAGGCATTCTCGGCAATCTCATACGAACCCTGAGGACAAAGTTTCTAGTGAGACTATAAAATAAATCTAGCAAGTTATCGTCCACAATAAACAGTCGCCGCGGAAGGATATCGTCAATTCCCACGCAAAGTTGCTGTTAATAAAAGCAACAAAATTATATATTCAAGGAGTTAGGAGGTGGTGGTATGGCCGTTAAGGCCTTTACGTGGTCCGAGTTACAATGCAAATTGCCGAGGAGGGGTGCGCCGATGCCCTCTAACTGAGACTTGCAAAGATGGCCGACGTAATGGTGAAATGAAATTATTAAGCATTGTCTTGTGAAATCAGCCGCAGTCGACACCTGAGTCCTGAACTGCGACTGTTTAATATGGACATCCCTTAGATGGTGCTCATATGAAATTCATAAAAAATAAATTTTATACCATGACTATTCAAAAGTTCTTAAAACACACGTATTTTTATGAATTTTTCATTGCAATCAATATCTAATTATATATACAGATGTAAGTTACTGAAAATAAATAACATCTTCAATAAAAAACGTCACGATAGCCGAGTTGTTGGGTGGTCGGAATTTCGAGTCGAGAGACCCGAGTTCGATTCCCAGGTGGCAGTACCAATGAGTTTTTCAAAAACTTATGTACGAATTTCATCGTTGGCTTGGACATAAAGGCGGCGACGGGCTTACCACCTGTCACGTTGTCCCGAAAATATCTTCGGAGGAAGGTGGGTCAAAGGGACTTAATTGTCTAGACTTGACCTCTGTCTACCCCTGTGGAATTGCGTGAAGATATTTATTTATTATTTATTTTAATAAAAAAAGTTTAAAACACACGCAAATACAACGGCAAAGTTTACACAGCACGAATTTCAATTAATTTATGTCGGTCGAAAATTTAAGTATCATAGAATATTTTTAAAATCTGTGGTTTTTCTAAATAGGTACTTCTAAATTAAATAAAAATTTCATGAATTCTTGGCAAGTTAAATAAATTTATGACCAATATTTTTTTCTACCAAGTTTATACTTACACGTTAAAACTGAGAACGCGGTTACTAAATTCAAAAAGTTTGAACGCCAATTGAAGTTCCTACGAAAATACAAATATCGCACAGAGCACCTCCGCATGTTTCCAACGCCAAGACATTACTTACGACCCTCGACTGAAAGCTTCATATTAAAATTTAAATCTACTTTACAAAGTGTATTTTATACACGTGCTTCTGCAATTTTGATCGTTCATAAAGCTTGAAACAGCTATTATTATTACGCTTTACCTTTGTGGTATTGGGTGTTACACATCTCTCCCCAACAATTCCTCCTAACATTTCGACTAAGTCTCCCATGAATTTAGTATGCATAATGTTAATGTATTATAGATGCTTTAATTACTCGTTTGTGGTACGCTTGAGGTCTGAATTTGATGAACATGGCGGTTCTCTTTGATACACACTCGTATGTCTGTTATTTTAAATCAAGTAACGCAATAAAGATGCAGCTTTATGACTCCATATCAACATATTTTGAGTAAATTGACACAAATAACGAACTTAAATTATATTTTACCCTTAGTGATGAATATAAAAAGTAAAAAAAAATTACATCTTCAGAACTTTTACCATCACTTAATCTTTTTAACTATTGCCGTGATTTCGTTACTTCCGTGCATATAACGAAACTCCTCCGGAATTGAAATAATACGAAATAAAGGTTATTAACTATCTGAATTCCAAATTTTATACAAATCCGTTCAGCTGATTAGGCATGATTGAGTAAATGGAGTAACTCCTAACATCTAAACATTTAACTTTGTTAAACTTTATATTTGTAATATTAGTACAATAGAAAGAATTTATCAATTTAATATAATTTAGATCAACCTCTCCATACAATTGTGGAACATAAAAATGTTGTTGAATAGAGTTCAAATGAAGATATTGAATATTTAAGCATGGAATTTATAGCAAGTAAAAAACAAATTTGTTTTTTACTTTCCTGCTGTAAGGCTTCATTTGATTGAAATATTAAATTATTCAATTTTGGTACTCATTTGTTACACGATGGGCAAATAGAATAGAAGAGTGATTCTAATATAATAGAAATGTTATTACATTTTACAAGTTGTCAGGCTACCGAAAAAAGTGTTAGTCGATTGTCTCTATTATGCCAAATCGATGTCCAAATACGCATCTTATAAAAATAAATTAATTTCAAAATTTGTTTTCGACAACAAAAGCCGGGATCCCTCTGCTTATTGGCCGTCTGAAATTCCTTTTTAATCCAACGCATGCCCAGTCCGTGTTTTTAATTTCACACAAAAAACAGCTCCGAGTCGGTGATCAATCAAAACTCCCGCTCGCTTCTTTTTTCTATACTTCAATGCAGTACGTGTACACTTTCGCCTTTCTGTAACCGCTATAAATGTGCCTTTATTATTTTGTTTGCAAAAAGGAAATGGATACATTTTGAATTTAATTAGCCTGATGGCTTTTGTTCTTGATGATTTATCACTAGACGCCTGATTACGTTGTTTTATTACGTTGTTGATTACTTTAAAATAATTTGTTAATATTATTCTAAAATAAATTTAAATACCTATAGTACAGTAATATTTCACAACTTGAAAGGAGTTAAAAAAGTCCAATATTTTTATGACTAATTTGTACGTTACAAATTTCATCCGTTGCACTATTGACGAGCAAATTTAGCGTTGTTGTCAAATTGATGATAATTATGACAGAGTTTGTTTAGGTCACGACCTATCAAGACAATTCCTGACTCTCCTCCTTGAAAATAAATACGTATTACAGCTCATTAATACAGTACTCACGTTTTACCTGAGTTTCTGTGAAACCTTGTGACAATTTATTGGCCTATGGCCGTCTTTGTGCAAACGACACTCATTTTATGTAAAATGTTTTTAATACGTTCAAATTATATTTTTAATTCGTATTATACTTCGCTAACCTGAGAAATGTATTGAAAAAAAAAGTTTGTGCAAAACCAGAGAAGGGTGAAAGATAGGTGATTTTCAATTCTTAAAGACAAATCTCTGTATCTATACCTCTTAATAAGAATTTGATTTAATAATAAGATTTGAACAGCCGGACATACTGGTAATAGATTTCATAAATTCTTTTAATAATTTATTTGTTTATTATTCATATTATTAACTCATATTAGTAATTTATTCACATTAGTATTTATGTAATCAGTTCATATTAGTAATTTATTTATTCATTCTCAAAATGCATTAAAAAAATAAAAACCCTTACTGCATTTTAAAAGCAATATATAGCAGATGTTATTTTATTCCTCTTTCACGTCCTATATCTCCGATAACATATGTTTAGTTAAAAGTGTTTTAAAAAAATGTCGATTTCAAACAAACTTTTTTCCATTAAACAGATAAGATATAATATCTTTGGTGTAGCAATCCCCGCTGAATCCTATTCTAAAACCACGCAACGTTGGTTTCCTACAGCTCACATGCTCTTGAAGCTCTCCCACACTTGCACAAAAGGCTTTCATAGTGATACTTTACGCCACTCTTGTATGCAATGGCGCCCTTAAGTGTACCATCTTTTGTCCTTTAAGTTTTTGTCCCATCTTGAAAAAATAATACTATTAACACGGTGACTGGGAAGCCTTAGCGATGCACTAGTATGAATTGGAAAATTTTAAAAAGATTTTTTTATGAAAATTTCAAAAATCTATGTTTTTTTTTTTAAACTAACGCTGAATTTTTTCAAACAATATAATTAAAAATAATTATATTGTTTTGATATACTTATTTGTTGTTGCGGTCGTAATTTCATTAAAATAAACCACTCATATCTTCTCTAGAAGATCGTAAGAAGTGCATAAAACTGGGGCCTGTAACATGCCAATAGCTTCGTGGACGAGTGGCGTAAACACCGGTTTTCAAGGTGCCGCCATCTCGAGGTCCCGGGTTCTATTCCCGGTCGGGTCAATGTAGAAATAAGCAATCTAGTGACGGAAAGCAACTATGTGTAGCGTATGAGTACGAAGGGCACATGTCATTTAATACATTATTTTAGATATTCTAAATTGTAAAATTGCTTTAGGCTCCCTTAATAAAATAAAAATAAAATTCGGAAAATCATAAAAAACCTACCTGATGATTCGATTTTTTTATAAATTACTTATAAATGTAAAATTCTAGTTAAAGCGCAAACTCGCAATGAGAGTACTGGTCACTAAAAACTTCAGTACTCTACTGTCGACCAATTTTTTACTGAACTTCGGAAGCAACTGTAGCACGTTCACAAACAAAGAAACACATTACAAAGCCATAAACCAAGCAACAAAGAGACCGACGTATATGTGTTGAAACTGATCCATCATGTCTCCTTTTAAAATAACAAAAAAACTCATGCGATATACACAACAGATGTTTTCGTAAAAAAACCGACCCCTACCGACCCGGTGTAAAATTCTAGCCATAATCTCCATTAAAAATAACTGTAAGTCCCTAAGCCATCTCTATCACTCATTTAAATGCTAATTGTGATTTTTATAATGGCGTAATTTGAACTATACATTATCAGAATCGATATTTTCTACGACTCGAAAGTAATAAGTTGAGTAACAATAGTTTTAAATAATGTTATGATATTGTTATTTAGACGAATGCTCTAATCATAACAGTAAATATAGCGAATAAACTGTATAATACAGAAATCACCATTGCATCACTATCCATACAATTATCACTATGACCCGACACTTGTTCGCCTCCATTCGAACAGCAAACATCAATATCGGAAAGCAAACATAATATCGACCAATAAAGAGTCCACATATCAACATGCAAAATTCCAATTAGATTCCAAACGTTCGTATGTGATAAAACAACGTTATTGAACGTCGCTTATCTGCGTAATTAGAAAGAAACTAAGCTGTTACCATTTGCTTTTATAATGGGAATCTTCGAGTGCTTGTTTGATAGCATGTTAAATAAAATTGTAATGTCTGTAATTTTTGTATGGATATTGATTAAAATTAAGCTTATTAATATAGTAAGTGATTACTACAAACCACTTAAGCAAGAACTCCTCGAAGGCATTTCTAAGTAATTATTATATAGAAAATAACAAAATGTTGGTCACTTAAATATTTGTACAAAGAAGCTGAAAGGAAATGTGGAACAAAGGAGCAACAGACCCTCAAAGTTGTAAAACAAAATTATCAGCCTCGAAATTGGCCATCCACACTCATTGCGGATTCGTCATAAGGGAGTGTGCCATCAAATATTCAATTTTAAAAGAGCCGCTAAAAGCGAAACGTCATCGCTTCTACAAACACAGCTGGGACTTAACGATTTAGAAATTTTGCTACAGATGGGACACGCACTCCGCTTCGCAAGAGATAAAGTAAGAAATCGCATTAGCAAAAGTGAAAAATTTAAATGAAGACGACAGGAACACTGGCTCAGCTGTCGTGAAATTGCCTACAATAACTGTTTAGAGGGTGTGTTGATGTCGCGACATAAGTTATTTCATGTCCCTTGAAAATTATACTGTCAAGAACAAGAATACGGAGGCCCGGAGTAGGAAAAATTTCATTAGCGCCAATCAAAATGACGAGGTCTAAAATGAAGCTCGCAAAGAGAGTCGTAATCACGGACTTCAACAGACCCCCTCGACGTGAGGTCTTATTAAAGGAATAATATTTACAAAACGAGACGCCTCGAAATCCCCAAATTAAGATCTCGCCGAAACCCGCCCAACTTCCACAAAGTGGAATCATTAAATTAAAAATGTAAACTTTTCTCTTAGCAAGGTAATGGGCATCCCAATGTAGATAAATAGATGGAATAGCTGCAAAAAGGAGCATTTTCCTGTTCATTAAATTTTTCCTTCGCTTTTTTATTTCGACCCCTGGTGCTAATTTTGTTGGAATTCACGCCCTCGCCCCACCCGCTGGGGTTCAATCACAGAAATTTTATATCCGGAATTAAATAAGTACCCAACCGAATTACGAGCAAAATCTAATATGAGCTTATTTTTAGCGGGGAATCTTTCCTAATTAGTCGGATACAGATGAACGAAGTATAAACGAATTACAATCATATTTCTTTAAACTTCTTACATTATTTTCCCTAGGCTAGGAATGTCTAAATGTAACTCAATGAGTGGTTCAGAAGTTAATCAAGAAGTGAAATATTCTCATCAGCGGCAACTTATTCCAGAGGGTGGTTTGTGTTCGTAACTCGATTGTCTACAAGAGTCAACGGTAGATACTTTGTAGGAAACGTCACCCAGCTCGGTAGTAAATGCAATTATATCTACTAATATGCCGTCTGCGACCGACGCCGCTCTCCGCAACCCGCCGTTTGTAGCGATGCTACCCTTTAACTGTTTTGAGAGGATCATTTCGAAGTTAGTTAATTACTGCTGCACCTGAGTTAGCTTCCCTGTTTAAAACAAAACAAAAAACTGCTTTCTTTATGGAATAAAATAAATAAAATATACATCTTCACGCAATTCCCAATACAGGGGTAGACAGAGGTCTAGACTAGACATTTAAGTCCCTTCGACCCACATTCCAGCGAAGATATTTTCGGGACAACGTGACAGGTGGTGAGCTCGTCGCCGTTTTTATGACCAAACCGACGATATAATTTGTACATGAGTTTTTAGAAAAACCAATTGGTACGGCCACTTGAGGATCGAACTCGGGTCTCTTGACTCGAAATTCCGACCACCCAAACCACTCGGCTATCGTGACTTCTTTCTTTATGAAAATAAAAAAATGTTCCCTCATAGTTGTTTGGTATGGTATCAGACATATCTATGAGTAAAATTACATGTATACAAAACGTCACGATAGCCGTGTGGTTGGGTGGTTGGAATTTTGAGTTAATAGACCCGAGTTCGATCCCCAAATGGCTCGTACCAATGGATTTTCAAAAACTTATGTAAGAATTACATCGTTGGCTTGGACATAAAGACGGCGACCGGCTCACCACCTGTCACGTTGTCCCGAAAATATCTTCGGTGGAAGGTGGGTCGAAGGGTCTTCATTGTCTAGACTAGACCTCTGTCTACCCCTGTATTGGGAATTGCGTGAAGATATTTATATTTATATTTATTTACAAAGTAATGAGTAAAAATAAAGAAATCTCGACAATATTTGTGGATAAAGTAATGTTGCCTTAACCAATTTTAGTTTTCATTTTATATGTGTGAATCAATAACCACAAAAATTTAATCATCGCAGTTTATTTCCATCAATATACTTTATTCGATATTGATTGTTGCAAATAAGGAAATCAAATTATTCAATGTCCGCCCCTCATTTGTTTCCCGCTCCCCCGAAGCAGAAATGAAGAAATTCTTTGTGAGTTTTCGATTACTTGTCCAATTAATTTTATAGACTCATTTATCTTCGATGTTCTGAGATATGTACCAATACGACAAACATTTCCTAGAAAGTTTGCTTATTTACATTTTTATGACATAATTATAACATTTGTAAAGTTTCTACCCCTCCAAATGCTCATAACAAGGTATATCCTCTCTTTTAAAGAAGTTTTCCATTTTACAATATGATGTATTACACTATTGTTTACGGATTTTAGCGTTATTTTTATTTAATCATTTTCATTTTAAAAATATTATTTTTTTTAAAAAACTTCAGAGTAGTGGAAATAGATCAACTGGGAAGTCTGCAGTCTGTGATCATATTTTATGTCGCCCGAACCATTATATCAGATTTGAAAAGCCATAATATCCTTGTAAAAGAACACCAGCTCCCCTTAAGATCATCCGTGAGGCTATTGAAATTAACAAACATTCCAATTTCAATAAAGAAGTGGTTGGGTGCTATCACCTGCTTGAGATCCAGACATAACTAAAATGAAGTCCGAGACAAAGCATCCCACTGCAAGACCTCAAGACACAGTGAGCACGTTCTGCGTAAATCGAATTTAAATTAATATACAAAAGTTGACGGAAGCCGAAGCTAACAATGACAGCAGTACGTTCAAGATCTCAGTCCCTGTAACCGATATTCCCCGAGCTTTACAGCCTCCAGGATCACGTGGCAATTATGGCAAATCCTCCCTATGGGAGAGGCCTATGTCTTGCAGTGGACTTTAACTGGCCGTTATGTATGACATATCAAGATATCATCACGGTAGGTAGAATGGAACCATTTAGTTCGAACTAAACTTCCACGTATCGTTTTGTCCTTTCTCCGAGTTTAAAACCACAACGGAATTAAATATGTTACCATTTTAGATCTTTAAATAAGGTAATCATTTCAGCAAACAACACGAATACGTCAGATCAGTAAACATCGCAGAGGATATGTTCTGAGAATAGGACGGGGTGGTTTAGTATTGCGTAACCTCAGATGGGGTACTGTCGATGAGAGGGAAAGTTTACGTTCCGTTTCTCATCACGCCTCCACGCGCAAGTGGGTGATTGTGGCGAGTGGAGAAGCAACGCACCGACCACTCATGACGTAATTGACGTGGGGCCTCATTAAGCACGGCGGTTTTCGCACGCCGCGCTCGTACCCGCCCGCGTCGCTCACGTGGAGTTTAAGCCTCAGATATGCATGTTACAACTCAGATGTGCTAGGAACATTATTATAAACGCCGATAAAGAAATAAAATACCGATAACCGATTAAATAAGAGACGTCCTTCACATGCTTAATTCCGTAAAGTCGAATTCCGTTTATGGTGTCTTTCGACGAGTGAAGCACATTCGATATCTTAAATATTGACACGTGAAAATCTGGCTACCAAATGATGTCAATTTGATCGCACATCATCAATTGGTAAGTATATTTTTATGAAACTGTACTTTAAGCCTTGCAATTGACTCATAACGCACCGCGTGTAATTGCAATGGCCCATTGATTTTCACAGAAGGCGTGTTTACAGATGAAAGCGTAATTTACATACAAAGGGACAGAGTCGCTGAAACAAACGGCACAGGTGGACACCTCCTGTGATTTCACAACAAACAATGGTAAAGCGGCGATTTCGAAAACTCTCGATAAAATGTCGCAACACTGAGATCCAAGTTTTCGGATCTGTGGCACAAAAAAAGTAATAACTCGATTAAATAATTATATAATGGAAGCTTTAGAATTTGTTTTAAGAAAATATAACAGTTCAAGGAATCACAATTCCAGAATAACAGTACATTTTTATAAGTACCTGGTTTAAATATTCGAAAGTATAATTAATTTAAAACCAAAAACAAATTAACAACCTTACAGTTACAAAAATATTCAAACATGTTACTTGATGGTTAAATAAAACAATGTTACGATATTTCCAGAATAACATAGGTGTCAGAGCAGTGGGCGTCAAAGCGTTGCAGCCCTTTTACGAAATCATTTCCATTCCGTTTTCCGAAAGTGAAAATTGCCCACGGACGGTCAAAGGGTTAACGATTTAGTATTTATTTGAATTCAGCCGTTGAACAAAGTTGTTTCATGTAAATAGATCGTTTGTTTCGATTTCTATTTGTTTGTTTTAACATAATAGCAGTTAGGGATTTAATTATAAAATTTAAAACCACAAAGCTTACTACTTTTATCACTATACACTTACTATTAAGACCACACGTTACCCTAGTTTCTAGTTACCTGTGAAGTTAAGGGTTGCGGATTCGAATCCCGCTTGGAGCAAATATTTGTAAGATAGATAACTATGTACTCGAATTGTGGATTTTTATATGTTATATATTGATTATATGTTTATTTGTTAGTATATATAATTAAACAACATCTGAAGAATTCCTAGAATTAAATTTTAATACATTCCCAAATGTTGAATGCTCGAATATCTTTATCTAGTAAAATATAATAAAATTCTAATAAGTAATATTGTATGAGTGATATAAAACAAACATGTGTCTATGTAAATACATATGTATACAGTATTGTTTCACTAGACGGTATAACGAATTCATGAATATAATAACTTCGACCTATTTAATCTTAATACGTTTAAAGCATTTGGATTTAAATAAAAGCCGCTTTTAAACATAGATCGCTTCGATTCGGAATCCATTAGATAACAATATCTTTGAAGACCTTTCCCTAATGACTACCGTAAAGGGGATTATAGAATCTGTCAAATTATGAATATTAATTTTGAAGATGGATTTATTACTTCTGTATTAATTTAATCTATTAATATATTTAATTATTGGTTGAAAATAATATGATTAAATTATTAATTTTTTTTGTAATATTTCAACTATCCACTGCTTTATACTCTACAGAATTACCTTAATACTGAACGTATGAAACTCGCAAACGTTAATACCTAATTACACAAATTATGTTTAACTTAGGCCACGATAGTCAAGTGTTAGGTGGTTGGAATTCGAATCAGAAGACCCGAGCTCGAACTCGCGATGGAATACTCGTACCAATGAGTTTTTTCGAAACTGGTCCACGTTTTGAATTTGAACACTAACAGGCCTACGGGCTCACCATCTGTCACGTTGTCACATAAATAAGCTATGGTGAAATGTGGATCAAAAAGACTACATTAGGTCTAGACCACTACAGACTATCACAGTATTAGAAAATGCGGGAACACATAAATATGCTCAATTTACTAATCAAAACCGTAAATACATATAAAAAAGTAATACAAAAGATTGATCCCAGTGTTAACAAGGCCACTCTGAGAATATCGCAATGATCAGCGAAAAATAGGAGAGCGGTACACTTACGCGTCTTTGTGTTCCCTTTATAAGTACCACAGCATGCCACCATTCCTCAATGATGCCTCTCAGTGGGGAGTCTACGGTAGCTCACAGTCTCTTTTTTGTATCGCTAACGTTTTATCAAACATGTTAATGGCGGCTTTATAATACCAACAAAAGAAGTGTGCTAACGGAGGCGTTAAATCCTTTACGATTTGACGATGATCGTCACGAATTTGTCACGGGATCATTATAGAATCCCAATTCGGTCATGCGTAAGAGTATTATTAAATTCCAATGTAAATACGTAAAACTTCTCAAGCAAAACATATACTAGCTTTTAAAGGATAACACAAAAAAATATACTATTACGTAAATAAAAATACACACACATGCGTAAACAAATCAACGACATTAATCTTATTGAGATGCTGATATGATAAAATGATACTGTAAATTTATCTGTGATTACTTTTATATTATCATTGTACAGAATATTATACTAGACTTCATTAGGTGTAACCTGGAAGCAAAACAACGTCATCTAATAATATCCACGAATATACAAGAAACATTAAAGTTACAACACGAAAGTATTGTGGAACTTGATGAGATTAAAAAAAATCGAATAAGCGTAAAATAATAAAATATCTAAATAAAAAATTTTGACTGGGACGTACCTTAAACAATAATAATCGCAAAGAAAATTATAAAACAACGAAAATAAAGTACATTGATAAGCAATTTTGTTGGAAAAGTAATACTGTGATAAATAATCCTGCACGGCGGTTGTCACGTGTGGTCTTCCAAGCTACACCCTGGCCAGCAATAGACCAGTAAGGCAGCCGAGCCCGCCCGAACGCTTCCGAACGTAACCGAAACCGGCCGAACGAAACCGATCGCGTGAACTAGCTAGCGACATACCTGTCTGGCGCTTTCATTGACAGGCACCTGAAATGAAGAAAAAAATCGATCCAATTCGTTGAATACTTTAAAATTTCAAAACATTTCTGCGTTATAAACTGTCAGGAATCTAATTCTCACACAGATAAATTTACTCAAATGCGTTCGTAAATGTTAAATAAAAAAAAATCACGACTTGACATTCTATAAATTTTTTAAATGTAATGTTGTGTTCTTTAAAAAATCGACACTGACTCAAAGGATTTATAAAAAATTAAAAGTAAACACATAAAAGAATAAACAATAAATGTAGCAAAACATTTAAAAACAACATTGCAAGATGTATTAGGACAGTTGTTAAAATATGGGGTAGCGTCGAGCGGCTCGACTCCGTTAATATTGTGCGTTTGCACGCGATCTACGCCATGTTTGCTTTTGCGCAATGATGCGCTTCGAGTTAGAATCATTTATTTTTAAAATATTATTTATAATACTACTTTTATAAACGTAAAATGCAACAAAAATGTTAACATTTCAACATATTTCATTCACTGCTTCAGTCACCACAAATATTAAAAATTAAATTAAAAAAGTATATCATTTCTGAAATGTTGATTATTATTATTAATAATAATAATAATGATTATTAATAATCGAATACATTTTGTTATTTTATACAAAATGTATTCGAATGTATCTCCAAAACTGTGGACAACATATTCTATTGAGAAAATATTTTTCTTTCTAAGTTTAAGATATGAGAGAATTCGTTTATACACAAAAAAGGTTATTTATTTAAATGTATTATAGCGCCATTTCTTTCTCAGCAAGCGAAGCTTGGTCACTGCCGTTTACTTATTTTTTTCGCATCCCACACTTTTTATATTATACATTTGTGTTACCTAACCTTGTAATGACCTAACTATTTCATTATATGTGACTAGTAAAAACTGTCTTATCTTAATTAAATATATAAGGGCATACCTAGCTCACTCACCCTGATATGGACACTAGGTAGATGAACAGAAGATGGATGTATGGTAAAAGGTACTTGTAAGTCTATCAAACAAACTTTCACCAGAGTGGTAATTTGATTATTATGAGATATACACATACATTTTTGAAGTTTAATGAAAAGACATTTGATGTAATATCATAACAATTTTGTGTGTAATATTATTATTTACTTTGTGTCAATATTATTTTTATTTAACCTCTCTGTATAATTTTTATTGTAAAAATATTTAAAGGCTATAGAACAAATACAAATTTAATGATTACAGATCCGAATTAAAATAAACTGACCGCTAAATATAGAACAATTACGATGTAGTGAATCCCCTTCCCGATGGACAAATGAATTAGATTATTACCGGACGAGATCACGCAAAGGAAATCATAAAATTAAAGAAATCCAATTTCACTAAATGTATCCACTTCCGTAAATTTCATAAAATGTTAATTAAATAATCAATTAGACACAATAACGAGTAATATTACATATATTAAACATATATAAAAAGTTACGATAGCCAAACGGTTCGGTGATCGGAATTCGAGTCAAAAGACCCGAGTTCAGTCCCCAGGTGGCAGGCTCGTACCAAGAAGTCTATTCAAATTTACATTCAATTTGTATCGTTGCCTTTGACATAAAGACGGCGACAGGCTCACAAACTGTTACGGTGTCCTAAAAAATTTCTTCGTCTTATCTTAACATTACCTACATCTCTGTCTACCCTGATACGGGGAATGGTGTGAAGAATTTTTCTATTCAATTAATTTAATTGGACCTAAAAAAATAAAATGCATGCTATGGAGAATGCACATCAGCATTTATAAGCACACCGCAGGATATACATTGTAGGACATAGGCCTCTCCCATGTGAAGGAATTGCTACCATGCCATGCATGGCAAGCGGATTTACTATCGGAGTACCAGACACCTCGCATCTTAACACTGCTGCTCGTTACCGCTCTCTTTCATTGTGGTCTGGTATTTACCTAGACGGGTGTCTACCATCTATCTAAGAGATGGTGTGGTAATTTCTTACGCCGAAGTGGCAGTAAAAAAATATTAGAATTACAATATTTCACTTAAGCTATAACATTAACTAGATAAATTAATTGTATTGATTTAATAATATACAAAGAGACTAAAATTTAAATTATACAAAATTTTTTATATATTAAACAGAAAGATATTTTAATATATGACCGTCAGTCGTTAATTATATCACGCGTTTAAATGAGGTATGTTCATTTTAAGTCTTTAATTCTGATATATCCACGTACTTCAGGCGACTGAAAAGGAGAAGCAGCACTCAATGCGTTATATATACATACAACTTAATAACAACGTGCTCAAAAAACCGATCTATCAATATTAGAATACAAAAATAATGCAAGTCAGTTAATAATTGTGAATCAGCAATCGACAATGGAAATAAAGTTACAGTCACTTTTTTAATAATAGCAACAGAATTTTTTTCCTTTTTATTGCCACCCTAGGTTCGTTTGACATTTGAACTGGCTGATGACTCGTCCGCAATGATTGATCGTTGCGACCCAGTAAATGAGTGCAATTTAGCTTTATATTTCTATCTAATTCAAAATTATTGTTATTAGTGTTATGAACATCTTTTTATCACGATTTTATTGCTATAGCCATGTGATGTGACTTATTTACTTATTGGCACACCGAAAGCTTAACACACTATTACAGTAACAAAAGTAAATAGAATAATTGGTTGGTATAAGAGTCCAAGCCAATTATAGGTTTTCTCATCATTTTTATAAGACTAAAGACAACTAACTGAAGAGGTAAGGTTTTAAGGTTGCATATATATGTATAATAGACATATTCACACATATATGCATTACTATTTAACATTGATCTTACCCATGTTCCTAAAATAGATGTATAGGAACCATACAATTTACCTTACAAAGGTTCCCTCATATGCTTCAGACCTGTGAGGAAACTAAGAAAAAAGCCTTTAAATATTCATTAGCGTAAATGATTTTAAATACTGGTTATAATTAAACTAAAAAATGTACATTAACAGGAAGCATAATCAATATTACGAAGGCTCGTTATAATGTAGTCTATTTGTTTACATTCTTTTAAAACGTACTAGAACAAATGTCTTAAGTTTTGAATATTCCTAATGAAATTGTAATGATTAATTACAAAAACAAATTAACTGTTGAACTGTGACGGATTATCATTTTTCGATCCACAATGTCATTCTAAACTCATTGAAGATCATGTGAAGCAAAATATTATTACAGAGTTTCAACTTAAAGTTCAAAATTGAATTTATGATAAGCTTACCACACCAACTCCTTCGCGTTCCTTAAAGACACACGATTACCTTTTCTCTCTTTATAAGTTATATGGTTTAAATTCGTTAGTTTGAGAGAAAATATTCAGTTGAAAATGAACGAAGCCAGATAATTTATCATCGGCCTAAGTATCCGCCCAAGGCGTAACAAATCACTAGTAAATAAATTGACCACAAACGCTTCAAACCATTTCTTTACATCTAGTACGGCCTTGAGTATTCATTTACGTTTGTATTATTTTTGTTTACTATTCTTAATTTTTCAAGATAGCCAAGTGGTTGGATGATCGGAATTTCGATCGTTCGATCCCCAAAATTCGTAACAATGGGTTTCTTTTCAAAAACTTTCAGACGAATTATCGTTGGCTTCGACATGACGACGGCAACGGGCTCATCACTTGTCACGTTGTCCCAAAACATGGTTTCGGTGGAAGGTGGGTCGAAAATACTTAATTGCCTTGACCTCTGCCTAGTCCTGTATTGGGAATGGCGTGAAGATTTTAGATGTTAATTTGTAATGTTAATAACCAATAACATAAGTTACTGACGTGTATATACATCAGTAAGTATATTTTATTATTATTTATAAGTAACAAATTTAGCTATGAGAATTATTTTTTGCCTTCTTCTAGAAGACGAATCATTTTAAAAAGAACAGATACATACACAACGGCCTATTAAAGCCCGCTGCAGGACATAGGCCTATCCCATAGGGAGGATTTGCCATAGTCGCCACGCTTAGCAAACGGATTGGCGATAGAGGTGCAAGACACCTCGTATCTTGGACGCTGCTGCCCATCTTCAGAAATATTCTTCAGTTGCTATAACGATGTTCAAGGGAGTTTCCCATATTTGCCTCTTACGACATCCACGGAAGAAAGGGAGTGGCAATATTCTTACGATGTTACCACACGGCCACGGTAAAACGAAAGATGTGTTTTAATTTGCCTATTTCATCTACTGTAATATTACAATTTGATATTTAAATATCATATTCTTTTTATATTTCTGCCAATAAATATTCATTCATGCCAATAACTATTCCTCAAATTTATTTTAGTTTAGAAATTAAAAAAAAATTGTTCATGGAATTTGACATAATGTTTACAATTGTTCCGAATTTTGTATGTTCTTAGATCTTTATGAAAAAGATGAATCAGAAGCCTTCAATATTTTTATTTATTACGAAATGTATTGCTTAAAAAATATCTTCACGTACTTCCCAATCCAGGGGTAGACAGAGGTCGAGTCTAGACAATTAAGTCCCTTCGAACCACCTTCCACCGAAGATATTTTCGGGACATGGGATGTATTGCATTGTGTGATGAATTTATGAACATGATTTCTAATTTAAATGAGGGGTTTGCGTACACTGTGACTAGCTACCTGTTTATCATCTCTCATCTTTTAAAAATAATAAGCACACTTAAATCATTTACAGAACAGCATAGCTCTCTTTAGGTGTTCTTGGTCATCAGCAAGACGTTAGGTCTGATCGAATTTGACCAGATTGTAAAAGTCTACCTGTAAAACCACTGTTTGATTACGTTTAGGTAGATTCGAAGATTAGCATTTTAATCTATAACTCGAATACAGTTCTTTACATTCTTCGAATTAGGATTTTTACTTGAGTCTCGACCATTAGTAACAGGTATTTTTTGTTTATAAATTTACGACAATAATGGTTATTCCCATCACCGCTTATTCTAAATTATTCCAGTTCTCACTTTCATTTCATAGTTACTACTTACTAGACGACATTGAAATCGCAATTGTATTGTATCAGTGGGATTGAATTGAGTCACAACTTAAATAAATTACAATTGACAGATTCTAAAATTGCATTGAAACGTTCTAGCCTGAACGGTCAATTGATTGTGACACTCCGGGATGTGGGGGTCTACTACTCCAGTTAAAGCTTACGAGGTTCGAGGAACTATTATTATTTACTAACGATACTTTAATATCCTGGTAGAGTTCTGTCATATGTATTCATACCTGGAAGTTAGTCACACAATGATAATTGTGGATTATCATTTTTCAACATTTTTAACTGTTTTTTTTTTCATTTATCTCTAAGTAACCTAATAGAGTATGAACAATAAATTATAAAATAGAACCTGATAATGCAATTGAACTTTGAAAGTCATGAATTACATTTTGTCACCTATTCGCGATAGAATTCAAAAAGTAATATTAAATGTACATTACTACAAATACAACAACAAAAAATAAGATTGAAAAATATATCTGTGATTTTCACTATTGTGTACCAAACATACTGTTAGAATTCTCTGTGTACATCACATACACACACAAGTGTAAAAATCAAAAGTAAAACAATGAATTGTGAATAAATATTTCAAAATGCATTAAACATCATGACGGTGTAATGAAGAGTTAGGGCAATTATAGATACACTCAAGCAATGATCTGCTCAAGGGCCTAGAAATTTCAGTGCTCTCAATTAAAACGTAGAAATAATTATTTTCCACCCCTCTTGAGAATTAATTTAATAATGTAAATACGAGTGGCTGTCTCTACCCCATAGCGATTGCTTTTATTAAATATTTCAAGATGTTTATTTAACGAAACCTTATAACTAAAAGATACTGAAATTATAGGAATGAAATATATGTACGTTAATCTTCCGTGTCATGTAAAACAAACTACATATGCTTATCAAATACCTTTAAATGTGCCAAGTTCTCAATAAAAAAATTCAATAAATTGAAGCGCTGTTCTCCCTTTGCTGGACCGCAAATCAAGAGCAATAAACTCTTTGCACTATTATACCTAAGATTTGATGGGAGTTATGAACGATTTATTAAAAATAAATTATGAATATCTATGATCACAAATTCGTAAAACACGAACATACTTAAAAAACGTAACAAATTACCGACCAGACGACCTTTAATAGTGTTTAGACACAGCTACTATCTAATGTATCCCTTTCAGTTAATGCTAAAATTAAATAAAAAATAAAAACTAGTCAGAAAGAAAGCAATTAGACTGTTTTTAAAATGCTGCATAGCATAACTTTAGTAAGCTTAACTGACCTTATCTTCGACTTCGCCCTTGCGGTTTGCGGTTGCGAGGTTGCATCATAAAAATAAATAAACGCCATCGACAAAGTACAAGCTCCGTGCGCCGCCAACTCTTCCGCCGCACCTGCCCCTTACACAAACTTTGACAACGCCGCTAAGAATATTTTTTTTTTTTCGAAAAATAATTGCAATTTTATCCCCTTGAGAACATTAATTACCCTTCATCCGGAATTCGGCACCAGAAGCGACCTGGTTAAAATATTTCTTTCTATTTTTTAATGTTCACAAAATTATAACAATTTAAAATATGTCTTAATTATATGTCTAAGACATTTGATATTGTCTCTAGTAATTATAGACACAGTGAACTTATTTTATATAGGTTTTTTAAAGAACAAACTACTTAGTATAACGTAAAATTATTATTATTGAGACCAGCACCTAGGTATATATCGTAAATAACATCTATATAATAAGATTAATACAAGTGCATAAAACCAATAGTCTATACCAATATTGAGTAATCACTGAAAGAAGTACAAATTCTACTAACATCTTGCGTCTTATAACATTAATATCTAGGCAGGTGTTATAATTTTTTATTGCCTAAATATTACAAGCAGCCTGTGTAAACATCACCTTTAGGTAAACTTTCCCCTTTAAATCGGTGTTTGCAGAGAAACATCCTTTATTATTCTTATTTATAACACTCGGAAGAATTATTATGTCTGAATCATTTAAGTCCTTGCTCGGTACTTGTAATCCTTAGCCAAGATTAAAATGTTCTTCCGCCGCTAATTAAAGGGGTTACTTTTTATCTGAATAATACGAGTTTTAACTGATTTATTTAATTAATTTCTATGAGATTTTTCAAACTCAAATTAATTCTGAATAAAATATGATACAGGAAGGGTCTACTGCTTGTATTGAGTTAACAACTTTTTGATATAGTTGTCGCATAGAACTTTATAACAAAAATACTATTTAAACATCAAGATTTATGTATCTATTTAAATATGTATAACCTATGCTAGATTATCTTTCATGGAACTAAATGAACAAGGTAATCCAGAATATGGGGTTTGATTATAAAAATAAAGTAGCAGTTTGTTAATGCCCACAGTCGGACAGAAGCATTCTCTTTATTATTTGTTATATATTGTATTTAGCCGTGCATATCCGTATATGCATAGCTTAAGAATATGCCAACCCGTATCTCCCAATAGGAATCGTAAGTGGCAGTTTTAATGGCAACCGATTGATGGCAGAATAACCTGATCTAATTCGCAATAGGCTCACCACCTGTAACGTTGTCTCAAAAAGGCTGCGTTGAAAGGTGGGTCGAAGGCACCGAATTATCTAGGAAATTAAAGGAAGTGCACAAGGTATAGTCACGATGGCCGAGTGGTTGGGTGGTCGGAATTTGGAGTCAAGAGACACGAGTTCGATCCCCAGGTGGCATTTTGAAAAACTCATTGGTACGAGACCAATGAGTTTTTCAAAAACTTATATACGAATTATATTGTTGGCTTGGACATAAAGACGGCGACGGGCTCACCACCTGTCACGTTGTCCCGAAAATGTCTTCGGTGGAAGTAGGGTCGAAGGGACTTAATTGTCTAAGCTAGACCTCCATCTACTCCTGTACTGGAAATTGTACAAAGAAATTTTTTTTACAAGATATTTAATTATTTTATTTATACTATATACAAACATAATGATAATATAAACACCCTTTTGTCAGCATCATTTGCACAATTCTAGTATTATAGCGATCCGTCATCGTGATTCCATGTATGTGTATGCATTTGGAAGTCGGAAAGTAACAATAAATGGCAACGGGAGCGATTAGCTCGAGGCATTCACTGACTGCTCGATCACGACTCTCTCTATGAACTCCGCAGAGTATGCACTCGTCTACCGTTTACCATACGAGAATCAGTTTTACGACTTACGTATTAAGGTCTTACGCTTAGCACTTATAGTATAATAAAACTAAGCAACAATGTTTAAGGGAAGATAATTGTGAGTACACAAGCAATTTTCAAGTGAAATAATATTTCAAAACTGTTGGCCGTTTAAACGATATTAAAATTGTATTGAATTAGTATCTCTTGGCATCGTTCATAGACAAATTACTTAGATAAAGTCTAGTCTGTCCGTCTGTCCGTCTAGTCAAGACAATGCGGTCAGTTAGACCCACCTTTCACCGAAGATATTTTCGGGACAACGTGACAGGTGGTGAGCCCGTCGCCGTCTTTATGTCCAAGCCAACGATTTAAATCGTACATAAGTTTTTGAAAAATCCATTGGTACGAGCCTGCCACCTGGGGATCGAACTCGGGTCTCTCGACTCGAAATTCCGACCACTCAACCACTTGGCTATCCTGACTTTTTACTATGATAGAAACATGTATTAAGAAGAATAGATTCCCGTACCCGTAGATTGTTCAAAAGGATACTTTTAATTTCGCTTGAAATCATTAACTGAGAAAGCAAAAACTAAATACGTTTCAATGTACAGACTCTCAACTCAAAGTACTAGGAACTTATAAACATAAAAATAAGCATAAATTAATACTAAGAAACATTATTTTTATTGTGAAAAATAACGAGTATGTGTGCAATCAAACGTGATTACTACAAATAAAGCTGTTTAATAACGTTCCATCGTATTTCAAGTGTTCCTCGTTATTGCAAGCATCTACAATGTATCAGAATGATATGTAACGAGACATGGCAAAATTTCGAACCGCCCGCAACACAGCTGATAGTGTAAACTGCGCTATAAAAAGGAATTACGTTGTTAAAACAACGGGCAATATTTTTCTGCATACCGCACTTGACTCATCACGCAAACCTAGGGAGGTATAAGGGTATATATGTAAAAAAACAACGTAGGAGTTACATACAGAAAAAATATTGACTTTTTTCAATACGCATATTTCTTTTCTATCTATCAGCCGCAGTTGTGTCATAGTATTTTAGTCGATGCTTCCTAAATATTTATGGAATAAATTCTTAAATTATAATATATCATTAAATTATATCGAATAAAAATTATAAAGCACAAAGTGAGAGAACTTATTTTAGAGTTTGCTTTCTAGAATTTGTATTTGTTTTTCATGGTCAATTGTTTAGTCTTTTTGTTATTTAATTCCAGCAGTATCGAGAATAGTCTGATGGCTTGAGACTCGTAAGACTCCAAACCAATTTAGAATTTTATTATATTAAACTATTATATTAATAATGTCTAATGGGAAAACTAAACAAAAATGCGTGTTAATGGCTGTTTGGGCAGTCGGCTTTCTTTATAAGAATTCCCAAGTATACATTCGTACATGAAAGAAGATATATCATCTATACGGCATTAAGATATCATGATATCAGAAGGGAAAGAAACACACCTTACACACGCTTAATACAGGAAATGGGAATTTAGGGAAAACGTTTGCACAGACATTTCTGAGTATGAATTATTCAATTTAGTATTATGATGATATTTGCTTATGATGATCTTGAATATAATTTTTCCTACATATTAAAAAACAGAAAATCTTCTAATGTTAGTTATGATGACCGTTTTTAACGACAAATGAATAAAATCGTAATTAATAGAAGCGAAAGAGGTATGTTAGGATCGTGACTCTCTATCTATTCTCTCCGGCGATTCACATTACGAATTTAGTGTGAAGATATAAATAAATAGATACTCAGATAAGAACAATACCACATAACTCTTCTGATCCCAAAGTAAGTTGCTATGTACTTGTGTTATGGAAACCAAGTATGGGTACCAAAATAACCGCCATTTCTTTTCATAAAACGTAATGCATACAGACATTTTTTTTACAGTTTTTGGTTTCATATTAACCGAACTTCGTTACAGAATTACGATTGTGGATGGTAAAACTTATATTCTTTTTAATTATTTTTTTTAAATAACATCGAATAGAATTTTGTTTTTATTTTAAAATTGTTCGGCTAGAAAGCGGCTTAGCACAAGTCAATCGATTCGTGCACCACATTGTTGCAAGCGGCAACAGCTCAATCAGTGAAACTTATTAATTAAAGAACACGGACAAGAGCTAAGTAAGTCAGCAATTGTAACTAGAAGTAGCGAATGAAGAAACAAAAAATCGAAGCATCGCAACGTTCCCGCACTACACACCGCTTCGTACATTGACGTACCTAACCATCATAAAACTGTACGTAATTAATTATTGCTATTTTATTCATATAAAAATATGAGAATGCAGAGACATATTATTTCGTTTGTATAACTGTTGTTAATACTCCAATATCTATCAACGTAGTCACGATAGCCGAGTGGTTGGGTGATCGGGATTCGAATCAAGAGACCCGATTTCTATCCCCAAGTAGCAGGCTGTTACCAATGGATAAGGTAAATTTAAGTGGTAAAGGTAAATGGTAATGTGGTTAGAAGTATTAGAATACATAAGTCTCGGTCAAGATATTAATATAAGAAGTCAATTCTCACAGAAACATAGATGAAAAAATCCAGTGAAAATGCCATAACTGTCTTCACGAAAGTACAAAATGTATAAAAAAATTATTAACCATTTCCTTTATATGTACTTTTCTAACGCCAAGGCCGTATGTGTTAGCGTACTTTATGTTCAATTGACATGAAGCGTTGTGAGTACTTACGAAACCTCGTAATTAAAACTGTTAACGAATTAAAAAATATACCTGAGAATTCCGATTACCAGATAAAGCGGCACGATTCTTTGGTATTGCATATTAAAAAAAGCATGCAACAGAGATAAGGCGTTACACGCCTGAGCAACTTAAAGGCATTGCTAGTAACACAGGCTAATTGCATTTCCTACTGTGTTACTACATTGGTGCATAACAACTCATCTAGCTGCTTGTTAGATATACTTGCGATTGTTTCGTTATTCAATGCTATTATATTGATATCTGACAGATAAAAGTAATTTTATTGATGAAAGATTATATTTAAGTGTTTATAATAATTATGTTAGCAATAATATTGCGTTATTAGCAGCAATAAAATTTGTATCTTTTCATCAATCGATGACTTTCGAAAGAGAAGATTTTATGGTGATTTCGAGAGAAGAAATGGTAAATTTAATATGTGAAAATGTTTTGCGATTTCATTGTATATTACGTATATTACATTTTTTTTACAAAAACATAACAAAATGTTTATATATTTTTTAAACTGTCTTCGTAAAAAATATTATTAATTGCCCGCGACTTCGTTCGTGCGTATCGATATTCCCGCGGGATTTTGAAATTTCCCGGAGTAAAAAGCAAAAACTTATTTCAGATCGCACCCTGAGCTGATTTTTATCTACTGTCTGTGCCAAACATTGAAAACCGTGATTGAGCGATAAACATCTAAACACCACTCCTGCCGTTTCTCTGTTTTTGTGGGTGTATAAGGTGTATAACCACGTACTCTCATGATTGCCCTTTACTTTTTCTTACTTTTTCCTTAAAAAATAATATTTATATCAGCATTAATCCAATGAAAGTTTTCAAACAGTTTTTGTATACCTACATAGAAATCAAATTTATTTCATCTGTTTAAATATATGATCTAAGTAATGCGAAGACTGCGTCAGACAACTTGTCTTCCATGCCTTATCTCACGGAAGTTGAATTAACGTATCAACAAAGCATTTCCAAGCTAATATTTAGACGGCTAAACATACTTATGATCACTTGTAAAAGAAAGGCTTAGAATACACTGGCATTGTCATATGCAGTCATATGCAGTCAACTTGTACAGGGCGTTAAGTAAATAAAAGGTACTTGCAGTACGGTACGTAACAAATCAATTCTTTAACACCATTTTATTTTTATTATGCATTTAATAAATAAATAAAATAAATACTAATTTATTTATTTAATTCATAATAAAAATAAAATGGTGTAAAAGAATTGATGCATTAAATTACCTATAAAGCAAGTAGTGAGAAAAAAATAAACTTTACATCATGAAATTAAAGTTCATTAGAAAAAACTTATCTAGTCTATGTAATGAAGTTTTCATGGAATTATAAATACGAAAATTAACACCCTAGTCGTTCTTATTCTACATTTTACGATAGTGTGAGATTATATCAAACAATTTTAAAAGCCTTCTAACAGCTGTGAACTACGTAAATGCAATTTTTATTTCGATTCATACGTGAGGACGTAAAGTAAATAAATTATGATCGTACTTTTTATAATGTTACTGTAAGAATATATATACATTCCTAACGGCTTGTAAAAGTCAACTACAGGACGTAGGTCTCTCTCGTAAAGGGGGATTTTGTAAGGCTGACAATCTTACTAGACACCTTACACGGGCAGCAGGCCCGTTACCGGTCTGCTGAATTTTAGATTATACCAAAAGAATATACCAAGTATTATACCAAAATTATGTACCAAATATACCAATTTCTACGAATGGGAACATTCATACTCTCTGAGGATTAAGTGTGACCGTTACAAAAAGCAAGGTATCGCAGCCTATTGTAAATAAGGTTTAAGACTGGCAACTCTTTTTGTACTGTTTTTTAATAATTGTACTCACAGCGTTATTGAGCACCTGCTAACACATTTTCTTTCTAACACGCGGTGTTAACTGACATAAAATACCATGCAATGTAGGTTAAAGCACATTAGTAACCAATAATTTTAATTTGTATGCTCCGAGCATAAATAATAATTAATTTCCAAAAATAATTTATAAGTTTAATGTCAAAAAAAATATAACCATTGAGAATCCTCCAATAAATGCCTGCCATAAAAAGTACTTCGCTAATGAACACATTTCGCAGGCAAATGGCAAAAACAAACGGTGGCAATACTACTCTGCATAACTGAAGTCCTGCAAATAGCCCACAAAATTTTAGCTAATAATTTATATTATCTATATGTAGTTATCGAGTGATAACTACTGTTATATTTATTACTACTGTTATATTTATTTTGAAAAATGTTCTCAATAATTTTGATGTTACATTACGATTATAATAGCTTAAGTCCCACGTGTAATATTAAAGTTTAAAATGTTTAATTTAAACCATCATGCTTCGAAGTCCGTCTAAACTATTCAATTGTAGGATGTTACATGAAGATTAAATACTTTTTAGTGTGTCCTGCAGCAATGCCGTAGTTGAGCTGCTTGGTGGACCTTCTCTGGAAAACTCACTCAATTTATATACGAAGAAAGGCTCTGTCGGTTGTGAGTTTTGTTTTTATTAAATTTACAGTCTAAATTAGGTATTTAGTGGAAAGCTGATAATAAATTTAATAAGCGGTGTCTTTGTCTTTAACAAACAATTAGCTTTTCAAGTAACAATAGCACTATTCATAAATTTCCCTTATTAACGATAAGGTCCTCCTTACAGATTAGGCCACCGGGATAGCAGGATGTAAAGGTAATCTTGTTTGTACACCAAGTATGTTTACGTCTTATTACCTTTTCATACGTAATTCGGTTAGATAAGACAACATCCTTTCCTTTATTCTTTATCTGTGCTATGTTGTGAAACTACTCGGTAAAGTTATACACTATTAGAGCTCAACAATAAAAAATAACACTAGTTTTAAAAAAATATAACTGTATGATGTATCTACATCGTAAAGCAACCTCATGTCTGTAATTACATTTATCTATAAAATTTTTAAAAAGAAATACTATTTATTACTAAATTAATTTTTTTTTTATTATTAAAAAACACGTATTTCAAAGCAGGAGTAATTCTGGAAGGAGTATTTTTGTTCATACTTAATAATTAATAGTACGTCTCTAAACTATAAAATGTATATATAATAAAACGTAACTAATAAAAATGTAATAGTAGCTCAAGTGTCAATGTTCGCTTTAATGTCACTGCACGCGAGTGCTCTGAATACAAGTCCTAAATTGTTAATAACAATTTATTTTTCTGAATTCATCGCATACTCAGCGAAAAACATTCCGATAGACCGGTCCCTTTATCAAGTTTATGAGAACTAATAAAAAAAATAACCGTATCAGAGTACTTTTTATATAGTCTTCATATCATACAACTGAATCGTTAAAACAATTAACAGAGTGCGGTTTACCTACGTGTAATTATTAGAAACGTGGACAATTACATGTTTACGTACATTTCATCTATTACTAGAATCACAATAACTACACAGTAACAAGAACAGAACAACACTACTAACCATTTGATAGACAATAGAGACATCTGATTCGTAGCAACGTAAACACATTACAGGAATTATAATTGGAAATTTGAGGAAATGGCTATGCAATTTGAGCAAATGCATGCGTTGTGTTATACTATTTACTTGTTATACAACGAATACATAGCGTATTATATACTTTTTTAAATGTAATGTAGGTTACTGCCTCGTGATCAGATATCTTACCATATTAGCTAAACCCAGCCTCGTCATTCTATAGCACAACTGTCTTCTTAGTCTTATATTGATTATTAGGGAATAAAATATTAAAGTGACCACACACTCACCGGAAAAGTACATAACAAATATCCCGTTCACATAATTCAGGATAATAAACATTCTTATGTAAAAATGGAAAATTTGTGTCAAAATTTCAAGTTAATCCGTAGACAACTTTTCGAGGTTTATGGACACGGAAGATATTAACACAAAATTTTAAATAAAAAAATTAGAATAGGCTGTAAATAAAATTTAATTAAAATGAGAGGACTTCTTTGAAATTTTCAATACCTAACTTAGAAGGACAGAAGTTGATGACAAGTCTGCGCATAATATTAATTAAAATGTGTTGGATAGAATGGTCTGCAATTGGATACAAAACAGACAGTAAACTCAATTTTCCATAACGGAGTAGGCACAGATCTATATACAATGTAGTCCTTTCGACCCACATTTTATCGGAGCTCGTTTTGGGATTATATATATATATATATATATATATATATATATATATATATATATATATATATATATATATATATATATATATATATATATATATATATATATATATATATATATATATATATATATATATATATATATATATATACATATATATATATATATATATATATATATATATATATATATATATATATATATATATATATATATATATATATATATATATATATATATATATATATATATATATATATATATATATATATATATATAAATATAAATGCTAAATGCTAACAAACAAATATAGATAAAATATTTTTGATAAACAAGTTAAACCAAATTAACAACGAGTCAATTACAACGTACACCCCAAAAACAAAGACGGATCGGAATTTCTCTTATAAAATATGCTGGGCCAAGGGTTGGCGGATTTTTTCGACGTCTGCACAATAATTTAATTAATGGCATTCTTACCATCGGTACACCGAGTCCGAATGTCCATGTTATTGAAGTTCCTTTTACATTTCATTTTCAGTGGCGTGCATTACATAAAGGCGCAAATTCAATGCCGACTCTAGGTACTAATAAAATACTTAGATCAGTTATGCATATATACACATAGTTGCACTGGAACATTGCAGGTAGTAAATAAAATTTAATTAAAATGAGAGGACTTCTTTGAAATTTTCAATACCTAACTTAGAAGGACAGAAGTTGATGACAAGTCTGCGCATAATATTAATTAAAATGTGTTGGATAGAATGGTCTGCAATTGGATACAAAACAGACAGTAAACTCAATTTTCCATAACGGAGTAGGCACAGATCTATATACAATGTAGTCCTTTCGACCCACATTTTATCGGAGCTCGTTTTGGGATTATATATATATATATATATATATATATATATATATATATATATATATATATATATATATATATATATATATATATATATATATATATATATATATATATATATATATATATATATATATATATATATATATATATATATATACATATATATATATATATATATATATACATATATATATATAGATATATATATATAGATATATATATATATATATATACATATATATATATATACATATATATATATATATATATATATATATAAATATAAATGCTAAATGCTAACAAACAAATATAGATAAAACATTTTTGACAAACAACAAGTTAAACCAAATTAACAACGAGTCAATTACAACGTACACCCCAAAAACAAAGACGGATCGGAATTTCTGTTATAAAATATGCTGGGCCAAGGGTTGGCGGATTTTTTCGACGTCTGCACAATAATTTAATTAATGGCATTCTTACCATCGGGACACCGAGTCCGAATGTCCATGTTATTGAGGTTCCTTTCACATTTCATTTTCAGTGGCGTGCATTACATAAAGGCGCAAATTCAATGCCGACTCTAGGTACTAATAAAATACTTAGATCAGTTATACATATATACACATAGTTGCACTGGAACATTGCAGGTAGTAAATAAAATCACTCATAACTGAACATTTCCTTTTTTAGGCTAATTATTCGAATTATCTTTAATTCGATATAAATAAATTAATAGTCACGATAGCCGAGTGGTTGGGTGGTCGAAATTTCGAGTCGAGAGACCCGAGTTCGACGTTCGCGACGGGCTCACCACCTGTCACGTTGTCCCGAAAATATATTCGGTGGAAGTTGGGTCGAAGGGACATAATTGTCTAGACTAGACCTCTGTCTACCCCTGTATTGGGAATTGCGTGAAGATATTTATTTATTTTTATTATTTATTCAGATAACCAAATATATAGACATTACCATGTGCCAACTTAAGAGACTACAAGGTTTCCATCCTATTACTAGGCCTAGCCATCTAACCTTAGCCTACACATATAAACGTAAAAATTACATAGATAGGTAGAGACAACATGACATACATTACTCTGATCCCAAAGTAAATATTAGCTCTTGTATTGATTTAGCAACAAACGAAGATACCATAAGCACTCAGACCCGAAATAATGTAGAAAAAGAAAAAGTTCTTTTCTATACTGACCCGATCGGGAATTGTACGCAGGCGTGTACGCGTATTAAATATTTTAAAAGGCTGATTATAGACCATTATAACAGACAGAGAGGTATAAATTATTAGTAATATTTTGATATACAATGATGTGAAGGGTTCATACTACGAGTCACTTTGCAACAATTTCAACTGTAATTATGTTAGTCTGACAAAAATGGGGATGTAATAGACTTGTAAAGTATAGACACGGCCCGCTTACTTTAAAATATAATCAATGACATAAATAAGATAATAGTATATTTATTGCAATAATAATTAACATAAACATTAAAAATAGAATTTATGAAATATCTAAATTTACTACAGTAATGGTGAAAATTCCGTTTTTTTCATATTATTCAATTAATTTATCATAATTTAGGTTTAGGTTTAGAGAAAATTTATTTCCTATTAAGAACATTGTTCACTTCTACAGGAAAACTTAAATATTGACATAGTATGTAATTATGCGTACTGTATGTGGTGACTCTATACAATGCAAAACTTAATGTTAATATGTATTACAAATTTTGACAGTGCTTTCTAAGCTTAGCCTTAAAAATCAAAAAAGATTTTTCATGAAGTATTTCATTTGGGAGGCTGTTGTACAGTAGTGCTCCTTCAAACTGTATAGTTTTTAAGCCATACTTATTGGTTCTGACTTTTGGTAATTGTAATTTATGTTTGTTTCGTGTGTAGTGTGAGTTTGATTTAATTTTGAATGTAGTTTATGAGTGTATGGTTTCTGATAGTATTTTTCTGACTAGAATGCATATTTTGTATTTGTATAAGTGACTAAGAGATAATGTATCGGTTTTCTTACATAGTTTTTTAGTAGGGAAATGGTAGTCAAGCTGGAACAAAGTTTTTATTAATTTATTTATCATATTAATCGTAAAAAAATTACTGTGGTAAATTTAGATATTTCATAAAACGCCATAATAGTATAGACAATTCTACGAACAAATTACAATGTGCCTGTACAAAAAAAATGTAGTTTCATTCAATTTATTGCAATAACAAACCCAGAACTTTGGATTTACTTGTAAGAGAATGCGACGAGGTATGAAGTTGCTTTGTTACCCCGGTGTTTTCAAAAAACAGGGTAAACTTATCTCAAAAATAATGAATGTTTCCTCTAAACATATGAGTGTTATTTCATTGCACTGTGTTATTTTTTTTTATTTATACAATATATCTCAGTATACGAAAAGATTACCCATTCAACATATTCGTAGAATGTAACCAAACAGGTTAAAATACAAAAAGTAGCAGATAACTGTGGAGTGTCTATCCTTTTCGAATGCCACATACGCTCAGAGTTAAAACACTCAGGGAAAAAATAAAAAAAAGTGCAAAATCATATCGCCGTTACATCTCCAATGTTACTTTTTTATTTCAATTTTCGAGGGTTCGCTAAACGTTTGGAGCGAACTCTATTATTCGGTGCCCGAACCGCTGTGACGTAGGCATATTCGACAACCGACGTATGTTATTAAACGGAATAATATATATTATAACCTATTCATATGGATATGCCAATTCCATCATTTTATATTTCCGGCCTTATTTTTAAATGTTTGCTTGCAACCGCTATTATTTTTACAGGCAGGCTAAGACAATTGCAACATGTGAAAAAAGTATAAGATGTCTACACCTCAGTTTTAGACTATAACTACTCATTCCTTTCATAATGAAAATACCAACTACAAGGTTTTAATGAAACCAGAAGTTTATTTCTAATAGGTGAACTTAGAACTCTAGCCTCAATTGACTTATCAAAAATGTTTTTTTATATTGTTTCACTCAGTATTAAAGTTCTTAATGAATGACGTTTCATTTTAACAATGGACGCCATAGTTTAAGAAAATAAAGGTAATCATACTACATTCATACTTGCTTCCTAGAAATATTGGTATCCAATAAATTTCAAGTCACGCACGTGTCGAGGGAATACAAGCATTACGGCATAGACATAATCTAATAGAGCCACCAACAAAACCGATTCATTATTCCTTTCTTAACATGGCATTACGTCAGTTTGTATTTACCTCAAAATGTTTCATTTGCATAATAGCTTTTTTCCACCCATTACTATTTAAGTTAATATTCCGATTTGTTGAAGCGGGGGCCGCACGCACAGAAAACATAAAGACAATCTGTATATGGTAGGCATTTATGTAAATATTAACCAACAATACTGTGCTATTATGAAAATGTGTAGATAAAAACGGGTGTGGCGAGCATTCAGTAATTTTGGGTGTGGTTGTTTAAAATATTTCTTTTGTTCTCAACATTTAAATTAAGCTTTGTGTTAAGTAAACACAAAAAAGTTTGTTATAGTAAAAAGTTTTCAATGAGCTCAGTTTTCCACGGCCTAATTAGGTATTATACATCTGAAACTTAAATATTACCATTATAGCTCAAGTAGATGTCTATATTTATTAATTAGCATCAAATAAATTTAATCAACGCCTCTTAAAATCTAATTATAAAATTGCAACCCAAAAACAAAGAGCAAAACTTTGATCCAAAGAGCATAACATTAATAATTTCTTTAAGTTTAATCAACGAAACATCAGAAAGCAATAAAGTCTATTTAAGAGTCCGATAGAATTCCTCATTTCATTCGTCTTGGGTCGTCAGAAACAAAGTGCGTCCGTCGGTGGTATTATTAACGCGTCTAAATAATTACAGGGCACATCAATCAGAGGGCATATGCAGATACGCGTTTTGTGCGAGTCAGCGTGCACTCGGCACACTCCGCAACCCTTTCTTTGATATCTATAACGATATTTCGAATCTGATTATTAACAACATGTTTTAATGACTAGGATGAGATGAAGGACGATAGGCACAATGCTAAAAGTTGTGCATTGTGTTTATTATACAACAAATCTTACAATGCTTTCAATTTTCATGAGAAAAATGTATTAAAAAGGCGTACAAACATTACAAACACTAGTCCTCACTCCTAAGTAAGTTATAGGCAAAACAACATAAGAATTACTGCCAACAACTCGCCGCACCATGATTGGCATATTTCATCTAGAACGCCATAAATGACCGCAATTAAACGAACAATGACTAGTTTCAATTCCCCAAACCTAATTTCCTCCGACGTAAACGTTAACGGCCGGGAATATGACGCGTTAATAAATAAATTAACTTAACGCGTTCCGTTCGAGTACATTTGACGTTCTCCCATCGAGCGACCGGCGAATCACACGTTTGCTATTATAAAAATAATGCTCGACATCGAGTGTTTTAAAAATACCGATCAGCTGTCTTTCGTAACCATGAAAATAATAATTAGTCTTTCGGCCCTGACTGAGCGGTAAAGTCGCGCTAGTCCATCGGCACGCGTCAATATTTGACGGACGTCTTCACCCGTCGACGGTACATTATATTGTCGTGACTGTCTTTTGAATTGTATAATGATGTAGATGTTTAAAAGATACTCAACTTTATCAGAATTAAAACAAAGTCGAATCTTATAGGAGTGGTTTTATACAAAAACATTTCTAATACGATATCGTTGTTGCCATGTCTTTGAGAGTATAATTAAGTTTTTTTTATCGAAACTTATTCTTAACTGACAGATGGCGCTAGCGGCGATCTGAAATGGAAATGTTACTCTGTAGAAAGTAACATTTCTATTTCACTATACATTTATTAATCATTTTGTTATTGATTGTTCTAATATAAGCCCAACTCTTTTAAAATAAAACAGACGTGTCAGAGGGACGACTAAAAACTTCTTCATGGCTTCTCATTCGTAAAAGAGCTAATAGAATCAGTAGAAATATATCAAGTATTTAGACACAGTGACAATGTCATCCTAGTCGAATTCATCTTAATTTTCTTATATCGAAGATCGATTTAATCAAATACAAAAAGGAAAAGGTGCTGCGTTAATAAAAGATAATGTGCGAATGCCCAATGTCATTAAATAAAATTATTCTATTTAGCGACATAAGGCTACTGCCTCTCATAAGCATCAAATCATCACCGAAATAACATAGAACCTCTTAGTAAATAATCATTCATGTTGTAAAAGAACAAAGAAATATACTAGGAAATTCTTTTTACAAGTAAGCGGTAAACATGGGTTTAAAATATAAATTTACCTTAAATCGCTTAAAGTTGCACACTATAATTAAGCACATTATAACCTATAGAAGATTATTTATTGATAACCTTAATACCATTTCCTAATAATTATCTACGCATTAAGAAAACTCTTAATACATATGAGAAAGTGGGTAATTTATTGTGTATGCGTATAAAAAAGTGGCAGCGCGCTTGACGTGGTTGCAATAGGCGCCGATGAGGAAGCACATGGAATCCATCAACATCGCAATACTGATCACGAAATCCGCCATCAATCATAAGACATCGGAAAGGATTAAAATCTACGTTGCACCTTCCGAAGCTCGAGTACCCTTGTTTTTCTCTAACCCGTAAATACTGAGGGGCGTAAGTACGGCCCGGGGGCGGTAAATATTATAGAGGGGGTTGGGGTGAGTACCCCCGCCTTTGGAGGGGGGCACTATCCCTTATCGCGAACGTTACCCTCGCTCGCGGCCGCTAGACCGCCAAAATGTGGGGCAAATCGATTCCTCTGTCCCATTTTTGTGCATCTGGACCGTTATCGATTTTCTACAGCAAAAAGTCAATCGATTTTTATACATTTGGTTAATTTTATACATTTGGTTATATACAAACAAAATATAACTACTTTTCCCTGTTACTACAGTAACAAGCAAACATATCGATGTACAAAAGATGTTTGCGTGATCATCAATTTTAACAGATATATGACACAGTATTACAGTTCAATATCTCGTTTTTAACGTTCATTAATTATCAACTTTCATGAATTTAAATCAAGCCAAGAGTCTGCCATGAATCAATGAGCGAAATACGTCTTCATATAATTTTTAAATCAGTATAAAACAAATCAATTCTTATATCGTCGGCTTGGACATAAAGACGGCGACGGGCTCACCACCTATCACGTTGTCCCGAAAATATCTTCGGTGGAAGGTGGATCAAAGGGACTTAATTGTCTAAACTAGGCCTCTGTCTACCCCTGTATTGGGAATTGCGGGGAAATATTTATTAAACCAAACTACATGGTTTTAAACCATAACTACATTGTTTTCGAATGTAACAAACATATTCTAATTTAAATAAGCAATGCGGAATATTTTTTACTATTTCAAAAAACCGGAGTTATACTAATAGATAGAAAACTGTTCTTCATAGTTATTTTCTGGCAAATATTGCTATTTTAAAGTGTCCACTCGCGGAATTAAATAATCTTATATCTGTCGTAAATTACTTTTTAATCAGAGTTTGCTAGCTCGTAATCGGCCTGTACTCAGTTGAGAAAAGTGAAATAAAACCTTTTTGTTAATAAAATAAATAACTGTTACTATGTAGTCACGGAATACTTAATAGCAATACCTTAACGTAGCAGATCAAGCACTTCGATACATAAGATAGTTACGATTGTCTCATTTTCTAAATTTTCATATAGTGTTCTTTTTCATCTATAATTATGATTAGATATAAAAATTGAAAATCTTCTTACGAAAACACACAACTTTCTGTTTAACGAACACCAATTCAATGTCCAATGTTAATTTAGATAGTTTAGTTATAAATATAATATAATTAAAATTGTAACATTAATTATTTCCTTTACATAAAATATGCTAAAAATACTTAAGTATAGTATATGCGTAAGAACTTTTTACTTCTTAACTTTAAAATATTTAAATTTAATTATAAAACTAATATTTTATTGAAAACAAACTGCCACATTAATAAAGCGATTAATTACCAAACGCATAAAATAGCCAGTGATCAGAAATTAACTTCCGCAGAGTAACGTCTGACATCAACAACGATTACGCCTTAACTAAATATAGCTTATATGTTTCGAAGACAGCTATTTTTGAACTGCGAATACACTTTTAACTAACCCCTGTACGATAACAAAGTATACAAATTTGGCAACCTTTAATTAATATATAACCTCGTTCCAAATATAATTATTTATTAGTAATATCTGAATCGAAACCGCTTTTCAAACCTATGCAGTATTCTTAGCTTTGAAATTAATTATAGACAAAAGATTTAAAAAGAATTTAAATAATTACTTATTTTCTGAGACATTATCAACATTTTTTTTGCATTCTTCTTAATAATTTTATGAGGCAAAATACGAATTCTGACGTGAATTCAAAGGTGAAAAAAATACCCAGTAATTATATGTAAGTACAGTAAGTTATGTATTACTACTCACATTAAAATAAATAGAAATAATCAACACAATAAAATAAACAGAAGAAGCAATTAATGGAGTCTGTGTGTACTAAATAACGCAATGGCCAGTAAATTGTAATAATCACGAAACATTGTTGAATCCAAGATCGAAATGAAAATAGAAGAAACAATATCCGAGTCGTAAAATTTATTTTACTATCACAATTTGCAACTCCGGAGTACATTCGATAGTTGCCAAGTTTTATATCGACTTCTTTTTAAGCCGTTGCGAATGTTTTATTGCGTTTTATTATAGACCGTATATCAGAGTTTAACGAGGGCTCCGTCCGAGGTTTAAGTAGCCCTTATCTCATTTCGTTGCTTTGTAGTAAGCGTTGCGAGTTTGAGAGTTAACGTTAAACTGCAGACCGCTGTACGGTTGCGAGTTGTCGAAACTTGACTCGGTGCAACAAAGTCGGTAATTTGACCAGTGGATTCGGGCTTTGTTTAGCTGCTGAAAGGTTTCGTTAAACTGCGATAATCATCAACATAATCTCTTAATATCTGTTAAGACTGTACACGTAAATTAAATCACCGTCTGCCTTTCATAAATGGTAGGCAGTGATTACAAATATCTGTTGATTGCGTCTTTAGAGAACCTTATATATAATGCCACAAAAACATTTAAACACAGTTATTTTATTAAAATCCATCGAATATTAAATGATAATATTCTACGTGTTATATTGAGGTTACATCCTAGATACGGTTTCTTGAATTATAAACTGTGACATGGTTCTAGTATTTTTTACATTATTATGTTAAGAATTCTTTGCCTATAAAAGTAAATTTTTCAAAAGCTTTCAATTGAAGTTTTTAGCAATTTAAAAATCTTCCCGGCTTGAGCTATTGACATTGCCGGCAATTATTGTTATGAATCAGTATAGATAATTAATTATTTTTACGGTAATTAACAGATAAGGGAGACTCATTCACACAATAGTGAGTGGAGCGAGTCGAACAAAAACGTCATTCCGTTGCATTCCGCCTCCCATTGTTTTGATAACGATCTGCACTGGATTAATAACTGCATGTGCAGCTTTATTATGTACAGACAGAAAAAATAACACCAGCAGAACTATATTCTTTTATTAAAAACAAACACGCTTAGTAGTGCTTATTTAAATTTATAATTTAAATTTGATTCTTTTAGGACTATGTCCTAAAAGAAAGTTCTAATAGAAAAGATATTTAAACTACACACACTACACACACAGTTAAAAGACACTTAATAAAGTTATACATATGAGCTTATCGATTAAGGCTACTAAAATAGAATACTAATATTTCAATGCGTTTTGCGATATTAAATGTTGTACAATATTTAATGTTCTTTTATGAAATTTTAAGTAGTGTCAGGTATAGATTTTTCCAACACAATTTTTTTATTCGAAAGCAAATCTTATGGATTTGCTTCGTAACTGCCTCAATTTTTCTCACAAATTTACTATACTTTCTGTTACTGATGCCGTTGACTGTACTTATGAAAGAAGATCACTTAATCGTGCAACATTTATGTGTCTGTAACAGTTCATCTCATGATAAACAGCAATGACTCCTCCACAGACTATAATTAAACATGATTAGAACTCAACACATGGTGAGTCTGCAATTACAAGACGCTACAATGGTACAACTACCGGCGCGCTAACTGCACGCCATGCGATACTTTATATCGGACATTCAATAACTGGCACGGAAGCAAGTTTTAATTGATCACGCTCATTATTCTGTTGTCGTTCGCTTTTTCTCCTGATTATTTTGTTGTGCAAAGAACTGTCTCCAGACAAGCAGACTGAACGCGGCGGGACGCGTGCTTCCGTCGCCAAATCTGTCAGTAAAGTAGTGGAGAGCTGTCGACTGCGGTAAGGAAACGCATGTTCCGTGTTCCGAATCCATTCAAATCCACCATTATGAATGAACGGAATGAGAAAGAGACGGCCTGAGGTCGTGGTACGCGAGCAAGTGAGACGCTTTTTCAATAGTACGCGAAACGGAAATAGAGCCCGAGATAATTCCGTCTAGCCGGAGGGATTCCCTCGTGTCATTTGTGTGCGTGTCGTTTTTACAATTGTATGGGGATTACGAATGTCTGAGTGTGTTTTGGAGCGCTCGGCTTGTTCGGAGGGTCCTTTATCGGGTCGCGCCTTCGACTCGGCCTGAGCCCAACCGAGCCTTCCCCAGCTACTTGTTGATCAATCGTAATAAATTGCAGCCATGATATTCCCATTGTGGAGCAGTTTGTCGCTTTACTGCCTTCGAGGAAATTGCGTATCCTTAAGCTACTCGAGTTTATTTGTCGCTTCGCCACTTGCCGAATGATGTTTGAAGTTCCGCTCATTGTAATTGTTTCAACTGCTTTAAGATCACACTTCACTTTTTTACTACTGTTAATGTTATTTCCTATTAAATCATTTTTAACGAATTGACACGTTCGTAATTGAATTATTAAATCAATTATATGAGTATTTTAAATGTTAATAAAAAAAACTTAAACAGAAAATATCGTTGTAGCATTATAAATTTTACAAGTATAGTTGTAAGCATAATATAGGGTTTGAGTATTATATAATGACTAAGATTCAGATACACGTCAATCACGTATACTTAAGCAAAACATTGTTAAAAATAGCACGCTTTTGTCATGGACTAAAATTATAAAACAATTAAATTGCTTGAATTTTATTTGTTTTGTCAATATTTAAACTTCATTATAGAGTATACTGCCGTGTACGCCGTTCCGTATCGGCGTAAGAATATAAACCGTATTATATAATAATATATGTATTATAACCAATTAAAATATCAGATCAAAATTAAGCAGATTAGGATGGGAAGCAGGTAAAGTGCGAGGTGTCTCGTTGTGCGATGATCAATACGAAAGTCATCACTGAGTCTTAACTAATTAAAACTACACATGGAACCAACTCTACGCTTATTGAAGTAATCCTTAAAATGCTAATCAATATTCTTTTTTAAATAATAAGAATTCTAACTACAATTTCTCAATTATAGTATTTCAGATTATCAAATAAAAGAAAAGAAATATTTGATATGACTGAGGGCCGTCTGATTGATAAATTAAATATTTAGAAACAAAATAAAATACTGTGTCTGATTGTTCCAGATTTTTATATGTTATAAAAAAAGTTAACTTTTATTCCTAAATTATCATTTAGTATTTCGTATCGCTATTCACAAATTTTCACATCAATAAATCGCGATAAATGTAATGCAGAGTTCTTTTCCTAACTTCTATTTTTAAACTATTAAAAGATATATTCATTATACCTTCATTATTTCTTATTTAAGTCTGTTTTAAATGTCATTGAAAAATGTATAAAACATTTGAGGCACTTGCCGTTGGATTCGTCAGTTATGAAATTAAGATGTGAAGAATTTACTGTAAATTCATATGCAAGCTATATACAGCTTTGCTTGGTAAGGACCAAATGGCGCTATTGTACATTTTAAATAAATAATAGTCTTTCATAAACAAACGTATTTTCTCAGAGATTAGACATTAAAGTTTCAAGATTTCAGATTCAATATTTCAGGATAGTCGAGTAAATAGGTGATCAGAATTTAAAGTTAGTTTAAACCATAAGTAGTACTATTTGGTATATGATGAAAAAGAGAAGAAACCTAAAGAACTTAAAAATATTATGAAAATGTAACTAAATAATATTATCTACCAATCACCAGAGGATCTGTGGAACTATCAACAAATATGATCAATTTCTTATTGAAACACGGATTGATAACTCCAACGTAACATTAAAAGTTTTATACAATTTATAAAATATTTTTTATTAAACTTCATACATATTAAAGTTGTTTTATTGATTCGGTAGAATAAATTCAACCCAATCATCTACAATGTCAATAACTGAATTAGTTAAAACAAAGTTATTTTTATGGAAATAACAACGTTGATTTAATCATGAATTATATACTATTAATAAAAAAAAGGTTCGTCTAATGACTCACGTAGTTTACATAACTTCATGCACTAAGCTTTACCTTGAACCGTAGATATAATAAAATAACCTATATAATTAAATGTAAGAATTATGAGTCTGTCACTCCGATAACTTGAAAACCGCCAACTCGATATCCTATGTTAACCACACACTTTAATAGGTGAAACGATTATTTATTCCATTTTCATTTTATGTTTTGTTTTTTTTTTTTTGTGTTAATACAAATATTTTATTAGTTATGAAAGCGGTAGAATCAAACTACAGCTAAATACTTTGCTTTGCTCTACTATGTACTATATACTGTACTTTTCTGGTGGTAACGGCATAAGAATATACCAGACCCGTTCTTCCCGTGGGTGTCAAAAGAGGCGACTAACGGCTAGGCCTAGAAAATGCAATTGGATATCGCCATATGACGGGATAACCATCTCGAAAAATACTAGAACAAAATTTAGCAGACCAGTGGCTGGTAGCAGCTTTTAAAATGCTAGTTGTCTGGGACTACGATCGCCAATCCGCTGGCCAAGCGTGGCGATTATAAGAAACCCTCCCGTACGGGAGAGGCCTATTATATTTTTACAGATGAGCCGATAGTTAAAATTTATAATATACATAAATTCCCTTATAATCAGCACATAACAAAATAGCAGATATTAAACTGTAGAGTACCATGGCTCTTGTAAATTACTATACTCAAACTGTAAAAATTCAAAAATTGTAATCTCATTTGTTATATTGTACTACGATTATGAAATTTCGAATGTATGAATAATTATTTTTATTTTGTCTATCACCTATGTCTACCTCCGTATTGGAAATATGCGTGAACAGAGTTCTTGTCCAGTACTCACTCGCTTTTTCTGCCGCAAAATAGCGGTGTAACTGTTGAGTTCCGGGTTTGAATGACATATACGGAGCTAGAGTGAATACGGCCTATAAGGCTTTCCATTATAACTCAGGAGGTGACAACGCATCTATAAGCTTCTACATTTGAAGTCACTTGCATGTGTATAGGAAGCGTTGGAGCCACTAACAATTAGGTCTAAAATTAGATGATTATTCACTGTCTCCCCTTAAGAAAGGAATGGCCTATATTATTTTTAAGAGGTTACAGTGCATCGTACAGAAATATACAATTAAAGTCCTAGATGTAGAAAAATCTGTTTTAATTAAATTAGTTTTGCACCTTTCACAGATTGCCATTAAAGTTTTTTATTCCTATAACATATCCATTCTTATATAATACTATTAGAAATAGAAATAATAGATATATATAATGATTTCTTGAATTTACGCGAATGCTACGCATCTTAAATAAAACGATTTTCGGATTTGATTGCGTTTTTAAAAGAAAAAACATTGAAAAATTATGTTACTGAACAGGAAATCGATACGCAAGTAATACTTAGTTAATGATTTCACATAAAATCATGGAGACTTTACAAACAAAGCATAATAATAAGATTCAAAGATTTATAGATTTTAGCCGACCATAACTTGTACGGTAATGCGCTAACCGACGCACATGCATCTCAGACACAGCTTTGCGCCGTCTTGGCTTAATATTTCAATGAAAACGACCACTTGGACCAAAGCCAGTTGGAGTGCAATAGTTTGGAAGCATCATTCATTGTATACAGCACATATGTGCCATCCAGACGTCTGCCCACAAAATTGATTTCAATACACACCAATACAACATTGTTAGGCATAGTTTCCAACGTTAACAATCAGAAAAAACCTACAGCTACGAACGCACTGAGAATTTTTTTAATAAGGTTTGTATTATATGTAACCGGATAGACAACACGACAAACTTATCTTAATCCCAATGTTGTAATATCAACAGTATTTATTCACTAAACACAACCGCTATCGAAAAAAAAACTAGTCCCTTGATGTGCCTACGAAATCCTTCCGTAAATTTTTAAAAATTGAAACGTGCAACAAAAAAATGTTCAAAAGTCCCGTCACACCTACCGGCGCTACAAAGGTGATGAGGCAGTTATTTCAGTGCTTTGTTTATTTACAAAATATCACTCCGTTTGAAGGCGGACCATCAAAATGCATCGTAAAGCTGGAAATTCCATAAAAAGTTCGTGTTGATGACCTCCCGTAATTGAGCGCTGCTCTTTGTCAGTCGCAGAGACAATGGACAAAACCATCGGCACTGTACGTATTGATTTTAATCAAAGGTACCGCACTTCCTAATCAATACAGATCTATAGTTATATCAATAAAACAACTCGTATTAAACATAAATAGCAGTAATAGAAACTATATAAATAAATAAATACATAGATAGGTACAACAACACATACATTACTCTAATCCTAAAGTAAGTAGCTAAAGCACTTGTATTATGGAATCAGGAACAGAAACAAGGAAGGTGTCACAAATACCCAGACAATGTAGAAAAAGTTGTTTTCTACATTGACCTATCCGGAAATCGCAACCGGCACCTCGAAAACCATACACTATTAATGAATAAACTGACAACTGAAAAGGAACTATTTCAACTATTTCAAAAAAAAAAAAAAAAAACATCTTCACGCAATTCCCAATACAGGGGTAGACAGAGGTCAAGTCTAGACAATTAAGTCTGACTCTTTGACCCACCTTCCACCGAAGATATTTTCGGGACAACGTGACAGGTGGTGAGCCCATTAATGAATAAACTGACAACTGAAAAGGAACTATTTCAACTATTTCAAAAAAAAATAAAAAAACATCTTCACGCAATTCCCAATACAGGGGTAGACAGAGGTCAAGTCTAGACAATTAAGTCTGACTCTTTGACCCACCTTCCACCGAAGATATTTTCGGGACAACGTGACAGGTGGTGAGCCCGTCGCCGCCTTTATGTCCAAGCCAACGATGAAATTCGTACATAAGTTTTTGAAAAACTCATTGGTACTGCCGCCTGGGGATCGAACTCGGGTCTCTTGACTCGAAATTTTGACCACCCAACAACTCGTCTATCGTGACTTTTTTTTCTGAAAACTATTTCGATCTTTATAATGAGATACTATGTTTGCAATTATGTATATAGATCAGTTTTTAAGCAATTGCACTTTAAAATACACCGTAATCTTATTACTTACATTTTTCACAAACAGTTTAAAAACAAATGAATGTTATAACTTGAAATTATATAGATAATACCTATAAATCAAAAGATAGAGCTGTAGAGTCACAATTCGGAACGCGCCGTTCGGTTCCCGACTCGGTAACCCGAGCCGATCTCGTTTATCTGCCGTCGAGCAATTATTGAAGCGTGAAAAGGAGCGTCCACCTATTATTGTATACGTTTTGTAATGCGGGCGATGCGTTCTTAAAAATATCGCATTTCCTAGCACCACTTTATAACCCATATACAATTTTGCGGAACGTTAAACGACGTAGATTGAATTGAAATTGTTTTATTTGTTTTTATTTAATATGTTTTATTATCTGTATCGCTATATTTTAACAAAGATTAAATAGTTAGTTCTTTATTTATGAAATTATCTGTCTATGCTATTTCCTATTTTATATTTTAACGTTGAATCTGGTACATAAACGTGGATAACTGCTAAAGTATAAGGGTTCCCATTACCGCGTTTCCGGGTTGATCATCAATCAGATTTAGCAAAGATAAGATAGCCTCGGCAAATTATAACTCATACATTACAAAAAGTTAACAGGTAAACCATCTCGAGTCGCCGTGTAAGCAACAACAAAAACATGTTATTTGTGTAATCTGTATTCTCGTCGGAACCATTCGAATCGTAATGGTGGAAACGTGTCAATACAGATTAATATGATGCGTTGTGTGCGGGGTGCGTCCGTTTTTTAAATACTTCTTTTGTAACACTATCTCGTCAGCCATCTACATACGTTACAATTTTAATCTGCGCAACAATAGAAAGTATAAAAAATTTTGATAGTACTTTGTAATTGCTATGATTTTACTTAAAAAATCCTACCTTTTTTAGTTCAATACATTTAAATAAAACGATTTTCGGATTTTATCGCGTTTTTAATTAGTTTTTAATAAACCATTTTTACTTCTCGACGCTTCGAATGCTTTACAGCATCCGTGGTCACGGGGGGACGCGATAAAACCCGAAAATCGTTTTATTTAAAATGTGTAGCATTCGCGTAAATACAAGAAATCAATATATTTAATTATTTATTTAGGTGATATTTCTAATTTATATTTTGTAACAATTAACAAAAAGACCCGTCAAGAGTCGCACTAGGTAGTTTCTTGGTTTATATATTAAAAATGGGCCAAAATAAAAATACCTTTAACAAGCGAGCATATATGTGAAAGAGAATTATGCCAAATGGAAGTAGTCGTAGTCTCTGCCTACCACTCTGCATGGCAGTCGTGATAGTTTACGTATATGCATAAAAAACAATTGCAAATCGAACTCATGTTCTATGAAATTAAAGACTTTCATTAATTAATACAGGTAATGAGATGTAAACGTATAAGCAGGAATGTAATTAGATATACCGATACTAATTATTTTACTACAATGCTGACACATACCGACAAACGTGCACGAGAGGAAACTAACGACGCGTAACTTAAATAGATCACTGAAATATATCGCTAAATCATCAGAGCCGATTTATAAATCAAATATTCAACAAGGCATAAAATTTTTGTGAAACAGACATTAATAGATTAGATTTCGCCTATTAATTACATTCCAGTCATTAATATAAACTTGCATATGAATACTAAGAAGCCAGTGCGTATATGTAGATTGATTGATTTAAATCTATATTGCCATCTCTACAAGAAGCGGTTAGGCTTATTTTTTATTTTTTGCACAATTTTGTGGCGTTTTTACTCTTTATGTAATAATTTTAAATTTCTATCACAAGCTAACCTAAATAATACCTAACATTTGTCAAAAAATACTTATTTGTCTTAGAACCATTCCAGGCAATATTTAAAAACGAAATAATATAACATAATAATAAACGATAACGTTTTGCATCTGAAGATGTTCCATATTTATAGGGTAGAAAATTTTGGTAACAAAATATAAACTAATAACAATATATTTTCACTGCAAAAAATAACATATGAACAGCAGATATGAAATTAGCCAATGTCGTTGGAAAAATTATGATATCACCAGTTAAACGAATATTAACTTCATGATTTCATAAAGTCAAACATAAATATGAGTCATGGGCATAGGGGACCGAATACGTCAGTAAAAACAACAGATAGAATATTTAGGACACAAAGCGACAGTACGAGGGCAAAATTAAAGTTTACATGTCCCAAGCGCGCCGTAGCCGCTTTCATTGCATTTTTAAAATCGCATTGTATTTTGATATAGGCCTACACGGACACGCGATCCGCTCCCACAGCAAAACAAAGATTTTTTTAATCAAACTTTAGCTTTTGTAAAAATTACTATTTGAATAATTAAACCACGGCCGCTAATTAACAGAGATTTAACCTTCCGTCGCCGTGGCCTGGTTTAATATTTAACCCGGTGGAAATATTTGGCGCGTATTAAAATGTGAAAAATTAATGGCGCGCCCTCACGGTCGCGTCGGAGCTGCCATGCAAAATCACTTTTACTCGAATGTTCCTTTGATAATGTGATTCCTGGATAAAGTTTAATAACAAGAAAACTTTACGGTTGTGCCATACAATAAGAATATAGAAGAAAGTTGGCGGTATGCACCTACACTTGGCTCAAATATTTTCGGAGTCTTTGTTTTGTTTTGCTTTTAAAGTTTTATTGCAAAGTATTGCAAACGATTGTTAGCTACGTAATTATATAACATTGGTATTAAATCACGAATTATTAAATGCAGCAACAAAATGATCTACATCTAAAAAAAAAGTAAAACAAATTATTCATTAAACGAAACCGTGGTATTTAAAACAATCTGGGATCGCAATAAAATATAGGTATAAAAAAGAACTCACATTTAAAGGTAGGTATCGGTGTCGTTAACTCGGTGGAAACGTACCTTGCGGTGGTGCAGTCTCGGTACAGCACGTCGAAGTCCTTGCAGGAGAGCAGCTTGCAGCGGTTGACGCCCGGCTGGATGGCGCCGAGCCCGCGCAGGATGCGCACCTGCTCCACGTTGCACACCAGCGGCACTATGTCCAGCCGTTTCAGTTTCGTGTACACTGTGTGCAGCCCACCCACCAGATGCTTGAGGAACAGTTCAAATGCTTGTGGCAGGCAAAGCATCGTGTCGCCCTGGATGATGAAGGCTGCGACCTTTTGGCCTCGATAATCGACGAGTTTGCACTCGTTTGCGGAGGGATCGGAGGTGGAGATGGGCGGCGGGCTGCCGTAGCGCGGCGGGCCGTGGTGGTGCGCGGCCGCCATCAGCTCGAGCGGCGAGTGGTGCATCATCTGCAGGGAGCCGAGCAGGCCGAGGCCGGGCGGCGGCAGGGGCAGGCGCGGCGCGAGCAGCGCCGGCGGGCTCATCGCGCGTGCCGGCGAGGCCGCCTTCACCCGCGGCGACCCTCCCGACGAGCCGCTGACCTCGCTCGCTGTCGACGCTGAGTCCACGGCGGACTCCATGCTGGCTCACTCTACGCGCACATCACACGCCCGTCGCGCGCCGCGTTCCGCGCAACAATAAATAAAAACCTGGAGCGAAGCGAAGGCGCGGCGAGGTGCGCGCGCCCGCCCCGGCGCCCGCCGCCCATTGGCCCGCCGACACCGGCTCGCCGACGCCATTGGGCGCCGACGCCGACACAAAGTGCCCGCCCTTTTTTCCGTAGCGCTGCGGGCGCGCGAAGAAACGCTCCTGTTTCTTTTGGGCGGCGAGCAGTGCGGCCGCGCGCCGTCGATAGCGATGTCACCGACAATCAATATGAGCCGAGATGCCGACGCGGACGCTCCCGCCGCTAATTGCATTACTTCATGTTCGTATACAAATGTATTGATGACGTCACCCACCAGCGCAACGACACGGTTCGGCTGCTTTGAACTTATCAATGACACATTTTCTACTAAAATAATAAAAATACGCGAATTTACTACACAAAGTTATTATAATGTTGCATTAACTAATAGTAGAGACAAACATAAAAATTTTTAATGCTTAATGAAGGTTTAAAAATAAATTTGTGACATTCCATATTAGAACGATCCAAGATGTACGATGAAGGTTTCTTTTAATTAATTAGTATCTCTTCATAATGTAATGAGCAACGTTGCAACAATGTTTCACTGTGATAATGCCTGTATGGAAACTTTTTTGTGTTGAAATTACGACATCAAGTTTTTGTTTTCACTACTCCCGGTATTATGAATGTCCTCTGGGGATAGCGTTAACAAATTATTTTATTACTCTTTGACTTTCATATTATACATATATATATTTTGCGTCAAGTACATATATTTTGCATTAAATTCAATTATTAATAATTATTAGTAATGTAATTAAATGAATTAAATGTAGTTCATGTGTTTATTGACTCTAAGAAAAGAAATAAAGAAATTTACTTAACATGGTTTAAGCGAGTTTACAAAACGCTTTTGGTCGGAAATAGATGTTTAATTTTTATAAACCTATTTTATACTTAAGGTATGTGTTTCTATTTATACTCAGGCGTTATAAATAATTTTCAATAAAAACTGTATCGTTGGCTTGTACATAAAGACGCCGATGGGCCCACGACCTATCCACGTTGTCCCGAAAAATATTTTCGGTGGAAGGTGGGTCTAGGCTAGACCTCTGTCTACCCCTGTATTGGAAATGGCGTGAAAATATTTTTAATGAGTTGGAAGATCTTGACCTGTAAGTCATAAAAGTGCGAGCTACGAGTAGATCTTATTTATACTTTAGTTATTATCTCGATGGAATTGTACTTGTAAGGAAACGTGTAAATAATTATTTAAATAATAAATAATTATCTGCATATTTTCAATCGTCAAGGAATATATTTCCACTCCGTAATTGCGTGCTTGTTGTAGAGTTAAAAAATAATATTTTTTTTTTATAGTTTATTACTTCCCAAGCAACATAAAAGTCAAGTCTGAATTCGAAACAATGCAGGCAAAGTAAATGTATATATATACATACACAAATATCTTCACGCCTTACCCAATAAAGGGGTGCGCAGAAGTCTAGCCAATTAAGTCCTTTCGACCCACCTTTCACCGAAGACATTTTTTGGGATAACGTGACTCATGGTGAACATGAAGACGGCGCTTCATGTCCAAGCCAACTATATAGTTAAATCGTTTTGAAAAAAACAATTTGTACGAGCCCGCCAACTGGAATCGAACTCGGGTCTCTTGACTCGTAGTCTGATCACCCAACCACTCGGCTATCGTGATATTTATATTAACAATATATTTAACCTTTTTCGACCCATCTTAGAAGACGGGTCGTCATCTTAAAAAATGTGTTCGGTAAACCGAAGACATTTTTTGAGACAACATATTTTGGGACATTTGACGGGTGGCGAGCCTGTCGCTGTCTTCGTGTCCAAGCCAACGTTTTAAAACATATATAATTTTTTGAGAAAAAATAAAACAATGGTACGAGCCTGCCACCAGGAATCGACACGAATTCCGATCACACAACCACTTGGCTATCGTGATATTCATATTAATAATATATTTAATTCCTGGCAACCTTCATATTGTGATTACAGTGTAAAAAGTATACCACCTCGTTCCTTACCGTGGGATAAGTAAAGGCCAACAACTACATCGACAGATGGTGATATATCCATCTTTTGTTCGACAATAATACAAGATAAATACGCATGTCCTGCAGTGGACTTTTACAGGGCGTTATGTATGTAAAAGTCTACTGCAGGCAAAGGTCTCTCTCTATATATTAATGACAGTAAATTAGCTGCTGTTTCTAGAAAAAATCATATCCCACTTTTTTGTAATTTTAAAGAAAAGATAGATCAAAAAAAATAGGATACCTACTGATTATACTAGTATCTGCGGGAAACCTAACCACCACCTCTACTAATACCATCACTACCACCACCACATACCTCTACAGAGATTTATGGGAAGTCACCGGAAAACAAAACCGCAAAGCGAACGCGGAGCAGTAGGTGTCATAAGAGGTGTCAGGTGAGGTCTATGTCCTATAGTGAACTTTTCACGAACATTATGTACGTATGTATGAAAAGCAAGAAATAAAAATTGACTTGTTAATTTCAAAGAGCAGAACTTAAATTCGAAGTTGTTGAATCTCCACCGTATTTATCGAAATTAATCCACCGTTGTACCGAGAAATACAGCAGAGATTCAAGATTTTTCTATCTAGATTAATTACAATGCTCTGCAATGACTTTGTCAGCGAAAATAGCAAACATTTTGTTTTTTCCCTGTTTAGAAGTAATTTGTTAGCTACAAAATATTTGGAAACAATATCAAGTGTTTGACTAATACTATCCAGAGTCCTCCCTATGGGAGAGACCTATGTCCTGGAGTGGACTTTAACAGGCCAATATGTATGTAAGTATGCATGTATCCATTGTATAATTGTTTCTTTTAACTTTAAACAACAATGAGGTGTCATCTGCAAACAAAACAATCTCAGCCATTTTTATTACTTAGGGAATATCGTTAATGTAAACTAAAAATAAGAATGGTTCTTACTTTTTGGACACTTATTTCTACCAGACTACTCGATAATATTACTCCTTTCTTTTTTCTGTCTGCTTTATAAGCGTAACGATATCTTATATTAAACTTCAACCGCCATCTCGTGAAATGAAGTCCTTTTAAATATACAAGCAACAATCGACCTAAAATTCCAGCCTAGGCATATATACCTAAAATCAATTTTAATTATTAAATTTTATAACTCTTCCCTTAGTCCTGACATAAGAATTGACTAGTTGCATAAAACTCTTACGGCACACATAAATTCTTTACCCCAAAAGTGTTTGTTAAGTTTTAAGCCACTTAGCATATACCTACGTTACACTTGACATACAATTACTCATAAAATTACTCGTACATATTTACTTTAGAAATACACAATAACAATATCGATATAACCGCAGCAAGAAATATATTATACATGTAAATATAACTTTTTATTTATTTATTAAGAAGCCATCATGATATTGTACATACTTTTTATAAACATAGTGATTAAACTTAGAATTCCAATTCCCAATACAGGGGCAGACAGAGGTCTAGTATAGACATTTTAAGTCCCTTCGACCCACCTTCCACCGAAGATATTTTCGGGACAACGTGACAGGTTGTGAGCCCGTCGCCGTCTGTATGTCCAAGCCAACGATATAATTCGTACATAAGTTTTTAGAAAAACCCATGGGTACGGCCACTTGAGGATCGAACTCGGGTCTCTTGACTCGAAATTCCGACCACACAACCACTTGGCTATCGTGGCTATCGTAAACAAAATAATAATAATAATATACTGAAAGATAATAAAAAAAGCAACTCATGAGGTACTCATAATATTGTCATAAAAGTTTTTTAAAACGGGAGAAGAGTCATTAAAAATATCGAGATCTGCTGATTTTGATATTACATCATAAGCTTTGGAAATTCTATATTTTATATTTGTTCTATAATTTCTGGTCTTGAATAAGTTATAGTTTTTAATCCTGGAGCTGGGTCTAGGAATAACATATGACATGTTACTTATAAAATATTTCGATTTAATTTCGTTGTGAACATTTTTAAAGATTAAACTTTATAGCACAAACCGTAATTGAAAATATAATTTTATAGAAAGGATATACCATCTTAACTCAATCTCTACCAAAAATCATCACGGAACAATCGGTGCATTGAACAATATGTAAACGTGACACTTTATCCGAGTACATCCTGTCAACGAATGAACCCCTGATTATATACACTACTTGGGTAAACAAGCATCGCTTGGCATCAAAAATTGTCGCTTTATTATATCGAAGTTACATTTATTAAATTATATGCGACGAGCTCACCACCTGACACGTTGTCCCAAAAAACGTTTTCGGTGGAAGGTGAGTCGAAAGGACATAATTGTGTAGACCTCTGTTTACCCCTGTATTGAGAATAGCGTGAAGATTTTATTAAATATATTATTATTGAAACTAGCTTTAAGTAACAGGCTGCATTGGCAGGTTTTGTAAGAGCAAAAGAAGACTAAATCGTAATCGTGGCTAGTAGCCGATGGAGTCTCATCTCGAATATATCAATCTAAAATTTAGTAGATCTATGAAAGGCTGTAGCATCAAAGGATGGCATGAGGTGCTTCTATGGCAAATCCTCCTAATTAAGAGAGTGGATTTTTGTAGGCTGTTAAGTTAGGAGAAAATCTGCAACTAGATTTGTCTATGTAACGGACGCAAATTTCCAAAAAAAATTTTATAAAATTGGGAATATTTCAGGAATTTTTATACTAATTTTTATTACTAATGTAATATTTTTTTATTTTATTACTATTAATAATATAATAATTTTTATTACTAGATAAGAATTATTTAAATAGTCAACTGACATGAGCAGGATTTGAACCCGTAACCTCTAGCGTTTGTCTCTCTCTCTCTCTCTCTCTCCGCCTCGTCTTTTCTCTCTCCGGAGCGCTAGCACGCTGGCTCGTAACAGTTATGTAGACATCAATAAATCACTATTTATACAATACACTATATGAGAATATTTTATTTTTCTACTTTTGGACCTGGAAAAGGCCTGCAGGACATAGGCTTCCTTAACGAGGATTTGCTATAATCGCCCCCATCGACAGACGTATAGGCGATCGCAGTACCGTACACCTCAAACTGTAGGCACCCCAGACTACTTATTTTGGTCCGGTATTATTCGAGTCGGTTATCTCTGCATTTGTCGTTAAATATTGCCATTAACAAGACTTATCCTTTATTCTCCTCTCCCCATTCCGTACACTAAAGGGAAAAAAGAAGTTGGCATTATTTTTACACCGATATATTTTTTTTATATATTTTTACACCGATATACTGTAATTACTAGGAAAATAGTTTGACACACAAACATCAAAATCACACAATAAGTTTCATAGTAGATAACTATTGCCAGAGGGTGTAATAGACAAATGTGGAAATTGTGCTAAACCACTGTCTAGGAAGCTAATAAAAAGCAGCAGAATTTTATCACCAATGCAAGAAAACCGCCAATTTCTTAGCCATACCGCTTGGTCATCTTTAGTATGTATACTGTGTGTATTAATTACTTTTTAAAACTAGTAACTTAGTACTTGAATTAATTTCTAGTTACTCAATAATTTCACAATATTTCTAGAAAGTTTAAGTAAAAAACAATTTGTCTTTAATTTTTAGCATGATATTAAAATATGTAAAAGTTTTTCTTAAAGACTATAAGAATACTTGATATTGTAATACACATTTACCCTGTGGGGGTAAATTGAGGGGTCTATAAGTAGCGAAAACAATGGAGACCTCTATGACCATCGAAAACCTCGCAAAACCACCTCTCAAATGACATTCTTCATTTCACCGTTTTGTGCATTCACTTTGCAATCGTCAAACAAAAATGACATATAGTGCACTGCAGTTAGAGCCTTTGTATTTAAAAAATTTTAAATTATTTAGCATTGAAAAGGTTATAATGTTTTCGATCCTTGAGAACACTTAGTTTTGTTCAAACATGTTTGTTTTAAATCGCCGATTATTTTCACATCAACTTATGTGTGTGTATAATGTAAGTATTAACACTTACTATTCGAAAACTTAGGTTCATAAAGAAAACCAAGCTACGGGAAAAGAATTGCAAAAGACATAGCATATAGATGAACTAATATTTTTTATACAAATAAATACATATATAGATAGGGACAACATTACATACATTGCTCCGATCCCAATGTAAGATGCTAAAGCACTTAAGTAAGGAAATCAGAAACAACGAAGGCACCACAAACACCCAAGAAAATGTAGAAAAAGTGGTTTTTCTACATTGACCCGACCGGGAATCGAACCCTCGATTCCCGGGGTCTCGAGATGGCGACACCTTGGAAACCAGTGTTTACACCACTCGTCCACGGAGATCATCATAATGCCGAATATATGCCGATACCTTTACGTAGATTTTTTAAGTGCAAGAGCCAAGTGACTGTTGACTGCTGCTGCATGAATGCGACCGGGGCAGTCGTGAGCTCACTGGAGATCTACAACTGCTATCTCCCCACCCCCTTACCCTCGTTTCCATCCCCTTACGCAATACCTTTCTTAAGGGAAACGCACCTTTAGCACCCATGGTATTGTGCGTGTACATTGACTTCGGTAGTCACTTATGGTCAGGTCATTTGCTCTGTTGCCACTTATTCCGATAAAAATTATGATACTCAATAAAATAGGTCATTACGACCCGATAGCCCAGTCGGTAGTGACTCTGCCCTCTAAGCTAAGGGTTGTGAATTCGAATCCCGCTAGGGGGCAAACATTTGTCAGATGAATATAATTCATTCCTTCATTAAACTAACAAATCCTTATTCACATTTTTAATAAAAACACTATAAAGCAACAAAAAATTAATACTAAATTGTTCCATCTTTTTTATATCTTCACGTGTCACACTACTGAGGTAGTCAGAGGTTTAGACATTTTTTTAGTCCTAGCGACCTACCGAATATATTTGGGTCAACGTTACAGGTTGTGGCATCGCCACATGAATTTTTTATTTAATACATATTTATAATAATATACAATATATATAATGTGCATATTTATTTCTATGAGTCACGATAGCCGAGTGGTTGGGTGGAAGGAATTTCGAGTCAAGAGACCCGAGGTTGATCCCCAGGTGGCAGGCTCGTACCAATGGGTTTTTCAAAAACTTATGTACGAATGTTGTTGGCTTGGACACAAAGACGGCGACAGGCTCACCACCTGTCACGTTGTCCCGAAAATATCTTCGGTTGAAGGTGGGTCGAAGGGACTTAATTGACTAGACCTCTGTCTACCCCTGTACTGGGAATGGCGTGAAGATATTTATTTATTTTAGTAATTTATTTACATTTATTTCTACGCCTATAAGGCAGACCGATGCAAACACATATTGACAAATGTATTTCTTTACTGTATGTGCTTCGAAAATCCAATACAAAATTCTCCGAAAATGAAAAGTCGTTGGCAGCAAGCCCCATCTCAACTGCAACCATGAGGTTATTCCAGGAAATTGCTACCATCTTCACAGTTCAAGTCCCTCGGATGGAAATTGAGTGTTAGGTTATTTTTTTTAATAAAGGAAAAAAGGACATTTGGAACACATCTTTCTTTCGTTCTTTTTGTAACAAAATATGTATGAATATGTCACGATATGTCTTACAAGTTATTACTATAAACGTTGTGGGTAAACTTGATTCATAATTAAGTAGGTGTACCAAAAGACCACTAAAACATTTTCTCTTTGTTAAACCTAAATTTCTGCGCAGTAATAAATTGGCGGCATAAAAATGTATTTTGCTGTCATTATCATAGATAAATCTTCGTGACACATCTACCCAAAGAAAATTTAAGAAGCTGAAAACAAGGGAATCTTATCTCTATTTACTAAGACAGTAATTCATAATATCGTCCACACCAAAATCTTTGGGAAACATGTATCTGTAAAACAAATGATGTTTCTTAAGGAGAGTATTAAACATAAGACTAATTGTTTTTAATGAATTATTTTCAAGTTTTATAATTAAGTAATTGAAGTTAAATCAATCTCGAAACATATCAGATCATACCATAATTTTGTAACCAAGATAGCGATAAAAACCATATATAAGTTGAATATCAATACGAGCCTGGGATCCAACTGGTGTCTATTGATTCGAATTCTGATCTCTCAACTACCTGAAAATCTGTGCTCCTCTGATTATCTGCAATCTGCCATGTCAATGAAGAGTTTTGTTGTTTATGCAAAAAATTATTACTAACATTTTGAAAGTTAAGTAAATATTTCATCTAGGGAGCTCGATGTCTACTACTGAAATCGCTCATTCGTGTTCTAAGCATCGCAACAAGGGCAATCCCTCCTCATTTGGTGAACAAACGAGGTTGACATTCAGCCGTACTCCTCGGATGATTTTGGTGAAAAATCTATATCGGTACTCATTTTCTAATTGATTTCAAATTTAAAGTAATTTTGTAAATTTTAATTCCATATTAATTTTGTAATATATAACATGCCCTTAAGGAAACTCATACAAAATTTAACATGTCAGATAATCTCTAGTTCTCATTATCAACATACAAACAAATTAACAGATTAAGCATCTACATTCTATACGTTATCTATATTTACTTACTAAAATTTCACAAGACCGTATTAAATAGAATCCGGCCACTTTTCGTGTCATTTTATTTTTCATTTTTATTCACAAAAAATACTGTTAGATGTTAATAAAAAAAACTGCCTTAAATTGGCTTTACGATATTCAAGGACAGTAACTTTTTATTTTTAATGTAAAAAAATCTTACATACAGCAATTATCAGAATTCTTGGGTTAAACGATCATAGAAGCATAGTTCTGTAAATTATAAGCACAAAGTGATTTCTGGTGTCCAGAGGAACTGTCCAAGATATAAAAATATGTATTTGCCGCTTCTTCATTTGCAGGCCTTCGCTCTTGCTCTCAATAAAGCTGTAGAAGTTTCCATGCCAACATCATCCTATGTAGTGTTTTTCGTCGACACATTTCCCTTCCGAGACCTGAATCCAACGTAACTGAGTTATGAAAAAATACTTAATTTTTTTACAATAGCCAAAGAAGTCGAGTGGTTGGGTGGTCCGAATTTCGAGTCAAGAGACCCGAGTTCGATCCCCAGATATCGGGCTCGTACCAATGGGTTTTTCTAAAACCTAGGTACGGGTTCACCACCTGTCACGCTGTCCCGCAAATATCTTCGGTGGAAGGTGGGTCGTAGGAACTTAATTGTCTAGACTAGACCTCTGTCTACCCCTGAATTGGGAATTGCGTAAAGATATTTTATTTATTTTTTTATTTTTTTTTGCACTTTTCGTCCCCAACTTTTACTTTTCTTTAAAGCGCAGCAGTCTAAACTGCTGCACAACCAAGAACGTACGTAAGTGGGTAATACTTCACGTAACTCTCGTGTCCAGTTGTAGACGTCATACTTCAGACATCTAGATGACATACTGTAGACGAAATACTTCTCGTCAGCAATCATAATAAAAACTGGCCTAAATAAGATAATGCACTAAGGCCTTAATAGCCAAATAAGTCACGATGGCCGTGTGGTTGGGTGGTCGGAATTTCGAGTCGAGAGACCCGAGTTCGATCCCCAGGTGGCAGGCACGTACCAATGGGTTTTTCAATAAAACTTATGTACGAATATCGTTGGCTTAGACATAAAAGCGGCGACGGGCTCACCACCTGTCACGTTGTCCCGAAAATATCTTCGGTGGAAGGTGGGTCGAAGAGACTTAATCGTCTAGACTAGACCTCTGTCTACCCCTGTATTGGGAATTGCGTAAAAATATTTATTATTTATTCACTAAGACTTCAATGAAAAGAAAGGAAAAGGAGCATGAAATTTTTCACGTATGCGGAGTCATATTTTTAGTTTAAAAATATTTTATATTCTACAGCCAACAGATTTCAGTATTTGAATTTTATTTCCTAATTCTGAGTCCTATTGATGTGAAACATCTATTGCCGCATGTAAAACCGATTGTTGGCGTGGCGACGCTTGCCGCGGCGACGGGTTTGCCACTCTATACAAAGTATACAAATTTACACAATATTTCCTGAGATTTAAGGTTTATAATTAAACACGGAAATCCCTTTTTTATATTTAATTAACTATATAAATTATATTAAGATTTCATTTTTACATGAAAGGTCATTTCCTTATAGTCAAAGAGGTTCAATAATTTTTAAAACGAATAAACATAATCTACCATTAATTTTAGCTGGAGATTTTAATGTAAATTTGCAAGAGCTGAATCAATGCCATTAATGACATTTCTTCAAAAAGAATTTCAATTGCAAATCAGCAACAATCCAAAATAATCTACTACCAAATATGGAACAGATGCTGTATTTGTGAGATATCTTGATATTGTTTCATCCAATACTTTTGTAACGTAGTTTAGTTATCATCGACCAATCGTCACAGTAATACCGGCAGAGGAAACATCGAATATAACAATAACTGAAGTCACAGAGAGTGAGAGAAAATATTTAAATTGTGGCCACTTGATATTAATATCGAATTTTTGTATCAAATGTAAATAAATATTTATTAAATAAAGTTACTATTTTCTGTAAAAATTCGTAATACTTCATTTTTTCATTAGGATATATTTAATTCCTGTAATAATATTATCTTTTATGCATATTACTTGTACACACACGATGTTTCACATCTGCCAGGCGTCCCATGACGACATATTTTTTTTAAAAGTGTACAGCTCCTGTCGTTATCATGAAACCGACCGTTGCTCATGAAATTTTCACGTATGCGGAGTCATATTTTTAGTTTAAAAATATTTTATATTCTACAGCCAACAGATTTCAGTATTTGAATTTTATTTCCTAATTCTGAGTCCTATTTTAAAAGTGTACAGCTCCTGTCGTTATCATGAAACCGACCGTTGCTCATGAAAATTTTCAGGCGCCAAGAATCCTTCTATGAGTCCATACCAATATGTACATACTGTCTGTCTATAAAGCTTTCATGGCTAAACCACTGAACCAATTTTGATGAAATTTCGATTCGAGGTAACTTAATATTTTCGATTCGATCGATTAATATTTTTATACCTTTTGCGAATATAATAGAGTTTTCATTATTCATTAAAAGTATTGGAAATAAATGGTCTTTACCAAGCAATAAATCGAGCTCAACATTGCGAAGCTGCAACAGACTGCGCATTCTCGTTAAACTTTATTTTTGTATTAAAGCCGTAACTTTAGGACGGGACAGCTACCAACTGTAATCCCTGTCATGAAATTTTATACAGATATCTATTTAAAATGCACAAAAAATAGTCCAATGGTCCAAAAGATCGCATCGTTTTATTTGCAAAATATGACATTCTTTACAACTACAGTTTTTGTTTGTTAATACTCCTAAATATAAAAAAAAATCTCTGTAATAGTTTATACTTTGAAAATAACTTGGATTGAAAGAAGTTATTTTTATAAGAATTTATAACTAAACGCAAAAGAAAGATAAGCAATAACGAATAATGTACAAAAATTAACTAGATACTTAGTTGTATATATCATTGATATATATTAATATGTATCTATATTAATAATATTATTCCTAATGACAAATATGATACAGATATAATACACGGTAAATCCTATCGTATGAGAGAGTCCTACATCGTATGAAGGTGATGATGATAACAGAACATAATGTACTCGTAATACACAAGAAATGATTTAAGACTTTGTAATACGTTCTACTTTTTTAAGATCAAATACATTAGTAATACTCCGCATGAGTAGTGTATGCACTACTCAAACGTAACGTGTGGCGTTAGTGTCCAGGTTTTAAGTTTGTTTACGCGGTGGGATTCAAGTCGGGCGTTGCTTTTGATGTAAAAATCATTCGTCTCTGTACAAACGTGCCGTGCAATATTGACACGGCCATTCAAAGCATCAAAGCCGAGTGATGTGAGAACCATCACAGAGAGAGCTATTTTGTAATTGTTCAGGTAAATTTTACCTCTATATTTTTGTAGTATAATTTTTCTTTTGCAACAAAAAAGGTAAATAATTATTTAAAATTGTATCCATATTCTTTTTTTAATATATATTACTTTTTTAATAAAAGCCGTGGTAGTCATCCAGGTACTTTCTTTATTGAATAGATTATACCTCTATGGATATACCATTAAAATCAGAAGAATAGGAGTTTTATATTTTTGTATTCCACTCCTCTTGTATGCAAGCAATTAAATTGAATTGCCTATATGTAAGTAATTATTTTCATATAAAAATAAAAAAAATAAAATATCTTCACGCAATTCCCAATACAGGGGTAGACAGAGGTCGAGTCTAGACAATTAAGTCCCTTCGACCTACCTTCCACCGAAGATATTTTCGGGACAACGTGACAGATGGTGAGCCCGTCGCCGTCTGTATGTCCATGCCAACGATATTCGTACATAAGTTTATGAAAAACCCATTGGTACGAGCCTACCAACTGGGGATCGAACTCGGGTCTATAGACTCCAAATTCCGACCACCCTACCACTCGGCTATCATGACTTTTTCATATAACTTTGTTATAATTCTTTTGTTTTTAAAGGAAAACTTTGGTTTTAAAGGAAATACATATGTTTTACTGTATTAATGCTTATAGTTAATAACTACTTATAATTGGCAAAAAATGCTTAAAATTAGATAGATATTGGAGCGAATCCAGCTAGGGTGAGGTGCTATGCCGTTGCACCGGGTCACCGAAGTCGTTGGCACGTAAGCTCTATAACTCAAGATCCTAGAATAGGGCTACCCTCACAGACAGTAATATCAAGCGGCACCTTTATTATTTTTCCAGTTTTCATCACTTCACGCTCAGTCTGTCTTTTGATTCAGTGGCTGTGTAATGTGCTGTTGCCGCATTTATTTTGCACTCTTCCCTAGGTGTTGCCGGTTTATTTTGTATTCCACTCCTCTTGTATGCAAGCAATTAAATTGAATTGCCTATATGTAAGTAATTATTTTCATATAAAAATAAAAAATAAAATATCTTCACGCAATTCCCAATACAGGGGTAGACAGAGGTCGAGTCTAGACAATTAAGTCCCTTCGACCTACCTTCCACCGAAGATATTTTCGGGACAACGTGACAGATGTTGAGCCCGTCGCCGTCTTTATGTCCATGCCAACGATATTCGTACATAAGTTTATGAAAAACCCATTGGTACGAGCCTACCAACTGGGGATCGAACACGGGTCTATTGACTCGAAATTCCGACCACCCAACCACTCGGCTATCGTGACTTTTTCATATAACTTTGTTATAATTCTTTTGTTTTTAAAGGAAAACTTTGGTTTTAAAGGAAAACTTTGGTTTTAAAGGAAAACTTTGGTTTTAAAGGAAAACTTTGGTTTTAAAGGAAATACATATGTTTTACTGTATTAATGCTTATAGTTAATAACTACTTATAATTGGCAAAAATGCTTTAAATTAGATAGAAATTGGAGCGAATCCAGCTAGGGTGAGGTGGTATGCCGTTGCACCGGGTCACCGAAGTCGTTGGCACGTAAGCTCTATAACTCAAGATCCTAGAATAGGGCTACCCTCACAGACAGTAATATCAAGCGGCACCTTTATTATTTTTCCAGTTTTCATCACTTCACGCTCAGTCTGTCTTTTGATTCAGTGGCTGTGTAATGTGCTGTTGCCGCATTTATTTTGCACTCTTCCCTAGGTGTTGCCGGTTTATTTTGTATTCCACTCCTCTTGTATGCAAGCAATTAAATTGAATTGCCTATATGTAAGTAATTATTTTCATATAAAAATAAAAAATAAAATATCTTCACGCAATTCCCAATACAGGGGTAGACAGAGGTCGAGTCTAGACAATTAAGTCCCTTCGACCTACCTTCCACCGAAGATATTTTCGGGACAACGTGACAGATGTTGAGCCCGTCGCCGTCTTTATGTCCATGCCAACGATATTCGTACATAAGTTTATGAAAAACCCATTGGTACGAGCCTACCAACTGGGGATCGAACACGGGTCTATTGACTCGAAATTCCGACCACCCAACCACTCGGCTATCGTGACTTTTTCATATAACTTTGTTATAATTCTTTTGTTTTTAAAGGAAAACTTTGGTTTTAAAGGAAATACATATGTTTTACTGTATTAATGCGTATAGTTAATAACTACTTATAATTGGCAAAAATGCTTTAAATTAGATAGAAATTGGAGCGAATCCAGCAAGGGTGAGGTGCTATGCCGTTGCACCGGGTCACCGAAGTCGTTGGCACGTAAGCTCTATAACTCAAGATCCTAGAATAGGGCTACCCTCACAGACGGTAATATCAAGCGGCACCTTTATTATTTTTTCCAGTTTTCATCACTTCACGCTCAGTCTGTCTTTTGATTCAGTGGCTGTGTAATGTGCTGTTGCCGCATTTATTTTGCACTCTTCCCTAGGTGTTGCCGGTTTATTTTGTATTCTCTTAGTGTTGCCATTTAGTCCACGTCGCTTTGAAGTCAAAGCTCTTTTGATTTTGCAACGCGGCTTAGTTCACGCTGACCGTAGTGCAGATTGAATGATACTTGCGCATGTGAACACCCGTTTGTTTACGTTTTCAAATTATTCCTTTTTAACTGTTAAGCAAATATTACGTTTGAATTGTTTGCGTTTTATTTGTAATGCATTTTACATGTAAAGAAGTATTAAATATTTGTTTAATTTTTGCTTAAGGGGGATTCGAAAAACATAAGAATATCTCTTCTATAGGTTTTTATCTATCGACGGATGGACCAGACTGCATTATGAATATTCCTGGTCTAAAGCTTTTTCATGTATAACTGAATGCCTATTTATTTATGACAGTGGGATGAAAACGTACTAATAGCCCATCTAGCTGACTGAAATGATTACTTTAGCCCATATCTATAACCGACTTCTATCAAAGAAATTTTAAGGCTATTATCACCACCCCCGAGGACTATTGTGAAATGTTCCATTGCCCGTAATTAAACCTCCGGCTGTTGTGATTTGGTACTGACCTAGATAATTTCTGACAGAGAAGTAGTCTACAACCTTATTTCCATTTCGTTTTTTTAGAAAATTATCAATACCAAAGAAAACTAATAGTATTTCTGTTAACCACTCCAACTAAGCTGCATTGCTTGTCTCGGCAGTGCTTCACGACAATAGTTCAAAGGCAGGCCTGAACCTACGACGTCTTGTCTCGGAATTCGCAGTCAAAACCATTAGGCCATTGATATTTAAAAATAGCTTTGCCTTTCGTTTCGAACCTCAGCTATGACCAATCTTTGTCTATCTTTATATTTCAAACATGTTAATAGTCTGCTGTAGGATACTTGTACGTTTCTACCATAAGAAGGATATGATATATGGATAGATAAACTAATTGGCTTTTGCAGTACCATGCTAATCACCTTAGACGCTGGCCGTTATTTGTCTGTTATTTCACCTTTTCGTAACTGTTGCGATTTTCAAGATGTTTAAGTTATATGCCTCTTACAAGATCGATATAAAAAAATTAGATATTCGATTCCTATGCCAATATGGCACAACTTGATATGATAATTTCTTGTATTTACGCGAATACTACACTTTTTTTTAAATCAAACGATTTTCATATAGGTATGCTTTATAGCATCCGAACGTCGGAAAATAAAAAAAATTCGTGAAAACTAATTAAAAACGCGATAAAATCCGAAAATCGTTTTATTTAAATGTGTAATATAATGAATGTAATGTTTGTAATTTATCATGTATGAACGATATTATTATACTTAATATTACCTTATTCATTAACTAAAGTAATTACTACTTTTTTCCTGCACCTTTGCGTCGAAACACGTCGAGGACACAGTAACTCAAATATGCGCATATACGCTGAAAGCCTACAAATCCTACTTTATCTCAGAAGCTTTTGGCGATTTTTTGACAGAGGTTCCGTGCTTTGTCAACACAATATTTGTTAAGCGCGAATTTGTTTAGTTGTAACTTGTAAAAGTTTTTTGAAGTTTTTTATTCTGAATTTTTTACGCAATTCCCAATACTTGGGTAGACAGAGGTCTAGTTTAGACAATTAAGTCCCTTTGACCCACCTTCCACCGAACATATTTTCGGGACAACGTGACAGGTGGTGAGCCCGTCGCCGCCTTTATGTCCAAGCAAACGATATAATTCGCACATAAGTTATTGCAAAACTCATTGTTAAGAGCCTGCCACTTGGGGATCGAACTAGGGTCTCTCGACTCGAAATTCCGACCACCGAACCACTCGGCTATCGTGATATTATTTTTCTAACATAATATATTGATATACTATAAGGCACGATTGCCGAGTTGTTGGGTGGTCGGAATTTCGAATCGAGAGACCCGAGTTCGATCCCCAGGTGGCAGTAGCAATGAGTTTTTCAAAAACTTATGTACGAATTTCATCGTTGGCGTGGACATAAAGACGGCGACGGGCTCACCACCTGTCACGTTGTCCCGAAAATATCTTCGGTGGAAGGTGGGTCAAAGGTACTTAATTGTCTAGACTTGACCTCTGTCTACCCCTGTATTGGGAATTGCCTGAAGATATTTTTTATTATTTTTTATTATTTAATTACTGATATAGCCCCAATAGCCGAGTAAATTCGAGTCAGGGCGGAGTTAAATCGAATAATCGGAGAAACGTATTTTTAAATGCGAAAGACTGCAATAGCCACTACAGTGGTTTGGTTTGGTTGAGTGATTGGAACTAGAAGCAGAAGACTCGAGTTCGTACCTAGGTTCGGCCTTGTATGTATGGCCTTGAGTTGGCTCATATCAATGAATTTCATCGAGGCTTATGTACAATTTTTATCGTTGACCTGGACACTAAGACGGCGACAGGCTCACCCCTTCTCACGATGTCCTGTCAAATAGGCTCCAGTGAAATGTGTATTGAAAGGACTAAATTGTCGAATCCTCTGTCTACCCCAGGAAATGGCGTGAAGTTATTTTAATGACTGCTTTAGCATTGGGAAATTCATGAAGAAGAAAAAGGTATTGATTACATCTCCAAACATGACAGAAAGTCGGATGTAATATTTAGACCACATAATGGCTTTACCATCTTTTCAATCGCCATCTGCATAACTGTGTATCTGTATATAAAAGCATGTTATGAATATACCTATGTATATGTTACATGGTCACGAAAGATGTTTAGGTATGTTTAAACAACTTAAATACACGTGGAGAAATACTTATGATTATGTTCAATGGATATTTTTTTCATTAACCAAATAATGTTCGATCATGGAACTTATAGTAAGCTGATAATGGGCATATGGCATAGATGAAAAATTATTCACACTCGCAAGTATTGACTTTATACATATTGACAGGGGTGGTGCGTGATCTCGCGAAATTTTATCCAGGGCTGCCGACGTTGAATTCGGTAATAATTTATAATATACACAAATTCATAAAAACAAGATATGAAATACATAAATAACCTCTCTATTCATAAGGCTCTCTCCTATCGCCAGGCTTTGCAAGCGGATCGGAAGGATTGGCGATCGCAGCACCAGACGACTTGCACCTCTGACTTTTCTGCCCGTCGCGTTTCAGCTTAATTTTGATCTGGTATTTTTCGAAATGATCATCTGTTGGTTGCAAATTGCATTTTAAAGATCCTTAGTTCTCTTTTGCGACACAACTAGGGAGGTTTGTATATTATTGGGCCATAATGATACGGCAACTCTTATATAATAGTTATCATTTTCCTATTAATACAAATGCAAGATTTTTTAATCAATAATTCAATATAACAAAATTGATTGAACCATTTATCGATAGATACGTTGGTTTATCGTTAGATACGTTACAGCTTACACTGTTTTTCTAGGATGAGAAAATAAATAAATAAAATAAATAAATATCTTCACGCAATTCCCTATACAGGGGTAGACAGAGGTCTAGTCTAGACAATTAAGTCCCTTCGACCCACCTTCCACCGAAGATATCGTGACAACGTGACAGGTAGTGAGCCCGTCGCCGTCTTTAAGTGCAAGCCAACGATATAATTCGTACATAAGATTTTGAAAAACCCGAACTCGGGTCTCTCGACTCGAAATTCCGACCACCCAACCACTCGGCTATAGAAAGAAATAAATTTAAAAAAGGCACTTATATGAATTAGGGCGTGCTTCTATGGATTCGTCACGTTGAACACTAAATGGTGCGAAACCAGCGCAATATTTAACAATAAATGGAGTAGAGGTAGGCCGAAACTAACTTTCGAAGACTATTTGAGGAAATTGCTCAAAGCGGGGAGGGTAAAGTACGAGGATACGATATAGACATGTATGATGAAAATTATGAATTTGAAAGAAGATGCGCACTTGGACTGCGCCTCACGCATAGTCCCAGTGCGCATCTTCTTTAAAATAAAAAAATACTATTTATTTTTAATAATTTATTTACAGTAACAGTTACTTACAGTAGTTTAAAATTAATACTTAAAATGTAATGTTTACAATGCATATTAACTAAAAACTATAATAACCGTAGAGCCCTACTCCTCCTAGCATGGTACCAAAACAATAAAAAAGGCATTTGTATACATCATAGAAGTAAATTGAAAAATTCACAGAAAGCGCCGTGTCAACCCTATCAGCGCGATCGTTTTCGTATGAAAGCCTGTCGAAGTCGGATGTCAACGCGTGACGCGCTCTGAATGTACCGCGTCGGTAATAAATAGAATACTTTTATCGGGCACCCGCACTCGCCCGCGCAAATATTGTGCCGCCGTAATCTGACTCCACTGCGTGCCCTTTGTGAGCTATAAGACGTCTGGGTGCCTGTAAGTCTATGATCACCGTTTTTTATATGTATTTGCGATTTACCCCTATCGTTTCCTTTGAAATCTGTTAAATAAATTGAAAATTATGTCAAGGTGTGCCTACTATACCATATTACGATTTATGTTTGATTATACTACCATTGTTAAAACTAGCTTAGAACGGATAGATCTTATCTTGAGCTCAGCGTGTACAGAAAATGTATATCACATAAATCTGAAGTAGACTAACATATGCAATCATGTATCAGGTGCTATTAAAATATTGTAGCACAGATTCGCATTGCGTGAAGTCGATGGATGCAGCTGACTACATTAAACTGTGAACTTTCAATACACTGTAAAAAAAATATCTAGATCATATAATGACTAATGATCTTTTCTTACAAGGAGTTTTCATGCAAATTGGGTCATATCTTTTTGGAAATCGGCTCTTTAGATATGTCCACTATCTGTCAGCATACTTTGAAAATCCTTTTAAATCTGTTCTACCAACAGTACTCTCTATTTAGTACTAAATAACAAAAGAATAGAAATATGAGGTAAATTATATTTTTGTTATATCCTTTTCAGTTGCCGTTTATAATTTTAGCATTCTACATTTTACACTAGCACGATCTTACTGTTCCGCAGATTTAAATTAGCCTTCCTTACCTTCATAATTTTTTGCATGCTCGCCCTCTTACAACACTAACGGTATCTACTACAGCCGAATATTAATATAGTATATCGTAAATTGTATTTAATAACAAAGTTAAAAAAATATCTAATTTCAGAAATTTATTGGACTATGGCATTCTCCAAAATACTCGATAGGAACTGTTGCACAGAGTTATATTCATTTTAATATTTTTAATGCGAAGGATTCTGCAGCCAGCACGTCTCTCGTCGATTATCCGTCCGTATTTGAATTTCGCCAAGAGCTTAGTCCAGATTTGTTTTGATTCTGTCGCAAATCTTTGATCGATCACATGAATGTTGTCAATAGCATTTTCCCGCAATGAGATACCAAGGGTGCGTAAACCTTAAATTTGCACGCTCCATTGTTATTATATGAAATAATAGGGTTAATTTTACTAACTTATCAATCTTAATCTGTTAAATTTCTCTGCAGTACATAGGTATCTGTAGGAAAAATGTCGTAATCGCCTCACTTTTCGAAGGCGGCCGGTTTTCGAAAAATGCCAGACCAAAATTCAGTGCCAGTTATAGGCAACAACGTGTACGGTGCGATATATCTAAAACATGCAGAGATAGGGACAACAATAATATGGAATCAGAAACAATGAAGGTACCACAAACACTGAGACCTGGGAAAATGTAGAAAAAGTTCAAAGTTTCTACATTGACCTGACCGGGAATCGAACCCGGGACCTCAGAGCTGGCGACATCTTGGAAACCAGTGTGTACGCCACTCGTCTACGGAGGTCGTCTGGTACTGCAATCGCCATTCCAACTGCCAAGTTTGGCGATTGTAAACCCTCCCGTACTGAATGGCTGTATATTCTGCAGTAGGTTTTACATGCCGTTATGACGATAATGTTGATGATGAGAGAATAACTTAAAAATAGTCAAATGCTACAGTGACACCACAAAGATGTTGGGAAATGAGTGAAAATAAATTTAAAAGCGACTCATAGAAAAGACCGTCACGAAATGCGTTCGGCATAGCGTTCCCCGGTCACCGGCTAAAATGTAAAAACGGTTCCCTTGCATATTTTCCTAAGTGCCATAAAATATGACATTTATTACGGTCAGATCTGCTCCAACCACTATTGATAGGCAAATGAGAGAGTTTTTTAAAGGAAAAACGATGTCTGCTTTTTATGTGTTCTTTGGATAATGTTATTTTTTTTGAAGTTGCGACTTGCAAGTTGTACGTTATGGGCTAAGCCCTGTTTTTGTGACCACTTCTCACAAATCACTTCGATTAACGATGGTTCAAAGTAAGACGCATTTGTAACAGACAGTAATATGATAAAATAATTTTAAAATCTTGTTATAACATTACATTTATATAGTTTATTAACTTAAATAACTAGAAATAATATTGTTAGGGCAAAAGTGAAGTTTTATTACATTTGCTTCGCTCCAGGGTCATCTAAGGCAAAGCAATGTTCAAATACCTAGCGTATATTTGGAAACCAAGTCGCTGCCGCCGGAACACGAACATGGCGAATCATAATATCTCCTTCTCTTTCTGGAGATCGACCTACCCTGTGGTTTACCGTGGGTTTTCTACAACTACAAAGCCCTTTCAAATGGGATAACCCCGATGCTAATACGTCTTACTACTCACAAACATACGCAGGCGACTCTTAGGCAGAGAAGGGAGAAAGTTAAACATTAAGAAACCTACAATCGTATTTCACAGACTGATAGTAAGAAGCAATGCAATACTCGTACGTATTATCGTTAATAGGAAAAATTTACGAAGCGTATTACCAATTTTCACAAGATCATCTGGCATGACGATAATAACAAATCCTTACACTCTAAGAAGCGTACATTCAAGTATAGATATTTAGAGGCATAAAAATAAGGTTTATTATAATGATAATAATAAGGTATATTATACGGTGTATTATGTATTATAACAAGGTGTTATATAGGTGGTAAGGTGTATTATATTATATTAATGTAGTGACGACCTACACTTAGTCATGAAGAATGTTCTTTATGGGATCTATTTAGGAGAAGCCTACGTTCAGCAGTAGACTACGTAGTTACATAAACTACATATTTACACTACTGGCATTCGTCACTCTTCCACGGAGTTAGTTAAATAAACCAGACGCTGCTGCCCATCTTCGGTCTCATTTTTTTGGTCTGAGATTTTTAGAGATGGTTAACCCGCCATCTATCGGTTGGTATAACGGTATTCAAGGCTGTTTCCCTTAGTCGCCTCTTACAACATCCTCGGGAAGAAAGGGAGTGGTAATATTCTTATGCCGTTACCAGACGGGTGATATTGCGTATAGATATCGGAAAAAGAATCACGAGTCCGGTTCATGTACCTTTTACAACAATGACGCGTTTCAATGGAAGCTATGAAAGCACTCTTAAATTCTGATATCATTGCCGATAAAGGCAATAACTCATCGAATAGGTCAAGCACAATAGTGTGTGTCACCTATAATCGTAGATTAAAGCCTTTATCCCCATGAGCACTTTTATCACAATGGAAAAGAATATGTATATTGTCGTAAAGTGGCCACATAAAATTGACGTATGGTTTGAAGAGAAAAAAGGCAGTTTCAGATTTATAACATGAGCCTGTTTTAATTAAATTTTAATGTTATTTAGTGTTATATCTTTCGAAGACCGAGTGATCGAATTGCTTGTTATATCATGGCAATTGGGGATTTGTTCTTCCCGGTTAATAATAATAATAACTGAAAATAAAAATGATTGTTCAATAAAAACATACAAGAACATGCCAACGTAATACACCTTCTTTGTTATTTTACCTTAATTCATTAATGTTAAATAATTAATATGATTGAAAATTTCGGCGACATGCGACGAACTCCGTGGACGAGTGGTTCGTGTCCCCGTCGGGTCAATGTAGAAAACCACTCTTTCTACATTGTCTTGGGTCTGGGTATTTGGTATCACACCTTCGTTTTTTCCGATTGCACAACGAAAGTGCTTTAGCTACTTACTTTGAGATCGGAGCAATATATATGATGTTGTCCCTATGTATGCATGTATATATTTATGGTTATAGAGTCCAAGACGCCTAAAATTTAGAGGAAATAATTTTTTTAAAGAACGTGTTGCGCCTAAACTGTTGGTGTAGAAACTAGCTGAAAACTTAATAAGCCCATGGCATTAACATTAAAAACTGTATTACCACCTATTACATCCAACTTAGATCGGATACCGAAACGGAACATCACAGATGTCATAAAGCGATTGAAGTGATTACTTTGAAGACAGCACTTCATTGTTTTAATGATCGAAATTATTTGAAAAATAATTGTATTCTCTGTTGACAGTTACGCCGTATAAAGAACATCACTTCAATCTCATCACGGCATTGCACCTGGTCGAATTGAGTCGAAGTAAACTCGTACAAACAATGCGGATGTGGGGTGTACTATCCTTTTCTCGAGTTAACAAACGCTACTTATAACATCTGAGAGAGCCCTTTCCCCCTTCTTAAGTACTTGTTTACTTAATGGTCTGTGAGAGGCCACTGCAGGACAAAGGTAAGGAGGAATTGCATGCATAGCTAGGGGATTGGCGCAGTATCAGACCTTAGAAGCTGCTGCCCGTCACAAGTATGATTTAATTCGGTCTGATATTTTTAGAGAAAATCATTCCGCCATCTTTCAGTAGCCATTGATATTAGTAGAAGTTCACTTAACAAGGTTAATGATATAATTTAAAGCCTTAAAAGTTTTAAAAAATGCTAAGTTTTCTGTATTTACAGTTTTCAAAAATTCCCCAGGAAGAGCGTCAGTTTTGTAAAACTGCTTTCCAAATCCAGTGAAAAGATTCTACACAGAAATCAGAGTGACAGACTAAAGTGTCTTTTGAAGCTTTTACGATTTGTTTCTTCTTCTTTTTTACAACATATCAAAGGTATTTTACAACAAACAAAGAAAAAAGTCACGATAGCCGAGGGGTTGGGTGGTCGGAATTTCAAATCAAGAGACGGGTTTCTTGACTTGAAATTCCGACCCGAGTTCGATCCCCAGGTGGCAGGCTCGTATCAATGGGTTTTCAAAAACTTATGTACGAAGTATATCGTTGGCTTGGACATAAAGACGGCGACGGGCTCACCACCTGTCATGTTGTCCCGGAAATATCTTCGGTGGAAGGTGGGTGAAAAGGACTTAATTGTCTAGACTAGACCTCTGTCTACCCCTGTATATTGGGAATTGCGTGAAGATATTTATATTTATATTTATTTTTATCAAAGGTGCACTGCTAAACAAAGGCCCCCACCTGAGCCACCTGCATCCATCGACTCTCCGCAATTGTATGCAGGTCATCACTCCATCTTGTGGAGGATCGTATTTTCGTCTTTTAACTATTTTTGTCGTCTTATAACTTTTCTTCTCCGATGGTTGTCAGTTCTGCGAGCTGTGTGGCCAGCCCATTGTCACTTCAGCGTGCTGTCATTTTGGCTATATCGGTTACCATAATTGCGCTGCGGGTATCATCGTTACGGATTCTGTCACACAGAGAAACACCCACCATAGCCCTTTCCATAGCCTTCTTTTTGAGCTTCCTCATTCGAACAGCAGTGTAGGATCACGTTTCAGTTCCGTAGGTAATCACTGGCTACACGCACATAGCTCTTAAAGTTTTGAGGTATATTCGACGAGAAGTGATTTGATATGAATTTGAATGAATTTAATTTATGAATTGAAATGGCTTGAAAAAATTTTTAATTTTTATTTATTGTTATAAATATGAATTTTTTAGTCACAATTACTGTGTACTGCTATCAGTTTGTTAATATTTTGATTTTTTTTACATGCCAACCTATTGTACTGTTATGGCATAAAATATTTATGAATTCGCACATCAGGCGGCAAATGCGAAATAGTAATAAAACTATACACATCACATGTAAAGTAGGTAGTCATAATACTGAAAACTTCCAAAGTCCATCAATAAATGTGACGCTGTATGGGGAGTCTTGATGTACATAGTGAAGTTCTATTTCATTGAACCATAATATCGATTACACATCCAATTTCACAAATATACATGTTTTAGTTTCTAGTTTATTTACATAAGTCAAAAGTTACTGAAAGTAATAGTATATTGTTTGTAAAGTCTTATTTACATATATAATTAGCCGCCTGTAAAAATCTACTGTGAAACATAGTCCTGTCCCGTAAAAAAGATTGGCCATAGCCAATAATTTAATTACAGTATCAGAAGCCTTTTACCATAGGCTCTGTTAGCCATTATAACATACATATATCTTATATACATTCCAAACTTATTTTAAATACTTACAGCAAAATAGTATGAAGCCACGATAGCCTAGTGGTTGGGTGGTCGGAATTTCAAATCAAGAGACGGGTTTCTTGACTTGAAATTCCGACCCGAGTTCGATCCCCAGGTGGCAGGCTCGTATCAATGGGTTTTCAAAAACTTATGTACGAAGTATATCGTTGGCTTGGACATAAAGACGGCGACGGGCTCACCACCTGTCATGTTGTCCCGGAAATATCTTCGGTGGAAGGTGGGTGAAAAGGACTTAATTGTCTAGACTAGACCTCTGTCTACCCCTGTATATTGGGAATTGCGTGAAGATATTTATATTTATATTTATTTTTATCAAAGGTGCACTGCTAAACAAAGGCCCCCACCTGAGCCACCTGCATCCATCGACTCTCCGCAATTGTATGCAGGTCATCACTCCATCTTGTGGAGGATCGTATTTTCGTCTTTTAACTATTTTTGTCGTCTTATAACTTTTCTTCTCCGATGGTTGTCAGTTCTGCGAGCTGTGTGGCCAGCCCATTGTCACTTCAGCGTGCTGTCATTTTGGCTATATCGGTTACCATAATTGCGCTGCGGGTATCATCGTTACGGATTCTGTCACACAGAGAAACACCCACCATAGCCCTTTCCATAGCCTGCTTTTTGAGCTTCCTCATTCGAACAGCAGTGTAGGATCACGTTTCAGTTCCGTAGGTAATCACTGGCTACACGCACATAGCTCTTAAAGTTTTGAGGTATATTCGACGAGAATTGATTTGATATGAATTTGAATGAATTTAATTTATGAATTGAAATGGCTTGAATAAATTTTAATTTTTATTTATTGTTATAAATATGAATTTTTAGTCACAATTACTGTGTACTGCTATCAGTTTGTTAATATTTTGATTTTTTACATGCCAACCTATTGAACTGTTATGGCATAAAATATTTATGAATTCGCACATCAGGCGGCAAATGCGAAATAGTAATAAAACTATACACATCACATGTAAAGTAGGTAGTCATAATACTGAAAACTTCCAAAGTCCATCAATAAATGTGACGCTGTATGGGGAGTCTTGATGTACATAGTGAAGTTCTATTTCATTGAACCATAATATCGATTACATCCAATTTCACAAAAATACATGTTTTAGTTTCTAGTTTATTTACATAAGTCAAAAGTTACTGAAAGTAATAGTATATTGTTTGTAAAGTCTTATTTACATATATAATTAGCCGCCTGTAAAAATCTACTGTGAAACATAGTCCTGTCCCGTAAAAAAGATTGGCCATAGCCAATAATTTAATAACAGTATCAGAAGCCTTTTACCATAGGCTCTGTTAGCCATTATAACATACACATATCTTATATACATTCCAAACTTATTTTAAATACTTACAGCAAAATAGTATGAAGCCACGATAGCCTAGTGGTTGGGTGGTCGGAATTTGATGGTGGTCGTGTCAAAAGACCTGAGTTCTATCCCGTGGTGGCAGGCTCGTACCAATAGTTTTTTCAAAAATTTATGTACGATTTATATCGTTGGCTTGGACATAAAAAATGAGAAAACTATTATACATCGATAAGATAAAACGTACGGGAACACCCCTTCGCAGAGGCAAAGCGTCAAAACGCACCAACCACAACTATCAAAGAGAAATCTTTTCCGTGTACCAATAAAGCCGGGCAAGCCGGCGTCGAGACACTTTTATACTCGATGATGTTTTTATCAGTTATTGAACGAAATAGTACTACTTAACTATTTTTTTCTTCATTTTTGCTCTTCCCGAATAAAGGTAGAACCTAAGCTTTGGCAGGGTTTATGCCCAGGCTTTTTAATGGCCGACGGAATGGATATGAAATACATAATTTTAGTTTTTTCCAAGAGATTGTTTGATAATTTTTTTTAGCGAAACAAGAAGAATAATAGTTACACAATTCACTCTCAAGGTGTGACAAGGACCACATTTCTGCAGACAATTGGCCTTATCTCATCCCGAGTTCGATCCCCAATTAACAGGCTATGTACGAATTATATCGTAGGCTTGGACATAAGAAGGCGACGGGCACACCACCTGTCACGTTATCCTGATTCGCACGTCACGTTGTCACGGTGGGTCGAAGGAACTAAATTGTCTAGACTAGACCTTTGTCTACCCCTGTATTGGGAACTGCGTGAAGATATTTATTTATTTTATTTTTGCTGTTTATCTTAAAAATAATAATTTTTATATTTATCATCAATTAAGGAGCACAATTTAATACACTTATCTAAAATTTGACATTATTTTTTTATTAATATAATTTAACAAAATTACATTGACTATTGTATATATATATTTTTATTTTTAATACTACATGTGAAAATATTTATTCACCATAGAGTGGCAACAAAAGGACTTCTTCCCGATGTTGAGAGGGCGTGAAATTATTTTCCTTGGCGTATGCAGATTAGGGGAGGGTTCTGGCGCGATTCGGGATTAGTTCCGGTTTACTTTTTATAGGATTCCGATGATAAATGTTACCATTGGATATGCTAACGGGTGGTGCGTGTAATGTATCTAAATAAGCTTTTTAAACGATTTCAATACATCCATAATACACTGCGTATATTTGTTGTTTATACCTCATTGACAAAAGTTGATATTTCTTTGATATTTGGCGCAGTTGATAAACGTAGGAATCGAAATGCACTGTCACTGCTAACAAACGAAAAACTGGTCAAATGAATGACGGACCACGTTCTTAGTACATTTATATAATATATAACAGCGAATGGTCACAAATTACAACTTCCTACCCAACTATTATTAGATTTACGTCTGTTAGCCTGACTATTGCTTGCTATGCTGATTACTCTAGTCCTGAAATTCAGCATTCAATTATTTTCAACGATTTTAATGGTGACAGATCAGGAGAATGACCGAACCTGAGTCAATACAGTGCTATGAAAGTTTAGGCAAGTGCATTAACCACTACTACACAGACTACTACGTATTTTTACGCCGTTCCCTTTACAGGGATAGACAGATTTCTAGAAAATTAAGTCCTTTCGACCCTCCTTCCATCGAAGACATTTTTTGGGACAACGTGACAGGTGTTGAGCCCGTCGCCGCCTTTATGTTCAAACCAACGATGAAAATCGTACGTAAGTAGTTGAAAAAAACCATTAGTACGAGCCTTGGGGATCGAACTCGAGACCCTTGACTTGAATTCCGATCAACCAACCACACGCCTATCGTGACCTCTAGACTACTTCGAATCTAAATTCTTACAACAAAATATTTTTAAATATAAATAAATAAATAAATATCTTCACGCAATTCCCAATGCAGGGGTAGACAGAGGTCAAGTTTAGACAATTATATCCCTTGACCCTCCTTTCACCGAAAATATTTTCGAAACAACGTGACAGGTGGTGAGCCCGTCGCCGTCTTTATGTCCAAGCTAATGATATAATTCGTACATAAGTTTTTTTTTTAAATCCATTGGTTCGAGCCTGCTACCTTGGGATCGAACTCGACTCAAAATTCCGACCACCCAACCAATCAATTTTGACTTCAACAATAAAAAAGAAAACTTTGTATCACCTGTAACAGTAGTAACTGCTGTCTTTCGAAATCAAAACATATATAAACACTAATTTTAGTAACAAGTAACAATTTAAAAAAACAATTGTATAGGGTAGCTTATTATTAAATTAAAGAGAAATAAAAATTATTTCAACTTACACGGTCGGGATTGGATCTTGCGACCTTTGCCGTACCGTGGCAAAGTAAGGTAAGGAGTAAATGTGATGTAATACTTCAAATGACTCAAGGCGTCTTAAACCTCATCAATGCACTTGAAGTAATGAGCAGGGCATTTTTTTAATCGCGACATAAAATTTGAAGTAACGTGACGTGACAAATTATTGAGACACTCTTACATTATTTGATTGTGTGCGGGCTAAGTGGAACCACTCATGTATATCCTGCCCGACACTAAGAACAAGTGTAAATAGTAGGAACAGATACCTAGTAGTACATAATTATTTTTAAACTAAATTAGTAGTCACGATAGCCTAGTGGTTAGGTGATCGGAATTTCGAGTTAATCCCCAGGTGGCAGACTCGTACCAATGGGTTTTATCAAAACCTATGTACGATTCATATAGTTGGCTTGGACATAAAGACGGCGACGTGCTCACGTTGTCCCAAAATATCTTCGGTGGAAAGTGGGTCGAAGGGAATTAATTTTCTTGACTAAACCTTTGTCTACCCCTGTATTGGAAATGGCGTGAAGATATTTATATATTATTTAATTATTTTCAACAAAGTAAAAATATATTTGTTTAGTCAACGTATTATTATTCAGTAATCGAACCGTAGGATGTTCTAAAAGCCAACCCTTTTAAATGATTTTACGCCACGGATTTGAGATGCGATTATAAACATATCGTCACTTGCTATCCCATGCTATAGGTTCAGACAGACAAAAAACGAAGAAAGTCACTGCGCAGACGGGAGGACGAACGGTTGCCTATCCCAAAATATGATTTATAGATTGCACGTCAACGGCAATGCGCTTTCTATACGTCACGGGACGTGTCACCGCCGCACTGGGCTAGGGGAAGAAAAATATATTTTGTTGTAGAATAGCTACGCTAACCTTTACTTGCGTCAGAGAATAAATGTTAGTACTAACGCGAATAGCTTTATCACTCCTTTGAAAATAGTACGACGTGTAACATTTCACCAAATTGCGCGAATTTACCTATTGTTTTTCGAATACGTAATGTATAAGTTTTTCCTTCACTATGGAAGGACTAATGCCATAAACTGTATGATGTACTAATTTTAACTTAATATGTATAAGATGATAACATTTATGCGTTTTTTCGTTCGAAGTTTGTAAGGTAATTTTAGTATGTTCCTTCTTTGTTCAAGTTTAAAGCGTCCCGTTTCGCAACAGTCAAACATAAAAACAATACTGATGTACATAATATAAATATTAGGAACAAACACAAGCTCGTAACAATACTCTATAGAATAACTAACTTTATTACGGAAAATATGCTTATTAACAGATTTAAAAAACGTATGAAAGAAAAACTTTATAAAAGAGGTTTTATAATGTAAGTTATACTCGTTTATTAATAATAAATTGACAGTACTTCTGGACATGAATTCGCTCCCATGATATTTTTAATTATTTTATTTTGAATGTTGAATATTGCAAAAAAAATCATTTATTTAGCTTGAATGTCATGGAATGTCATCAATGAGGTAAAATTACCTTTTTAATCAATATCTTGGATAACAGATAAAACTTTGACTGCTGACAACATTTGTTATATCAAATCGAACAATAATCGCTCATATTGTCAGTTACAATACAATTTGTTTGGAAAGTCGACGCGTGATAGAAATAATAACAAATGATTCGCGCCCTAACACCGCCTGGCGTTGAAAGATCACGCCTATTGCTCTCTGGCTGATGAAAAAAGAACAACATTTATTGCACAAGATAATAATGTAATTCTGGATCGAAGATGTAAATTAAATAAAAATTTATTCCAAAGATTACATTATGAAATATGTATAAAGATTTTTAATACCTGAATTACACGATTATTAATATCTGAATTACATATCTCAAATAACTAAAATAAATTACAAATAACAAAAAAAAGGTTAACAATGCAAGCAGAAGTCCAGCATACACTCACAATTAGCTTCTTTTGTCTTAACTTTAATATTTCATTTTCGTTTTAAGCACCATGTGAAACTTCGATAATAACAACCCTTATGATACTTTCTTAAAGATAAATTTCCACAATAATGGATATAACATAATTGAAAATATTTTTATTTATTTTCCCAGAGGAGTAATTTTCCTCTTTTTTTATTTAAGGTTCATTTAAAGTTTCTAGATTCACTGAAGTGATTTGAAAGGTGCCTCAAGTCTGGGTTATTACGAAATGGATGTAATCGATTTTCGTTTTCACTTAGAAGTCACAATAGCCGAGTGCGAATGCGAGTTAAAAGACCCGAATTTGAGCCTCAGGTTGTTGTTCCAATAATGGGTTTTTTAAAACTTTTGTACGATTTATATCGTTGGATTGGACATAAAGTTGGCGACATGTTCACCACCTTGGTCATGTTGTCTCAAATAATCGTTTTTTTATAGAAAAGGGAGGCAAACGAGCAGGTGGCTCACGTGATGGTAAGTGATTACCATCGCCCATGAACACCCGCAATACCAGAGGCTTAGCAGATGCGTTGCCTCCCTTAGAGTGCCTCCCTCCCCCAGAATTGGGGGAGGGGGGTGTGTGGGCCTCCGGTTACCTGCACTCACCAGACGAAACGCAGAAGTTTGTTAGACTTATACTTCACGCCGGTATTCTGTGAGGTAATGGTGCTTCCCCAGACGAGCCGGCCCATTCATGCAACAACAAAAGCTGATGCGTGGCTCTACCACTGTAAAATCGTCAGTAAAAAGTAGGTAGATAGGGCTTAATTTTGAAACTTCTGTTTACCCCAGTATTGTCAATCGAGTGAATATATTTTTTTATTTATTTTTATCCACATAGGGAAAATTGATTTTTATTCTGCCACCAACATTCGTTTTATAGATTCTGGAGATAGCGTAGTAATGTTTTTCTCATCGGCCTCTAAAAATTTCAACAGGCCTGAAACCTCTCCCGTAAAGAAGATTTCCCACATTCTTCATTTAATCAGTGGCTTAATTTTGGTCGGGCATTTTTCGAAATGGTTTTAGCGTCCTTGGTCGGTACCATTCCTTTTTGAAATATTTTCTTAGTCGCCTTTTATATATTTTATATATCCTATGTATTACGGGAGAAAATGTGGTGGAAAAAGTAAATTCTTGCACCGATACCACACAACAGCTTTCTTATCTAATATTCTTAATAAATAAATAAATACATATGTAGATAGGGACAACATCACATACATTGCTCCGATCTCAATATCCCCATACCTCAAGTGCACTTGAGGTATGGGGATATGATCGGGAACAACGAAGCCACCATAACCACCCAGACCCGAGAAAATGTAGAAAAAGTGATTTTTCCATTGAAAAAAAAATACGCCTGTTTTTGGACCCTCTAAAGCGTTCAACCTAGTGTTTTGCAATGTCCTTTAGAAAAAACTCGAATGTAAGTCAAATGTAGCAGTCACTGCACCATACCGGATACTTGTACAATAACCAAACGAACCGTGTAAGGTGGAGTGACTCTTTATCGAACGAATACCAAATGGGTTATGGTGTGAGACGCCGAGGTCATCTTCTTCTTCTACTTTTTCTATACAGTCTGTCAAGAGTCCACTGCTGAACATAGGCCTACCCAAAGCTTGTTCCCCCACCCAAAACGGTCCCCAGCCACCTACATCCATCGACTTCCTGCAATTAATCAATCTACTGACTTTGGGGGTATAAATTCTCCTAAATGAATTAACGGGGAAAAAAATAAAAAGTTAAAGTTAAAGTGTAACGATAGTTGAGTGGTTGGGTAGTCGAAATTTCGAGTCAAGAGACCCGAGTATAAACGAATTATATCGTCAGTTTGGACATAAAGACGGCGACGGGCTCACCACCTGTCACGTTTTCCCCTAAAAATACCTTCGGTGGAATGTGGGTCGAAGACACTTAATTGTCTAGAATAGACCTCTGTCTACCCCTGTATCGGGAATTGCGTGAAAATATATAAAGTTTACAAATTGCTCTATGAGCTTAGCAGCACAGGTATCATTTGAGATACCTGGTGCCACGATAACAATATGGTGCTGCTCCCCGTCGATCAGCGCATTGAAGAAACTTCTTTCCATTCGTAAAGAACATGCGGTTGCCCAGAGACTTAAATATAATGTAAAGAAAAGTATGAGGATACCGGAAGTGAAAGTTTATGGCCCAGCTCTTTGTGGGTAACGCAGGATCTAATAGATAATATGGAAATTGAAGCATTTCGTATTGAGGCATTTCTTTGCTTCTTATTGTCTCACTTCAGGCGATGCTTCGCGTTGAGCATCAAGGATTGAGGCTCAAATTGCAGCCAAAAAGCTGGGTTAAATGATACCCAGCTTTTTGGCTGCAATTTGAGCTAAGGTGAAGTGGTACTTTACGCCTAGACAGCCTCTGACGATGTATAAAATTCAAGTCCGGTCCTGCATGGTGTATTGTAACCATCTGTGGAACGGTGCAACAAAATTTCAGCATGTGTCGTTGGAACGCAAAGCCAAATAACTGATAGGCGATACTAAGTTGATTGAAACTTATAAGCTATAACACACATAAAAGCCTTAGTCATCGTCAGAAAGTTGCTTGTATTCTGCAAACTTTATTTTGGGAAGTATTCTGATAAGCTCCTTAATTTCACACCACCATCACCATTTTTATATTGAGCTACCAGACGCTCTTCGGGATATCCATTCATATCTAATCGACATTCGCGGCGTTGGGACTATACATCATTCATATTGCCCACGGCCCACTCGCTGGCCGTATGCTCATCTGGCGACAGTAATTTCGAATGCATACATCTTAACTTAAATTTAAAAATCGAAATTCGCGATAATCTGTATCTATTTATAAATTAATATTAAGAATTTGTATGTATTTAACTATATAGAGGAGACGTAAGAAGTATGTACAAGAATCAGAAGAAAATTAAAGTTGATAGGGCGAAGAATCTGTTTTGGTAGGACAGTTAAAGAAAATTTTATTACGTTTTGTCTGTGGCGGTTAATGTCAATTATCAAGTGTCATTGTCAATGTCACATTCTAAATCTGACGACCGAATATATATATAACATGTACTTTTTGTTCAATGTACAAATCGATTTTTCAAAATAAATAGTAACAAACAATATACCACTTAAAAAGAATATTATTAATTTTAAATCGTCTGCGCGCTTCGCGTATCTGAATCAAATGTTAGTATTAGATTATAAGATAAGAATAATTTAACATTGTATGTAATATTTAAAAAAAAATAATTTGTTTTTGGATCATAGCATGAGATGGACAGTGCATATTGAAGGAGGTCCACGCAGGGTCAATCACGCAGCCGTATGCATTGGAGATAAAATATTTTCATTTGGTGGTTACTGTTCAACTGAAGAATATAAGGATTGGGAACCAATTCCCATTCACGTCTTGGATACCACTACACTGAGGTGGTCTCCAGTACATTACAGAAAAACTCATGTGATGCCTTTTCAAAGATATGGTCACACAACAGTTGCTTATGGTGACAAGGTTAGTGGTTGATTTTTACACATTGCTTAGTGTTGGTTATCTCTTTACTTCATTTTCTACCAGATAGATACACAAATTTAAATTAACTTGAATTTTCAAATTATCAATTATAAGCTTGATGTTTTTGAAATAAATATAAGAAAATGAAAAATATGACAAATACTTATACATTAAGGTGAAAATACTCATAGATTCTTCTGGAATCAAAGAGACAAGACCTAGTAACCCTGTTAAAACCTCACTGTAATTTCTCCAGTTCATATTTTATTTAATTTTTAGGTATATATGTGGGGCGGTAGAAATAATGCTGTAGCTTGTGATACTTTATTTTGTTTTGACACAAAAAAACTTGAATGGAGTATGCCAGCAGTCACTGGTATGGTGCCATATGCAAAAGATGGCCATTCTGCATGTGTAATAAGAAATAAGATGTATATTTTTGGAGGATTTGAATATCTCACTGATCAGTATTCACAAGAAGTCCACTATTTGGATCTTGATACTTTACAATGGACTTTTGTTGATGTCCATGGTACCCCCCCTTCCCACAGGGATTTTCACACAGCAGTGTCTGTTGGTGATAGAATGTATATATTTGGTGGCCGGGGGGACTTAAATAGCCCATATAATTCTCAAGAAGAAGTGTACTGTCCCCAAGTGTATTACCTGGATACAACAAAAGACGAATGGGTTGTAGTCAACCCAAGAGGTACCTGGCCTGAAGGCAGACGAAGCCATTCAGCATGTAAGTAAATTAATGTATCTTTAACTTGTCTCAACAAATTTAACTCATCATGAACTAATATTATTAATGAATTGCTTAAGTAATTACACAGTATAACAATAGTATCTTCATGCAATTCCCAATACAGGGGTAGAGTAGCAGAGGTCTAGTCTAGACAGTCCCTTCGACACCTTCCACTGAAGATATTTTCAACAACATCAATGTGACGGGTGGTGAGCTTGTCGCCGTCTTTATGTCCAAGCCAAAGATATAATTTGTATATAAGTTTTTGAAAAACCCATTGGTATGGGCCTGCCACCTTGGATCTCTTGGCTTGAAATTCCGACCTCCCAACCACTCGGCTAAGTCAGAATTAAAATAACAACAATAACTTTCATAAATTACTGTTGGTCAAGTTGGTGGGTAGTAATTGGTTAGGTATGGTGTGCGTCATCTCTGGGACAGCTTCCATCGGCTGTGCAATTTGTGCTGGCAGACAGGTGATGTCCCAGATGATTGGCAATTCACGGTCATGGTACCTTTATATATAAAGGTAAAGGTTCACATTTTGACTGCGGGTGCTATCAGTTCAGTCATCAGTTTATCAGCTTGATTAGTTTAGCAAGAAAAGTTTAAAGCTCTTGCATCCTATGCGTAGGAAATAGGAAAGATTTTTATGGAGAAGGCATTTGAAAGGTAATCAGGGAGAAAATGTGGGAACTGTTGTCGGGGTATGGTGTGGATGGCCCACTGCTAAGGGCTGCACAGTCACTTTATTGCAACTGCAAAGCCTGTATGCGGGTGAGGCATAACCTGTCACCCATGTTTAGTGTCCAAATGGGCATAAAATAAGGTTGTGTCATGTCTTCGTGGCTGTTCATATTGTATCACAACAGCTGTTTACAAAAGCTGTAAGATAGTTGTATTAAATTTTCTGCTGTATGCTGATGATGCAGTACTTATTGCACCGAGGAGAACTGATGGCATTAGTCACATGTTTGGAAGAGGAATGTGAAAATAAAGGTCTCTGTTTAATTGCTAATAAAAGTAAGGTTCTGGTATTTGAAAGGAACGAAGTGTTAAACATGGGTTAGTTAGGAATGTCTAGAACAGGAGAATGTAATTGTATACTTTGGGAGCGCTTTAAGCTAAGCGCCGTGTGGCTGGCGAGAACAAAGTCAACGGTGCCCTGACTGCGTTAGTCAAAAGGCAAGGCGTAGTGAAAAATGCACCCCTTGCGATACATAAGGCAGTGCTGGTACCGGCTTTGTTATGTGGCAGCGAAATCTGTCTATGCCAGAAAAAGTGTAAAAGCAAGTTGAATGCATTGGAGATGTGGTCTCTTCGTAAAAACGGCGTTACCTTGGCCGACCGAAAACGTAATATGAGAGATTCGCAATATGACAATATGACCTCATCACTAAAAGTGATAAGGGTGTGCTTCGATGGTTTGGACACATTGAGCGAATTACTGAATATCGGATGGTGAAGAAAACATATAGCGCGAAAGTTAATATTAAAAGGTGTCAATATGGGCCGAGACTAACTTTCGAAGACTATGTGAGCAAACTGCTTGAAGAAGGGAAGGGACAAAAGTACTCGGTTACCTAGACGTGCATGCATGAAGAGAATGATGAATCTGAAAGAAGCGAATGAAGTATGTAAGGATCGTGACAATTGACGATCTGTTCTCTCTGGCTACCCCGTCAGGGACTGTGCGTAAAGATAAATAAAAATATAAACTTATCCTTGTTTCTCTTATGTTATTAATATTTGTTTTATTAAACATTTCAGGGTTTCACCGTGGATATATGTATATCTTTGGTGGCTTTAATGGTAACACAAAAACTCATTTCAATGACTTATCCAGATACTGCATTATAGGAAACTATTGGCAGTACATAAACGTGAGAGGCATGAAACCATGCAGAAGGAGGCGTCAAGCTTGCGTTATGTTCAATAATAAAGTGTACCTATTTGGAGGAACAAGGTCAGAAAACTTTAAATATATTTGTAATTTGAATTTCCGGTACGGATTGTATGGAGAAGGTGACAATAGTGGGGCCAAGTTCATGCATAGTAATAGACATTAAAGCAAAATTACTTCCGCCGATACTACACAAAGTGGAATTAATTAAGCTACTATTATATAAAATTATATAGAAATCGCAACGTCGGCACATTTATAAACAGGATACAACAGACAGGATACAAAGTATCAACATTCACATTCGTCACACAAAGGTTTGCTCCTAGTCGGAATCAAACCTGCTACTCTTAACCTCAAATGCAAAGTCATTACCAAATATGATAGCCTAGTCCATCAAACAATTGGGTGTATAACATTTAGTGCTACATTTGGTTTATTGGCATTTAAATATATTATTATCAGTCAGGGATACTCATCCTAACTTACCTGTCCAATAACCTGGCTTCCCTAGCTATTACTATCCTATCCATTGCGCTCCTGGACGGTAATATCCTACCTTTCCTAATTCCCACCCTAACTTACCAATCTTTCTTTTCACACAACCTATCCTTCCCTTTCCTTATTCCTACTCTGTCCGCCAATCCAACGTCTGCCGCGCGGATGGATGCATGGCTAGGGGCAAGCCTAGTCGTTAGCGTGCCACACTGCCCTGGGACCGGGCGACCCAGAATTAGGCTAGCCTTACCCTGGCATGCGGGGCTCTGCTGGGGTGGACAAACCTTTCCCTTGCTATTCGTGGGAACGCAATGGAGAATAATAAAAATAGTTTTATTAACCAACATGGCGGCGATGTGGTTCGCCACCCATCACGTCTCGTTTCTCGCGGGGGCGAAAAGCGGCCCATGGAGAGCCGCTTCGCTACGTTGAACGTAAGAGGAAGAACTGATGGTAAGGTAGATGAAGTATGTCAGATGATGAATGAACGATGTATAGATATCCTGTGCGTGAACGAAACCAAGATGAAAGGATGTGACACCACGGTTCATGGTCCTTACACGGCGTACTGGTCGGCGGAGGCTGTCAAGGAGTTGGTGTGATTCTTTCCTCTCGAATAGTTAAATGTGTGATGGAGCATGAATGTGTAAGCCCAAGACTCCTCTGGGTTAGGTTAAAAGTTGAGAGAGGTCCTGAATAAATGCGGAGAAAATGAACGGATTGTAATGTTAGGGGACTTTAATGGGTGGGTTGGAGTAAAGCGTCTAGAAGTATGATTGATTTTGTAATTGTGGATGAAAGACTGAGGAAGAAAGTGCTAGGCACTCGGGCATACTGCGGTGTAGGCCTTGACACAGACCACTTTCTGGTCATAGCACGAATGCATGGCCTCTTTAAACGGTAGCGACACCAAGGAGCCGAGCTTACGAGTGTTTTGGACAGAATAAAAGTGGAAAATCTACAAGAAAAAGAAAAGAAAGATGAGTACGTAGAGAAACTGAAAGAAAGTTTTAAAGACATAGAAGAGATAGGTGTGATTGAAGATTTGTGGGAGACATTTAAGAAAGGGGTCGTGAATGTTGCCATTGAGGTATGCGGGGTAGCTAAAAGAAGGAAAGGAAGAAAGAACTATAATATGTGGATGGATAAAGATGTACAAAGAGCTGTGCAAGAAAAGAAGAAAGCATGGTTGGATTGGTTAGCAACAAAAGCTAACCAAGAACTTCAAAAGGGGAGGTAAAGGAAGCGAAAACGAAGTATAAAAGAATCAAATCAGCTACGAAAGATGTTGTGACTAGAAAGAAAGAAGAATAAAAGGATGATTTTGATAGGAGGCTCACTGAAGATTTCCAGTCAAATATCAAGTTTTTCTGGAAATCCATCAAAACAGCCAGAGGAAAAACTGCTACCTCGGAGCTGAGTACAATCAGGAGTCAAGATGGGAGTGTTATAATAGGAGAAGAACATGTGTTAAAGAGATGGAAAGAGTATTTTGAATGTTTGTTTGAAAGAGAGGAAGTGCAGGTACAACAACCGGCACCTTCCATCGTTAATATAAATGTTTATGAAAGTGAGATAAGCATGGATGAAATAGTAAAAGCGTTGAAAAGTATGCGATTAGGTAAGGCTGCAGGGTACGATGGGATTACCGTCGAGATGCTGAGGGCAGGACAGGGCATAGTGGCAAGTCAGCTGTACCGCCTTTACAATTTGTGCTGGCGAAATGGGCAAGTACCGGGAGACTGGTGCAAAGCCGTAATCGTGCCATTGTATAAGGGAAAAGGGTCACGGCAGGACTGTATAAATTACCGCGGCATAAGCCTTCTCAGTGTTGTCGGTAAATACTAACAAAATGCAAACAGCGTTGTATGCGAAAGCATTGATTGAAAGGGTTGGGAATGAAACAGACGATAAAGTATGGGGTGTACGGATCAGATCTTTTCCATGCGGTGCATAGCCGAAAAGTGTCTGGCTAAAAACCAGAATGTCTATTGCACGTTCGTAGATCTAGAAAAGGCCTATGATAGAGTGGTGAGGAATGAATTGTGGTCAGCATTATCCGTGAACGGTGTGAGCAGTATCCTCATACGGGCATTACAATCTCTTTATAGGGATTCTAGTGCTTGTGTAAGGATAAACGGGGCATACACTGAATGGTTTAATATCGAAAAAGATGGTAGACAATTATGTGTAGCGTCACCGTGGCTGTTTATTCTATTCATGAACAATTGCTTGACAGATTTAAAAGAGAATGAAAGTCGGTTGAGAATGAATGAGTTACTCGTCAAATGTTTTCTCTATGCTGACGACCAAGTATTACTTGCGTCTTCAGCCGAGGAGTTACAGGTGATGGTAACTGCTATGAGTGGAGCTTTTGTTAGAAAGGGAATTAAGATGAATATAAAGGAGACGAAAGTGATGGTGTTTGAAAGAGATGAGACAATGACAGACTGCAATATCGTGATTGGAGATGAAGAAATTGAACAGGTGAAAGAGTTTGTGTATCTGGGTTCAAAGTTAACAAGAAATGGAAAGTGTGAGAGTGATATCGAAAGAAGAGTGAATGCAGGAAACATGGTGAATGGAGCTCTGCACTCCTTTATGAATAGTCGGAAGGTATCTAACAAGGCTCGTTTGGCTATGCATAGGGGAGTGTTGGTTCCAAAGCTCATGTACGGAAGTGAAAGTTGGGTATGGCAGAAAAAACATGAAAGCAGGATAAATGCAGTTGAAATGAGAGCGTTAAGAAGTATGATAGGAATTAAACTGAGTGACAGGATAAGGAATAGTGAGATAAGGAAAGTTGTGGTCTGAAAGAAGATGTAGTGACTAAAATTGAGAAAGATATGCTAAGATGGTTTGGCCATGTCGAGAGAATGAATGAAGAACGATTGACGAAAAAAGTGTATAAGACGAGTGTGAATGGCAGTGTAGGAAGGGGAAGACCTAGGCGGACGTTTCGAGACCAAATCAAGGACGTCCTGAAAAAGGCCAGGTCAAGAGTACTCTAAATCGAAAAGAATGTATGAAGGGAATAATGAAAGTGGACGAAGCGAAACAAGTATGTAAGGATCGTAGCAAGTAGAACGAAGTGATCTCTGCCTACCCCTACGGGAAAGAGGCGTGAATATATGTATGTATTATTTGGCGCAGCATTATTGACCTCGTCAAGTGTTCCCAATGTTGTTTGATTTTAAAAATTAAATAAGTTTTATTCCTTAGTATGTAACTTAAATCATTTATTTGGTAAAGTGTTAGTTTTTCTAAGCTAATAAATAAATGTGAATGGTCCTATGTGACGATAATTGGATATTTGTAACGCAATAAAAAATGGAATTGTATTCACACTAAACTTCACGTTTAGTGTGCAATGTATATTTTTGAAGACGTAATCGTCGTAAAAATTATTGTTAACTATTAATGTTGATTCTGAGACTTTAATGATTAATGATATTTGGATATTTGTAACGCAATAAAAATGGAATTGTATTCACACTAAACTTCACGTTTAGTGTGCAATGTATATTTTTGAAGACGTAATCGTCGTAAAAATTATTGTTAACTATTAATGTTGATTCTGAGACTTTAATGATTAATGATATTTGGATATTTGTAACGCAATAAAAATGGAATTGTATTCACACTAAACTTCACGTTTAGTGTGCAATGTATATTTTGAAGACGTAATCGTCGTAAAAATTATTGTTAACTATTAATGTTGATTCTGAGACTTTAATGATTAACTTATTTGCCTTGACTGTGATTATTATAATAACTGGGTTAAAACAAAGAGCTAATTAAGAGTTCTTAAAATTTTAATAATCCATTTATTATTTTATTTATTGATTTGGTACAATAAATATGAAATTAAAATTCACGCTAATGACGCGACCAACACATGTAATAATATTTTGTTTGAGTGAGGTAGCAATGTAATATTGTTTTGTTTCTTTTTTCCATTTCATTTGAGCTAGTCTTGCTCCGTGGACGAGTGGCGCACACACTGGTTTTAATGGTTTCGCCAGCTATTGAGGTTCCGGGTTCGTTTCCCGGTTGAGTCAATATGAAAAACACTTATTCTGTATTTTTTGGGTCTGGGGTTGGGGGTGAGGGCGTATTCCATAACACAAGTGCTTAAGCTACTTTGGGATCACAGCAGTGTATGTAATGTATATTTTGAAGATATAATCGTCGTAAAAATTATTGTTAACTATTAATGTTGATTCTGAGACTTTAATGATTAACTTATTTGCCTTGACTGTGATTATTATAATAACTGGGTTAAAACAAAGAGCTAATTAAGAGTTCTCAAAAATTTTAATAATCCATTTATTATTTCACGTCACGAACGTGTATATATCGTCAGTCACGATAGCCGAGTGGTTGGGTGGTCGGAATTTCGAGTCAATAGACCCGAGTTCGATCCCCAGTTGGTAGGCTCGTACCAATGGGTTTTTCAAAAACTTATGTACGAATATCGTTGGCTTGGACATAAAGGCGGCGACGGGCTCACCACCTGTCACGTTGTCCCGAAAATATCTTCGGTGAAAGGTGGGTCGAAGGGACTTAATTGTCTAGACTCGGCCTCTGTCTACCCCTGTATTGGGAATTGCGTGAAGATATTTATATTTATTTTTTATTTTTATTTATTATTTTATTTATTTATTATTACACTTATATTAAACTACACAAGTTACCATCTCAAAAAAACCTGTTAAGCTTTTCCAATTCAGTTGCAGGACATGTGTCTGAACTAGACATAATTTCATCTGTATTTCGGACTACAGCCTAGCCTAACTGAATGTTATTTTATTTTAAAGTTTAAGTCCAAGTGGTTCTTTACTTGTACAAAAAAAAATAGAATTCAGTATACAAGAGCAATCCCGACTCCGCTCAGTGTTTGGTATTTTTCATACATACCCTTAGCCGATTTCCATTTTGGTTGCATGTTAACGAGTATACGTAATTTGATCCAAACTTAGACATTTTCAATAATGTAATGCCTAATCTAAGGTTTGGGAAGTGTGCTCTTAAGCAGCAGTGGACTCTTAATGGGCTGTAAAGAAGAGGAAGAAGAATGCCTAATCAAACTGAGACAGAGGTCAAGATTAATTATCTTGACTCGTCTTCGTTCCTGTCGACCCACCTTTCACCAAAGCCCATTTCCTCGCTTTCCACATTTCCTCGCTACTTGTCATGACAACGTGATAGGTGGTGAGCCTGTCGCCGGCTTTGCGTCCAAGCCTACGTTATAAATCGTACATTACTCTTGAAAAAATGTAATACATCGAACTCGGGTCTCTTGACTTGAATGCAGATCACCCAACCACTCGGCTATCATGATTTTTAGGCGTGTAAAGTTCCCATTTATAATACTAATAATTGTCTAATAAATTGTTGTAATAATAACAAATATCTTCTAATAAATAGCAATTTAAAATAAAAACCTCACGTATTTACAGTCCATCCCCTCATATTAGCGGCCGAATGGTGGACAATGCTGATGCAGCGGATAATCCAGAGAGGTTAATAGACAATAGCGACCTACACATATTAGATTATACACCTAGTTTAAAAACACTTTGCATCCTTCAAGTACTTGAACTTAACTTGGACCAGACACTTTTGCCACGTGATGTTATGTAAGTATAAACATGTGTTTTACATTTAAATTATAAATTCCATTATTAATCAAATAATTAAAAACAGCTAAACAAGTCTAAACAATCGGTTTAAGAACCGATGAGCTCGCGTGATTAAGAATTTGGATGGCTTGCTTCAATTTTAATTATTCGATATCTTTTACACTTTATTACAATTGAAATAAATTTTAATAGTGATAATTAATATCTTCACGCATATTCCCAATATTGGGGTAGATAGAGGTCTAGACAATTAAGTCCTATCAAACCACCTTTCACTGGAGCCTAACTAAGAACCACATGGCAGTTAATGAGCACATTTATGTTCTAAACCATAATATATATGGCTAGATAACGCAGACCTTTGTAAACGAGTGGCGTACACACCGATTTTCGTGGTGCTAGCTCCAAGTCCCCAGGTTTGTTCCAGGATGGATTAGTGCCAAAAAAGTTCTACATTATCTCGAGTCTGGGTGTTTGTGGTTACTTCATTGTTTCCGATAACATAACACAAGTGCTTTAGTTACTTACTTTGGGATCAGAGCATGTATGTATTTCTTTAAGTAGAGAAAGTGTTTTATGATATTTAGATAAACGCAGTGATAATATTAAATTATTAATTAGTGAACTTGCGTCAAAATAACGAAAATTTCTGTAGTAATATTTCCATGGCAGAACTAAAAAATTATTTAATGAAATACTTATTTGAAAATTATTATTTTACAAACATCCTATTAATTACTAAAATATACAATCGTACAGTAATGTAAGTCTTTAAAACAGCTGTTAACAGCTACCTGATAAATAAGTCAAAACTGTTATGAAGAATACCACCAATATTCTTAATTTTATTACGACCAGGCACAATCTATGTGCAATAGTGCAGTGACGTCACAATCAGTTTTCACTGTATTTGGGCATGGACTAAGTTACATTTATTTTACTTATCCAGTATCACTGCTGGTCAAAGGTTTTCCTCATGTGCTTCCAAACATCTCCTTTTCCAGTTCTAACTAATCATCACAGAATGCATCTAACTCTAAAGAAATAAAATAAATATCTTCACGCAATTCCCAATACAGGCGTAGACAGATGTCTAGTCTAGACAATTAAGTCCTTTGACCCACCTTCCACGTAAGATATTTACGGTACAACGTGACAGGTTGTGAAACCATCGCCGTCTTGATGTCCAAGCCAACTATATGATTCGTACATAAGTTTCTTGAAAAACCCATTGGTACGAGCCTGCCACCTGGGGATCGAACTCTGGTCTCTTGACTCGAAATTCCGACCACCCAACCACCATGGCTATTGTGACTTATAAACTCTAATATTTTAATTTACTGTATTGTCCCGAAAAAACGGGACGGGCTCACCACCTGTCACGTTGTCCCGAATATCTTCGGTGGAAGGTGGGTTAAAGGGACTTAATTGTCTAGACTAGACCTCTGTATTGGGAATTCGTGACGATATTTATTTATTTATTATTTTATTTATTTATTATTTTATTTATTTATTATTTTATTTATTTATTATTACACTTATATTAAACTACACAAGTTACCATCTCAAAAAAACCTGTTAAGCTTTTACAATTCAGTTGCAGGACATGTGTCTGAACTAGACATAATTTCATCTGTATTTCGGACTACAGCCTAGCCTAACTGAATGTTATTTTATTTTAAAGTTAAAGTCCAAGTGGTTCTTTACTTGTACAAAAAAAATAGAATTCAGTATACAAAACAATCCCGACTCCGCTCAGTGTTTGGTATTTTTCATACATACCCTTAGCCGATTTCCATTTTGGTTGCATGTAAACGAGTATACGTAATTTGATCCAAACTTAGACATTTTCAATAATGTAATGCCTAATCTAAGGTTTGGGAAGTGTGCTCTTAAGCAGCAGTGGACTCTTAATGGGCTGTAAAGAAGAGGAAGAAGAATGCCTAATCAAACTGAGACAGAGGTCAAGATTAATTATCTTGACTCGTCTTCGTTCCTGTCGACCCACCTTTCACCAAAGCCCATTTCCTCGCTTTCCACATTTCCTCGCTACTTGTCATGACAACGTGATAGGTGGTGAGCCTGTCGCCGGCTTTGCGTCCAAGCCTACGTTATAAATCGTACATTACTCTTGAAAAAATGTAATACATCGAACTCGGGTCTCTTGACTTGAATGCAGATCACCCAACCACTCGGCTATCATGATTTTTAGGCGTGTAAAGTTCCCATTTATAATACTAATAATTGTCTAATAAATTGTTGTAATAATAACAAATATCTTCTAATAAATAGCAATTTAAAATAAAAACCTCACGTATTTACAGTCCATCCCCTCATATTAGCGGCCGAATGGTGGACAATGCTGATGCAGCGGATAATCCAGAGAGGTTAATAGACAATAGCGACCTACACATATTAGATTATACACCTAGTTTAAAAACACTTTGCATCCTTCAAGTACTTGAACTTAACTTGGACCAGACACTTTTGCCACGTGATGTTATGTAAGTATAAACATGTGTTTTACATTTAAATTATAAATTCCATTATTAATCAAATAATTAAAAACAGCTAAACAAGTCTAAACAATCGGTTTAAGAACCGATGAGCTCGCGTGATTAAGAATTTGGATGGCTTGCTTCAATTTTTAATTATTCGATATCTTTTACACCTTATTACAATTGAAATAAATTTTTAAAGAAAGTTTATTTCCTTTAGAAAAATTTGTAAATAAATTTTAATAGTGATAATTAATATCTTCACGCATATTCCCAATATTGGGGTAGATAGAGGTCTAGACAATTAAGTCCTATCAAACCACCTTTCACCGGAGCCTAACTAAGAACCACATGGCAGTTAATGAGCATATTTATGTTCTAAACCATAATATATATGGCTAGATAACGCAGACCTTTGTAAACGAGTGGCGTACACACCGATTATCGTGGTGCTAGCTCCAAGTCCCCAGGTTTGTTCCAGGATGGATTAGTGCCAAAAAAGTTCTACATTATCTCGAGTCTGGGTGTTTGTGGTTACTTCATTGTTTCCGATAACATAACACAAGTGCTTTAGTTACTTACTTTGGGATCAGAGCATGTATGTATTTATTTCAGTAGAGAAAGTGTTTTATGATATTTAGATAAACGCAGTGATAATATTAAATTATTAATTAGTGAACTTGCGTCAAAATAACGAAAATTTCTGTAGTAATATTTCCATGGCAGAACTAAAAAATTATTTAATGAAATACTTATTTGAAAATTATTATTTTACAAACATCCTATTAATTACTAAAATATACAATCGTACAGTAATGTAAGTCTTTAAAACAGCTGTTAACAGCTAACAATAAGTCAAAACTGTTATGAAGAATACCACCAATATTCTTAATTTGTTTTTACGACCAGGCACAATCTATGTGCAATAGTGCAGTGACGTCACAATCAGTTTTCACTGTATTTGGGCATGGACTAAGTTACATTTATTTTTACTTATCCAGTATCACTGCTGGTCAAAGGTTTTCCTCATGTGCTTCCAAACATCTCCTTTTCCAGTTCTAACTAATCATCACAGAATGCATCTAACTCTAAAGAAATAAAATAAATATCTTCACGCAATTCCCAATACAGGGGTAGACAGATGTCTAGTCTAGACAATTAAGTCCCTTTGACCCACATTCCACGTAAGATATTTACGGTACAACGTGACAGGTTGTGAGACCATCGCCGTCTTGATGTCCAAGCCAACTATATGATTCGTACATAAGTTTCTTGAAAAACCCATTGGTACGAGCCTGCCACCTGGGGATCGAACTCTGGTCTCTTGACTCGAAATTCCGACCACCCAACCACCATGGCTATTGTGACTTATAAACTCTAATATTTTAATTTACTGTATTGTCCCGAAAAAACGGGACGGGCTCACCACCTGTCACGTTGTCCCGAATATCTTCGGTGGAAGGTGGGTTAAAGGGACTTAATTGTCTAGACTAGACCTCTGTATTGGGAATTCGTGACGATATTTATTTATTTACTATATTAAAATTCTTCATGCCTATTTTTTCATATTTTTTATATTTATTTTTGTTTTATATAAACTTTATCATGAGATCCTATCGAAAAACATTTTGTGATAACATTACTTTCAAACTTTACATGTATTTAGATTTTAATATATTTTCAGTTTTGATATACGAATGATGACAGTACCTAATCGTATCAGCAGGCCTGTTAATCAAGCTGGATGAAGAAGCTCCCTAACAACATTTTATATAAGTAGTTAACATTGTAATTAATGTTTTAATTAATATTTTAATTACAGCGGATCTCTACATGTTTACTTGATTCTCTTTCTAAACATTTGTTTTTAGTCAATTTGTGAATGTAATAAGTATATGGAAAAAGTGCTTTGCTTTTTGTTGCAAAGTGAATATGTTGTGGTGCAATATGTTAGTAGAAGAAACTGAAGAAATGTATTTATTTTGATATTTCATAGTGCAATATGGTATATTATAGTCTAAACAATGTATTGAGCATAAACTTTTACTATGAACAAAATATTTTCTTTTATTTTAATTACATTTTGAATGTCTTACTTTTTGACATAAATAATTTTTCATGAAACGAACACTCTGAGGAATACTTAAACCTATTATTGCAAAAATAAACTTTCCTTATATTGTATTTATTGTTTGCAAAAATAAGTATAAGTACCTCAATTTAAAGGCGAAAAAGTTTACTGGCACTTCTTGGAGAGATCAGTTTAAAGATGAATTTTTGAGAGATGAATTTGGTAAACTAAATCACCATATTTTCAACATCTTTGGTGGAATGTGGGTCAAAGGGACTTAATCGTCTAGACTAGACCGCTGTCTACCCCTGTGTTGGGAATTGCGTGAAGATATTTATTTTATTTATTTATATAGATTTGAATGAAGTTTTGATATTTGGCTTTTTGGATCTGTTTTTTCTGGTTACTGTGATGATGTAGCAGCATTCATATCTATTATGTACAATTGCAAAGAAATTGCATAACATACTAAACAAACAAAACTCTCTTTTTTTCAGTGAAATTAAAATGATATAGATTGAAACAGTATTAAAAACAATGCTATAACTTATATTACAGATGAAAATCTTACAAATTATACAACATTTACTCATCTTCTTTAACAACATGTTTCTTGCGTTCAGGCACATGTGGTACGCTCCCGGGTTTGCTGTGGACACGACGATTTGACTCTTTCCTCTTTGACTTCTCTCTAATTGTTCTGAGTTCCTTTTGAGCATTCATAATATGTTTCGGTACATGCCTGTGTCGTGCTATACGCTTGATTTGAGGATGATTCCCGAATTTTTCTTTCAAAGCATCAGCATAATTAAGTGCTGTTCTCTCTCGAGGTTTTAACTGAAAGAAGAAGAATACACACAAATTAAATTCTATTTACATAACATTATAAATATATATATATATATACTTTTTCTGCTACATCAGTAACAAAAATGAGAGATATTTTCTTACAAGACTACAATTAGTGGAGGAGGCTTAAAGATTTAAAGGAAACAATATATTGAGTATTATTAAGGTAAAAGTAAAAGGCTAATAATGTTAAATAAATATCTCACTCCATTTCCAATACTGGGGTAGACAGAGGTCTAGACCCACATTTCAACGACAAATTATTACATAAAATTATATTAGCCTTAGGTGTATGTAATACTTACAATGCCAAGTTTTTCTGATGCTTTTGCTTTCCACATCCTAATATTCATTTCATCTGACCCTGATAATATGTATTTGTTATCTAAGGACCATTTGACACAAGTAAGTCTCTGCATTCGCTTTGTGTGATAAACATCCCTAGAATGTCCCTTGAGACTTTCAAATATTCTTACAGTTTTGTCGTAACTACCCGCAACAAATTCTCTTCCTGTTGGTGAATAGTCCACATCTATAACCGCTGATGTATGATCCATATGGATGTTAACTGGTTGGTTCAATTTTCTTACATCAAATGTGTATAAACTGAAAGAAATATTAACTTACTTTTATAAGTGATGTTTGAAAATTATGTGCAGAAATATCCGTTGTCTTAAATGGAGGGATTTACTTTTTATGGAGGGATGAGGAACAAACCTCAGTCAGGTAGTCATAAACATCAGGTAAACAATCCCCATTCTAAAGTTTTAGGTATACATTTATTTGCATATTTTTGTAACTTTGTTTTTTCACATTTTGTTGTTAATGTGGTTCTGAGTTGAAGTTATTCATGAAACTTTTACATCATTAGGCTACAAAATGTGTTATAGGCACCTCAGTGGTTATGCATGGTGAAATTGTATTATTTGTGGGACTTATACTGGAGAGCAGGTTTAGTATTGCCAACTCACTCACAAACTAATGCTGCCACTCCTCATGCCTCATGGCAGTAGCCTTCGAAAACTCTTAAGTTTTACAGTGAAAAATTATTAGCAAATGCCTTTTTTTGCAGAATAAATATTTAATGTCTATGTAAGGTCATAAGTTTCAGGCAAATTTAACCTTACTTGTAATCTTCATTTGCTACTGTGAATATAAAAGCTTCCATAGGATTCCAGGAAAGAGCATTTGATCTCAATTCCATGACAACTTTTCTCAATGGCCCAGATTCTCTGCAGTCATATAGTATTATGCTTCTGTCACTTGCACATGAAGCTAGTAAATTATATTCAATCTGTAAATGATACACCCTATAAAAATTTATGTAAGTAGGGGCATTCATTATTTTTCTTCCTTTATTTATATTTCTTTGTGCATACATTTTAAAATAAATGATTAAGATATTAGAAAACATAGTGATTGTTCACCATATCATAAAAGTCCACTGCTGGAATCAGGCCTGCCATTATCCACATGTGTAGAGAAGAGGATTGGCAATTGCAGTACTCTTAAAACCTTGCACCTAAGACACTGCTGCCCATCACTGGTATGTCAAATTTAGGTTATGTATGTATGGTTATTTTTCAATCTGTCAGTGCGGGTTATTTTGCAATCTGACAGTTCATTTTCATGTCTTCACTTAGTAGTCTCTTACAATTGCATTGGGTATATTTATATGCAATAACCACACAGTGAGAGAATATACCATCAATATGACAAAATAGATGATCAAAAATTAATTCAAGAGAACCAAGAAGTTCCCCATGAGGAAGGCTCATACCAATGTGTTTATCAAAAATATACATGACAGTGACTGGTCCGCAACTTTAACAATGCTTATGAAAATTAATTATACAACACATACACATATAACTACTAGGCAACACATGTTTAGTTAATAAAAAAAAATAATAATAAGAAAAAAAATATATCTTCACGCAATTCCCAATACAGGGGTAGACAGAGGTCAAGTCTAGACAATTAAGTCCCTTTGACCCACCTTCCACCGAAGATATTTTCGGGACAACGTGACAGGTGGTGAGCCTGTCGCCGCCTTTATGTCCAAGCCAACGATGAAATTCGTACATAAGTTTTTGAAAAACTCATTGGTACTGCCACCTGGGGATCGAACTCGGGTCTCTCGACTCAAAATTCCGACCACCCAACAATTCGGCTATCGTGACTTATATAATAGGAAACATAATAATTTTTTTATTAAGATCTAGTCAAATGTAGGTCATACATTATTAGGTAAGTAAAGATCACCTTGCAGTTGCACTTGCCTAACACACAACACTTGTAAGTAAAAATTTCACCGATTATTAAACGATGAAATCAGGTTTGACGACCTCCGTGGATGAGTGGCGTAAACACTGGTTTTCAAGGTGTGGCCATCTCTAGGTCCTGGGTTCGATTCCCGGTCGGGTCAATGTAGAAAAACCACTTTTTCTTCATTTTCTCGGGTCGGTGTTTGTGGTGCATTTGTTGTTGTGATTCCCATACCTCAAGTGCTTCAGCATCTTACATTGGGATTGGAGCAATGTATGCGATGTTGTGTGCAATGTATGTGTTTATTTATTTATTTAAAAAAAAAATTCACCAAGAATACATGTGAAAGTGAGTAAGTTACATTACATGTAGCACTCCCATATTTATAATTAACACAAGTAAACATATACCTGATTAAATGCAACATGATGTAAACTGTCTACTCCCCATTTTAATATTTTGATGGGTTCATTTCTAGTATTTTCCCATAATTGGCAATGTTCACCACAAGTGGCAAAGATAGCTTTATTCCTCTGATGTGTTATGCCAGTTACCACAGATAAACTGAGTAAAGTGTTTACAGGTTCTTCATCATTTGGCGATAAGACTTGTGACTTCCATGTTTTTATGGTTTTGTCATCTCCAACACTTGTGAATGTGTCGCCACTGGGAGCATAGGAAATTGCCCTAACCCATCCTTCATGTCCAATAAAATTTCTTGAACATTTTCTTATTGCTAAATCCCAAACTCTTATTTCGCCATCAAAAGCACCACTAGCTAATACAGCAAGTTTATTTGGATGTTTTGCCATACTGGAGACACCATCTCTATGTCCATCGAGATTACCAATGAAGGGTTTGGCAAACACTCTTTCAAGCTTTACAGCATTTAAAGCTCTTACGTACTCACGTGGAGCTTCTAATGGATGTAAACTTGGATCGTAGTTTCTATGTACTGAAACAAAGTAAAGTTATGACTAATATTTTCACAGCACTTAATTTTCAATCATTATAAAATAAATAAATTATAATTATGAATTACTTTTATGAATATCTCGTTTGGTAGCACGTAAATAGTCTTCAGGATTTCGGCTTATAACCTTTATCTTAACGTTCGACATAATTATTGTTTATAAAGTATAGTATAGTTTATCGATATTAATTAATGAAACGTTAAAAACTACTAAATTTCCTTTTAATTTAAATCTTAAACGATACAAATTTGAAACTTAGAGCAGACAATTAGTAAACACAAACGCACATGATAAAAAGCACAAGGAAAACAAGACGTTGATTTGTTTATTACATATGTAGTGACCAAAGAGATTTTTTTTTTTTGGAGTTTATGGCCTGGTATCTGGACCTTTAGGCCATACCAAGGAGAATATAATCACTACGTTGTAGACTATAACGTAGTGATGATATACTCTTTTGTTTATTGTCTCGAGATTGAACACAGATTCAATAGACGCCAAACTGATATATTTTACAACGAATTATATTATAATAACATTTTTCTTGTAACTTTAAAATGCTAATAACTACATACTAGTAGTGACAGACGTTGAAAAAGTATCAAGTTTTTTTCCAATGTATTGCATTGCACAGAGCTATCGATGTTTCATCAAAATATCAACAAATTAGGGATGAATGAAATTTTCCGTGTGGTAACGGCGTAAGAATATTGCCACTCCCTTTCTTCCCGTGGATGTCGTAAGAGGTGACTAAGGCAAACTGCCTTGAATTTCGTTATGGCAACCGATAGATGGCAGAATAACCATCTCTAAAAATATCAGGCCAAAATTATCAGACCGAAGATGGGCAGCAGCATCTGAAGTGCGAGTGGTCTGGTACTGCGGTCGTGGCGCCTGGTACTTAAGCGTGGCGATTATGGCAAATCCTCCCTATGGGAGAGACCTACGTCCAGCAGTGGACGTTAACAGGCCGATATGTATGTGTATGTAGGCATGAATGTGGCATATTTGAAGAAATTAGGAATTTATATATAAAATCCTTTATTACGTTTATAATTTTGAAACTAGTTCGTCTTCCTTCGGGAACTCGTGCGTTCTGGTCCCTCGCCAAGGCTGTCCAAGGGAATTTCAGTCAGTCATCACTACCATCTCTGCACAGGGAGGACAACTCGCTGGCCCATGACGCAAAAGAGAAAGCCGATCTTCTAGGTTCTCTTTTTGCGTCCAACTCGACTCTCGATGACAGGGGGAACTCACCGCCGATCATCCCGTGTAGTGAGTGCTCTATGCCGGACATCCAGTTCTTTCAGAGCTCAGTGCGAAAAGCACTCCTCTCCCTGGACATCCAGAAGTCGAGTGGGCCCGATGGTGTACCCCTATTGTGCTGAGGATGTGTGCTCCAGAGTTGGCACCGGTTCTAACGCGTCTTTTTTGGTACTCCTACTCTGACGGCGTCGTCCCGATAACATGGAAGACAGCTTTGGTGCACCCGATCCCTAAGAAAGGCGACCGCTCAGATCCGGGCAACTACAGACCGATCGCCATCACTTCCTTAACCCTAAAAAGACACAAGTTTGCGCGTTTACCGCAAAAAAGAAACCCTTCGTCGTATCACCTCGTTTTGAGAGCACTCCCCTAGTTGCCTCAGCCAGCATCGGAATCCTTGGCGTCGACATATCGAGCAACGTTCAGTATCGTGGTCATTTGGAAGGAAAGGCCAAATTGGCCTCTAAAAAGCTTGGCGTGCTCAGTAAAGCACGGCAGTACTTCATGCCCACCGCTTGCAACGTTATAAGGCGCAGGTTCGGCCGCACATGGAGTACTGTTCGCATCTCTGGGCGGGGGCACCCCAGTGTCAGCTCCTTCCATTTAACCGTATCCAAAGAAGAGCGGCTCGGATTGTCGACGACCATACTCTATCCGATCGGCTAGATACCCTGGCTTTGCGAAGAGATGTTGCATCTCTTTGCATTTTCTATAAGATCTACTACGGGGAGTGCTCCGAGGAATTATTCGGATTAATCCCAGCCGCTGAATTTCACCATCGCACCTTACGGCATAACCAAATATTTCATCAACACCACCTTGATGCTTGGCATTCCACCACAGTGCGTTTTTCGCGGAATCTTCTGCCATGCACTTGCACTTTGTGGAATGAGCTGCCGTCAGCGGTTTTTCCGGACAAATACGACTTAGGGACCTTCAAGAAAAGAGCCTATACCTTTCTCAAAGGCCGGCAACGCATCCGCTATTCCTCTGGTATTGCAGATGTTCATGGGCGGCGGTAATCACTTACCATCACGTGTGCCACCTGCTCGTTTGCCTCCCTCTTCTATAAAAAAAAAAAAAACTTTTACTGCTTTATTGAGTTATCACATCACTTGAGAATATCAACTTTCAGATGCATAGAACCGTTAACAAATAAATTGCTTGGTCCCGAAAACTGTAAAATTTTAACTAAATTGGAGGGCCTAGCATTAATGACAACAAATGTAGTTAAACTTTTACATAAGCGCCACATTGCAAATAGTCATTTCAATCATTTTGCATAGTTTCTCTTTTCTGTGGTACTTCCACGAAACCAGCATAGCAGGCTTGCTTCTTTGGTGTATCGGATGAAAAACATTGATATTTACTCAATGATGACGAATTAACGAAACATCGGAAAGATTCGATGTAGGGATACTTTACATCGATGTATATCGTCAATCCCTTATAACGAAGTAGTTCGAAATGTCACGGTGACAGACCTTGTTACTCGATGACAGTGACAGCGTTAGGGTGACACTGTCACCTTTCAGTAGATCTAGATTTGTTGTAATAAGAGGTACTAAACCTAAGAGATTTGTTTGATTAGATTTTATACTAGATATGTGATTAGATTTGCAGGATAATAATATTATACGGTAGGTTCTCTAAATGTGTATTTTCTACTAAAATATTAGTTTAATATTTTAGTACGTGTACGTTTGCGTCCCACCTTTTTATCTGCTCTCCATAAGCTCTGTCTTTTTGATATTGTACCTTGTTATTTGCTTATAACACCTCAATTCTCAAAGTAGTAATCAGTATGAGAATGTAGAAAATGTCACTTTTTACTCATATTAATTTAAACTTTTGTAGATCAAACAGAATATTTTTTTATTATTATACTAAACTATATTATACTACTTATATTAACTGGGTAGTTAGAGGACTAGACACCTTAGTACTTTGGGTCTACAATTCATTATTATTACAATATGACTGATGATGAGCCTATCACTCTCAAACTCATTTCTACGCCTGCGGCCTGGAGATAGAAATCGGGATTCTTTATTTAAATCCAGATTGTTCAAGCACTTAGCTATTGTGGATAAATTATTTCATAAACATTTTGCTATGTAAATATTCCTATACAAATCATTTTTATGTTTGCATGTCATGGTCAAAATAAGGGAGCTTCCTATAGTCATGTAAAAATATAACTAAAACTATTTTACAAAAAACTATCTTTCTTCTTCGTTAATTTCTCTTTTTGCATTTTCTCTGATAGGGTTACCAGAGAGAACAGATGACCATTGTGGTACCACAAAACCATTTTGAAAGAGTGTTTTAAATATTTACCTGACCTGTACATCTACATGTGCTCTTCATTTACAAATTTCAATAAAGAAAACCTATGTTATGACTTTGCTGAATACTCAAAATTGTTGTCTCATGGTTTCTACCATGAGACAACAATTTTGAGTATTCATAAGATGAAGTTCTCTTCATCTTTAAACACATTAAAATTCACTTTTAATTATTCCACATTTCTTTATTACAATTCTTATAAAAAGCCTGTGGTAATGCCTTAAAGGCAAAATATATTTATATTTTAAAATAACTAAATTTGGAATAATTAAAAGTAAATTTTAATGTGTTTATGTTATGACTACAATTTCATTTTAACACCTTAACCTAAACTATAAAATAATATTTAGCTTCAGTTATAAAGTAGCTTTCCTATTTATCTTTAGGAATGCAATGGGTCACTAGGTAGGACTAATGAGTCCTAAGCAATAATTCAAACAGCACACATTTTCAGTTTCATTATACACCTTTTATCAAGATCTATAATGTACAAGTTTTTAGGTAAATTAATTTTCCATGAGTTCGAATATATTTTTGTCTAATTCTATAGTGTGATTACAACTTAAGAATACACCACTCCCTTTTTTGATGTAGGTGTCATAAGAGGTGACTAAGGCAGAACCTTTATGGCATATCCTGCCTTATAGGAGAAGTCCTACAGTGGACTTTGACAAGCCTTAATATATGTATCTATGTAATCAACTTTTATTATGTCTTTTTTGAATTTGAAAGTATGTAAGCAGATGTTAATAATGTATAAATTAATAGGTATTCTTGTCTAAGAGGTATTTTCGTCTCTGCAAAACATGTTAATAGACTATGTTTTTGTGGTGTTTGAGTAGTAAAGTATGTTGATTATTGTGAGATCCCACTCAAGATACACTAAGTCTATGCCAACCAGCAAGAAAGGCTTGTCCCTTATATTTCTTTATCGTGAGTTAACTTGACACTTTTACTGGAAACTGCAAATATTTGTGTAATATGAATATGATTACAGTGGTAGAGCCATGCATCAGCTTTTGCTTTTGCTTGAATGGGCTGGCTTGATCGGGGAAGTACCACAACCTCACAGAATACCGGCGTAAAGTAGAAGTGTAACAAACTTCTGCGTTTTGTCTGGTGAGTGCAGGTAACCGGTGGCCCACACACTCCCCTCCCCCAATTCTGGGGGAGGGGGGCACTCTAAGGGAGGCAACGCATCTGCTATGCCTCTGGTATTGTGGATGTTCATGGTCGGCGGTAATCACTTACCATCACATGAGCCACCTGAACGTTTGCCTTCCTTTTTAAAAAAAAAAAAAAAAAACTTTTGTCTTTTTTGAATTTGAAAGTATGTAAGAAGTATGTTAATAATGTATAGATGAATAGGTATTCTTGATTCATAGGCATTTTCGTCTCTGCAAAACATGTTAATAGACTATGTTTATGTTTTTGTGGTGTTCAAGTAGTAAAATATGTTGATTATTGTGAGATCCCACTCAAGATACACTAAGTCTATGCCAACCAGCAAGAAAGGCTTGTCCCTTATATTTTTTTATCGTGAGTGAACATGACACTTTTACTGGAAACTGCTTATGTGTCTTCAATTACATTATCATGCAAAATTTTTATTAATAGTCTTGTTCCATACTGTGTACATTATCTTCAATACTAATAATAATATGAATGAAAAAATATATATATTGAAGGGAACAACATCACATAAATTGCTCTGATCCTGAAAGTAACTACCTAAAGCATGTGTGTTATGGAATCGGAAACCATGAAGGTACTACAAACAAGTAACTTTAATGTAGACAATAATATTAATTGACTTCTATTGTTTTGTATTTTCAGCATCTTTTTGCATCATTTGCTGTATGATTTAAGCTAAAAGGCAAATAATAGGATTTTTTTGTGCTTGATGAAACCCTTATTTGTGTCTATGATATTTTACAACACATTAATTTAGATTGAATAATTTTAAGTAGAGAAGAAATTATCTATTACGAACAAAAACAGCCGCCGCCGTGCACCCATTTCTATAAGTTTACCGACGCGGTATATTTTATTTAAATTGGTTATGTCTAACACACAATATTTATTTTTATTAAACAAATAGTACTATAACAAAATAATACTTTAATAATAAAATATATATATAACCTATAGTACTATAACAAAATAATACCTTAATAATCATTAAATAATAACATATAGTAGACGTGCATAAAATTTAATAAACATGATATACACATATGTGTATCAAAAGGGGATAAATTAATCCAAATGTCGTTAGAAACTGTTAGTATTTACTTAGTAACAGATAACAATTCTTTACGTCAATTTTACACTCTTCTAAAGTTTTCGCACGATGAATATGCGGAGGCAGCTCGTTCCACCAAAAGACGGCTTCGACCGTAAAGGAGAAGAAAATATATAAAAATATCTTCACTCAATTCCCAATACAGGGGTAGACAGAGGTCTAATCTAGACAATTAAGTCCTTTCGACCCACCTTCCACCGAGGATATTTTCGGGAAAAATTACGTAAAGGAGAAGCTTAAAATAATTGGGCCGGTAAGAGTGTGAGGTCAGAATAAGTTCTCCGGCTGATCGGAAATCTTGACAGGCAGCTTACCGTTGAATACAATGTTAATTTTAATCCAATACCAATCTCAATAGAATTATTTCTATTTGCCGTAATCTCGAAAAAAAATCCGACAACGTTGGTTTGATATTGTAAATGCATTTAATATAAGTTTTTTATATATTTTTTTATATATTTTTGTCTGTGTTTGTACTCGACACTTGGATACAGTTTATCGTTGGTGTGACGTTGTCCCAAATAACCTCCGTTAAAAAGTGGGTCGTACCGCAGTAAGATATTGAAGTAATTTAAACAACATAACAAACACTTAAAGAGATGTTCTGGATGAACTTTTTTTTTATGGAAAAGGGAGGCAAACGAGCAAGCGGCTCACGTGATGGTAAGTGATTACCGCCGCCCATGAACACCTGCAATACCAGAGGCATAGCAGATGCATTGCCTCTCTAAGTGCCCAGTATTGGGGGAGGGGGATGTGTGGGCCTCCGGTTACCTGCACTCACCAAGCGAAACGCAGAAGTTTGTTAGACTTCTACTACACGCCGGTATTCTGTGAGGTCGTGGTACTTCCCCGGTCGAGCCGGCACATTCATGCGACTACAAAAGCTGATGCGTGACTCTACCACTGTTAATAAACTGGCAAAACATTGCTACACCAACCAAGTTAGGTATGGTCACAAAAACGGATTGGTGATCTTAGTACATGACTACTGCCACGGAAGATGCTGCTGGTGCGTCGCTTTGCATCTGACGATAGTCATTACTATTTTCTATGATATACAATTAGCTCAAAGGAGAATTTTTTTATTTAGTGTTCAAATATAGTCACGATAGCCGAGTGGTTCGGTGGTCGGAATTTCGAGTCGAGAGACCCGGGTTCGATCCCCAAGTGGCAGGCTCGTACCTATCAGTTTTTCAAAAACTTATGTACGAATTATATCGTTGGCTTCGACATAAAGGCGGCGACAGGCTCACCATGTCACGTTGTCGAAAATATCTTCGGTGGAAGATGGGTCAAAGGGACTTAATTGTCTAGACTAGACCTCTGTCTACCACTGTATTGGGAATTGCGTGAAGAAGTTTTATATTTATTTTATAGTGTTCAAAGTTTAGAATTGTTCCTTTTCTTAATAGAAATATATAATTTAAACATTCCGTAATCAAGTTCGGCAGTGTTCGTAAGAAAAGAAGTAAGGTTCCTTTTAGTATGGTAACTGGTAAGATATATCCACGGTTTGAAAAAAATCTTTAAAATTCCAAACGTCATTCATTAAATTATACTCGCATTTGCCGGTTGCTGCGTTATTAATAATTGGAACACATATCCAACGAGAACTAGTTAAATGGGCAGCTACATCTTTGGACCGAAAAATTGATGTATTGCATTGGGACGTGTCTCCAACGCCGTAGATAACGTCACTAACTCGCTGCTAGCTTCCGATACGAACGGCCAGATTTTATATGTTCGTTGACCTAACTGTTGTGCTGGCGCAGAGCACGAAATAATTGAGTGTGGAAGTTTGTTTTTAATTTCATCGTTAGTGCACTCTGTTAAACTCCTAATATTATAATGGATTATTAAAAACTACTGTTTCAATAAAAATTCGTGAATATTTAATGTTAATAATTATTGTATTTTAAATGCTACTGTTGCGACTTAACTAGGTTATAACTTTAGAAGTTAAAATATCGGTAAGTGTAAATCTTTTTACTGCCAGACATAATATATGTTATTTTTATTCGTATTTTTTCATAATCTGTATATGAATACATATTTTATTTAAATAAATATTTAATTCTGTCTGTTATAAATAATTGTGTTGTCGACGTGAACCGGTCGTGAAGAGGTACTTGTATATTGATAATTACGAGTTACTCACGAGGTACAAAAGTCAGACAGTTTATTTTAACACATGGATAAATTAATATGATAGTCATGATGTTAAAATAAAATTTTATACTTTTATTTTACTTTGCACTCACGAGGTGGCAGGAAGCTACTATCTCATGAAACAACTTACAGTATGGATAAGAATTCGAACAATTAATGAGCATTTATTATTTTAAATACTTCATAAATTCATTACGCTGCTAACATTGAAGAAGTGAACGTAAGTATGCTAACTTATTATTTAGATTACAATAGATAATATACCTCATACTATCTTATGTATATTCGGTTGAAAGTTATGTTTTAATAGAATATTACACTTTAGTATCAGTGTTCACTTTAGGTCAGTTAGTGGCCAATATATAGTCATAAAATAGCTTCGAAATAAGTTCTACGACTATTTATTGCTACAAGAAAGATAAAAGATTATTTCGTGTATTTTCACAACAACTTGGAATTTGGATTGGAAACAATGTTTAAAGCGAGCCTTTCGGACCATTTATAATTTAGAGCCTACCAAGTCACTTCGCGACCAATTTAAAAAAAAAAAAACAAATTTCCGGACACTCCCGTCATTCTCTTACTCTGCACTTCCTGAAAAACCGCCCGGCTATCGGTGCGTCCTAGACTTACAAACATTATTGACATATATATTTGTCGACATTGTCATGTATTTATTTTGCTTAAGAATGTAAACATTGTAAAAATGAAGTTAGTAAAAAGAATAGACCCCATAATTTAACGCCGGCTTTACTCTAAGAAAGAGTTCTATTTTGAAAACCGGTGTAGTTTTTGACGTTCATAGGGGCTAATCATCTCAACCTTAATCCGTGTCAATTAATATTAACAATGTTGTTCTTACATCAACACCCTTTAAAGATGTGCTATAAATTACTCATCTCAAAAATTATATTACTAGCTGTTCAGTTACCGTAGTCGCAGTGGTATAGCATATGAATAATCCATCTCCTTTCTTTCCTGGGCGTCGTAAGAGGCGGCTCAGGAAAATTATAGGAAATGATAATGGTTACCGACAAATGACGGTATAACCATCTCGAAAAATACCAGACGAGTGATGGGCCACCGGTGTGTACGCCATTCGAGCACTGAGGTCATCACAGTCGTCTAAAACGTGAGGTATTACTGCACTTACTAATCCGCATGCCAAGCGTTTTGATTATGGAATATCCCCATTGTAGCGAGGCACTTGTTTTGCAATTAATTTTTACATGCTCCTGTGTATATATGAACGTTATACGATTTATGATCTATATAGGTAGAAATTAGGGCTCGTTGTATTTTAGAAAAAACAGATTAGCTTAGTTTTGTTAGGTATTTTCTTTCAATAACCTTAAGCATTATCTATTATTCATTTACATAAAGACGACACGGGCTCACCACCTGTCACGTTGTCCCGAAAATATCTTCGATGGAAAGTGGGTCAAAGGGACTTAATTGTCTAGACTAGACCGCTGTCTATTTATAAATAGTTTAATGCTGCGCTTTAAAAATATCTTCATGCAATTCGCAACACAGGGGTAAACAGAGATCTAGACAATTATTTCGACCCACCTTCCACCGAAGACATTTTTGGGGACAACGTGACAGATGGTGAGACAGGGATAATATCCTATGTAGCTCTTTGTTTGCCTATTCAAATAACTATTTATTGATTGGCCGCTACAATACTTATGTGATTGTTTATTATTTAATCAAAAAAAAAAAAAATATATATATATATATATATATATATATATATATATATATATATATATATATATATATATATATATATATATATATATATATTTATATATATGTATATATATATATATATATATATATATATATATATATATATATATATATATATATATATATATATATATATATATATATATATATATATATATATATATATATCAATGTCCTTTTACTCCTTGTTTCGGGATCAGATGAAATAACCTAATAATAGTTAACCATTCTTACTTTTGTTTCAGTAACAACGATTCTCATCATGCATTTTAAATCATCGATAATTTGTATTTGCATCATAACACTTGAACTGTCGTCATGGACCGGGGCCGAATTGTTTACAGCGATATCTGAAGTCGAGCCTTTATTAGAAACTCATAAAAGAATAATCGACGATTTGGATGATTACATCGATAAAGAAGAGAAAAGACTGGCTATTTTAAAGAAGTAAGTGATATTGTTATTTAAATCATTTTAAAAGAAGAAATGGAGTTGGAGTGCCAAACCCAACCCCATCAACACAAAATTACTAAAATTAAAAAAAATATTAAGAAAAAAACTTAAATCATAATATAATTATATTCCCATTTACATTTCTATTTAAAATGTCATTAGTGTAAATAAAAAAAAAGTTCACCATAAAAACTGTTATTAAACAAAATTTGTAGAGAATTTTTTATTTTACAATATTGATAACAAATAGCATAAAACCCATAGGAAATGAGATATTTCAAAAAAAAAGCGCAAAAAACGGATTTTTGTGACCTTTGACCTTGATACGTAGGTTTTGAGACAACTTTTAGCGTGTCAATATACAAGTATTTACAGACTTACAGCTGAGTATCTCGAATTCCGAGATGAACTTACTATAATGACTGGACTATCTAACGCCACAACCACACGGCAAAATTTACTAAATATATAAATATAAAATATATTACAATATTCCTTTTTAGTATACATTACAACTGTAATATTATTTCCAGGCATTTGAATCTCTACCGAAAGGAGCACATAATGGCGATGGAAGACATTCCTAATTATTTGGGGAATCCAATAAACGCCTTCACTCTCATCAAAAGACTGACTACCGATTTAGATTTTATAGAAAAGAGTATTAAGATTGGCACAGGTAATGACAAACATGATTTCCTATCAATAAATCTATACAAATAAGTAAAATATAAGGCCTATTTGTAAGTGTCACGATAGCCGGGTGGTTGGGTGGTCGGAATTTCGAGTCAAGAGACCCGAGTTCGATCCCCAGGTGGCAGTACCAATGAGTTTTTCAAAAACTTATGTACGAATTATATCGTTGCCTTGGACATAAAGACGGCGTCGGGCTCACCACCTGCCCCGTTGTCCCGAAAAATATCTTCGGTTGAATGTGGGTCAAAAGGACTTAATTGTCTAGACTAGACCACTGTCTGTATTGGGAATCTGACCCTGTATTGGGAATTGCGTGAAGATTTTTTTATTTTACTGAATGCACATGAAAGTAGGTATGTAACTTAAGTAAAACAGCAATTTTTATGAATATTGTTCGCCTATCTATTCCGGTTAATCTCCGAAGGAGCGAACTGATTTAGACAGGACTTTCCCTACCAAACAGTTGATGTTATAAGGACTAATTTTACTTAGCGTAAGTTATATACTCGTATAAGGAGGAAGGAGTAGACAGACACATTTATTTAAAAACAGAATTAGAGTTCTGCTTTACGCTGAAAGGCAAAGCTGCGGGGCGCAGCTACTAACGGATAATATATATCTTCACGCCATTCCCAATACAGGGGCAGACAAAGGTCTCGACCAATAAGTTTAGTCGGTCGTTTCGACCCACCTACCACCTAAGATATTTTTGGGACAACGTGACAGGTGGTGAGCCCGTTACCGTCTTAATATCCAAGCCAGCGATATTATTCGTACATAAGTTTTTGACAAAACCCATTGGCACGAGCCTGCCACCTAGGGATCGAACTCGGGTCTGTTGACTCCAATTCTGACCACCCGACAACTCGACTATCGTGACTCTTACTAAAGGATAAATTGCTGTTATATGTATGAGTAGAAACGAGCAGATAATCCTCATAATGGTATGTGTTTATTATGTCCGTCCGCTCATAACAATACAGATGAGTTGTCTCTACATTTTACAATAATGGACCGAATGGATATTTCACTTACCAAAATCTTCGTTCATATTATATTTACGTTAGAGCCATGGTAGTCTAGCGGTCAAGACGTCAACTTTAGGACGCCAGTTACCGAGGTTTTATCCAGAGGCTGGAACTGTGAAAATGTGTAATAACTACTTTAAGTATTGAAATTAACATGCGTTCGCGGCGAAGGAAAACATCAAGTGCATCGTGAGGAAATTTGCGCTTCTGAAGAATAATAAAAAAAATATATTCGAAAACGTGACCAAGCGCCAGTCCGTTAACCCGCACTGGACGCGCATGTTAGGTGTAAGCCCCACTCTGTCGACACCCACGAAAAAAGGTATCATTCTTATGCCGATACCACACGAAATATGGATGACAGTTTTTTTTTTTTACAATAATAAAGTATTATCCCAAGTACCTGTTTCAAGCCGAAGCGGTTCCTTGTAAGGATAAAATTTGTTAATTAATTTTATTTGTTTCGAAGTTTAAAAATATTTTAAGTTCTTTGGTACAGTGGAAATAAGACATTGAAAGAATAATTTGCGTGTCAATAAGTGGTCAGAGTCGAAGCAAATAATCTCGCCCGTTGACATGATGTATTATATACTACACACATGTATGTGTAGTATAGATTATTAAGTTCGTGGACTGCGATTAGAATATGCGGTGCTAATGAAAGTTTAGGGCAATTTTTTAGAGTTGCATAGTTCAACAGATCAGATAATTTCGTCGTCGCAATAAGAAATATACATTTATTCAGAATATATTAATTTTTACTCTTTTTTTATTCAAAAATTCGAATATTTAATGCGGAAAGTGTATCACCAATGTGCTGATAGAGTGTGACCAAAATCAGAATACAAGAACTTCTATTTCATAATCATCTGGTCTGATCTGATCTGGTCGAGAGTAACATAATTTCGACCCAGCTTTAGTGAGAAGAAATAACTAATATACTAAAAGTTATTTCTAAAAATAACAAATTAAGATGGAAGTCACGATAGCCGAGTGGTTGGGTGGTCGGAATTTGGAGTCAAGAGGCCCGAGTTCGATCCCCAGGTGGCAGGCTCGTACCAATGGGTTTTTCAAAAACTTATGTACGAATTATATCGTAGGTTTGGACATAAAGACGGCTACGGGTCATCACCTGTCATGTTGTCCCGAAATGTCTTCGGTGAAAGGTGGGTCAAAGGGAATTAATTGTCTAGACTAGACCACTGTCTACCCCTGTATTGGGAATTGCGTGAAGATATTTATTTATTTTATTAAACAAATTAATATGTCTATAGGTATAAAATTATTACAGTGACGTAATAACATGCGAATAAGCCTCGCAGTAAAGAGACGAAATAAGATACGCAGTCTGTTTTAATTTGATAAAATCGCTTCTTGTTCACGGTAGTATAGGAATTTTAATCGCCATGCATGGGCGGGCAAGTTAGTGAACGCTGTACCAGTAATTGACAATTAATTTTTGATTTGAAATATTGGAAGGCGATTATTCTCTGTCCCTATCTTCTCGGTGTAATTAACACTTCAACAGTATTATGGGCTATAAGATGGCGTTCCTTTTATGGGCATGAATCAATGATAGATTGAGACTGCTAAATTTAAGAAAAGAGTATTCAAAGTTATAATAAATAATATTAAATAAATACATGTATAGATAGGGACAACGTCACATATATTGCTCCAAACCAAATGTAAGATGCTCAAGCCCTTGAGATATGGGAATCGAACATGTCGACGGCACCTCAAATACCCAGATCCGTGAGATATCACCCAGTTCGAAGAGAAGACGAGCACCACCCTCCCCACATAGATGCCTACAGTTTTTTTTCAGAATGCACCACCACTACGACTACTTTGCCTATGACCACTATAACGTGTAGGGGACACAGGCATAGCATATGGCACGAAAGTATTTCAAAACACGTGTCAGTAAGATCGTTGGTAACATCTCTAAATAGCTTCCTCTACGTACAAAACCCTCTTTATACAAAGTCTGTTTATTAGTTGAGATAAAAATATCTCTCTAAGTTGCACATATAAGCATACAAAATCTCAGTAAAATCGGTTAAGTAATTTCGGAGATTAGTGTGCACGAACATCATGACCAAGTAATTTAAATAAGTTTTTTATTTTAACTTTTCTCTTTGCTATTGAATACTTTTGTCTGAAAGTGATGGCCAAATAGTTTTATTTTTTGTGGTGTTTAAATTATTATCATTCATTTATTCTTTGCACACGCCGACTCGAACGGTCGTGCAAGGTATTTTATTGTAGTATACAATTGAATTGCGAAAAGACTAACGGATCTTTAGAATCGTGAGCAATATAAATTTGTGCCGCTTTTTGGCTGTATTGTTTTAGGAATTTAAATTTCTTTACGAAGATTTTCGAAAATTTCTTTAAGATATCTTTAAAAATCTATAAGATCTTTATAATAAAACACAATTTACACTAGAAAATTTGTATTGTATTATATTAAATCTTTTTTGTATATGGTTTATTAAAGCATTGATTATACAAGCATTGCATTAAACACATTGTTATATATACGGTTATGAAAAATGATTACAGACGCCTCTATAAATATTTGTCTCTATTTTAATATTTATAAAATAAATAAATATCTTCACGCAATTCCCAATACAGAGGTAGACAGAGGTCTAGTCTAGACAATTAAGTCCCTTCGACCCACCTTCCACCGAAGATATTTTCGGGGCAACGTGACAGGTGGTGAGCCCGTCGCCGTCTTTATGTCCAAGCCAACGATATAATTCGTTCATTAGTTTTTAAAAAACTCATTGGTATGAGCCTGTCACCTGGGTATCAAACTCGGGTCTCTTGACTCAAAATTCCGACCACCCAACCACACGGCTGTCGTGACTTTTATCGTGATTTTATTATTTTTGTAATTATATACTTGGAATTAAAAGGGAGTTGAAAGTTTGTATATAAAAATGTACACTTTGAAGTTTTAAATATGTCAGTTGGTGTTGTATGGAGAAAGGAGAAAGCTAATAATTAATAACAGACTGAGCCACAGCTAAACATGGCCGGATTGTATTGTGTTGTATTTATATAATATGACCATTATATTATCAGTGCCATCGATTTTTATTAAAGGTTCCTCTTGTAACAAAATTTTGTGGCAAAAGAGCGGTGAAGTTGTTTATTGATAGATGAAGTTGTTTATTACATATTTAACTGGAATTTCATTTGTTTTATAAAAGTATTTGTGCTAATCAAAATGTAGCTTCCATTTTTATTCTATTTTTATAAAATTTATCAGATTAAAATTTTATATTTTTTTGTCATTTGCGCCTCGCCGAGGGCAGGCTTACTAGATAACGCTGTGTCCCTTTTTTTCTAATAGAATAAATAAATAATTTAGTCTTAAGTTATTTCTCATAACATCAGCTTTATGATGTCGAAAGTGCCATTACAATCAGTTTAACCGTTTCGGAATAAGCCGTAACAAACAGACAGAGACAAATTGTTATTTGTTCCATGTATACATATTCGCATACATATAGATTTGGTAAGAAGCTGTTATTAGAGTTTAAATGTCATGGGCTTGCGTTATAAAAATATGACATATAGAATAATGAAATAGCGTGAAAATTATTGCTTTTGAGCAACGGTTTAAAATATAATTTATACTTGCGATTGTTATCACTTGGTGAAATTGCATTGCATTACTAGTACTAGTATATATTAATATATTAATAAACAATTAAATAAAGTGAATTGTGTACAAGTGTTCAACAATGAATTTTAACGGCTTAAAAAATTTTAAGTCGTTATTTACTTATTTATTTATGTTGTTTTATTTATTTATAAGCTTTATAGTAAACTCCTTAAAAATGTAATGTCTTATATAATTCTCCTCTCGTCAGCCCTTATTTTTAATTAGATAAATGAAATATAACAAAATCAACTGAAATGGGTGCAACCGCAACCTCCTCAGCACAGTGGGGCCTCTTTTACCATTGAGCCATCTTTCTTTTCTCATCTCTTGAGAGCGTTGCGACATTTAAGTCAATTTAAAACATTTAGTCGTGTCGTGAGTACGACTCGAATTATGTTATCCGTCACGATTGAATGTTTTAAACTTAAGTCTTTAGTTGGATCTCTGGATGTATCTAAGCGTATAACTTATCCACTGCAGCACATTGGCCTCTTTCGTATGACGGATTTGCCATGTTCGGTAAGCAATTAGCGATCGAAGTACCAGATATTACGCATACTGTTGTCAGTTAGTGATTGTTTTAGAACTGTTTTTTTTTTCGAAATGCTTATCCCGCCCTCTGTCATTCAGTTAGTGAGAGTTATAAGTTCATCTGGTAGTGTGCAAAATCTGACTGTAAGACACTCCAATCACTATGTACAACATATTTATTCCTGTCTTTTGACAAATTAAGGAAAAATATTTTGAATTTCAGATTACGTAAAAAACATAACCGTGAGTCATGCGGATGTCAAATATCCTACCTTGGAGGACCTGACCGGTGCTGCCCAAGCCCTTACGCGACTCCAAGACACGTATCACCTCGACATAGGAGAGCTTGCCGAAGGGCGGCTTAATGGTGTTATTTACAGGTAAGTTTGAATATACCGCTTAAAAATTAATATATATATATATATATATATATATATATATATATATATATATATATATATATATATATATATATATGTATATATATATATATATATATATATATATATATATATATATATATATATATATATATATATATATATATATATATATATATATATATATATATATATATATATATATATATATATATATATATATATATATATATATATATATATATATATATATATATATATATATATATATATATATATATATATATATATATATATATATATATATATATATATATATATATATATATATATATATATATATACAAAAGTAAAACCAACGACGATCGAAAAATTTTCTAGTATTTAGTTGGTTCATTTCCCAAGCGGTGTCATTTTTACGAGATCTCTAAAGCTTATGCGGGCACAATAAATGTTTCATAAAATCAAATTGATGAAACATTTATTTTTTATTCTTAATCAAAAATAAAAAAATGAATTCAAATTTATGAAACATTAATTTTATTTTCAATTATTTTTTTTTAAATCGTAAGAAATGTATAAGAGAAAATCGCGTTTGAGTATAAAGTAAGAAGGGTAGAAGTTAGGTGATTTCTAACACTGGATGACAAATCTGTGAATAACTTATCTGTGTCAAATAACTTTAATTTCAATCAATTAATTAAATTTATTGGACATTATTGCCGTACGGCCTCTTAAAAGATGTCATATATTTAACATTTGTTTAGTTAAAACATACATACATTATCTCTCTTCTATTTAAACTACAAAAAGACGTTGTCTTATAAAAGTATTTTAAACATCGTTACAAGTATGGTCAAGATCGGTTCAGCCACTGTAAAGCTTTGAAAATGCTTAGATGAGAAACAGTTATTTTCGATTATTGTCTATCTGTATATCTTTACAGATTAACGATCTTTACGAACAACATTTAATAACGGAGTCTGAACCGGTCTCGCCGGTAAATTGAATTTGCATATTTGCAAATGTTTGTTTGATTAGAATTGATCAACGAATACAATTCGGTTCGGTAACCTTCGGGGAAGTACGTCACATTTTCTTATCGAGTATACATATAGGTAGATAGGGACAACATCACATACATTGCCCCGATACCAATGTAAGATGCTATAGCACTTGAGATATGGGAATCGGAAACAACGAAAGCACCACAAACACCCAGACCCGAGAAAATGTAGAAAAAATGGTTTTTCTACACTGACCCGAACGGGAATCGAACTCGGGACCTCTAGATGGTGACACCTTGAAAACTGGTGTTTACGCCGCTCGTTCACGGAGGTCGTCGAGGACGAGTGGCGTAAACACGGGTCGGAGTATACAACTAATGCTTTTTCCTCGATGATTTATGAACCGAGACTCGGTCTCTCACTGCATGCTACATCAGATAGCTCAAAGTTGCACAACGGGCTATGGAAAGAGCTATGTTCTGCGTTGCTCTGGGCGAGAAACGTGGGACATATTGTTGAATTTGCGGTCTGTGCATTTGTTTTATATATGCGTGTATAGGTTACGTGGAGGATATGTGCCTTCAGGTTAGGTCGATGTGCTTAATTTACATAATGTAACGGGCGTACGGAATAAAAAGCCTTGCGCATTTACGTAGGTTTCTATTTCTGGTCGTAACAGGTTTAGGTAGTTTAGTCTACTTGTATCATTTGGACTATGCATTTCTTTGTCAATCAGGATATTCTTTACGCCGCCTCGACAAGCAATTATGTAAAACATAATCAAATAAAAATAAAACAAAAAAAATCTTTTTAAAATTTCGTTATGCATCACACTGAAATTATTGATAAAAAATATCTTCACGCAATTCCCAATACAAGGGTAGACAGAGGTCTAGCCTAGACATTTAATTCCCTTTAACCCACCTTCCACCGAAGATATTTTCGGGACAACGTGACAGGTGGTGAGCCCGTCGCCGTCTTTATGTCCAAGCCAACGATATAATTTGTACATAGGTTTTTAGAAAAACCCATTGGTACGGCCACTTGAGGATCGAACTCGGGTCTGTTCCGACCACCCAACCTCTCGGCTATCGTGACTTAAAATTATTGATAGATTGATTAAAACATCAAGGTGGCATATTTTTCAGAGGAATCTCGCATCCTGTGTTATCTTCGTAAGTTTTAATTGAAGTAATCTCTCAGTTTATAATTGTAATTAAATCAAGCTTTGGTGACTTACTAACCCTAAAAAAAGTTGAAACATATTTGCCACTCTAAAATCAGGGTGTGTTCATTGTGCAATTCATGTGAAATAATTGTTTTAGTAAACGGACATATTTTCCGGTGTATTGATTTTCTTTTCTTTTATGGTTTATGTTTTGATTTTCGTTTCAGATATAATGTTATTTTATACCGATATTATAAATAAATTAATACCGTTGCCTCATTAAACATTCACTTTGTTTTTGTTGGGTTATGTAATGTGATGGTGGTGGATAATTACGAGTGTATTTCCTCGCATTAAAACTGAGCTATGCTTATACACCTCAGCACTCCAATGACGGCGGGCGATTGTTACGAACTCGGTCGTACGCTTTACAACGAGAAGGACTTTCGGAACTCGCTGCGTTGGATGATGGAGGCGCTGCGTAAATACAAGGAGGAAAACGACACGTACAATTTCACCGAGGTCGATATACTCGAGTACATTAGCTTCTCGCAGTACTTGCTGGGTAAATAATTTACAATCGTATTTGTTAAGTCACGATAGCTGAGTGGTTGAGTGAACGTAATTCGAGTCACAAGACCTAAGATCGATGCCCTGGTGATAGGCTCGTACCAATGGGTTTTTTCAAAACTTTGGTATATATAAACGCATTTTTGTTGGTGGTATATGTTACCTGGTTTGAGTGTAGTAGTGGTGGTGCATTCAGTGGAATTAGTTCACGCTTCTGTGGGAGGGAGGGTGGTGTTCTTCTTCTCTTCGGACCAGGTAACATATACCTCTTTATATTTGCATGCGGAATGTTGCGAAGTAATTTTTTCAATAACAACTCTGCAATGAAGTCAATTAACTATCTTTAGGCTAACTTCCTAAGTTTTGCCTTTCAGCTTAGTGAGTTTGACATATAATTTTATACTTTTGGGTTAAGGTGATAAATAAGTGGCAGAAAGCCACTTATTTATCATCGAGTGGCTTTCTGCCACTTATTTATCATCACTTACACTGCTCCGATTCCAAAGTAAGCACTTGTGGAATCGGAATCGGAAACAACGAAGGCCCTTAAAAAATACAATAAAATATATCTTCACGCAATTCCCGCTACAGGGGAAGACAGAGGTCTAGTCTAGACAATTAAGACCCTTTGTCCCACCGTCCACCGAAGTTATTTTCGTGACAACGTGACAAGTGGCGAGCTTGTCGCCGCCTTTATGTCCAAGTCATTTGTACATAAGTTTTTGAAAGACCCTGGTTGGTACCAGCCTGCCACCTGAGGATAGAACTCGGGTCTCTTGATTCGAAATTCCGACCACGTAACCACTCGGCTATCTTGCCTATCGTGTCGTGATAACCACGACAAACACCCAGACTCGATAAACTGCAGAAAAATTGGTTTTCTTCACCGTTCCGTCCGGGAATCGAACCCGGGACCTCGGAGATGGCGACACCTTGAAAACCGGTTTACGCCACTCGTCCAAGGAGGTCGTCAAAATTTCTTGCAGAAGTTGAAAAATATTATTATAACATGCGCCATTACATAACTTTTATTCATATTAATGTCTCTAAGTCACGATAGCCGAGTGGTTTGGTGGTCGGAATTTCTAGTCAAGAGACCCGAGTTCGATCCTCAGGTGGCAGGCACGTACCAATGGGTTTTTCAAAAACTTATATACGAATATCGTTGGCTAGGACATTGAGCGATGGGGTCACCACCCGTCACGTTGTCCCGAAAATATCTTCGGTGGAAGGTGGGTCGAAGAGACTTAATCGTCTAGACTAGACCTCTGTCTACCCCTGTATTGAGAATTGCGTGATGATATTTATTATTATTATTATTATTATTATTATTATTATTTATTTTATTAATTTAATTGTTCTATGCAATACTATTTAAATACGAAAATAATTAAAAGCGGCTATACTCACGTGTAAATAATCGGTGTAAACGTCGGGAAGTAAAAATAGTTTGTTAAAAACTAATTAAAAACGTGATAAAATCCGAAAATCGTTTTGTTTAAAATGTGTAGTATTCGCGTAAATACAAGAAATCATTAGGTGTAGGTACCGACTTGTTTCGGATCTATCAGAGGTTTCTTCATCGGAGTGAGTGGAATGAGTTCCCGCCACCGATTAATAAAGTCTCAGAAAAGTTTTAATTAGTTATTTTATTAATTTAATTGTTCTATGCAATACTATTTAAATACGAAAATAATTAAAAGCGGCTATACTCACGTGTAAATAATCGGTGTAAACGTCGGGAAGTAAAAATAGTTTGTTAAAAACTAATTAAAAACGTGATAAAATCCGAAAATCGTTTTGTTTAAAATGTGTAGTATTCGCGTAAATACAAGAAATCATTAGGTGTAGGTACCGACCTATTTTCGGATCTATCAGAGGTTTCTTCATCGGAGTGAGTGGAATGAGTTCCCGCCACCGATTAATAAAGTCTCAGAAAAGTTTTAATTAGTTATTTTATTAATTTAATTGTTCTATGCAATACTATTTAAATACGAAAATAATTAAAAACGGCTTTTTTATTTATTTACTTGACAATGTCCCTTGAAAATTTTAAGTTTATAAGTAAAAGTTGATCATGCACCTGATGTTTCGAACCACACCCTCACACACTTATCCGATTTGTCTCTATTTTCATTGTTAGGAAGATATTAAAATAAACGAAAAACATTAGTATTATTATTATTATTATTATTATTATTATTATTATTATTATTATTATTATTATTATTATTATTATTATTATTATTATTATTATTATTATTATTATTATTATTATTATTATTATTATTATTATTATTATTATTATTATTATTATTATTATTATTATTATTATTATTATTATTATTATTATTATTATTATTATTATTATTATTATTATTATTATTATTATTATTATTATTATTATTATTATTATTATTATTATTATTATTATTATTATTATTATTATTATTATTATTATTATTATTATTATTATTATTATTATTATTATTATTATTATTATTATTATTATTATTATTATTATTATTATTATTATTATTATTATTATTATTATTATTATTATTATTATTATTATTATTATTATTATTATTATTATTATTATTATTATTATTATTATTATTATTATTATTATTATTATTATTATTATTATTATTATTATTATTATTATTATTATTATTATTATTATTATTATTATTATTATTATTATTATTATTATTATTATTATTATTATTATTATTATTATTATTATTATTATTATTATTATTATTATTATTATTATTATTATTATTATTATTATTATTATTATTATTATTATTATTATTATTATTATTATTATTATTATTATTATTATTATTATTATTATTATTATTATTATTATTATTATTATTATTATTATTATTATTATTATTATTATTATTATTATTATTATTATTATTATTATTATTATTATTATTATTATTATTATTATTATTATTATTATTATTATTATTATTATTATTATTATTATTATTATTATTATTATTATTATTATTATTATTATTATTATTATTATTATTATTATTATTATTATTATTATTATTATTATTATTATTATTATTATTATTATTATTATTATTATTATTATTATTATTATTATTATTATTATTATTATTATTATTATTATTATTATTATTATTATTATTATTATTATTATTATTATTATTATTATTATTATTATTATTATTATTATTATTATTATTATTATTATTATTATTATTATTATTATTATTATTATTATTATTATTATTATTATTATTATTATTATTATTATTATTATTATTATTATTATTATTATTATTATTATTATTATTATTATTATTATTATTATTATTATTATTATTATTATTATTATTATTATTATTATTATTATTATTATTATTATTATTCATTAAATATTCACATGTACTAACATGATTTATCCATTATATAAAAAAAATTCAACTGTTTTTTTATAGGAGACTGGTGAAGATGATAATGAAGAGCCTACACCTGTCTCATATCTTGCCAAAGAAAGGAAGATATATGAAGCGCTGTGTCGTGGCGAAATGGACATACCGAGTGAAATAAGCAAAAAGTAAGTACTACTATAAATGAATACTTTTAAACAATACTAAACAAATACAACTTTTTATTGAAATAAAAGAAGTCACGATAGCCGAGTGGTTAGGTGGTCGGAATTTCGAGTCAAGAGCCCCGAGTTCGATCCCCAAGTGGCAGGCTCGTACCAATGGGTTTTTTAAAAACTTATGTACGAACTATATCGTTGGCTTGGACATAAAGGCGGCGACGGGCTCACCACCTGTCACGTTGTCCCGAAAATATCTTCGGTGGAAGGTGGGTCAAAGGGACTTAATTGTCTAGACTAGACCTCTGTCTACCCCTGTATTGGGAATTGCGTGAAGATATTTATTTATTTTATTGAAATAAGACGCAAGCAAGCACACTATATATAATACACTGGGAACAAACCGTTCCTTTATTTCAAAGTGCCAAAGCGCTTTTACTATATGACATGACAAATTGTGCAAAATTTTGTTACATTCACAGATAGCAAAAGTAATTTGCAATATTTAGCACTATGCTCTTTGGTTTTGACATAGGGTGAATAAATTATTATAAAATTGCACACGATATTAAAAAAAATATGTTCACGCAATTCCCAATACAGGGGTAGACAGAGGTCTAGTCTAGACAATTAAGACCGTTTGACCCACCTTCCACCGAAGATATTTTCGGGACACACGATGTTAACAGTCGTAATGTAAACCTGAAGTAGCAATGGCTTCCGCGACTGCCTTGCTTTGTTTGCCTTAAATAATATAAATAAATATCTTCACGCAATTCCCAATACAGGGGTAGACAGAGGTCTAGCCTAGACAATTAAGTCCCTTCGACCCACCTTCCACCGAAGATATTTTCGGGACAACGTGACAGGTGGTGAGCCCGTCGCTGCCTTTATGTCCAAGCCAACGATGTAATTCGTACATAAGTTTTTTTTTGAAAAACCCATTGGTACGAGCCTGCCACCTGGGGATCGAACTCGGGTCTCGACTCGAAATTCCGACGACCGAACCACTCGGCTATCGTGACTTATTATTTGCCTTAGTTTATAATAAACTAAAACTAGGGTGACCTACGTCCCATCGAACAAGGTCGCTTAAACCGATAAACCGCTAAAAAAAACCGATTTCCCAAACTGTGACATCGGTGGCTTGACGAATTTTCACCCCATAGCTTAACAGTGGTAGAGCCACGCATCAGCTTCTGTTGTTGCACGAATGGGCCGGCTCGACCGGGGAAGTACCACGACCTCACAGAATACCGGCGTGAAGTAGAAGTTTAACAGACTTCTGCGTTTCGTCTGGTGAGTGCAGGTAACCGGAGGCCCACACACCCCCCTCCCCCAATTCTGGAGGGGGGCCTCTGGTATTGCGGGTGTTCATGGGCGGCGGTAATCACTTACCATTTTTTTTAAAGACTTACTTACTTACTTACTAACAAATGCCGAATAACATTACTAGTATTCCCGTTAACCACTCCAATTAAGCTGCAATGCTTGTGTCTGGACTTGGTTTACGTCAATTGTCGAATGGCGGGGCCCGAACCTGCAACGTCATGTTTCGCAGTCCGCACCCTAAACCATTGGGCTATTGCCGTTCTACGTGAGCCACCAGCTCCTTTGCCTCCAATAAAGGGCTTGAGTAATTTCCACCTATGGGATATTGTTAGATTGGTCTGCGTTGAAGAAGTGATCTTAGCCTGTAACATTGAAATACAAGCTATTGGTTTTTAATTCGATTGAATTTACTACTTGTTGGTTAGGTGCATTTTCACGCATTTCCTTATACAGGGGTAGTCAGAGGTCTAGACAATTTAAGTCCCGGGACAACGTGATACGTCTTTATATCCAAGCCCACGATATAAATCGTACATAAGTTTTAAAAAAAAACTCATCAGCGGGAGCCTACCTCCCGAGGAAACGATCGAACTCGTGTATTTGATTCGAATTCCGTTCACCTAACCACTCGTTTGTCGTGACTTGATTTTATAGATTTTAATGTAAATCGTCTCTGTTTACGCAGGTTAAAATGCAGTTACCTAAATGATAGACATCCATTCCTGAAGCTCGCACCCATAAAGATGGAACAGGTGTACATATCTCCCGACGTTTTCGTGTTCCATCAGGTGATGACTGATGAAGAGATCGAGCATATCAAGAACATGGCCAAGCCGAGGGTGAGTTCTTGGGTTCAAGTTCTATTCACAACCGAACAATCTATATCTGTTACTATATTTGTGACATTCAATAGCCAGTAGCCAGTAGTCAATAGTCAGTAGTGAAAGAGTCACGATGGCCGAGCGGTTAGGTGGTCGGAATTTCGAGTCGTGAGACCCGAGTTCGATCCCCAGGTGGCAGGCTCGTGCCAGTGGGTTTTTCAAAAAACTTATGTACGAATTATATCGTTGGCATCCCCTTTCCTCGCGTGTATGAAGAGGAAACTTAGAAGCGAAGGCTAAGGAATAACCCACGTAAATCGCTATGCCTACTGCCAGATATCGGTATAAACACCACCCAGGTGTATAAAGACAGTAGACCTTTTAGAGCAGCGGCGTTAAAGATGTGAGATATCTAGCACCAACCCATCAGCCAAGAGCAGCGATTATTAAAATCACCTTCTCGAGATAAGTCACGATAGCCGAGTGGTTAGGTGGTCGGAATTTCGAGTCGAGAGACCCGAGTTCGATGCCCAGGTGGCAGGCTCGTACCAGTAGGTTTTTCAAAAAACTTATGTACGAATTATATCGTTGGCGTGGACATAAAGACGGCGACAGGCTCACCACCTGTCACGTTGTCCCGAATATATCTTCGTTGGAAAAAAGTTGGTCAAAGAGACCTAATTATCTAGACTTGACCTCTATCTACCCCGCATGAAGTTTTATAATATTGTCATGTCACGTTGTTCCGAAAATACCTACGGCGGAAGGATCGAAGGGACTTAATTTATCTAGACTAGAAGAAGGTACTTAATTGGGAATCGCGTGAAGATATTTATTATATTTTTGCCTTCCCGAGAGGTAGTGTTTAACCGTCCTCCCCCCCTTCCCCCCATCGCGTGCAGTTCAAGCGCGCGGTGGTGCACGACCCGCGCACCGGCGAGCTGGTGGCGGCTCACTACCGCATCAGCAAGTCGGGCTGGCTGCGCGACGAGGAGTCGCCGGTGGTTGAGCGCGTGTCGCGGCGCGCGGCCCACTTCACCGGGCTCAGCATGCGCACCGCCGAGGAGCTGCAGGTCGTCAACTACGGCATCGGCGGCCACTACGAGCCGCACTTCGACTTCGCGCGGGTAAGTCGCACGGTAAGCCGCACGGTACGCCGCACGGGTGCGCCGCACGGTACGTCGCACGGTACGCCGCACGGTACGTCGCACGGGTGCGCCGCACGGTACGTCGCACGGTACGCCGCACGGTACGTCGCACGGGTGCGCCGCACGGTACGTCGCACGGTACGCCGCACGGGTGCGCCGCACGGTACGTCGCACGGTACGTCGCACGGGTGCGCCGCACGGTACGTCGCACGGTACGCCGCACGGTACGCCGCACGGTACGTCGCACGGTACGCCGCACGGGTGCGCCGCATGGTACGCCGCACGGTACGCCGCACGGATACGTCGCATTGTACGCCGTCTCCTCGAGCTGTCTCACTTTGCATGTAGCGTGAGATCGTTGGAAACAGTTTGCCTCGATTTCAACTCCCTCTGCGTACATCGTGATACGCCACCAGGTAACCGACTGAGTGTGAGTGAGTATGTGTATGTACGTACCTAGTTGTTATTGTTACAAATTTCCAGCCGGCCATGTTACAAATCGAAATGCATTTTTTTAAATTAAGTAATGTAATATTATTTAAATTGACACCTATATATAAAATATATACTTGTCGGCGTAGGGTAGGCCACATGAGGCAAATCGTTGTTAAATCCTTCTTGAGCCATATCGGAAACTTCATTTAAAAGATGGATCGCGTAACAATGAAGTTATTTGCTTGATCACAATACAACCGCAAAATTAGAAATAGATCACACTGATTTAAATGGGTGGAAAAGCAGCAAGTTCGATTCGACGTCCGTTTCGTAAGTGATGCCTCGAGAATATTCTGAAGGCACTATACATCAGACGTCAAATGACATTGACAACACATAGTAGTCAAATCCGCTCTGTCACTTCCTGTGTTGACCCCACTCAAGCGCACCACTTGACGTTTCCGAAGACTTTTAATAGATGGCGTTGTAACCAAAATTGTTGCCTTATCTTGATTCTGCGACATACTGTATATATGTATATTAGTCTCTGCAAAAAAGTAACGAAATATTCGATAGGAAATGGCCACCTTTGTCTTTTATACAGGCCTTTAATCTCTTGAGCTACGAATCTATGGATTTACGCACTGTTTCCAAAGAAAATTTGGCCACTGCTTGCTTCAAAGATTTTTTAAGACTCATTATCGCCGTCTCGTTTAGAGCAAGCCAAGTTTTATAAAACTGATCATAATTTGAAGTGTAAAGAGTTTGAGAAGAGAGAGAAGAGTTTGAGGTTTGGGCTAGATAAGGTAGACTGGACCTTCAGCTCTTATAAAGTTCGGAATATTGGTCCAACCAGGTTCAGTCCTGCTGGAAAGTCCACGGTATATTTACACCACCACGGTCTAAAGTGTATTGCAAAGAGGTTTCACAACGCGATCCAAGGCTGTATCGTCATACACTTTGGCTAAAATTTTCACTCCTTTTTCACAAAAAATATAGTTTGGCTGACTCCTTGATAAGACATGCCCCACCAAACCGTCCCTGACGCATGATGATGACCATGTTGTACCTTTCCGACCACAAGAACAGCTTCTTTAGAACTGCGATCGTACACTTTATCATTTTGCTTATTGTAGTGTTCTTCAATTGTGAAAATATTTCATCGGTAAAGATGATATTTCTATGCCTTTCGTCTGCGTATCACCACAGAAAGTGTTTCGATCGATCCACTCTCTTTAATTGTAAATTAAAATTGATTTAGGGCATGTCCTGTATATCGACGATGAGGACCGAGCTTCAGGTCTTGTTTTATAATACGCGACTGTATATACCACTATATGTACCACTTAAACAGCGGTAGAGCCACGCATCAGGTTTTGTTGTTGCATGAATGGGCCGGCTTGACCTGGGAAGTACCACGCCCTTACAGAACACCGGCGTGAAGTAGAAGTCTAACAAACTTCTACGTTTCGTCTGGTGAGTGCAGGTAACCGGAGGCCCACACACCCCCCTCCGGTACTCTAAGGCCAGCAACGCTATGACTCTGGTATTGCGGGTGTTCATGGGCGGCGGTAATCACTTACCATCACGTGAGCCACCTGCTCGTTTGCCTCCCTTTACTATAAAAAAAAACGCGACAGTGGGAATCTTCATTTCGCGAGATTTTTTTTGCTTGGTAATGCGTTTTCGACGAATTCTGGCTATAACAGCATTAACAGCCTTTGTAGTTCTTACAGCACGCGGCCGCACCGATCATTTCTGATCTTCGACAAAGGAAGCGTTTGTCGATATACGAACATACGGCTGATAGTGTAGTTAAGCTTTTGAAGTGAATGTGACCGACCTTTTATGCAAGGCGATCACTACAATCCTATATTTAACACCCTATTCGTGTTCCAAATTCAAAATAATTAAAAAGTTAAAACAAGATAAGTTTTTATGTAAAAGTATTTATGGCCGGACTAGTTATATTACAGTCATGCATATAATATGTTGTAACATAGGGACATAAGAATCGAATATCAAATTTTTTCATTGATGTTGTTAGAGGCCTTTTACTTTAAGGTCTTAAAAATTGCAACAGTTACGAATATACGGCGAGATAAGCATTAACAGACATAACTTAAGGCCAGCGTCAAAGGTGGTTGGCACGATATTGTGAATTCCAATTGGCTTGCTTAGCCATATAACGTATCCTTCTTATGATAGAAACGTACAAGTACCCTATGGGTGACTATCAACACGCTTGAAATATAAAGATAGGTCATAATTGAGCCTTCTAAGGCGTAGCTATTTTTAAGCGTCAATAACGTAATGATTTTGATTGCGGACCAATGGGATTTTTCAAAAACTTAAATACGAATTAAATCGTTGGCTTGGACATAAAGACAGCGATGGGCTCACCATCTGTTACTTTGTCCCAAAAAATGTCTTCGGTGGAAGGTGGGTAGAAAGGACTTAATTGTCTAGACATCTATCTACCTCAGCATTGGGAATGGCGTGAAGATATTATTATATATTTTTTTCAAGACTCTACGTTAGATAGAACAGCCAGACTGACTCGGCGGATTTTATAAATTCTTTAAAGGTATAGATATTTAAAAAAATGTAATGTTCTTAATTTCAGAAAGAGGAAAATGCTTTTCAAAGGGCCAGTGGAAACAGAATAGCTACGGTGCTGTTCTATGTAAGTATATTCTCTATAGCTTTTGCTTCCTATAGTGATCGAGAATCTTTTGAATTACTAGAACAAATGTATTGGTAAAATTATTCATAGATATTAGCAAAAAAAACTGTTTTGGGATCCGCAAGATTACACATTAGCAACTAATCACGGAGATTTGTTTTTCCAGAAAATATTTCTCTAAATATTTTGGGGAACATTATGTGTGATTGTGATTTGCATAACCATGAAACAAAACACCACACTAAGAAGAGACAAAATAAATGCTTACTGCATACTAGCTTGTTGATACGAAATAGATAAAATAGATAACTAGTTGATGTTATTCTGATTTATGAAGTTATCGTGTAAAAAATACACGTGTTTTTTTAAACAGCATTTGTAATAGATGACTAAAACATTTTTTTTACAAAGATTATACTCTAAACTCTTTTCTTAAAATACATTCTCCTTAAATTATAGTATAAGTTGTATTTGATAGAGGCAGTTTAAGAGCAAAGAAATTTTGACATTTACGTGTCGAGAGTAGAGCATGACCTCCCGAGCTTTGCGCTAGGAGACGTGCAATTTTAGATAGTGGAATCACGATAGCTGAGTGGTTGAGTGATTGGAATTCGAACTAGGAAACTCAAGTTCAATCCTCAAGTAATAGAAGTAATTTATAAACTCATGTAAGACATTTATCGTTGTCTTATTAAGTTGTCGAGAGCCTCACCACTTGTCACGCAGTCTCAAATAAGTTCCGGTGAAAGTGTTTGTCGACATGACTACGTTTTCTAGACCTCTATAACTTTTCCGGGATTGGGAATATGTTGTTGTTAAAAAGTATTTTTTTAAATAACGTAACCGTTTAGATGACCCAAAAAATGTCTCCGCTGGAATGTGGGTCGAAAGGATCTAATTGTCAGGGGAGGCTCTAGCTGGCTCTGTCCACCCCGGTATTGGGGTTGGCCTGAAGATGTTTTTTTTTGTTTGTCTAGATGTCGGAGGTGGCGCAGGGCGGCGCGACGGTGTTCACGGAGCTAGGGCTCAGCGTGTTCCCCATAAAGAACGCGGCGGTGTTCTGGATGAACCTGCACCCTTCGGGCGAGGGCGACATCGCCACTCGCCACGCCGCCTGCCCCGTGCTCCGCGGCTCCAAGTGGGGTCAGTGTCCCGAGTTTGAAGCTAAAAAATGTCGAACTATCAGAAAAGTCACGACAGCCGAGTGGTCGGGGTGGTCGGAATTTCGAGGCAATAGACCCGTGTTCGATCCCCAGTTTGGTGGACTCGTACCAATGGGTTTTTTCGAAAACTTATGCACGGATAGCGTTGGCTTGGACATAAAGACGGCGACGGGCTCACCACCTGTCAATTTGTCCCGAAAATATCTTCGGTGGAAGGTGGGTCGAAGGGGCTTAATTGTCTAGACTCGACCTCTGTCTCTTAATACCCCTGTATTGGAAATTGCGTGATTTTTAGAAAACGTTTCAAGGTGAAAATTTGTTTGTGTAAAAAAGCACTGTTTTGATTTATTTCTCGATGAAACGAAAATGCAAGTCTCAAAAGAGACAAATGTGTTTACAGGATTCAGCCTGCGAGATGACGAAAGAATAATGAAGGTTCTTTTTTTGAAGATTTTTTTTAAGGCGTGAACTGCTCACATCTTTTTCAATGCCTTCTAAAAATGTGATCGAAATTAGAGTCAAGAGACTCGAGTTCGATCCGCAAATCGATGGGAGGCTCGTACCAATCAGTTTTTTAAAACTTAAATATTATTTATGTCATTGCTTTGTACATAAATACGGTGACAGGTTCACGACATGCCACTTTATCCCAAAAAAGATGTTTCGATGGAAGTTGGGTCGAATGGACTTAACTGTCTAGGCCTCTGTCTACCCCAATGTTGGGAATGGCGTAAAGACATATTACATTCATACTTTTCTGGTTATATTCAAACTCTATGTTTTACGTACGTACAATCACTTTCTTCTTCTTTACAAACTCTTTCTTTAACTTACAGTATCAAATAAATGGATTCACCAAGGTGGTCAAGAACTACTTAAGCCATGTAACTTGGAGTACCAACGAGAGGATGTTATGCGCAAGATTCCGACACCGGTGCCCAGAACATCAAGATAGAATAAATTTAATTTTTTTAACAAAATGTTTCGTAGTCAGGGCTCAAAAGATTTTTTGAAAAATTCGTCAAATAAAATTAATAAGCTCATGTATCAATATTTCAGTATAACCATTGTGAGTACATTCTATGTACAATATATAATAATTAATGCGGTATATAGTCAGTAAAAGATAGTTATAGTACGGCCATATTAAAATTTGGTATTGCCATGGTAGTTGCGATTAAGATCTAACTCGAAGGACCAAATTGTCATTGCTTTATTCCTTTAGTTTTTACGGAATATAATAATTTTGTTACCTATTAGGTAGTTCAAGTTAGTGCAAATGATTTTTAAGCAAAATATATTTTAATAATTATTTTTAGCTGTAATGCTATATCCTCTTTTCCCGCGTAAAAGTTTTTAGTATTATGTGTAATGAGATAAAGATTCGTAACAACAAGCTCTGTATGTAACATTCATTTATGTTACTTCGTTCTATTCTTCAAGAAAGTTCACCATTCATACCCCAGTAATATTGAATAAATGAAGAAAAATCTTCTAGCTTGGTCAAAAAATAATTTAATCAATGTGTATACACTATCGCACACAGCCCCGTCACTTAGCTATAGGGACTAACTGGTACAGACTATTTAATAAGTTTTCTTCTGTATAATAATACACGATTGGAAATGAATTGGAAAGAAAAATAAATAGAAATAGTATAGAAAAATAAAGTATAAAAAAAGAAAAATAAATAGAAATAGTAAAATTAAAACATCGTCGTAGCTTATAGACGCCTAGTATGTGATGAACCATTCAAAATAACTAATGAATATCTTATGACAAATATCTTATGTAAATCCACAATAACTCTTGGCCAGTAAATACCATGTCTGTTAATCCATATGATATACTGTTATCTATGTAATATACTAAAACTGCCATATACTTGTTACAAATCTTGTAATGCAAAATTATGTACTCTTAAAACCGGAAATTTAAAAGGTGGTGATTTAAGATCTTTATTGGATCTATATGTTAATGGAGTTCAATTTTGTGTTTTTGCTCATGCAACTTCAGTATCTACGAATAAGTGATTACTTCATTCTTTTATTACTAATGTCTTGGATTACTTTCCTTACGTTATTCATGAATAGTCAATATATGCTTGGATATTTGGTTGTTGAATTAAACACCATATTCCATGATTCCAAATTTCACATCAACCTACATTATCTATTATTTGAAATCTCGCAGATTTACTGCTATAATTTAAATAATTTCGAAATTTTTTTTGGTTATATTATTCTTTCATAAGTAAATCTCAATGTAGGACTAAGCTTGTGAGGCCAAATTTTTTATTTTAATATAGTTTAAGTATTATATTACTTTTCTATATGACAATTCTCTTGCCTCAAATTGATTGAAATGTTCCAAAATATTTTTTCAATATTTTTACATCTCTATAATTCTATAAATAAATTATAGGTATATAAAACTAGTTAAAAAGAAGATCTGACGCAAGGCTACGCTAATATGCACTTATTTCTTTTTGCAAGTTTTAATATTTTTTGTGATTGCTTTTCAAGTTTATTTTAAAAGAATGAATGCAATTTTTCATTCAAGTTATTTTGTATCATAGTGTGTAACGCATTTTGTGATAGATAATATTGCGTTTTAGATTTTTATAAGGTTTATGTTAAGTAGACAATTAATACATTATTTTTTATCAAAGATTCTAAAAACACTTAATTTGTTTAAAATTTAATATTATATTTTTGTTTTTCTTTTCTTATCGATATTAATGATAAATAAAATAAATGTAACAAAATAACTGTGTTTTACTGCTTTGATTTGAATTGAAAATATTTAAACTACTTTAAGCTATTTATACCGACATTATACCAACGACTGCTGTGGACCAAAATTCCATTTAAAGTAATTTAATCTTAATTTAATAACAAATATCCAAACTTTAACCTTTGTAATATTGTTTTATTTTATTTTATTTATGCCATGTACCATCTCTTCCTCATCGACAGTCCGAAACCGCCTCAGATCTATTGGAAGCCATTGCGATTTACGCGGCTTTGTCAAATCGAACATAGTAAATGACTTGTTTTAATAAATACATATATAGATAGTGACAAAATCACACACATTGCTCCGATCCCAATGTAAGATGTTAAAGCACTTGAGGTATGGGAATCTGAAACAACGAAGGCACCACAAACACCCAGACCCGAGAAAATGTAAAGTGGTTTTTCTACATTGACCGGACCGGGAATCGAACCCGGGACCTCGAGATGGCGACACCTTGAGAACCGGTGTTTACACCACTCGTCCACGCAGATTGTTACTTTATAAATAGTTATAATAAAAGTCATATTCTTTCTTCCCTAAAGGTCTTTGACGCTGACACATGGCGGGTATTAAAGTTAAAAAGACGTCTACATTAATCAATGACCATCTGGTCTAAGGGGGGTTTTCGTATTAGATTCGCTAATCCGCATACTAAGCCTTATAATTGCTGCCCTTTTTTCATAGCAAATGAACAGAGTTCAGATTCAGATCTTTCTTTTGTTTAGTTCATTTTTCTAGTTTACCTTGTAGAAGTTTTTCGCTTTAGTATTTATATTGGTTTGCAATTGTGTACACATTCAATTGTAAGCTACATTTCATTCATTCATTCCGAAGTGAATGACTCATAGTCGTGCACTTCAAACGAGATCAGGATACGTGCAACGGTTGGTAGGCCACATCTTAAATATCATGGCAAACATTTTTATAATTACTTTAATAGTTATTATTATTCAGTAATAATTATTTAAGATATGTATCTCTTAATTATAATGAACGCCCTTTGCGACGTTATCAAGAAATACTCCCTTGGTCTGGTAACGTGTGGAAAAATTTTATACCCCATGTGTCTCGGTGGGTAAAATCGCTCTTATCGAAATGACGTCTAATTATCTGGAATTAAAATTATACCCAGAGCCCAGGCTATTGTTGCTATAATTCAATAGGTCAACTGTGTGTCGAGAGAAAAGTAATTTGTTTATGCTAAAATATTAGTATATAAATTTTTAAGCATGCTCTTTAGCTTTGAAGTCACGATACGATCGGGCGATCGGAATTTCGAGTCAAAAGACCCGAGTTCGATCCCCTGGTGGCGGCTCGTAGCAATGGTGTTTTTAAAAAACTTACGAAAATAAACTGTATGAATTTCATCGTTGGCTTGGACATAAAGACGGCGACGGGCTCACCACCTGTCACGTTGTCCCGAAAATATCTTCGGTGGAAGGTGGGTCATAGGGACTTAATCGTCTAGACTAGACCTCTGTCTACCCCTGTATTGGGAATTGCGTGAAGATATTTATATATTATTATATATTTAAGCTCTTTAGTTGTTAGGTTATTTTACGAGTATTCATAAAATGTTAGGGATATTAATTAACTATATTATAAATTGTGGAAGAAACACCAGTTAATAAAAAATAATTTCCACAGATAGCAACGTACATGGAAACTAAGAGGGTTATAGGCAAACCACCAGTCACCTTGTCCTAAATTAGCTTCGGTACAAAGTGGCTATCAACATCCTCAGCCTACAATCTCGAGTGGGCAACAGATCCCTACCTACTTCACTACCCGCAGGACGCGAGTAATGAACTCTGTGTTATACTGTTAAATTCAGGTAAATAAATTGATATTATTATTAAAGGCGGGGGCTTAAACGGTTGACTGATTTTGGTACCGCACATTTCAAGCGAAAAGCATCGAGAATCGTAATACCGATACTCCTCTCACCCCCGCTGTCCCCAGCCCGTATCAGTGGTGCGGCTTCCATCAAAATCGCGGAACATAGGAAACGATAATCAAATCACAATACCAAAACTCCTCTTCTGCCGTGACTACAACACGGCTCGGCGGAGGACACAGCAGCGGTGCTGAGGCAACGGCGTAAATACCCTTCAAAGTACATCAACGCGCATCAGAATTGCGTTGACTAAACTCGCTTAACTCGGGCCGACCATACCCTGCAAAATTATCCGAGTTCCCCTTTGTACTATGTGAGTATCCAAGCCACGGTTAGTGACCTGCCCTACCGTCTTAGTTAAAACTGTCCTGGGGGAATACTTAGTGTGCGTATGAGTATCGCTACGGTAGATAATAAAACTGCCATTGTTATTATAAAATTTTATTTAAAGTATTAAAATAATTTTATTAAAAATATATTATAAGTCCGAATCTTAGATTTTGACAAAAAACCGTTATTGTTACAACTTAAAAGAATAAATAACATATTTGTAACTTTATTTGTTGTATCGCTTAAAAAATATTTATATATTTACGCGAATGCTAGACAAAACGAAAATATAAGTAAATTAAAGAAAAATTTTTCATTTTAATTTAATCAAAATATTTTTTTTTTAACTTAGACCCTCCAATTCTGCAGTCTGTGAACATATTTTGGATCGCTCTAAGTCATTTCCAGGATGATCCGTGATGCTATTTGATGATTTGACACGAATTTTATTTAAAAAAACAGCCTAATTTGAATAATGAAGATGGCTGCTGCTTTTAATTCAACCTGTAATAAAATATTAATAATCTCATTCTGCGTAAATCGGATCGAAAATTTATACTTAAAACTTGTCCGTATCCGGAGCTAACTATAATACTATGATTTTGAAAATATTGATAATATATTGGTATTGGTAATATAATATGCTCTTGAGATCCAAAGTAAAACACCGAGAACTTAAAAAAATATAAACTAATATAAAAATATAAAATACTTTTAAAATATAAAAATTGTATTAAGAATATTAAAAAAATAAAACCTAACTTACTTAACCTAAATAATATAAACTCGTGCGCTTTATAAAGTCAATATTTCTCTACATAGATATAACAATTGTAGATATATTTGCTGTATTAATTGTCTTAATCACATCGTCTAGGAAAATAGTTAAAGATCTCGACAGGGCTTATACACTAAAAGAAAATTTTAAACGAAAACATTTCTTGAATGTCAATTTCTATTGGATAAACGTGTCAAAATATAAAACTCACCCAAATAAAGATTTGGAGCTACTACGACTCTGCAATCACAAAAAAGTACGTGCTTAAAAGTACGCGTGAAAGAACTTACTTAAAAATCAGCAATTCTTTCTATCAGGATATTCAAAGAGAAAATACTAATATTTCTAAACTACACGCCACTGAATGTAATGAACGAAAACTTACATAATATATATTTTTCTTCTAAGTCTGATGAGGGGAGAGCAATTTAAGACAACAAAAACGTTACATATAGAATTAAACGTATACTGTACATAACATTCCTGTTGTTTATAGATTACCCTAAGTCTTCTTCGCACTTCGCTCTTTAAGCTGCTGCAATTTGTTAGCTATGATGTAGTTTAGAATACTTCAGAACAAACAAAGTAAGTACATGCATGGTTAAGCTTTAGCATTGCACACTACTGTGTTTGCTGTGAAACACTCCGACGACTTCTTCTGTCTTCGTTGCTCCAGTATACTTCTTCTCATAGAATTATTTTGTTCGAATTCCTCAGAAGAGATAAATACTTAAAACTACATGGCTGGTTACAAATTTTATATTTGTTTTTTTAAGTAAAACAAAGAAATGCGCACAAAGTAAATAATACATTCAATAATATTGGTTTTGTCTCTATTATAGAGACTTATTACAGGAAAAATGTCGACTAATACAGCCTGTTAACTCGAGAAGCCTTATTGAACAATAATGATTCTTTGTTAAGAGGTTAATGACGTGATATATGTATTGATACTCGTATTGCTTCGGCGTATTCTACATACCAAGCCAGCTTTAACTGTTTCATGTACTCACATGGTACCTGATTAAAGCCTTTCTTACAGCATTTAATTTTACCTGCTCAATCTGAAAAATATAATTTTGGTCACTCATAGTGTTTTGTAAACTTGTTGCTTATAATAATAATAGATGCTTCCTGAAAAATAATACTATAATTAAATTTATAATAAATAGGTATAATACACCAAAGGTCCAGTAAAACATGTTATGTATACCATAATATGGTATATACTTATATATAACATGTTTTGTTCTCTGCCAAAGGAATTTTAACATATTAATCATGGAACAAAACGGTTATGAATACTCTCTGCATGAGATATCTTACTCTTAATTCTTGGTAGTTCCTGCATGTAGAAATTTAAATAAAATAATAGATAATTAGTTTATAATATTTGTGAATGAGACGTAATATTGTGCCAACCAACTTGACAATTTTGTAAAAAGTTCTTTTCCTCTTAACTTGGTTGGGTATTTCTTTGAGCTATCGGTATTCAATGAGATTTTCGAAAATAGAGTTAAAGGGAGGCGATGCGAGAGGAGATTTTCCTCCAAGCCAACTGGGGCCCTCGGATCGCATGGCCGCTACCCCATGTCGGAAGTCTTCTCTTTCGTTCTAGGGGACGCAGCGCTTCGCAGCAGCAGCCATTAGTAATCTTCTTACGAACTTGTTACTTGCGAGCCTCTCCTCGCAAGTCTCTTTAGATGAAGCTGTAAAGGCCTCCGGGCCAACAGCATCCCGTGGATGGTTTTAGTCGTTATGCTTCTCCTTCTGAGATTCGAGCCCGACACTGTTCGTTTCGGTGGCCTCCCGGCCAAGGAACGTTCGTGCATAACACATTTCATCCACGGTTATCAAAAAAAAAAAAGAAAGTATGAAAGGGATAAGCAGACGCACATGGCCAATTTTTGTATGTAGAAATATACTACTGCTATACACGTGCGAATATCTATATTCTCAAACAGAGCAAATCTATGATGCGTTAGTCAGTAAGTTTTCCACTGCTGAACATAGGCCTAACTAAAGCTAACGGCCAGTAAAACTTTACTATAGAATATTAGTCTCTACCGTAAAGAGGGTTTGCCATAGTCGCCACGTTAGGCAAGCGGATTGGCAATCGCAGGTTACGGTGCAAGGGTCTGATACTGCGATTGATGCTGTTGCTTGTCACCGGTCTACTAAATTTTGGGCTATTATATTTCGCGACGACTAGACTCCCTCGGATCCCATCATAATTTTTCTTTTATCCTATTTTCGGACACCAACAAGATAAAACGGTAAATTATTGTACCTGCTATGTATGTGACTAATAACTAATCAATACTTCTCTTTCTTTGACTCATACTATACAATATTTACGGCATATTATAATTTACTGTCGACCATCTTCTTTATAGCCTATTAAGCGTCCACTGCTGAACATAGAACACCCCTAAAATTTGCCACAAAGAACGGTCTACAGCCACTTGTATCCATCGACTCCCCACTCCATTTCTAACTCGAGCCAGCTTGCCACTCGAGAATCTCTTTTCTCTACAGTCTTAATCAAGCAAATAATCTAGGTGTCTGACTCGTAATGGTCCTGGATTGGAAATGTAAGTCTAGAATAACGCTTTATAATGTGTTAACTGTATAAAATATTCCTAATCTCATTATTGAGTTTTTCTGGACAGCGTGCGTCTCTTTTTTTGTTTCGCCACTTTTAAGGTTACATCTAAGTCTTCCTTAAAGGTAGCCTCAAGTCATTCGTAAACAATGTACCTCTTTGTAGATAAATCGTTAGTTATTAAATTAATAAAAATGGATATTTGTGAAAAATCCTCAACCGCTAGTCACGGTAACATTAGAACACGAATTGAATAAAAGTATGTTATGTCATCTATTGGTGCATTTCTACCGGAGCGATAAATACGGATAAATCCTTGGAGTTTCACATCATCCATAGGATGACAGTGCCATCGATATCTACAGGATGCACTCCAGTCTCTCGTCGCGTCTTCTTTCTTGAATGAGACGTGTGACAGTCAGAATAACCAGCTAACTAACCTGCCCCGAGAACCAATGTTTAATTATGTATCTTGGTATGAATTATTACTGTTATTACTAATTTTGAACCTTCAAGTGTTAGCACCCATTTGCCGCACGCATACCGAATAGACAAATAACAATATTAGTACCATAATAAAAATATAATAATTAAAGTTTAAACAGTACCCAAAGATAACGACTTACCTACTCTACGTAAGTAAAAACTTTTATTTTCCTTTATTACTTTTCGTTACTTAAGAGCAACTATCAGAACACATTTTGTCCTTTTATTACTTCGATATTGCGAACGAAATCGTACTGAGAGCCACTTAAATCACTTTCGCGTAGACCAACTGCTGGTAGGTAACTGCTGGTAACCGAGACCGCGCCACGATGGCTAACGATGAAACCGGAGCTCTGGACTGTAAACATCCACTGATTGGAATCCTCCGACTGTCGCGCGCGCCGGAACTACGTACATATCTTGATTATGATAATGTCTCAGTTTTTTTATATTTTAACAGGAATTATGTTTCCAAAAATTGTTAATCTTAAATTGTTAATCTTAATCTTAATTTAATCCTCATGTACCAAATATGTCAGCTATTTATTTCGAATACCATTCACTTACGGTAAATAAGTAAAGTAAGTTTCTCACATTACTAACACATTATTGCATACAGTATGACGATATTGCCGAAAAGTCGCAAAATTTAACAATTGCTATGTTGATCTACTGGTGGCGTCTCTTATCAAGCGTACTTCGATAAGGGCCGGGGTGGCATCAGAGACGGCTGAATCAGGTAAGTGGAGCAAATAAGAGCCTTTGAAGGTAAACAATATATTTTTGTTACCTTTCTAGTTGTTTCTAAAGAAAAGTTTCTGAAGTAATTTCTAAAGAAGTTCGCGCTCAAAGGATAAGTCCAATCCAATGTGGAAATGTATATAAAGATTTAAGGAATAAAGTCTATTGGAACTACTTTTCACTGTATCCTATTTAGGACCTGTCCTGACCTGTCCTAAATAGAATAGGAACAATACAAATCGTACATATGTAAGGTTCGAAAAACTCTCTGGGCAACATCAACCTTAATAATTCATCATGGTAATGAAAACTATACTTGAAAGTTTAACAGTACTCTCCCACCAGGGTTATAAACATCACGTCGAGGTCTATCAATAGATATGATAGGTTGTTCGATTGCTCACGCTCACAGCGTTTATTGAATACTAGATTCCCCTGCGGCTTTGCTCGCATTTTAACACTTAATACGGAACTATGTTATTACTATATACTAATTATGTTTCTAAAATAAAAGCATATGTTACTCCTTATATCATTAGTTATCTGTCAGTGAAAGTCCTGTTAAAATCGGTCCAGCCGTTTCAGAGATAAGCCGGAACAAACAGACAGACAAACAAAAATTGTAAAAAACATGTTATTTTGGTGTATGTATTACCATTTCAGTGGTAGAGCCACGCATCAGCTTTTGTTGTTGCATGAATGGGCCGGCTCGACCGGGGAAGTACCACGACCTCACAGAATACCGGCGTAAAGTAGAAGTGTAACAAACTTCTGCGTTTCGTCTGGTGAGTGCAGGTAACCGGTGGCCCACACACCCCCTCCCCCAATTCTGGGGGGGGGCACTCGTAGGGAGGCAACGCATCTGCTATGCCTCTGGTATTGCGGGTGTTTATGGGCGGCGGTAATCACTTACCATCACGTGAGCCGCCTGCTCGTTTGCCTCCCTTTTCTATATATATATATATATATATATATATATATATATATATATATATATATATATATATATATATATATATATATATATATATATATATATATATATATATATATATATATATATATATATATATATATATATATATATATATATATATATATATATATATATATATATATATATATATATATATATATATATATATATATATATATATATATATATATATATATATATATATATATATATATATATATATATATATATATATATATATATATATAAACACTCAATTTTAGGTAATATAAGATGTTGCCTATGACTTATGACAGATTCTATGACATGGTACATGTTCTACGACTATCCAAGAGATAATTGAAAATAAATATAAAAACACTGGCGTTTTTTATAAATTTCGCGCATTCTGCAATACTTGGGGATACAAGTTAAGACCTTTTGCTCCAAATTACACCGATGTTTATTTGTGACAAGTGGTGAGCCTACCAACGCAAGTCTTATTTAATGTTATAACTTATGTTTATTTGAATTTAAAATCCTAATTTTTCCGTGAAAATGTATGCGTAAAAATTGTTTAGTGCATGAGCACGCGCTTTTCAATCAACTATCCCAGGAATTCATAAACAGGGCGGTTGATCGGAGAAAACGACGATGATTCTTAAAATTTTTCTAGTTATGTTGTGTTGGGATATCTTGCTATTTGTTTACATAACATTTTCCCTGAAAATGTGAGTACAGCAAAAAAAATAATGCCGTGATGAAGAAAGTATACGCGAAAAGATAATGCCATTAGAGTGAAAGGCTTACGTACTTGTGCTTTTCTAGGTTTTTCTCGAAGTTTTCCATCGCAGTAAGTGATCATTTATTTGGCGCGGAAAACAAATAACATCAAACTTGTGAAAAGTTAGATGGGACTTTTACATAATTTAGTTCCTGCCTGCGGCTTCACCCACGATTGTTATAAATGAGGTAATTAGAAGTCCTACCTACTCTCCATGTCATTACTTGAAAAATAACGATTTTCCTAAACTGAATTTTCATCCCCAATATAACCCCCCATAGGTCAGAGGAGGGGGAGGGAGGTCGTTCCAAAAATATTTAAAACTACGATCTATTTTAATTGTAATCAAGTCCACATACCAATTGTCCCATAGAATGTTTCACACGCCAATACGGTGAAAGTTTCTTAAAATACTTTATCGGAGGTCTTTTACTATGAATCCATCTCCATGCCAAGTTTATATAGTTTAGAATTTGATTGCGATTAGTCGAAATAGTGAATTACATTAATAATAGTTGTAAAGAAATATCCTCTTACACGCATTACATGCAAGGTACATTTTAAAATAACAAATATTCACCAAGATGTGAATTAGTGTATCCTTGCAGAAGAAAAAGCATTTTTAGTTCACAAAGTTCAGTCAGAAATCAGTTTAGAAATGTAAAACAAGCACATTTTAAGCAATGTATAAGTTTTTACGGTAAAACTTTTTCGTATCAGGCCACCATTCTCAGACTCCTAGAGTCTAGCCTAGGGGTCGTCTGGATCTGTACCACTTTTCTCAGAAAACGGATCCCTGTTCTGAGCCACACACAACTATTTCTGAAAATCCACAAGGGTAACGCTGTATTTATGATTTTAAATTTCATTAGAAAATTTTTAATCCTTAAACCTTTACAATTCTCTCTATGCGTTGTTTTCGTACATTAAGCGTGGTATATATTGTAGCTTTCCTGATATATCTCTGTCAAGAGACCAGAGTTCGATCCCCGGGTAGTTGTTAATAAGGCCTATGAGAGCTTTTCCAAAATATAAGACACGTTAATATTGTTGTACGTAACAGCGTGAAAAAATGCCATTCCCTTTCTTCTCATAAGTGTATTAAGATACAACTAAGCCAAAAATCTTGAATACTGTAACAGTTCTTGAATACGGCAACCGAACCAAGACGGAATAACCATCTTGAAAAATAACTGAATAAAATGAAGAATGCCGGTGACGGCATAGAGCACATGCGTCTAAGACAATCTTCTTGACATCCTACTTTCTAAGAGTTCGAATGGCGCTAAGTAAAAATGTTTATGTAAATATGTTGAATATCAGTGTTTGTACTCCAGACTTTTTTCCGTGTGGCTGTACGAGTTAAAGAATAACGCCAATCCTAACGGACCATGGGTGCTGTAGGTCATAGAGAAGTCGACGACGGTCGTCGACTTCTATATGATCTTCTTCGAAGAAGTACGGTTACTTCTTGCCGTATGGTAGCAGCACCAAGAATCTGCCAATCCCATTTCATGCTGTGGATGACCCTTGGGTGGGGGTAACACCTTTAATAACAAAAAACCTGCGGATGTCAATCCGCTCGCCAGGCGTGGCAACTAAGGCGAAATCCCCTTAGAGAGAGATAGAGATTGAGATAGAGAGAGAGAGAGAGATTGTTTACGGAAAAGGCCCCAAGTGTCCGGCGGCCCTGCTAGTCCTGGTCAAGGAGGCGGCCATGGTAATGGCGAGGCAGGGGGTGCGAAGAATCTCCGGATGAGATCGTGCTGCAAACCCCGACGACTGGACCTGGTGAGCAAGATACACTGGAGTACCCCCTCTACAATCTTAAAGGATTGTCTGAAGTCCGAAGATAGGGGGAGGATTTGATAATCCTCAAAATCGGTCATTTGTTCTACCATCGGGAGGGCAACCATCTATCCCAAGGAGGTGTCGGGTTTTTCCTCCACAAGTCTCTCATCAAGATGTGGTTAAGATCGAAAGTGTGTCGAGTAGGAATAGCCAGACGGTATTCATTGAAAGTCAAACAGGTATACGCACCATCCTCGACACACCCCGATGATGAAATGGAAGCAATGCATTAGGATACCTCACTAGACATTGCTCTAAAACCCCCTAAACGGTATTGATGGGAGACTTTAATGGAAAACTAGACATGAAAAAGGCAAAGTTGATAGTGGGCAATTTCAGAGTAGGGTACAGGAACCTAAGAGGTCAAATTTTGGCCTCCTTCATGGACCTCTTGTAGAAGGAGAGACAATGTATAATGCACTCCTTTTTCCAGAAGAGGCCCATCAGAAAGTGGACATGGATGAGCCCTGACGGTTCCTTTAAAAATGAGATCGACATCATTATGATGACCATGCGACAGTTGTTCAGTGATGTCTCTGTGATCACTAGGGTGAAAACTGGCAGTGATCACCGAATGGTTAGAGGTACACTGAACCTTAACATAAAGCTCGAGCGGTCTCGTCTGATGAAGTCTACACTCCGAGCACCATGTTCCCTTATTCAAAACCCCGAAATCTTTCAGCTCAAGTTGCAAAATCGCTTTGAGTGCCTAGACGATTGCACCATAGTGGACGATATAAATAGCAAGCTAGTGGAAACTGTCTATGCGGTAGGCGCAAAATTTTGCAGACTCCACCGCACACTAAAGCCACAAAAGGTCTCTAATCTGATCCTTAAGCTCATGGAAACCAGACGTGAAATGAGGCTACAGTCTTCAACTGATGCGTCAGCATACCGGCAACTGAATAGACAGATCTCTAAATGTATCAGGCGAGATATACGCAAGTTCAATACTGCCCGTATTGAACAAGCGATACAGCGAAACAAAGGTTCCAAAGTTTTCGCCAAAGATCTGTCTATCGGTAAGAGCCAGCTGACTAAGTTGAAGACCGAGAATGGTGCAGTTATTTCCACTGGAGCTGAGATTTAGAGTGAGATCGAGAGGTTTTATGACAGCTGTATACATCGTCGCTGAAACCACACTCTAGTCTGAGTAGCGACCCCAGAGCCAAGCTTACCCGACATTATTCTGACGATATCCCGGACGTCAGTTTGGCTCTCAAATACATTAAAAACGGCAAGGCACCGGGTGAGGACGGAATTACGGCTTCTGAAAGCAGGTGGGAAACCGGTACTTGTAGTTCTTCATAAGCTGTTCAATTCCGTAATCCACAGCGGCGTTACGCCGAAAGCGTGGAGTAGAAACATTTTTGTTCTGTTGTTCAAGAAAGGAGATAACTTCCTATGGGAGAACTATACACCAATAGCGCTTCTAAGCCGTACTGTTTTCGAGAGTCATCATAAATCGTCTAGCAAGCAGAATTGACAACTTCCAAACTCCCGAACAAACCGGTTTCAGAAAAGGCTATAGTACCCTAAACCACATACTCTTCGCCAAATTGTACAGAAGACCGAAGAGTAAAATCTGCCATTGTGTCTAACGTATGTGGACTATGAAAAAGTCTTCGATTCGGTCGAAATTTGGGTGGTACTACCTTCTTTTCACAGGAGCCAAGTGTAATCCCGGTATAACAAAGTGTTGAGATGTTTATACGATGAGGCCTCAATGTGTATCCGAGTACAGAACCAGGGCATTAAACCCATCCAACTGCAGAAAGGTGTAAGACAGAGTGATGTCATATTCCCGAAACTCTTCAACGCTGCGTTGGAAGATGTCTCCAAGCTGCTGGACTGGAAAGGATACGGAATTGACATCAGTGACGAAAACATAACTCACCTTCGATTTGCCGACGATATAATCCTAATGGAAGGAACGCTGGAGAAACTTACTATGCTGCATGACTTCAATAGTGTCTCCCAACAGGTTGGCCATAAGATAAACATAAACAAGATGAAAATCATGTCTAATGTCCATGTCAGACCAATTCCGGTTGTGGTTGAAAACACTACGCTCGAAGTTTTCGACGAATACGTATACCTGGGACAAATTGTCAGACTGGGTAGGTCCAACTTCGACCCAGAGGTCAATCGTCAAATCCAACTCGGCTGGGCAGGATTTGAGAAACTCCGCCACATCTTTTCGTCCGTCGAGTATACCTCAAAGTCTTAAGACGAAGGTATAAAACCAGTGCGTGTTGCCAGTGATAACATATGGATCCGAGACGTGCTCAGCATGAAAATCTTCGTGTGCTCGGTGTTATTATGCGTGATGGATTCAGTAATCAGTACTACATAGGCGTAAAGATCAGCACTTTGAAGTGGCAATCGGCCGACCACATGGCAATCTTTGGGGGTGGCCTATTTTCAGCAGTGGACTTCGGATAGGCTGATATGATGATGATGACTCCAGGCTTGAATATTTATATTTTATAAATATATTTTAAACTGATAATTTATAAGTCACCACATCTTTAAGTCACGACAGCCGAGTGGTTGGGTGGTCGGAATTTCATGTCGAGAGACCCGAGTTCGATCCCCAGGTGGCAGGCTCGTATCAATGGGTTTTTCAAAAACCTATGTGCGAATTATGTCGTTGGCTTGGACATAAAGACGGCGATGGGCTCACCACCTGTCACGTTGTACCGAAAATATCTTCAGTGGAAGGTGGGTCGAAGGGACATAATTGTCTAGACTAGACCTCTGTCTACCCCTGTATTGGAAATTGCGTGGAGATATATTTCTTTTTATAAATACTGGTTGGAGTAGTATGTAATGGTCTAATATATAAAGGTTAACGTGTGGTCTGGTTCTGCGATCTCCTATCGGTTTTACAAGCGTCGCAATTAGGGCAATCCTCTACAAAATATTGTTTTATTAAATGTCACGCAGACGAAGTTGAGAGAGTTAGATACAACGATATAGTCATCATTAATGTTCATTAATTATCATATTTGTTCTAAATGTTCATATTTATTGGGTTAATCTTTGTGATAATATAGATCAGACATTTATTTCAGAAATAGAATAGCAAATTCATGCATATTACCATTACCAGCCGTTGTAAGAGCACTATTGAAAATAGGTCACATTATATGTTTTAGCCACCTACAAAAGAAGGGCGTTCTGCGCAAGATAGTTTTTAGTTCCGAAAACCTACGCAAACTACAAAGTCCGTAAAATAGATAATCAATACTTCTACTATACAATACACTATTATAGAAAGATTGAATTTAGTGTGGTTACCCGCATTAGAATACTTGAATATAGCAGCAAAAATTTAATAGATATAATAAAATATTTACATTATTACAATAAAGCAGCATTATAAATATTTTTATAGTATACCAACTTGTCCCGTGAACCTAAACCACAAATTTTTGTAATGAAGATGTAGATTGTATGTTTCGGTTTATATATAAAGATTGTTGTGATAATTTCGTAACAGAAAATGTATAAATTACAGCTTGAACTTCAGATGAAAGTTTAAAACAATATTCTTATAAGTAGTACAGGTTGTCATTCTATCTGAGATGTTGTTTCGACGAAAAAGAAAAAAATTCTGTATCATTTTCCTTTGAAGACTTTTATTACACCCATTTCATGAGAACATTAATTTAGAGTACAATCTTATCGGTCGATCTTCAAAAATTGCATCATTATAAAATCATCTTTGTTTTAATATTTGATGATCAGGGTGTCAGCGTGATAGGGTCAACCTTTCCTAAGTATAACTACAAAATTAGCGCGTTTGAGCTAAGCTACGGACTATGTTGTATTGTTGATTCCATATCTAACACTGCACCTAACTTTTAGCCATGAGTGTTACGTCCGTAAAGCGAGTGCTTCAGCGTTTTCAGACTCAGCACCATAATATCTATAACATAGTTGTCGTGCAAGTGTCCCTGTGAGCAATATGGCAAATAACTATATTTTAGTATTTACATATTTTTTGAAAGTCATATGATCAATTTCAATATGAATAATAAAATTCTTAGAATTTTTATTTAAGCAGGACTTTCGAAATAAATGTTTAATCAATCAAAACCAATATCGTCTTGTTTCAGTTTAAAAAAAACAATATAAAGAGTAAATGTAAAAGTAAAAAATACACACAAACTTACTGATAAAATTTTATTGTTTTAAGATATCAGTTATTACAACATCTAACATAAAAATTGATTACTATTGTGTGATAAAGACACGAAACATTTATAAACATCTACTCCATCAATATAACATTTAGAGTTTATTAAACCAGACATTAAAATACTGATGAAACATTTAACACATAATAATGTTTTATTAACTCTACTTATATCTAAAGACCTGGGAAACATAACAATAATCCTAACAAAATTGATATGAATAAATTAATATAGTATGCAGTTGATAAGGTCAGTTTATAAAAGTAAAATGTAAACAAACCTGTCTTTCAACAATACCCTGTACTCGTCTCACAACTATTCAAATATACTCTCTCTCCATAAACTGCTGGAAAATGTATTACCAATAATAGATAAATAGTAATAAAGAGGATCAAAAATATAACTCTTCAAAATATCGAGATTCTTATAGATTTAAATATTGTTCAATAGCAGAAATGTTTAATAATATCAGACTCATAAGTTGGACTTACGGAATGTGTGCAGCTTAAAGCTAAGGACTGGTAAGAACAAGTGTTTTACACTAATGGATTCACATATAATATCATATTTAGGTTCCACTAACACCAACTTCTACAACATGCTAATACACTAAAACACATAGTATTATAGATAAATTTAACATCAAATCACCATTTAAAAACGAGCAACATTCGAGAACTTTTATTTTGAGCTGACATGATGAATATTATAGTGTTTAATAGCATATTAAAACACCGTAATAATATTTATAATTACTTCTAAATCTTAAAAATAAACATTAAAAGTAATTGGCAAGTTATAAGTGATTTAAGTAAGTGAATTAATATCCAAGATTATAACCATTTAGAAGCTTTCTTCTAACAAAAATTCTTTGATTAAAACATATATAAAGTAAAATTAAACATATCACATACAAAAGAAAAATGGCAAATTCATATGCCAAATTTAAATTTCATAATTGCGAAATTTGGAGATGACTTCAGATGGAGGTTCTTGGGTACCTCCACCCCAGCGTCCCCAGAGAGCAGCTCCACCTTCAGAAGCCCTGCGAGCAGCTGCATTGCTAGGACCCAAGCTGGCGGGTCCAGATGGATGACCAGCTTCTCCTTCTAACATACGGTCCTTTGTATTGGGTTTAGACCAATGCATTGACTGTTGCACATGCTCTTTCATGCCGAGCCACTGCTTGTAACCCATAGCTATTCCGCTTTGCCTCCACTTGTCGTACAATGCTCTCTTAGATGGATCACAGAGAGTTTCTTTAGCTTCCTGTAATAAATTATGTAGAAATATATTTATAATTTATTTATGGTCAATGGTGAAATACACAGTCATACATGCATACATAATGGCCAGTAATAATCTACAGCTGGATATATGCCTCTCGTGGGAGGGTTTGCCATAATCACCACATTCGGCAAATTGGTAATCAATGTACCAGACATCTTACACCTTTCATGCTGCTGCCTGTCTCCAGATTGCTTATTTCGATCTGGTAATTTCGAGATTGTTATCCTGCCATCTGATGGTAGCTATTGATATTGTCAAGGCTTTTTTCTTAGTCGTCTCTAAAGACATCCATGAGAATAAAGGTGGTATATTCTCAAGCCCATACCACCACAGAGCCAATACCACCAATGAGGTAAACATTATCTTTTTAAATTTATATGAGTGCAAACTAAGGAAGTTGTACCTTCAGTTGTTGAAATTTAGCTTCAGCATCCTTATCACCATCATTCTTATCAGGATGATGTTGCAGAGCAAGTATTTTGTACTCTGCAATAATCTGGTCAACCTGTAAGAGGTAAATGAATACTAAGAACAAAGTATGAAACACTGTTATAAAATCAATGATTCAGACAGCTTTTTTTCCAAGTTTTTCCTTGAAACACGCACACTTATAATAAAACGATGTAGGTCACCTTCACACTAATATCTCAATGACCTAGAACATTGAGATCAATACTTTAACATAAATCAGGTAACTGCTATCTATATAACATACAACGCAAATAACATAAATGTAAGTAGGTATTGTGTGTGTAAATATTCTATGCAATACGTACAGAGGAATTTTCATCACATCCCAGCAAAGCGTAATAATCGTCAGCAGGATTTCTTTGATAATTCAAAATTTCATCCACTCCAGTCATTTTCACGACCTTACGTGCACTGAAACTGAAACCTCCCGCACAACACAACACAAAAGCATATAACACAATACCCCACCCAAAACAAGTGAGCCAAATCGAAATGACTTATCGAAGTCAAACTGATTCTGTCAGTGTCAATGTCATTGTCAACTTAGACGTAGATAACGATCTACTACATCAAAACTCATTCCTTCATCAAAAAAACTATCGAATCAGAATTTTATATTACTACATCCGTTTTCGTAATTTAGTTCAGTTACGTACTTACGATAAAAATTGTTTTCGAACATTGTCCATGGCAAACTTTAAACACAGTTGCAATGAATAACTCAGAAGAAGAGATTGTCTATACTCGCATAGATAACGACAGATATGAGATAACTATAGGTAAAAATTTTCAAGCAAAATAAATTAATATCAAGATAAGTTCGATTTACCCTTATTTATTTATTCATTTAATTTTATTCATGAACAATAAAATCATTGTATTCGAATATCCTATTTGAAAGTACTGATATATCTATAGAAAAAAGTTTAAAGAAGCTAAATACAATTAAAAATCACGCGTTCACACAAAACACTTATACAATATAACTTTAGTCCATATACTTACTATACAATAATAATATTAAAAAAAGACTTGGTAGAATTTTAATACAAAATATATATATAGATGCAGATAGAAAGAAATAACAATTAATAGTTAGACTAGAAATCATCCAAAGAATACAAAAGAAGACCCTTTAACTAATTTTTAAAAACATCTAGTATTTTTAATACTTTTAACTCCATAGGCATCTTGTTAGAAAAATTATCGGCTTGTACATGAAAACTGTGATTTACCATATTTAATTTCGGCGTTAAATAGTGATTTTAATGTCTTTCTGTCTCGTTGCTTCCCTTAATATACATACATACATAACGGCGTGTTAAAGTTCATCGCAGGACACAGGCCGCTCTCTCAGGGATGATTTACCATAATGTCACGCTTGGATAGCGGATTGGCGATCGCAGTACCAGACCACATGCACGACAGACGCTATCTTCGGTCTGTTTATTTTGGTTTAATATTTATAGAGATCGTTATCCCGCCACCTGTCTGTTGCCACAACGATATTCACAACGGTTTCCCATAGTTGCCTCTTACGACAGGAAGAAAGGGAGTGGCATTCTTACGCCGTTACCACGCGTAATATCATATAATATAATTATTAATTATATTCCCTATACAATTATAAAATAAATATAAAGAATCCAAACATTATCACTATATTTATTTTAAATACCTATCAATCTACCTATTGTACTGAGCAAATATCATCAATATTCTATTCCAAAGAGTTTTATTTTAAATATTGGTCAAATTTTATTGACTCTCAAATACTCTAATTTTGTCTGAATGTTATAATAGTTAATATAGTTTTGATTATAATATCCGTCTTGGTATTGCACAATGTGGATTTTTCACTACACCCTGTCTTTTGACTAACGCAGTTAGTTTGCACCCAGCAGCCACCCTTAAATCACGTCTTGCATCCCGGTTAAAAGCGCTCCCAAAGTAGAAAATTCATTAAGACTTGTATATCATACACTCACATTCTTCTTTCATACATGTGACTCTCTGACAACAAACACTGCGTCATCAGTAAAAAGGTAAGTTCTTATAGCAGGAAATTTACTTTCATGTCACCTATTTTTACATCCAGACAATTATTTTTCAGCTTCCGTAAATGGCTGTCGAGATACAATATGAAAAGCCAGGCATGGCCAACCCCTTTTTTACGTCTGTTTAGACGCTACACATGGATTATCCCTTATCAGCACACACCATACCCCGACAACAGTTCCCAGTTCTTACTACCTTATCCATAAAAGCATAGAAAATCATCTTTAGAAGCCAGAAGCTTTCCCGTGATCATGCGACAGGTAAACAACTACATCATCTTCCAGGTCTAAATAAAAAACTTATCGATTTCTTTAGCATCCTAAGCGTCAAAAACTTCGTGTTTCTTTAATTGCTAAAGTCAGCACCATATAGTTAACGTCCCGCCAGGAAACTCCTTTCCGTTTATTCTGCTAAAATTCATTATTATTTCAATCACTTTTTCTACATTTTCTCGGGTCTAGGTGTTTGTGGTGCCTTCGTTGTTTCCGATTCCATACCACAAGGGCTTTAGCTGCTTACATTGGAATCGGAGCAATGGATGTGATGTTGTCCCTATCTATGTATGTATGTATGATGTGTGTTGCCTTGGGGGGACGCCCTAGCCCTTGTTGGCATGGCTACACAGCTATATAGTACTGCTGTCCTGAAAAGGCTGGCAGAAGTCGCGATGTGTACACTTCTAAAATGACCCACATATGATATCTTCAATATGAATTTATTTGATTCCTGATTATATAAAATAATAATAATAGTATTTATTTATTATTTATTCCATAGTTATTTCAAGCATCGCGTACAACAGGTAGAAATATATAACCTGAATGGGTCTCCACTAGTCTCTGATACTCAGCGCGTTAATCGGGGTGTCCCACAGGGATCGATTTTAGGTCCTCTGCTTTTTGCTTTGTATTGCGCTGATATAACTAAATATATTAAACATAGTAGATACCACATATATGCTGATGATATTCAGATCTATATATCATGTAAGCCTGAGGAAACAATCCAAGCTGTACACAAATTGAATGAGGATTTAGAAAGTATTGCCACCTGGGCAAAATCGAATGCTCTAGTGCTAAATGGATGTAAATCCAAATTTATGATTCTCGGGACACCTAACCAAATAAAAAAAAATTGCTAAGCACGATATACACGTAACTATTAAAGGAGAACAAGTTGAACGCGTGACTGAAGCTCGCAACCTTGGTCTTATCATGGATGACTGTTTAGGGTTCGAAAACCATATACTTAACGTAGCTAGAAACTGCTTTTATAGACTAAAGATATAATACCAAATTAGAAATTACCTAAATACAAATATGCGTTTAAGACTCTGCGACTCGCTTATTCTCTCTAAATTTAATTATATGGATACAGTTTACGGCCCCCGCCTTTTAGTACGTAGTCAGAACATTATTCAAAGAGTACAGAATGCTTGTGCAAGGTACTGTTTTAAAATACCGCCACGTACTTACGTTACACCTAACATCAATAAAGGCAACATTTTAAAAATGAAATACCGTCGGGACCATCACTTAGCAACGTTACTATTTGGTATAATTAAATATAATGTGCCCTCTTATCTGGGCGAAAAATTACTGTGGTCACGAGACGTAAAAACAAAGGTAACTCGTGCATGGAGCTCTTGCTGTGTCTTGTCACCGAACCACTGCCTTTCGAGGGAGTTTTAAGTACGCCGCCACCAAGTGCTGGAACAACTTGCCGCCACCGTTTCACAGTCTGAAATCGGTACAATCATTTAAGGAAAAATATAGAAATTACCTGATAAACATTCAAAAAAATATTGATTAAGATGTACCTTATTGGTTGCAGACACGTGTCGTTGACGGCCAGTAAAACTTACAGTACTGGTGCTGGTTGTACTTTAAACTCGCAAATATGATAAGTTATTAAATATAACAAAAAAGTAAAACACACTCCGTATTTTTTTTCTTTTTCTTCATTTAATTTCTGTATATCGTACATTGAATTTGTTATCGTATATGAAAACGCACACTTTAGACTTGTTTTCATACGCTTTCTTTTTTTTATTTTTTAAACTAAATACAGACAGACGTCCGTAAGTCACTCGCTACTAAGGCCGACTGAAAACCAGCGCTACAGTTTTGAGTGAACTGCGGCATTAAGCTAAGTCGGTCTTTTTTTTTGCCCATTGCACCACGACTCATACGACAATTATAAACAACCGTTATTTTTTTGTGTCATTTTTATGTTTATTTATAAGTTACTTTAGTTTCGTCTTTAAGTTTGTTATTTTTTTATCATTATTAATTCACTAATTTCGTGGTGTACTATGTGCAATGTGCAATAAATGTTTCTTTCTTTCTTTCTAGTAAATAAATAATAATAGTAAATAAATATCTTTACGCAATTCCCAATACAGGGGTAGACAGAGGTCTAGTCTAGACAATTGATTCCCTTTGACCCACCTTCCACCAAAGATATTTTCGGGACAACGTAACAGATGATGAGCCCGTCACCATCTTTACGTCCAAGACAACGATATCATTCGTACATAAGTTTTTGTAAATTGCTACGAGCCTGCCACCTGGGAATCGAACTCGGGTCTGTTAACTCGAAATTCCGACCACCCAACCACTCTGCTATCGTGACTTTTGATGAATATATTGTGTTAATTTATTATACTTTTTAATTACTATATACTCTGTATTACGAATACCATAAATTATTACATGTGTATGGTGTAAGGTAACGAAAGTTATTAAAAAATACTCAAAAAGTCGGTCCCTAAAGTTTCTACAAGCTTCTTCAAGTTGAAAAAAGTTTCCTTTCTTTGAAAAATCGATAAACAGGATCCGTTGAAATCCGTAAAAATTGCGGCTAAATTGCAATACCTATCAAAGAATGATTAAACTGAATCCTTAATTTTTAATGGCTTTTATGTGATTGACGGTATAAAATAATTATAGCGATTATTAAAATAATAGTTTTCTTCAAGGTGATTTTTTTTTTGATACTTCATGATGAATAAAAAATTATACAATTACGAGAATATAAAAAACGTTTCTGTTTCAGTAATACTTAAAATATTTACTTTTTATACATAGTAATAGTAAAGGTTACTAACGGTAATAATATGATCTCCTTGATACCATATATTATTGAATACACTCCTTTGATGTTACAACTATTTCGATAAGATCGGTCAAAGAGTGTAATAAAAGAAGAAGAAATTGGTTACAGGTGCATGTAGACGCAATGTGATGAACAACCAGTAACTTTGTTATATTTTATATTTAAAAAAACCACAAGTTTGTTTAATATAAAATAGGTAAATATTGGCTTTGGCTATGATTCGAATTCACGGTAAAATAGACGCGGATACGATAAGAATAACAAAACCATAAACATTTGGATATATATTTATTTATAGCGCAAATTTATTTATATCTCAGTGATTGATTCATTCAAACTTTTTTATTTAGGTGCTGACGAATCTATTGCTTTTTATTGTGGCCAATCATACATATTTAGGTAGTGATTAATATCCAAGTAATATTTAGGATCACATAGTAAGTTCGACAAAGGTGCCTAGCGCTAGTAATACAACTCGGTATAAACATCAAGGCTGACGACATTGCATATTCCGTGCATGCTCTAGACATTGGCGTCTCAACTTCCAACGCGCTTTTGCATCAAAAATAGCTACTGAAGGCGCGTTAAACGTAAGCTTACGGAGCACACTGGCTATAGCGCGCGCGTCTTCTTGCTAGTAATTATAAAAGTAAACACCCAGTTTAACAATTAACGGTGTTAAATGAATTCAAGTAATATTGTAGCTTGTTGTTATGGTTCAACATTGGTTGCGTCGGTGGTCGCTGTCAACGAACTAGTCGTACAAAGATCTTCCATCTTTGGCAGCGGAAGCATCGGCGGATGTCCCGGCAATGGGTGAGTGGAGTGGCATATGAATGCTTAACAACAATACTCGGAGACTTGTTCCCACATTTTCTATTCGCGCCGTGTCTCCGCCGAAAGTTTGTTCAACCTATAATTTTTTGTCGAGATGGATTTAATATGAATGCATACGCGGAATGAATTTAGTATATGTGGGTGTTTTTGACTCTGTTTCTCACTTGTTATGTCGGTTTTACCTATGTGTATGAAACAATTTATATATATAAATATATACAGACAATGAAACGATGCGCGCATATTTCGGCACAAACCGTAAAAATAACTGTGTAAAAATAACTCATTAAATAAAAAATATCTCCTCTCAAATCTTAACAAAAATATAAATATAATATAAATAAGATTTTAGAAATAAAATTCTAAAATCCTACGGACGGGAACTTATAATGAATAAAAACCTCACATTATTATTTAACGGTACAATATTAAAAAAAAAAAACTCGCATAAATAATATTTTATGGCGGTTTAATTTCACCTCTTCTATAAATATAATAATTTATCTTCGAAGCAGACCACACAAGAATACCTACGCAATTAAACGTTCTAAATTGCAATTTGAATCGTATTCACAACAGGCTCCAATTCATGCACTTATAATTAACTGAAATTAAGCGATGATTTTGATTAATTAATAAACTTCAAATAAAACGAGGTTAATTTTATTAATTTCATTATCTAGTTGTTTATAATATAACTGGAAGCAAATATTTGTATCATGCAACAGTGTCTGTGTAAAAATTACCTGTTGAAAATGGAAATGGCTACGGGCAGATAGAATTGGAATCAAGAGCTCCGAGTTCGATCCCAGGACGAAAGCTCATATTTATGGGTTTTGTTGAAACTTACCACGTCACGTTGTACCAAATAAGCTCCGGTTAGATGTACGTTGAAAGGACTAAATTGTCTATACCTTTGACTACCTCATTATTGGGAAATGCGTGAAGATAAAAAAAATAAGCAGCACAGCAGCAAAGTGCATGATATCTTGTATTGCGATCGCCCAGCAAGGCGATTATAGCAAAACCACCTTAGGGAAAAGCTTTTGCAGCAATAGACTTTCACTGGGCGTACAGTAAGTAAAATTTGTATCGTGATTACAACCATTATAGATATTCAATATTTTTACATTGTGTAATATCAGAACGCCGTATAGTAACGGCGTGAGGATATTACCACTCCCTTTCTTCCCGTGGAGGTCGTAAGAGGCGACTAAGGGAAACAGCCTTGAATACCGTTATGGTAACCGATAGATGGCGGGATAATCATCTCTAAAAATATCAGACCGAAGATGGGCAGCAAGCGTGGCGTTTATGGCAAACCCTCCCTATGGGAGAGGCCTATGTCCTGCCGTGGACTTTAACAGGCCGATATGTATGTATATCTGTATGTATGTAATATAAGAAAGAGTATAATTACAAAACATTTTTTCAGTTTGAAAGTTATAGAGAGGCCGTATAATAACGGGAATAACCTTCTATGAGTTTGTTGTAAACTTACTACGCTTACCATCCGATATGTTTTCTTCTTTTCCACCCTTAAGCTACAAAAAAAATTTAACGTATGTTCGTAAATTACAAATTGAATATGGCATAGCAAATAAGGTCTGATGATGACTGCAGAATGCATTATTACAAACTTTCCCTGTTTGACATTAGAAAAACCGATAACTACCGGGAAAATATAAAAACTAGCTGATAGATGTATACAATGTCGCAATTTTTTACCAAATCGGTTACCGTCTGAAACATTTTCTCCCGCTTTTAACTAAACTTATGCTTGTCTAAATTATATTTCCAATATTGGAGTAACTGATGTGTGATTACGCAGACATTTTACATGATCTTCTTAATAAGCTGGAACGCCTACTTAATAATTGTATCAGATTTATTTGGTTTTCGAAAACATGATCGTGTATGTCATTCTAGATAGAAGCTGAAATGGCTGACAATCCAGAGGCGCAATTCCAAAATTATTATGGTTTTTTTCTCTATTTTATATGATCCATCTTCGCATGCTTATGTCCGGGAAAATATTATATAATATAGTGTTGGGCACAATATTATGCACAGTACTATATTATCAGCTGTAAAAAATATTTATTCAATGGGTTAATTTGGTTTTTTAATTACTTTACGGAACAGTCGCAACAATACGAATTACAAAATTACGGAATATTTTTATACATTAAAAAATAAATTAAGGCAATTAAATTCAATATGCCTTTCCACCATTTACCGAATAACGAGAATAATTTTTATTTTAATATAATAATGTTGATAATATAATTTTAATAATATAACGAAAAGTAAATAAGAGTCACGATAGCCGAGTGGTTGAGTGGTCGGAATTTCGAGTCATGAGACCCAAGTTGGATCCCCAGGTGGAAAGCTCGTATCAAAGGGTTTTTTTTTTAAAAAACTTATGTACGAATTATATCGTTCAAGTCGAAGATGGGTCAAAGAGACTTAATTATCTAGACTTGACCTCTATCTACCCCTGTATTGGGAATTGCATGAAGATTTATAATATTATGATAGTTTTGATTTTATTTTAATCATAAGTAAAAAAATATGAAGTTATTACTTGAAAACAAAAAATAATTTTAAATTGATGCCACCCATATTAAAACACTGTGCTAATTTTCCTATAAATTTATTGGGGTATGTAAGGAAGTAATAATAATTAAATTTAGTATAACTTTGTTTTTCATTAACCTACTAACCATTACTTATGTGGGTATGACATTGACAGTACAAGTACAAGGTACTGTTAAGTGCGCGAGCCAAACGTTTCTATACGGCTATGTCCCGTTTAGACAATGCATCAATTAGAGCTTTATTATTCTTTGTGTGTATCGCTTCGTTAACGCTACTTTAGTCAGCTTGATTATCGAAATTAATAATTGATGTTTTAAAACAACAGCTTTAACATCGCTTCTCGATGTAGAGCAACTAGTTACCGATATATTTATACGACTTTCTTTGGCAATTATAAAATAAGATAACAATGAAATCCATAGAAGAAATTTTTTTATTAAAGTATTGGTACAGTATAGTCACGATAGCCGAGTGGTTGGGTGGTCGGAATTTCGAGTCAAGAGACCCGAGTTCGATCCCCAGGTGGCGGGCTCGTATCAATGTATCATACTGTTTTATTTTATATAAACAAACAGACCAAGCGACAGACAACTCGCATATAGACTTCCAACCGATCAGCTTATGTTATTCAATAGTATCAGTTAATTTCGATTTTTATGTGATTTATTGTTTAGTTCCCGATAGTCCAGGTGACCCGGACTTCGAAGTTAAAGGTTGAGTATTCGAATTCCGTTAGAAGCCAAATATTTGTGGGATGAATGTGAATGTGTATACTCGAGTTATGAATGTTTATATAAATATTTTAAGTATGTATCTATGTAAGTATTTTGTACCGAAGGCAAGGACACTGACACAGCGAAAGATTAATCGCCAGTCACGTTATCACAAATAAGCTCTGGTAAAAAGTGGATCGAAAGAACTAAATTTGTCTAAATCCCTGGCTATACTGGAGGTATCGAGAAATACGTGAAGATAACAAAGAAAAAATGTTATTAAATACATTTTTCAAAATAATTAATATTCATATAATCAGACGTATTTTTCCGTTGCGATCTACGGACACCTTGAAAACAAGTGTCGACGCAACTAGACCACTCCACGGGCCATTTAAAAAAAATAAAGAGAGATTAAAAAAAATCTTGGAAACTGAAGTGGTTGAAACTACGAGCAACAACTATACATATGACGCATTACATACATAACTTGTGAGGAAGGATTTGCCATAATAGCCCTGCTTAGATGAATTGAACTTCAGTCCGGTAATTTTTAATGATTATCCCACCATCTGTTGCATTTTGAAATATAATTGTATTTTATGTCTTATTCGGCACAAACGGTAAGAAAAGGGGCTGTTAATTCTATGTCGTAACCAAAATGCACAATGCATTATTTTATCTTGAATTGAGTTCAGCAATTCACATAAAACAACGCACATCAATAACCATTCTGCGCCTAATTTATATACTGTTATGGAACGAATTAATAGTGTGCGAACATAAGTAAATTTTATTTTTATAAACGCTATAATTTCATAACTTTATTTGTTGAGGAATTGAGGTAGACTCGTGGGCGTAATTTTCATAGACATATTAACCGATATACGTTGATATAAAACATGCTTGCGTCTGGAATTCCTCAAATAAGTTGAGCTGGGCAATGAACTTTATAATTTGAGTCAAATAGCCAAAATAAAGACATAGGGATAGGATTTTATCACAAGAAATAGTTGGAACCCGAGTTTTAAATTAATTAATATACATCGAAAGCTAATCATCATTTCAAATTTTGATGTACTATTAACCATTATTATACAAACGGAAGTAACTATATCTGCCTCTTTTAATTATTTCACAGCCAAATGTCAAACTGATTATTAGAAAATTTGATAATGAAATATGATACATCTATGTCATATTGATGTACATAATAAACCCAGGAATAAATAGATAGATCCCATACGAGAAGAAATTTAAAAAACTAACAGTAAATATATGTGAACGAAAGGTAGAGTTAAGAGTATGCTGTTTCTTGGAATTTATATGTAGGTTGTGCAACAAAATGGAATTGTATGTTACGTATTTCTAAATTTACCTAATGACGTGGCCCAGGATTTGATTTATTCTTCATAATCGCTTCTAAACATTGTTTTAGGCGCTAACTAAATAGTTTTGTATTAAAACAGCTATGTAGTCGCCATAACTACACAGCAGTTTTACCCCTTTTGGATTGGTATTCTTGTCTTTGAATGGGTGTCGATAGAGGACTAAAGAAGAAGAAGAAGAAGAGAAAAATCCTTGAAAATTGTCTACCGACAGATGGCTGGATACCCACCTCCAAATAACGAACTTCTATTTGTCATTGATCAAATTATTTAGCAAAGAATTTAGCGGACCGGTGATGGGCACTAGTGTCTAAGGAAACTAGTGTCTAAGGAAACTAGTGTCTAAGGAAACTAGTGTCTAAGGAAACTAGTGTCTAAGCAACACCGTCCTTACGATAGAAGCCTATTATTAACAAATTGAGATTATAATTATTGGTATAAAGCACGGGCTTTGAAGGCTATATGGGAAGCTTGATTTTTCTGAAGGAAATTTTGTAGTATTGGGGTCCGAAGAAGGATGAATACTGCACTTTACTCCGCGCAAGTTAAAAGGTCTTATGGAAATATTGTGGATAAAGCGAGAACGAAGCCGCGAATAGCATCTTTTGTAACAAAAGAAAATTAATCATAATGATTGCAGATCAGCCGCGTTCTTTACGTCATACTGTTCGTAACTTTTTATGAATGTAACGCTTTTAAATGAACGCACACAAAAGAACACCCCCTCATTTGCACCCTTCTTTACCGTATGGAACGGATATCCGATGTACCCGGAGATGGGTCTGAATACACTGCACGTAAACACACAAAAATACCCTCAAAAGGTGCGAGGGAACGCAGGGGATATTATTAAAACTTTTTACTATGTATATCTAGTATAAATCTCTAAAAAGTTTTCTGTTTTTTTGTTGATGAAACACTATCGGAAAGAAGTATGCACGCAAAATATGATTAAGTTATTGGACTTAATAAATATTTGCTAGGCAACTGTTCCCTGTTATTTCGGAATTAGTATGATCAAGATATTGTTTTAATTCTGTAGTAATGTTAGCGTTTAGTGTAATACGGGCTTCGGTCAATAAAACTAAACTTGTGTGGCACCACACATACTCGTAATATATCACACTACATATAAGGTCCGTAATCTTGTCGCCAAAGGTGATCTCTTCCAGGAAAACTTTGGATGTACAAAGACTAAAGAAAGAAGAACATCGAACGGCGGTGTACATTTTAATGGACGAAAGCCTAACGATCGACTAACGTATCTACGCTTTTTAATGAGATCAAAATACGCAGAATAATCGATCGAATAATAGTCAAGTTACGATATAAGGCTCAAGTGAGTCGAAAAGTGTTTAGGCCTCTGCCTACCCCGGTGCGGAAAATTGTGAGAAGATAAAAAATATACTTAATTTGGTACATTAACCTTATATAGTATATTTTAAATTTAAATTAAAAATACACATGCAAAATGTCATCAAAATGGACATTTCGGTTTAAGCATATCAGCATCCTAAAAAAGGAATGTCAATGTCCTAAGTAAAGATTATATTTTATGTGTAACGGCGGCACTGAATCAACTAAAGTTCACAGTTAAGAAAACAAGTTCACAGCTACTAGGTAGTAATTTTTTATGTGTAAAACATAGTGTTCTAATACCTAATTTACAAAGGTCTATGTTGTTTTATTCATTATTTTATTTATAGTTTTTTTTCCACTTAATTTTAATAGTACTTCTATCTTTCTAGCCATGCATAACTACCACTTCAAATTCATAAATCAAAGTCAATAATTACGTACATATTGTAGGTCTTACTATTTTATATATTACTTTCTTAGTGTTCGTAAAATTTTTAACATGTCAAAACCTTAAACATTAATGTCTATGGTTAGGATAAAAATAGAATCCATGGCGACAATGTAGCGGATGTAGTTAAGAACCACGTAGGTACGCACATGTACAAGTATATACATATGTACACAGTAAATTAATTCGATACAAGCGGAAGTAGCCAATTGTATCTAAGCCGTCGACGCCGTTCCGTTGTTCCAGCGTATGTCCGATAATGGCCATCTTTGTCTACGAGCCACGCGTTTCAACACAGGATAAATTTGTGAACTTGTAAATTTTGAATTAAATATATACCTACATACATAATACATACATACATAACGGTCTATTAAAGTCCCCTACAACACATTGGCCTCTCCCAAAGGGAGGATTTGCCACAATCGAATTAAATTGTTAAATAAATAAATAAATAATAAATAAAAGATTACTCCAAATACACTTTAATTTATTTTTTATTTTGGTATAGTTTCACGCATTAATGCACGCAATGCTGTAGTCACTAACCAGACATTTCTATAGCGTAGGGTCATACTAACATATTTCTTTTGCTTCTATTTCGGGATATCCGGTACTTTTGAATTTCCATGGTCTTCAAAAGTTTCTTTTGCCTGCGACAACTTTTAATTGTTTTCGCGTTATGTATTATTTTTTTCGCCATTTGTTTTAACTCAATCGTAAAATGTACTCAAACCATCGGAACACGATGGCTCTACACCATTTTAGTGTCTTTCTAGGTGTACTTCTATAAATATTCTTACGTGGCTTTGCTTGATTGAAGATGTGATCTTTCGCAAGAAACGAAAAGTATCATAATATCTTATTTATATCTTTATTTTAAGAACCATTAATCATAATAACTAACTTAGCCTATTGTTAAATAAATAAATAAATATCTTCACGAAATTCCCAATACAGGGGTAGATAGAGATCTAGTCTAGACGATGAAGTCCCTTCGACCCACTTTCCACCGAAGAGGGACAACGTGACAGGGGGTGAGCTCGTCGCCGTCTTTGTCCAAGCCAACGATGTAATTCGTACATAAGTTTTTGAAAAACCCATTGGTACGAGCCTGCCACCTGGGGACCGAACTCGGGTCTCTTGACTCGAAATTCCGACCTCCCAACCACTCGGCTATCGTGACTACGTAGCCTATTATTAGATAAAAGACTATAAATTTAACTTAATTTATTTTAATTAATGCAGTTCTGCCCTTTGGCACGTGAAACCAGGAGCAATGGTTCATGTACTAACAGTTAAACCTGTCACAAAACATAGTGGTATGATGTCGCTGGCGCTCCTCCGAATCCTGCGCACCGGGGATGCGCACCGCTTTCACATGATCCCACAAAAAATGCTAGCAACTCCTGCATCAACGAACATTCCTGATGTGCTACAAAAAACTACGCTTGAATAAACTGTATTCAAAATGGAAAATTGTAATCTCTATCACAATACAGTCTTAAAACATAGATTATAATATTAAGAATGTAAAACTATAAACAAAAGTAGCAGTGGGCTAACACAATTTCGCACAAAATGGAATCGTTTGGGAAACAAGTTTCGCGAAAATGAAGCGTAAGTCTGCCCTAACACTTTGCATTTAGCAATCTTCACTTTGAACAGACTTTGGGGTAGACGATGTTCCAATGTGATTATGTGACAAGCTAAACATCATGATGAACATTAAAAATTAAATTAAGAGAAAATAAAAAAATCTCAAGCTCGGAATAAGTGTTTTACCATGGACTACAAACATGTTATTTAGTTTTTTGTTCAAAAATTTGTGCTTTTTACCAATTTTCATTCACTTTTTTTTTCATTTATATTTTTTAACTTTAAGATTTTCTATAGATCAAATACAAGTGTCAAAACATATTTACATAAAATGAGGCTATAAGTTCAAAATTCAGTTCTACCAAGAGACAGATATTTTCAGGACAATGTGACAGGTGGTGAGCCCGTCGTCGTCTTTATGCCGAAGCCAACGATTTAATTCGTACATAAGTTTTGAAAACCCATTGGTACGAGCCTGCCACCTGGGGACCGAACTCGGGTCTCTTGACTCGAAATTCCGACCTCCCAACCACTCGGCTATCGTGACTACGTAGCCTATTATTAGATAAAAGACTATAAATTTAACTTAATTTATTTTAATTAATGCAGTTCTGCCCTTTGGCACGTGAAACCAGGAGCAATGGTTCATGTACTAACAGTTAAACCTGTCACAAAACATAGTGGTATGATGTCGCTGGCGCTCCTCCGAATCCTGCGCACCGGGGATGCGCACCGCTTTCACATGATCCCACAAAAAATGCTAGCAACTCCTGCATCAACGAACATTCCCGATGTGCTACAAAAAACTACGCTTGAATAAACTGTATTCAAAATGGAAAATTGTAATCTCTATCACAATACAGTCTTAAAACATAGATTATAATATTAAGAATGTAAAACTATAAACAAAAGTAGCAGTGGGCTAACACAATTTCGCACAAAATGGAATCGTTTGGGAAACAAGTTTCGCGAAAATGAAGCGTAAGTCTGCCCTAACACTTTGCATTTAGCAATCTTCACTTTGAACAGACTTCGGGGTAGACGATGTTCCAATGTGATTATGTGACAAGCTAAACATCATGATGAACATTAAAAATTAAATTAAGAGAAAATAAAAAAATCTCAAGCTCGCAATAAGTGTTTTACCATGGACTACAAACATGTTATTTAGTTTTTTGTTCAAACATTTGTGCTTTTTACCAATTTTCATTCACTTTTTTTTTCATTTATATTTTTTTAACTTTAAGATTTTTCTATAGATCAAATACAAGTGTCAAAACATATTTACATAAAATGAGGCTATAAGTTCAAAATTCAGTTCTACCAAGAGACAGATATTTTCGGGACAATGTGACAGGTGGTGAGCCCGTCGTCGTCTTTATGCCGAAGCCATCGATTTAATTCGTACATAAGTTTTTAAAAAACTATTATTACGTGTCTGCCACCTGGGGATCGAACTCGGGTCTCTTGACTCAAAATTCCGACAGCCCAACCTCTCGGCTATCGTGACTTATTATATATTATATCAAATTCTATTAAGTTACTTATTATATCAAATTCTATTTAGGGTTCCCAAATTTGCTAAGGTTTCTTAAGTAATAAAGAACAATTCAATATTAAATACGTTTATTTGCTTACGCGGGGCCTCCTTTTATGTGGGGCCCGTAGCAATTGCTACTCTTGCTATATGGTTAATCTGACACTGCCACGAGACATACATCTCAAAGTGAATTGTTGCTTTTATTATTATTATTTATCTTCATGCACAGTCCCTGACGGGGTAGCCAGAGAGAACAAATCGCCATGTGTTACGATCCTTACATACCTCTTTCACTTCTTTCAGATTCATCATTTTCTTCATACATGAATGTCTAGGTATCCGAGTACTCTTGATCCTCCTTAAGAACCTAGTGTTTAAATAATGTCAACATGAAATTCTATTTTGAATATAATAACATTTTGAGCGAAACAAAATCAAAACTGACGAGTCACGACGGCGCTCAGACCGATTTTGTTTCAATCCTTTGTTTTTAGAAGTCCATATCACTCAAGTATAAAGACATATAAGTCATGTCAATGCGATTTAATATCACAACTTTAGTCCCTTTTCACCAATGTTTGCAGCAACGAATCCGTAATGACTAATTTAAGCTTTAAATCACAGTAGTACCCCAGCTTTAACGCATGCATACACTATCAAAAAGCTTCGGACAAGATGTTATACATGAATAATTTGTTTAAATTCTGAATATTGCGTGTAGATTCTTTCTAACAGAACAATATTCTGAAATTTACGCGGTATGTTCAGAAATAAAATTTAAATATTCTTTTCAAAACAAGATTGTTCTGTTCTGTTCTGTACTGAATTTTACGTAAAGATTTTCATATTGTCATATAACAATATTCAATAAAACTAATAAGGCGTAAGAATCTACGCCTTATTAGTTTACCCGTGGTTTTTGCAAAAAGCGCCTAAGGGTATATGTCTTGAACCTAGAAATGGTAGTCAATAGATTTTTAGGTATAAGTCTTTATAATATTTACAATACTAATAACTTTTTTTTCACAAGATTCTTAAAAAAAAACTCTTTGGTTCCTTTCTCCTGGGGATCGAAGCCAGGTCTCCCGTTTCTGGTTCAGATCACCCAACCACTCGGCAATCGTGGCTGATATACGTGTTCAATACAGTTAATTTACATATTTATATTTTGCTTAAGGCAGAATGTCATTTTTATAAAATGTCTTGTAACGCCTTGCATGTTTGGGCATCCCATTTGCAGATATGCACGCTACAACAACATATGCGATTCGCATACATAAACTCGTGCGCATTCCACAAATATACCGCGGATTTTGAACTCTACATTCAGCGACCTACTGTTTGTTTTTTATTTAGAATCTGTTTTCACCGATGCGTCTTCATTTATTTAATTGATGTCAAATCACATTACTTCTTTTATTTAGTTGATTTTAAAAATATTTTTTCAGAATTATAATTAAACTTACAGCGATTACTTTTAATCATACAACCAGTAGTCGTTAAATAAGAATAAAAAGAATCTCTTATTATTATTAGAGATTCTTTTTATTCTTATTTAACGACTACTGGTATACGCCTTGATAAAAACCTTATTCGTGAGGTATTAGACTGTTTGTTATTGCGGAGTAAACGTCTACATAGAATTGTTTCTTGTTTTTATTACAAAATATTTGAATCTATGTTACAATATTGCCTTTTGGTATCTTTTTCAACGAGACGACTGGAAAATCAATATTTTAGAAAATTAAAAGAGAGGTAATTTTTTTTCCAGTCGTTCAATTCAATTTCGCTTTGGTTCAAAAATATTTCCAGTGTTCATTACTTTTCGTTGTCACGCCAGAGCTTTTTAGAGTGAAAAGTCTACCTAGCATTAACCAGTTATTATTTGTTGTGATATTTAAATTTCACTTCTTTAATTTAAATAAAACGATTTTCCGATTTTATCGCGTTTTTAATTTTTATTTCATATGTAGTCCCCCCGTGACCACGGATGCTGTAAAGCATCCGAAACGTTGGGAAATAAAAAACAATGTGTATAAACTAATGTGTAAATACAAGAAATTCATTAATTTTTATGCATATGCATTATTTATAAGATATAGTAACGTTATAAATTATTATATAGTTTTACTTTTAACAAGTTTTAGGTTGCAGATTTAGGTTAGTAATAATTTTTAACAATTAAATTAATTTGAACTAACCAAACATTCATTTCGATGTAGAGCTAAAATGATTTAAGAAATATGTTTTACATTCACTTTGATCCGCTCTAATTTAAAGTTTGAAACAAAAGTGAGCTTTGTTTTACAGCAGATGCAAGTAAACAGCTCGCCCGACATCTGGTGTATTTTTTTTACTTCCACTAACAAAGTGTTCAATATTAAAATCGGTCGTCATAACATCCTTCGTTTCATAAAATTTTTAACGAGGTTATTATATTGAAAATTTAAATAAAACGATTTTCCGATTTTATCGCGTTTTTAATTTTTATTTCATATGTAGTCCCCCCGTGACCACGGATGCTGTAAAGCATCCGAAACGTTGGGAAATAAAAAACAATGTGTATAAACTAATGTGTAAATACAAGAAATTCATTAATTTTTATGCATATGCATTATTTATAAGATATAGTAACGTTATAAATTATTATATAGTTTTACTTTTAACAAGTTTTAGGTTGCAGATTTAGGTTAGTAATAATTTTTAACAATTAAATTAATTTGAACTAACCAAACATTCATTTCGATGTAGAGCTAAAATGATTTAAGAAATATGTTTTACATTCACTTTGATCCGCTCTAATTTAAAGTTTGAAACAAAAGTGAGCTTTGTTTTACAGCAGATGCAAGTAAACAGCTCGCCCGACATCTGGTGTATTTTTTTTACTTCCACTAACAAAGTGTTCAATATTAAAATCGGTCGTCATAACATCCTTCGTTTCATAAAATTTTTAACGAGGTTATTATATTGAAAATTTAAATAAAAGTACTTTCTCACTTACATGTATTAAATTATTAATAAAGTTTCTAGTTTTAGAAAATTATAATTGTTATAATTGTTGCTGTTTTTTGAGTTACTTTATTTTCTAATCATTACACAGTTTTAATTATATTGGAATATAACAATTATAATAAGAATATCATGTTATACTTTTAAATTTATTCATTTAACTTTATTGAAACTTAATAATATTTTAAATGTGGGTTTCCTGGAAGGCTTTTTATGTGGTAATAATCCAGGCGATTTATATGCTTAGAAGCAATGTAACGCCCGTTAAAATAACTAGCTGTAGGTTCGGATGTACTCATTTACAAATTTTGTAAATGAGTGGATATTAATGCGGTTCGCAGCGTAGATTCAATGTAATGATTTTATCTAGGCAAGTGAAAGACCTCTTTGTCATAGGCCTCTTTGGTTTGGAGGTGTTTTCAAAATCACCATGGTAGGCAAGCAAATTGGATGTACCAGATACCTCAGACTCTTTAGACTCGTGATCAGTCTGTTTCATATTGTTTAAATATTTTTTTCTTAACGCCGTCGCCACATTTTATATAATATATTCCGTTATTAGAAATAAAATTCAAATCTGTTACACTCTTTCGAATAAATGTCTCATAATATTGAAAGCAGCATTGTGTTAAACAGAACCTTCGATTTCATATTAAACACATTTGAAAAACAATCTACATTAATCAGCCCCATGAGCCTAAGCCAAGGTTTACGAAATTTAAAAGAATAGCGGTTAATAAAATAAAGTCTGAATTCAGTTTCCTAATAGAGTGGGCAGGAGTAATACCAGCTAGGAATATGAATGAACGTCAACATCAACACATGGTGTTTATTTACAAACACGCCTGGCGTGTGCGACCAAAACGGAGTCGGAGCATGCACAGAGCACTCGAATTAAAACTGGGCTGACCCCCTTTACTCATAAAACTCTTTGTACGAGACTTTGACTCCACTTTTATTGTTAAATATACACAAATTTTGTAAATGAGTGGATATTAATGCGGTTCGCAGCGTAGATTCAATGTAATGATTTTATCTAGGCAAGTGAAAGACCTCTTTGTCATAGGCCTCTTTGGTTTGGAGGTGTTTTCAAAATCACCATGGTAGGCAAGCAAATTGGATGTACCAGATACCTCAGACTCTTTAGACTCGTGATCAGTCTGTTTCATATTGTTTAAATATTTTTTTCTTAACGCCGTCGCCACATTTTATATAATATATTCCGTTATTAGAAATAAAATTCAAATCTGTTACACTCTTTCGAATAAATGTCTCATAATATTGAAAGCAGCATTGTGTTAAACAGAACCTTCGATTTCATATTAAACACATTTGAAAAACAATCTACATTAATCAGTCCCATGAGCCTAAGCCAAGGTTTACGAAATTTAAAAGAATAGCGGTTAATAAAATAAAGTCTGAATTCAGTTTCCTAATAGAGTAGGCAGGAGTAATACCAGCTAGGAATATGAATGAACGTCAACATCAACACATGGTGTTTATTTACAAACACGCCTGGCGTGTGCGACCAAAACAGGTCGGAGCATGCACAGAGCACTCAATTAAAACTGGGCTGACCCCTTTACTCATAAAACTCTTTGTACGAGACTTTGACTCCACTTTTATTGTTAAATATACACAAATTTTGTAAATGAGTGGATATTAATGCGGTTCGCAGCGTAGATTCAATGTAATGATTTTATCTAGGCAAGTGAAAGACCTCTTTGTCATAGGCCTCTTTGGTTTGGAGGTGTTTTCAAAATCACCATGGTAGGCAAGCAAATTGGATGTACCAGATACCTCAGACTCTTTAGACTCGTGATCAGTCTGTTTCATATTGTTTAAATATTTTTTTCTTAACGCCGTCGCCACATTTTATATAATATATTCCGTTATTAGAAATAAAATTCAAATCTGTTACACTCTTTCGAATAAATGTCTCATAATATTGAAAGCAGCATTGTGTTAAACAGAACCTTCGATTTCATATTAAACACATTTGAAAAACAATCTACATTAATCAGTCCCATGAGCCTAAGCCAAGGTTTACGAAATTTAAAAGAATAGCGGTTAATAAAATAAAGTCTGAATTCAGTTTCCTAATAGAGTAGGCAGGAGTAATACCAGCTAGGAATATGAATGAACGTCAACATCAACACATGGTGTTTATTTACAAACACGCCTGGCGTGTGCGACCAAAACGGAGTCGGAGCATGCACAGAGCACTCGAATTAAAACTGGGCTGACCCCCTTTACTCATAAAACTCTTTGTACGAGACTTTGACTCCACTTTTATTGTTAAATATACACAAATTTTGTACAATACATACTTACTACGCGCAGATACAAAGCATTGGGTTTTATACTTCAATAATTTCGAAGTTAATTGTATGTCATAGAGAATTAAATAAAAAAATGCGTCTTTGGATTACTCGTACTTGATTTAAAGAAAAATAAACTGATTTTTTACACTTTATGTAATTAATAATTTAAACTGAAAGTAAAATTGAAATAATTGTGTATTGATAAATAAGCCTTTACTAACAAATAACTGAAACTGTGCTCTACGAAAATTGATGTAGCCGATCTATTTGCGTTACATATTTGGCCCAATACACGTTTCCAATGGCCGTACGCTTCCTGCGCGCGTGCTAAGAAAGCTCCTCTTCCCCGTGAAAGCGTCGCACGTGTGCTTAGCTAAGCCGCGTCTGTTTCCACCTGCTCAAGAGCACCACTCGCCCCGCGAGATACGCAGAGCCCGTCGCGACTTCGACGGGATGTGTCGTGTTTAACGTTTCCGAAATTTGCGTGTAAAAACCATGGGACCACAGTTCGATTATTGTCTACGAGCCACCAGTGAGTGTTTTGCATTAATCGAATTAAAATTTTATCAAATGTTGTTTTTAGGCTAGTCGCCGCCCGCCCAATACTAGTGCTTCAGGATCTTCAGACAATTGCTATTCGGTACCAGAATTAAATGTGAAATTTATTTTTAATAGTTTCATTTTCAAATAGTATTTATTCGGTAAATTCTTAATGTGTAACGTTTTATAACTTTATCACATACTGTGAATACATTACACCAATCTAAAGCATTGTGTAATTAAGATATGTGCGTCAAAGTTAGTGCTTTGGTAACATTAAATATTGTTAAAATATTTGGTGTGTCTTAAAATCAAATAACAAAATGTAATGTTATTTTCATAACATTACATTTTTGATAACATAATAAAGAAGTAAAAAGTACAAATTGCGTAATTCGTTTGAGATGCATGTACCCAATGTGATAACATTAATAAGATAGACATGTAGGTAGATTGAATTTGCTTACTTTCCAAGAATTGAGATTGATTCATCAGTACCGCAAAACTTTCATGTAATGAATAATTAGTTTTGTTTATCGCTCAGGCACTACACTATAATACAATGTACTAAAATATACACAAATTTTGTACAATACATACTTACTACGCGCAGATACAAAGCATTGGGTTTTATACTTCAATAATTTCGAAGTTAATTGTATGTCATAGAGAATTAAAAAAAAAAAGGCGTCTTTGGATTACTCGTACTTGATTTAAAGAAAAATAAACTGATTTTTTACACTTTATGTAATTAATAATTTAAACTGAAAGTAAAATTGAAATAATTGTGTATTGATAAATAAGCCTTTACTAACAAATAACTGAAACTGTGCTCTACGAAAATTGATGTAGCCGATCTATTTGCGTTACATATTTGGCCCAATACACGTTTCCAATGGCCGTACGCTTCCTGCGCGCGTGCTAAGAAAGCTCCTCTTCCCCGTGAAAGCGTCGCACGTGTGCTTAGCTAAGCCGCGTCTGTTTCCACCTGCTCAAGAGCACCACTCGCCCCGCGAGATACGCAGAGCCCGTCGCGACTTCGACGGGATGTGTCGTGTTTAACGTTTCCGAAATTTGCGTGTAAAAACCATGGGACCACAGTTCGATTATTGTCTACGAGCCACCAGTGAGTGTTTTGCATTAATCGAATTAAAATTTTATCAAATGTTGTTTTTAGGCTAGTCGCCGCCCGCCCAATACTAGTGCTTCAGGATCTTCAGACAATTGCTATTCGGTACCAGAATTAAATGTGAAATTTATTTTTAATAGTTTCATTTTCAAATAGTATTTATTCGGTAAATTCTTAATGTGTAACGTTTTATCACATACTGTGAATACATTACACCAATCTAAAGCATTGTGTAATTAAGATATGTGCGTCAAAGTTAGTGCTTTGGTAACATTAAATATTGTTAAAATATTTGGTGTGTCTTAAAATCAAATAACAAAATGTAATGTTATTTTCATAACATTACATTTTTGATAACATAATAAAGAAGTAAAAAGTACAAATTGCGTAATTCGTTTGAGATGCATGTACCCAATGTGATAACATTAATAAGATAGACATGTAGGTAGATTGAATTTGCTTACTTTCCAAGAATTGAGATTGATTCATCAGTATCCCAAAACGTTAATGTGATGAGTAATTAGTTTTGTTTATCGCTCAGGCACTACACTATAATACAATGTACTAAAATATACATGAATAGGCTTATATAGTTATATAATAACTAACACAGTATTTTAATGAATTCGATATTAATTTCATGGGAATAAACATATAGCTTATTTCTCACACTATAAATGTAAAGAATCATTTAATTCTTTGTTTGTTTAAATGAATGAAAGCATTGTCCACCAGTTAAAGTTTTTGTATAGCCCATGTATAGGACAGTCCTTTTCTTCCCGCCCTCGACACAAATGTTGGAAATAATAGTCTGCACATGCGGGTCTACAAAAACTTAAACAGTAGATACTATAGTGATAGTCATTAGTGGCCAGGCCATAACTTTAACTTGCATGTTTATGTCCAAATAATTCTTAGAACGCTCTCTCTTAAATACAAATAATTTTAAAATGATTATTTTACTTTATATCATAACATTATTTTTTACTAACGTTAACCATGTAAGTACAAATAAGTCCATGTCCCATATACGACTTAAGTATGGCGGAGTCGGGATGAAGATTGCTTTCAATTCGCATTTTCCGGCTTATAAAAGTAGGTTGGTCTACACGGCCCGCAGTGGACGTAATGGAGAGCCGTTAGTTCATTGTCGTTATTGAATAATTCCCGCAAGGCAGTCGTAGATCGCTGGTCAACGTGCTACGCCGCCCTTCTCACGCTATGGTCATCGGTAACGCAACTTCTCCGACACTCACTACATTTGAATTTAATTTCCTATGATCGATTACTATAGTTAACTGACAATAAAAGTCAATCCATAAAGCAAGAAGCAGTTTTGTGTATAAATAGGCGTTACATTGTATTTTTTTTTTTATAAATTTGTTACAGATAACCCATCGTATTTTGCGTTTCCGGACAAAGATATTGCTGGAGCTAGCGCATCAAGTACAACTACGGAACAATGCTCGCGCTCTGCTCCGACGCGCGTCTGGTCAGATAATATCCGCCCGTTGAGTTCTCCCCGACGCAGAGAGCCCGACAGTCCGAGACGTAAGGAGTTTAGGGCACTCCTAAGATCACTCTCTGCAAAGGAACCAGAACAGGCTGAAGGGTTCTTAAAAGGACAGCCTAGACCGGGTGACTGCGCGCCCGGTGATATGAAGCATACATTTACTGCTCCTCGGCTGAAGTAAGTATTCGTTCTTGGTTTAAAAAAGTGTCAGGCATGAGTTTGCAACTTTTTTAATTAAGTTGAATGTCGATAAAAATAAAACCTTGTTTTTATTTATCAATAGAGTTATAACTGTTTTTTTTTATTTCATTAGACTGTAGTTCTCTTTCATAAATAGATATTTTAATTCATAACACACGTAAGAAATTGTAAACAAAGTTCTTTAATATTAACGTGTTAACAGGAAAGGGAAAATAAGTACCACAGTGGTTACATCGGAAGGTGTAAAAGAGCGCGAGGAGGTGTTCTATACGATTCCTCTTCAAGGAAGACGGCGTCATTCAGTTGGTGGATATTTGGTCACTGGTGGTGTGGGTGCTGGTGAAGTGACCACTGTGCCCAGCGAAGTCCCAAAAATGCCACCACCACGCTTTAACCAAAATGAAGAAGAAGTTTTAAAACGGCGACGACCGAAAAATTTCTCTTTTAAAGGTATTATCATTAGATATTAACTCAATATTTGTAGTTACAAAATGCAACAGTGATAAAGACAATGATATTTTGTTCTTATTAGTCATTTGGGTTACATAATACTTTGTTGTTTATCGTCACAAGTTTTGGTTATCATGTAGGAAGCTTTCATGTTCGTAACTGTGTACATACTTGGAAACACATAATGATAATAGCTGGCCATAAACAATTCTGTTAAGGCATAGGGAAGATGTTATCTAAGAGCGTTGCTCTCGAGCTCTTCGACCCTATAATGATAACGTTGCTTACGTTGTTTGAAATATCTTGGAAAACAGAAGTTTTGATTTACAACGTGTTTGATTGCTCTCTTTATCAAACTTTCACATAAACTATCACAGGCTCAGTATATTTTGAAGTATTTCTTAATTACGTTGATGAGATCTGCTACGCTAGTGAAGCGAAAAACATAGCGTTTTACGCTTTTATAATTTATAAAAAGAAAATTTTACAAAATCCAACAAAGTGGTTTGGAAGGATATACCTTTTCTGTGAAGATGAACTTTTAGCAACGATATTTACTCCGATAACATATCGTTTCGGCACAAAGAAATCGTAATGTTTTCGACGATTAGTCGTTATCTTTGAAACGCGAAAGGAATACAATCGATTTGTGTTTACGGCCTATGTTTGGTGATCGATAACGCATCGGGCATATTGACACACGGGCCCAAATGTGTTTGACGAGATTAGGCGTCAGGGAAGGCGTTGCGACTTGCGATTATAAAGACAGGTCCAGGTTTTAGTATGCGCGCTGCGTGCGCTTGCGACGTCTGACGCCAGTACGTTCGAGTTGCGCACACTACAGCGGGCCACAATTCGCGCCGCCGCCGCCCGAGCGCGCTCGCAGTTTGTTATTCCGCAGGCATCCCATTGCACCCCCGCGATTCAGTGCAATGTCACATGTTTACTTACGAACATCACACTCCGCCTCCCTTAAATATTTCTAAGGCGTTATCGGGCTCCACAGTGGCAGATACGAGTGAGTACAGTTTAAATTAATAAACGCATACTAATAAAGAACTATGTCCTCTGCTAATGTTTATGCATGTCGTATTTTGTTGTTAAAGTTTACAAAAAAGGTAAAGGTTAAATTTCTAATATTCTTTGAATAATTTTATAAGTCACATATTAAAACAAAGTCAATCCTTTGTAGTAATGCTTACTCGTATAAGCGCATTGAATTTTAACCATTTTATTTTAGCGAGAGTAGATGCTATTCGTTTTGTTTGAAACCTTCCAGGTTTCAACCAACCTAATTAAAGTTGTTTTTTGAATCGATATCGAAAATTCTATTTAATGACCGCATGAGAATCCTTCTAGTACCTACGTTAAACTTTGTAAAACCATAACGTCCAGGCCAAACCAAATCAATGTCAAAGGAACACCGTAAAACATTGCCAAATAAGTTTTACCGTTGCTAAGCGCATTTGGCAGCGGATTTTAACCTTTATTCTACTCATATAAAGGAGGAATTCGATAAATTTAGTAGAGACAGTGTTGTGAACACATTAGTTATGCAGGGTGGCGGGACTGACAGAATAAACATGGTGTACTTTACATGCATCGAAGCAACTCCCGTAATGGACTCGCAGAGGGAATGCCAATGTATAGACGCCTAGTTTATATACATTTGTACTCAATGATTTGATTTATTATTAGTTAAAAGTTTGTACTCAAATATGATACGCCCATCGCAAGCCTCGTACAATTTTGTTGTATATCTGCATTAATTCAACAAGTTATTTTGATTGTAATCTAATTCAGTTAGGATTTATGTTATTAGAAAAAACAATAATTAATGTGTTTATATGTGAAAAGAGCTCCGTTGATATTACTACGAAATTATCGGAAATGACCGCGTTCAAGGACCAACTCTTTCTAATGCTACTTCCATTCTTTACATTGTGAACATTTGTGTCCGATAGCAATTCTTTGTTTTACTACAATGGTATATCTTCCCATGTGTTGACGCAGTACGTTGTTACTTCTTTTTGACTTCCAAGTCGCTGACGCAGTTTATTTCTTCTATTAAATTATAATCAACTAGCTGCCCCACGCGGCTTCGCATAACACTTCATGCGGCATCCTAATTATTTTTCTAAAATAGTAAATTCTAAAAAAGTAGCTTTAGTTACTACTCTTAACTTCAGCAAATATTTTGGATAAAATTTTTATTTATTTTTCGTTTTTTTTTAAATAAAAAGTATCCTATGTTACTTCTAATACCTCCAAGAATATGTGTACAAAGAATCATGATGATCGGTTGAGTAGTTTTCGCGTGAAAGCGTAACAAACAAACTTACTTTCACAGTTATAATATTAGTAAGGATTAATAGAGTACATTTTTCTTTTACAGCTAAAAACTAAGATTACAGGGCGGTTAACTAAAACGTGATATTAAACTTAAAATGTACATAAATAATCTTTGAAATTGCGTCAAAGGACATGGGGATGAATTTTTATGTCGTGGTAAAATGCATATTTACATATCGTATATGTTCCAGGTATAAAAATATTTTTGTCGGTTTACGTGTATAAACAACACACAGAGCACGTTTAAAACATTAACAATAGTATCTAACTTTTAATAATAAATACAAATGATGAATGAGCAATTAGGTATTACTTCGTTTCAATGAATAAATCACGGACAAGATTTCCTAATTGGGTTTATCACTTATAGCCGTTAAGTACAGCAAAAGGTTTTAACCTAGAGGTAAAAAATACACAATAATTATGTCGTGTAACGGTTCTGACTGAATCTGTTAATAGTAAGCAAAGTATGATGTCAAGCCTTTTTGGTCGCGCAATATATTTAGTAAAATAATGTTAAAGTTGCAATCATCTTAAAATTTAATTAATGACAACCGCGGGTTGCGAATATACACAGAAGATATACAATGATTAAAAATGATATGACTAATGAACATTTTTACATAATTTTAATTTCTTGAGTTCAAAAATTTAGTTTATATTTCAAAAAGTACACCCATTCCCAAAAAAAGTCTAAAAAGAACCGGCAAGAAAAACCAGGGGTCTATTCTTAATGAGCAGAAGATTTAATTTGTTACTTGCATAAATTATTTTCAACTTGCATTATTTTCACTATACTTGTGTCAACACTGCATGCACATTTTTTACACTCATTCACACTCTCACTATCAAATCTTATCTTCTTACTTATTAATGGCTCTAGCTCATGCAAATGTATATATTGTAACTGAAATGTTTAATCTATCCGTACAAAAGCTAATTTCATTTGAAAAAGTTCCTTTTTATTTACATTAAACAAATCTCGATAGCCGAGTGGTTAGGTGGTCGGAATTTCGAGTCAAGAGACCCGAGTTCGATCCTCAAGTCGACGTACCAATGGTTTTTCTTAAAAACCTATGTACAAATTATATCGTTGGCTTCGACATACAGACGGCGACGGGCTCACCACCTGTCACGTTGTCCCGAAAATATCTTTGGTGGAAGGTGGGTCGAAGGGACTTAAATGTCTAGACTAGACTGCTATCTACCCCTGTATTATATATATATATATATATATATATATATATATATATATATATATATATATATATATATATATATATATATATATATATTACATTAAACAATAATAAAAATATAAGTATATGCATAATAAAAAACTGAAATGTTTCATACAGGATTATGTAAATAATAAAACTCTTCGTCGGCTTTGGTACATTCATGTTGTCAAGAATAATCAAAACCTAAAGATAATAATACTGTCAAGAAATACGAAACGAAAACGAAAAGTTGAACAAAGAGTAAAATCTAAGTAATTATACGTTGCATACGACAATGTCTTTGCCCCTAGGCGCCGGTCGGGCGGAACAAACAATTAATAAGTGCTATTATTTAGGTTACAATGCGTCTATAGTCCAGTATTATCTAAATATGGAAACTAAAAACCGTGTTAATTATGACTCGACGCCCGTTCAGACAGCTCATATGATTTAGCGATGTCGGGGAGACAGAATCCAGAGAATAAGAAGGAATTGTTTATTTTGATATCGTGAATCATTCGAAACCAACGTCTTATGCTACTCATATATATGAGAAAACTATAACAATTAAAAAATACACATGGATACTCTATTTTTTATATACTTATCTATATACTTCACACATTTATATACTTGAGATATTTTTAATACCATAGCTTTAAAATTAATAAATATTCACACAGCGTATCGAAACGTAACTGGTTAATTTTATGATTGCCAAGCTATTATGCAACAATCACTTAATTTAATATATATATACGGGTTGGCGGTAGAGTGTTACGCGTGTTTTGATTGAATAATTTGAACAAAAAGCTGTTATAGTGACTTAACTATAATCTCGTAGCCAGACTTGTACAACCTCGAGACTATATTGTGAATAATGATGTGTACTACTACTGTAACTACTAGTAATATTAATATGTAATACATTTTATATATACATTTCCTGTATCATCAATAGTTTTAGTAGTGCACGACAAAAAATTACTTTAATCGAAACTTAATATCTAATATATTGCAATTTTCGTGTAGATGTTTAATATTTATTTAAATCTAAATAAATATACATAATAATATATCTTCACGCCACTCCCAATACAGGGATAGACAGAAATCTGGACAATTAGGTTCTTTTGTTTCATCTTTCACCGAAGACGTTTTTTGAGGCAACGTGAGATGTGGTTAGCATGTCGCCATCTTTATGTCCAAGGTAACAATATACATTGTACAGAAGTTTTGAAGAAACTCCTTAGTGCGAGCCTACCACTTGGGAATCGAACTCGAGCCTCTTACCTTCAATTACGATCACCCAAACACTCCGCTATCGTGACTTTTTAATTTTACCAGGCTGTAAACTTTTTCTTTGCCTATGAGTCGTTTGGGTTAGTACAACACTTCTCTACTTTTGTATCATATAAAATCACAGTATAACAACATTATAAAGTTCTGTGTATTCAAAAGTATCCATAGTTGCCATGTTTCGTGTTAAACGTAGAATTGTCACCGAATAAAAATGTTTCAATTAATACCGATTTCGAATTTCAAATATATTTTATTTATGCTTATTTTAGAATACATACATTGTTAAAAAACAAACTATTTATGTCTGTCTATATTATATGTAATAAGTTATGTTCTCGATAGGTCAAAGTCATAAGAAAAAACTGATCGCTGCATTAAATATCAAAAATCTCTTGCTTGCATGTAACAAGTATCTAGTCTTAATTTTATCTGTTTTGATGCATCTCGTAACACTCGACCACCCGTAGTGAAGAATGCTTTTTAGAAGCTAAAAATAGCGACACAGTCCAGTCTTTTTTTCTTCAAACAGCGGCTTCCACGTTTGCCTGATTATAGCAATATTCTAATATATCTAAAATTATATAAAAATTAAAAATTACGTAAAACTCTAAATGCTTAATTCTAAAAGCTTCTCAATTAAGCATTTGAACGGTTTATATAATATGAAAAGAAATTTTATGCGACTTAAGAGAATTTACTATCGTGTTTTGGTATTAACAGTTGTGGTTGGTGATATTAATCTCTTAATTTTTTTAATACTTTATTTACAGAAAAATTATGTTAATATTTACAATACTTATTAACTAAAAACTATTACAAGCGTAGAGCCCTACTCCTCGTAGCATGGTACAAAGAACGCTGGCTGCAATTTCCACGTTGAATGGCTACACTTAACCGTTGAGCGAGAAAAGAACCAGCCCACTTGTCACCAGCGGCAACGATAAGTCGCGGATACAATTCCTTTAGAAACTGCATCGCGCGGGGACCCCACGGACCGATTGTCTCTACGGCACATGGAATCCTTTCAAAGACTTATATTTCCGACATTTACCTTAATTTAGCCATCTCTTAATCGTTACCGACTTTTGCTAAATGAGCCATCCTAATTTGGCGAATGAATAATAAGCAGTTGGGCCAGTACGGAGATACAAGTACTAAGCTCTCCAACATAACTTGCCAGCACGGTGAGTATGGGCAAACCATGCTAGAATGTTACGAAGTCTAGTTTACGACTTGCTACATGCAAGTTTAAACCCATGGATTTGTTACTGATTCAAACAATTTCACAATTATTTCATAGGATCACAAATAGCATCCTAGCTCTGTACATAATCAGGCATAGTTATTCCGGGCGACGCTGATAGACGTTTGTCTATTTAGGAAACGGATATTACATTTAGACGGGTCTTCATTTGGCGGCAGAGGTGGGTAAGTATAAATCCGTTAAAGTTTCCGGTGCGCGCGGTGCATAGCATATTTTGTAAGCAGCCGATGCGTATGCTAGGCGCTGGATGCAATAAATTTTTAACAGCTATCGTATGTTTTCATTCATAAGCTCGTTAGGGCGTGTTTTTAAGTCGTTATGATTCTTTCATCTCCATTGCGATATTCAGTTTTACGTTACCTGACGATAGCCGAGTGGTTGGGTGACTAGAATTCGAGGCAAGAGACCCAAGTTCGATTCCTAAGACTCGTACCAATGGGTTTTTCAATGTATTGGGAATGGCGTGAATATATATTTTTTTGTCTACCCCTGTATTGGGAGTGGCATTATCTAATTAAAGTAGCCCAAAGAAAGACTATTTAATTTCATATTCGTTTCGAAATACTCTGTAATATTTGATTTCAAGTATCAATTAAGATGTACCGCTCGAAATGAGACAAGGGTTTAGAGGCAGGCAAATTGCCCTGGGTGCAGATGTTTGCCCGCGCAGATGTTATTGCAATTCGTCATTCAAACTGCCTTTCAGACATTTTACGACAATACTTCTTATTATCATATTCGATTGTGTTGTTTTTTTTTTACACTGCTGTAACATCGCATTTGATTACATATTAAATGTAGATTACGAATATTTATGGTATTTTTACGGACGTGCTTTGAAATATGTCGGTTGAAAGTATGTAATATTTTTTGAAAGTCATAAAACATTGCAATAATACCTGACTCAAGTCCGATAGTGATATACACCTTGATAGAGTCAGCTTTCGATCCAGCTCAACCCTATCGAGTAGGTGCAGAATATTTTAAAAAGAGCGAAGTAAGTATTCACACGTGGTAGCAGATCTCATTTCAATAACTGATAACTTTACAAGAAAATTTTATTCCCTATGAAAAAGTGGCATTAACATACGACGATATTAATATAATATTTTTTATTCAAATCCAGCATTTTAATAAGAAAGAAATAAAGAAACATTACATGTGAAACATAACATATTGATTTGTTGAAAAGAACAAAATAGCGCTACATTCTGGATACAACTGACTGTGTCATAAAGATAAGGTCTGTCCTGGTCCCTGTCCCGTCACTGTTCCCGATATACTTTAAAGCCATAATCTTTAGATATCGAGTATACTTTAATTGAGCTACAAAATCGATTTTTGTATACAAATAAAAGTAATAATACACTGTACTATAAGTCCAAATGGCTTTGTTTGTGCAATGCAGTTCGTCTAAACAAATAATATTATTTCGTAGTGTACAATAGCATGCAATAGATAATTTACAATTATTATTGTACGAACATGAAATAAAAATTCATACCGAAGGTAGATTGAGTTTAGACACGAATGTTTTTCTTGTGATTAAATATTTATCAACATTACAATATTTTAGTTAATTTTGTATCACAGGAAGTTTATAAGCGTATGGCTACCCTTAAGATTACGAGGCACATGAACTTCGATCGAGACAATGACCTTTGCAAGATATCCACAGAACGACATCATTCATGCCTTGATTATCCCTTGACAACGCTTCCTTTCAGTGTTGGGCAATTTGTGTGCGTTTGATATAAATGACGGATTACAGTAATCAGACTCACAACTTGTGTGTATATATATATATATATATATATATATATATATATATATATATATATATATATATATATATATATACATATATATATATATATATATATATATATATATATATATATATATATATATATATATATATATATATATATATATATATATATATATTTATATATATATATATATATATATATATATAACTTTTTCTGATGTGAATTTTTTCTACAAATATATAATAATAATTAAATAGATACGGACAATATGAGATCACATACACACCCTTCTCAAGCACTTGTGTCCCTAACCAGAGACAATATAGAAAAAGTGTTTTTTTTTTCAATTGACTTCTTCAGAAATCGAACCTGGGACCTCACCGCAGGTGACACTTTGACAATCGATATGTATGTTTTAAATAAAAAGCTTATTATTTTTATCCCTTTAATATTATTAAATTTTAATCTACTATTTATTTAAATCTATAAATTTATAATCTTATTTTTTATAGAAATGGAGGACATTGCAATACTATGGAGTTCGGCATCCCCTGAGAGTGGTTTGTGGTCGGACTACTTAGTCGCAAGTTTCGACAAAATCATGTCGCAAAGAGCTCGGCATCATTACAGGTAAATAATATATGCCCCTACAGTACTTGTAGAGTACTTTATTATATTAAGAGCGTAGTATAGTACTCGAGAAACATATATTTTAGTTATCAAGGCTACACTTTTTAAATTCACCATCTTACATAAACGTGCCGAGCCTATTATTTAGCCATTTAAAAGTTATTTTTAAATAAAAAAAATAATCAGAAATCATCAGCGGAAAATTAGTAGGTACAGTACATTTGTTTGTAAAATATATTTTATTGTTGCCATCTGTACCAAATTTCGCTTCGTTCCAGAGTGACGCCAATAACAGCAGAAGAGCTCTTATCGTCGGATTCTCCGGAAAAGTTGGACAAGTTGTCGAAAGCCCAACTTCAAATTGTAATTCTTTGTCCCAACCTCGACTCGAAACTGTCAGAGTTGAAACGTGAACTGAACTTTGAAAATCTATTCAAAGTAGATAAAATATTAGTAATGCTGCTGGGAGTTGAGAGAAATCACGTTATATCAAACAATTCTGAAGGTACATATTATTTTTATATTGCGTGTAAAACTTTGAATTGACTATAACTTCAGACACAGATTAAAATTATATAACTCTAAAGTTCTATATGATACTGCATGATACGATGAAGTAAATAATATAAGATATTAATAAACAAGAACGGAGCTCTACCTTGAACATTACAAATCACAAAATATATGTTACAAAACATCTTCTTTTTACAGGACTACAGACGATTTATGAGTGTTATTATATTTCTCCTATATTTTTCTTAATTTTCTCTACATTGCCTTTTAATACGCCTGGTATTAAAAGGCAATGTAGAGACCTTTCCCATTCAAAGTCCCGCCCAACAAGTGTAAAGCCAAACCGAACTTTGCAGTGGGAAAGTGTTTGCTGCAATGCCGGATTGAGATTTACGGCTAACGATATTTTCCATCATCACTGAGCACATGGTAAATGCATAGTTTAAGCGATGCACTGTGTTTGTTCTATTATCCTTTTATTATCCTTATAATTCTTATTATTACAATGTTCTTTGCTTGAACCGTCATATTAATAATATTTATAGACTATATGGAGGCTTATCTGATGATATTATTTGAAATAATTATCATTTTACCACAGAGTACCCAACAATAGACCAATGGCAGATGATGTGCGTGCGAGAGAAGGATACCTCCTTCGTGGACACGTTCCTGACTGCCGCTGTTGGAATTCTTAGAACTAAAGACTGTAAAGACACGGCGGCCGATAGAACAAGTTTTTCTATAGTACCAAAGAAAGTTAAAATTGTAAGTATTTAATTTAACTATAATAAGATACAAGAATAAAAAAAATTAAAAATATATAAGTAAATTTATAGGGATAATTTTATATTTATAAATTTATTACTCACTATCATTAACCCGATAATTCTGATAAGAGATGTAGACAGATTGGTCTTATGAACTCGAATTTCACCAGAACCTATTTGGAACAACGTAATGTTGAGGCATCTTACCATACAACCAACAATACAAATCGAGTGATAAAGAAACGTTCCAGCTGCTATTAGTTAGAACGCTTATTAATTAGTTTGTTATTTTCAGGGACAAAGCCGCGTGATCGCATTGCTCAACGACCCTATTAGAGAGGAGGACAGCATAAAAATAATGGTGGATAAAAAAGGAGAGGTTATAAACATACCGACATTTAAGAAGAGAAATCCATATACTCTGCAATTCGATATACCAGGTAGACTACCTAATTGAGTTTAAAACAAAACATTTAAATTTAAAACACTACACCAGTGATAGAGATATTATTTAAAAATTCAGTCTATTTATTATAGTTTTTTATAAATTAATTTGGGTGTATCACGTTATCATTTCTACTGATGTAATTCAAAACTTTTCCAATTTAGCTTTGTTTAGTTAATTTCATCTAACTCCGGTAAGAAAATCTACCATCGGCAATCACCGATTACTCAATAGATATAACTTAGCAGTATTTTAAAGTCTACTGCAAGCCATAGACCTTGTATTTGGCATTTACCTTGGCCGGAAAAACAGATTTAAAAGAAATATCTCATTATAACTTTCCTACGGTATTATATTATACGGTAGTATATTTATAATTTTTATGTGACGAGATCAAAGGGAGGGTCATGCAGTGCTATGATATTTTGCACACAACAAAACAACCAATAATTTGTCATACGCACAAGTTATGCACAACTTTAGCAAAGATTCAGACTAAAGGCACACGGCTTACTCTAGTACTCAATTAGGTACTGCAATCATATGATTCTTTAATTTTAAAACAATGTAAATGACGTTTTCAATTTTTATGTATGTTACGCGAATTTTGCTGATTGTGAAATTATTCACTTTAAAGGAAGCTATAAGCACAAATATAAATTCTGTTGCTTAAATTCTCTTACTAATATTTATATTATAAATTATCCGTTTAATTACTATTGAATTGTTGAGACTGAAGTTGATTTAAATAATACAATATACGGTCACGAAGATGGTCAAGTTAAGTTTTAAATCAAGTTCTTATTCGTGACTGCATCTAATGCAAAATTCATTGTTTCCGCGCAGAATCGTGTCTGGAAGTTTCGATGCTGGTGTGGGTGCGAGTTAGCAAGAACGGTCAGTCTCTGGGAAGAAGACAAATCAAATGCGAGAGCCGTTTGAGAGAACTAGATCAACTACTCCGTGCATCTGATCATCCGTTAGAGTTCATGTGTCAGGTATGAATCGTAACTAAGTACATAAGCATGTAATCTGTATGGTGTTTGTATCAGATTAAGTTGCATTCAAATGAAATATATTAATAACCAAGCCTCGCTTCGTTACACATCGCTATTATAATTTTTTAAAAAAAGATAGTTTAATTGTTGAAGTAAAATATTTTTTGCACCGTTTTGATTGCAAATTGATTCAACGCAAACACAAAACTAAAAAGTGCCTACATATTATCATAATTTCAGTTTGGGAAACTTAAAAGCATTGCTATTTTTATGTATGCATAGCTAGTCGTGTAATTAAGTATTTTAACCCAATATAAATAAGTATTTTGTGTATTTAAAAAACATAGACTTAAACAACATACATTAACTTTTTATTAATTCAATATTTATTTGGAACAATAAACAATTTATTTATTTAAACATAAAAATTACAGTAACATAAATAATTTCAAACATGTCTTGTTAACATGTCTGTCACAAACGTCCCAAATATCATTTACAATTTCTGTATTACAGACACTCGGATTCAAAACTACGAATAAGGATCAACTAGATAGTTGGATGCTTAACGCCTTTCAAAAGAATATCCCACCACATTTCAACCTGCTCTCTTCTACTGAACAATTCAACCCTAAGGCTGACGTGTGCAGTAAGTACCTGGTAGAAACAAACATAAATTTTTAAATCCGCGGCAGTGTGTGTGTTATCCCAACAACAGTGAAACAAAACCTAGGGAAAACAATAAAAATCATTAATTAATTAAGAACATTAACAGTACTTGTTTAATCAGTGGATATAGGTCTAGAAAGTTTAGTCGTTTTAACCCATATTTTACCAGAGCTTATTTCAACATAAAAGGTGGTGAGCCTGCCGCTATCTTAGTAGCCAGTTACATACATACAAACATCCATGACTCCAGCTCAAACATATTCATCACACAAATGTTCGCCACTACCGATGTTTGAACTCGCACCCCTTAGCTCAGATAGGAAGGTCACTACCAACTAAGCTATTGGGTCGATTTCGCTTGTTGATTCTATATAAGGTTTCAACAAAATAAAATAAAGTGAATAAACAAATAAATATATTCACGCAATTCCCAATACAGTGGTAGACAGAGGTCTAGTCTTAATAATTAAGCCCCTTCGACCCACCTTCCACCGAAGACATTTTCGGGACAAAATGACAGGTAGAGGGCCCTTCGCGGTCTTTATGTCCAAGCCAACGATATAATTCGTACATATTTTTTTCGAAAAGCCCATTGGCACGTGCCTGCTACCTGGGGATCGAACTCGGGTCTCTTGACTCGAAATTGCGACCACCCAATCACTCGCCTATCGTGACTTATATTTAAACAAAGACGGTGTACAAATTAAATGGTGGTACTTTGACGACCACAGTCGACGAGTTGCATGTACACCAGTTTTCATGGTGTTGAGGTCAGAAGTAGAAAGCAAGTCATGTCAACAGACATTTTTCTACATTACCTCGGGGTTCGGTGGGTGTATTTCATAATACAAGCGCTAAAACTACATACTCTGGGATCAGAGCAATGTATGTGACGTTGTCCATATGTTTGTACGTATGTAATTTGCAGGCAACGAAGAGTACCCGACGCTTCTGCACTGGGCGGCGCGTTTCGGGCTGGAGCGCGTGTGCTGGCAGCTGCTAGAGTGCCCGGGCGGCGGCGCGGCCGCGGCGTTGCGCAACGCGCGCCGCCGCACGCCCGCCGACCTCGCGCGCGACCACCGACACGCGCGGCTCGCCGACATGCTCGCGGACCACATGGTGCGTTCAGATATCTCACACGGTCTCCCTTCATATTGATAGAAAAAAGAAAGAAAGAAAGAAAATATTTTATTCGTTACCACAATACACAATTGGAAAAAAAAAAAACAAAAATACATACATACATAACTAATACAAAGACTTTTGCATTGCGGCCACGAAAAGGTGGCCGACTCAGCATGTTGCTATAGCCAAAAAGCCGCAGCGCTGATATTCTGCCAGCACCATTGACAGAAAGTCCTACGGGCAGCTGTCGAGCAGTAATATTTTTAGTAAATAGTGTATATTGTTTCGATATGGCGACTGGCTCCTGCGCCTCGGCGACCTGTTGGCCGGCCAAATGGTTCGACCCACAGGTATTAGTTTGATGGTTGTTTGACATTATTATCACTAGTATAAGTAGGTTCGTTATGATTTTTTTTATATAGAAGAGGGAGACAAACGAGCAGGTGGCTCACGTGATGGTAAGTGATTACCGCCGCATGAACACCCGCTATACCAGAGGCATAACAGATGCGTTGCCTCTCTTAGAGTGCCCCCGAATTAGGGGAGGGCCTCCGATTTCCTGCACACACCAGAAGAAACGCAGAAGTTTGTTAGACTTCTACTTCACGCCGGTATTCTGTGAGGTCGTGGTACTTCCCCGGTCGAGCCGGCCCATTCATGCAACAACAAAAGCTGATGCGTGGCTCTACCACTGTGAAAATTCTGTGATTATTCAATTTTATCATTCTTGCCAATTTCGTGTATATTAAAATATTATGAGTTTGTGAAAACTTTCATTTGTCCTTATTTTCAGAAAATAAATGAATTCTCAAACATGTACTACTACTTGAAAAACATGTCTGATAACGACAAGGATGACAGTCAAGACGATACCAAACAGGAAGAATTACGCATTGTAGAGAATTGCGATACAGTTGACTCTCCTAGCCAAGAACGAGTCAAAACATTAGAAGGTGAACCCTCCACGGATCCTTTTAGCGAGGCTTGCACCCAGAACTTAGAAGAAACCGAAGCGAAAACGGAAAAATCAGAAGAAACAGTAATTCGACCACGACCTAATTTAATACTTCCAAAGGTGAAAGAACAATTTTACCAAAACGACTTTGGAGTTCACGACGACACAGCAGGCAGAATCCAACAAGCGATCGAACACGATTACTTGGTGCAACCTTCTAATATAAAAGTTGAAAGTCCCAAATTTCGACCAAATAACTTATACGCAAACAGTTCGCGTCTACTAACTCAACAGTCTGAAATTTTCTTATATTCGCCCACAGAAGAAACTAATAAAGCTTTCAATATTGAAACTCCGACAAGTGATATAAGCCAAATAAATTTAAGCGCCAAAGACTCTCGCAACAGTGGCAGTATGAAATCAGGAAAAGAAAATTGTCCCCTAACAGGGCAAGAGGAACTGGCAGAAATAATTAATGATTTCAAAAATAATGTATTTACCATATCCGAAGTAGAGAAACTTGTCATGGAGTGGAGGAATAGGAATGAAACGCAACAGTCCATTAAGGAAAAACAAGAGCAGCTTAACAAAATGCGCGAAGAGTACGATAAAATTCAACAAAAGATTAAAGAGAAGTTAAAAAGGCCTACGCCTTTTGATCGAGTGAAAAAAATGTTTTCGAAAAGCAAAAATAAAAGTAAGTGTCTTTTAAAATTCTTACTGTATATATATTTATTATTAATTTACTACATCCTTTAGATGTTCAGTAATCTATACATTGAAATATATAAATTGATCTCTTTTGCCCAATTAAATTTATTTAGTTGGAGAGTACCGAAACTTATCTTGTCAAGCTGGGCGAGAGACAGCACGGGATCTCTAGTAATTTAGAATGTAAATGTCCAGAATATTTTGTTTTATTTGCTGTTTCTATATTTTGTTAAATTTCCAGATCACGACAACAACACGGGCACAATTGAAAAAAGAAATGGAAACAATCGACCGAACAGCAGTCTAAGTGATAGTAAGTTGAAAAAGTAAATGACATTAGATATCAGACATGGGAAACCGTCATGATTGATCGGTTATCCCCTTTTTTGCCGTGGGGTGTTGTATGTGACGACTAAGGCAAAAGCTATTAGCGCTATGGCTACTGACTTGTGATGACAGACGTTTTTATGAAACCCAATTAAGCACACTGTTACGATGACTGACGCTGATAAGATTAACCAGATGCAGACCTTGTATGTTGCAGCACTTTCGATTTTTACATAAAGATATCCAAGATGTAAGATAATATCCAGTGTCCGTGGATGATGACAGTATTTACTTTACATACACATACTTATGGGCATGTAAAATAATTGGTTTCCGCAATGTTCAATTGGCCTGAACATACCTGGCATCAAAGTTGCTAACAATGTTTAATAAAATTTACATGTCCTCAATCATTCTCAATGAATTTATAAGTTTATGTTTATATTATTTATAAGCTCCGTACCCTTAACCTCATAGCCGAAGAGCTGGATTTATTTTCTTGCACTCTGAGTGATCTCACAAAGATAGCAATATGGATTATATGCTACGGACCTTTGTAACTAACTTTAATTATATAATGTTGTTAATAATTTAATAATATGGGGATTAAGCTATCGCATTGGGGATTTCCTGTAAAGATAGTTATATTGGCAATAAATAAATAAATAAATAAATAAATAAGTTTTTTTTAAATGCTTAATAAATACATTTTCCTCTATTTATGCGATCCCCGCTTACTGATGAGGTGAATATTTTTTGTCCATCAGGTTCGTCGTCGTCGGGGCGTCTGAGTACAGTGAGCGGCGGCAGTGCGGCAGAGACCAATAGCGTGCAGTCCGACCATGATGACAAAGCCCGCTCTATCGTAAGTCAATATCACTAGATCTTCGCCTGCGGCTGTTTTACGCGTGGACTACTCACACAAAAATTAAAAACCATAAATTTTTATTTTTATTTTTAATGATATCCTTAGCAGGCATTTTCTATAATCCTTTTCACTAATTCATCTTCTTGCCGAATTTCATCTTTATAGCTTTAACAGTCTTAAAAGATGTCACAATTAGTCCAAGTCACTCCAGGGAAGGAATTCAGCGTCTGCGATAAGAGGTGACGGCTAAGGCGAACGCAAATCACTAGCCAAGCGTGGCGATAAAGGAAAATTCTTTTTTTAGAGGAGAGGCCTATATATTCAACAGTGATCTTTTATAGGCCTTTATTTTTTTCCTTACAATATTCTTCTACGCATAAGGTTGAAAAAGCGTAGATTTACTTTTTTTTATTAGAGTGCGGTTTTATGGATATAACTGTCAACCTAATGTTAAGTGACTATTACCATCAATTATAGCTTCAACCACGAATACATGCAAACATCCAAGTATACAGATGCGTTGTCACCCACGGACACTAAGATGAAACGCCTCATAGTCCGTAATTTTATTGGAACACATCAGCTTCCAAACTGAAATTGGTGACAGAGATCGGTAAGAGACCGAGACACCTAGGCAGAGGCTATCGCCTTTTAAAAGAAAGTATTGTCTGTCATTTCTAAGCTGCCTTTTAAACGAATGCTGCCAGATATCATCGAGCACGAGCACTCTGACGATGCACACGGCGTGCGAGGACAGCCGGCTGGAGGACTACCTCATCCCGCCGCCGCCGCGCCCGCTCAACGGAGCGCCGCAGTTCACAACCTTCGGGCATCCCAAGCACGACAACAGGTATTATAGAGAACATCAAACCCACGATGGTATTCCTGTCGAGATAGTTTAGTCCTTTTACCCCAAAACCCAGGTGGCAGTGACCTTGTATACGAAACTAAGAATTGTGGGTTTGAATCCCGCTACAGGCAAAAATTTTATGACGAATATGAATGTTTGTACTCTAGACATGGATGTTTATATGTATATGTAAATATTTATCAATATATCGATTCGATTTAATGTAAGTATATCGATTTAACGAATCTTTTGATTGGGAATTCAAATCGCTTTACTATTTCCCTGTCTCGGTGACTGCATAATAAGATGCATTTGCATACTTTAGGTACTTGTACATACAAACGTACATGAGACAAACATTAATTATCATGACACGAATGTTTGCCCCTATCGGAATTTAAACACTTAGCTTCACGCAACAGTACAGTTAGTTAGTACAGTGCCTAGGGCAGTATTTTCCTTGATAAAAGGCAATATCAACCATCGCGACGTGTCCCAATTATGTTAAACTGTAGAGCCGTATAGCTGTATTTTAAGCGTTGTGATACTCGTCGGGACACAATAACTCATAATCCCAGATAACGCAAATAAGCTATAAGTTAGCAGTTCTTGTATAAACTCTGCATCAGTAAAATTAATAACATAAATGTGAAAATGACATTCACTCATTTGTTAAAATTTAGAATGAAAGTGCGTACCAATTCCATAAAATCAATTGTAATAATTATTATAATCAGAAATAAACTAATGTGCTTTTATGCTGTTCATACTTTGCGAATTACATGTATAGCATTTTTACTAGTACGGATATTGTCATAATACAATATCCTCGGTGGACAATGAGCAAGAAGGTACACACAGTACCTATTCAAAACTTGATGTCTACAATAAGAAGTTTTATATCACTCAAAAAGTTCAAAATAAAAGAAACAACATATCATCTGCACCTGACGATCTCCGTGGACGTGTGGTGTACACACCGGTTTTCATGGTGTAGCTCTAAGGTTCTGGGTTCGATTCCCGGTCGGTTCAATGTAGAAAAACCACTTCTACATTTTTTCGGGTTGTTCCTGATTTCATAATACAAGTGCTTAAGCTTACATTGGAATCAGAACAATGTATGTGTTGTCCCCATTTATATATGTGTGTCCGTATGTTTAACATCGGTACCTACCTATACTTCTACCAATAACCTATCACCAATTATGCACCCACTCATTTTATTTCAAGGGCTCAACACATGGCAACAATTGTAGAGCGGGAAACTTCAGCGTCCCGAGAGCGTTTGGACTGCGACTCAGATACGCACAACGGCACTCACTTGAGACTGAACTTCGGACCTCGAGATAAGGCAGCAGCTCGCTGCGATGACAGAGACGCCGCACACATGTATATGAACATATCCGCCACTCATACATAGATTTTTAAGTGGACATATATAGCATGATGTGGTCTATTACCAACAGAAATGCACTTAATTATATTTGAGTTAACTTATGGCTTTATATATTATATACCTATGTCCATTGCCGTGAATATGTGTTGGCATAGCAAAGGTCAAAACTATTAGGTTTAAATTATTTTTTCAAAATTTTTTGATGCCAAAAATATGTTAATATCGTTGGCTCTTGCCAACCAATTTTTTTAAATATGACCTCGGTTAATAATTATATTTAAATTGCATATATGAGTTATTACTTCGTAACGAATTGGTAATAAGTAAGTGTAATGCCTGGTAATAAATACTTACTCATAAATCGAAAGCATTTAAGCGAATTATTAACTATAGAAATCTCTTTCAGTTTACATTTATCCTTATTCAAAGTATAGTATTTTTTATTTTCAGCAGTTATAATAATAATTGCATTAGAGCATCGCATGTTATTTCTCAAAAAATAAATACTTGCTTTGTTTTAAAAATAATAATTCAAGAGCGAAATAAAGTGTAAGATTTTACTAAAATATCCTCGTTATTTAACTTGATTTCTTATAGAAGATTAAATTACATTAATTATAAATATAAGACTGAAACACAAACTCCAAATCATATCATGTAAATACGTTGTAAATATAAAATTATATAAAGTTCATTAGCATAGTTTTATTTATTGTCAATCTGTAGAAATACTATAATAGGTGCAAATATATCGAGTTTGTATTCTATGGTTTCTTTGGAAAGCTGTGAGAGTGAAAATACAATTTTGTTTTAATTATTTTATTAGCACTGTATGATCTAACTTTCCAAAATGCATTTATATCTGCCTACATACATGAATAAATTTTTTATTACAGATACTTTTCTATTGCCTTTTCCCGCCATTTTATAAAAACTACGTGAATGCTGGATTAAGCATATTAAATTGTAAGTCATTTACTCGGCGATTTTTACGTAGCAAATATACTTGCGTCAGTTTATCTAAAATATAATTATTTACCAATTACAAACATTTACTTTACAGATTTCGTTGCTTATCTATTGGTATACGTTTAGTATTTTAAAGAGTAAATGCGTTTCCTTACTTACATGATTGCATGAAATATCACAATTTTTGTCTTTTTAATGAACATTAAATTCAATAATTCACAGTCCACGTGGCATAAAATAATTTCGTACAAAATATAAAAATTAATCAAACGCAAATTTTTATTAGTTCAACTTCATTTATAAAAATATATTAGTATAAAAGTGGTAACTAAACTAGATTAATTTGATGTTACGGAGAAATGTAACAAGTGCAAAGTTTTTAACAAACATCTAATGATTCTGATGATACGAGAAGCAATTTCATAGTATGTGTATATTACATCTAAATTTTAATAAAAATCCAGGTGCGAGTATAATGAGTGCGAATGGTGATTGCTATAATAACAGTGTTGATTTTGTCAAGAAAAAAATCGTTATTATGACAAATAAATCAACATTAAGACTATTCTTACATGCTATCAAATTTAGTCATTATCAAGTTATTCCTGGAGTGTTTTTAATTGAAATAACGCAAAATAAAATAATCTCCTTCGTTATTGTCTTTTTATAATAATGGCATTGTTAAAATAAAATAAATAAAAAATAAATATTTATCTTCACGCTATTCCCTAATATTACTGGGGTAGACAGCAGTCCAGTCAAGTCTTTTCAACCCACATTTCACCATTACAAATAGTGAATAAATGCAGAAAATATAAATTTAATATAAAATTATTCCTAGTATGGTTCCCGCGCGAGATCCAAGGAATCTGGACTAGTTTGTCGAATCCGTAGTCAACATTGCTTAATTTTGCTCTCGGTATTAATTCGTGACTCAATAAATAGTACACACATAAAGATGAAAAATAGGGCGTACAAGCAATTATACTATCTGTTGTAATTATAATTTTATCTGTTCACGATAAGATTGCCGTTTTTAATAATCTTTCCGTCACTATAGGAAAATTTAAAACGAATTAATATTGATAATGCACGACTATAACTGCACTAGGTCCCCACGTCTACCTTTAGATTCCTCCGAGTTCGAGCGGGGACTTTAAATAATAGATAAACGTTATGACTGCATTACACATTGAACTTAAAAAAGATTACGCAATTTTATTGATTTTTAAAGCATATTTATGCTGAACTTTTATGTGATTAAATTAAACAGGTAAGAGCGTTGCCGCAGATCGGCAGATGTTGTGGGGTCGATTACCGACCTTGTCGGTTAAAATTTTAAAAACATTTTTTCTGTTTAATTAAAAAAAAAAGATGATATTTCGTATCTTTGCGTGTATTCATAATACTAGACAGACAGAGGACAATTAAGAGGTATCGCCATTTTAGTGTCGAAACAAACAATACAAAATATTCATACTGATAAATTTTTACATAGATAAAAATTCATATAAAAATCCATTTATCGAGTACTAACATTCATAATAATCACACAAATATTTGTACCTAGCGGAATCCGAGTTCCATCTATAGGGTGGTCGTAGTCGTACAAACATAGAATAGGTGAATGAAATTGTATATGGAGTGCTTTTAGCCGGGATGGAAGATGTGACATAGATGTGGACAGGCGTGTCGCTGCCGGGAACAAAGTCAATGGTGCCCTGACTGCGTTAATCAAAAGGCAAGGCGTTGTGAAAAGTGCACGCCTTGCAATATATAACGCAGTGCTGGTAGCGACTTTGTTATATGGCAGCGAAACCTGGGTATGTCAGAAGAAGCATAAAAGCAAGTTGAATGCAGTGGAGACGCGATCTCTTCGTAAAATGTGCGGCGTCACGAACGAAGCGCAGAGATTCGCAATATCTCAAGTTTAGGAGATGACCTTATCACAATAATTGATAAGGACGTGCTTCGATGGTTTGGGTACGTTGAGCGAATGAGAGAAGACGTTAAAGTTAATATTGAAAGTGTCGAGGTAGGCAGAGGCTAACTTTCGAAGACCATGTGAGGAAATTGCTCGAAGAGGGGAGGGTCAAGAGTACTCGGATACCTAGACGTGCATGTATGAAGATGATGAATCTGAAAGAAGTATGTAAGGATCGTGACACTTGGCGACACCGTCAGGGATTGTGCGTGAAGATAAATTAATAATAAATTATAATAAAATATAGAATCAATAATTGTCTTTTTGTTTTATCACTAGTTTAGAGCAACTAGCAGTAGTTTATACAAAATAAGCATAAAATTATTCTTCTACTGCTGAAAATAAACCTCCCCCAAAGGTAATCAAATAAAATTATTACTATGAAAAGAATAACTAGATCTCGTATTTATAAAAATTAATTTATGAAATAGCTGTTACATAAAAAAACCTAATTGGTGTTTAGTGTGTAACTGCTAGGTATAGCAGCAGTTATACAGTTTTGTTACGTTTCATTCGTTCTATTTTATTTCATTCACTCATAATGAAATAAAGATTATTTCCATTACTTTATGCAATTTATACTAAACCAGCAGTCATGCATAATTGAGGAACACATGACAAGTTTAAGTCCTTAATTTTAGAGATAAAAATAAATATTTATTAAAGAAACGGCTTTCATTTAACAAATATAACAATTTCGTTTCATGACAGAAAATATGCGTCAATTGATTTAATATGTTACATACCGATTTAATATGTATAATAAACGCCGTTACATAAGTAAAATAATTATAAATACATCAAAATTTGAATTTTACGTTTCGACATAATTATATCAGTTGGTACAGTTTAATATATTTGAGCCTCAAAGTATAAATATGTTATAATCACACATCTAATATGAAAAAGATATCCAAAACACAAAGATTAATTTACAATTTTTTTTTTTTTAATTACAATAGCAGCCACTTTCACTTTAAAAATTAAATTTTCTTGCTGCATAACCTGTCATCAAAGTATATAAGTATAATTCTCAAAAAAAAAAAGATTTTATTACTATTCAAATTACTATAAGAATTACTTCTAAATCAATAGGAGGGGTGACCCTTCGTGTATGAACAAAAGAAAGGAAACCTCGTTATTCGTATTATTTCATAACACGTTAAACAATTGTTTTTAACTCCGACTCCACATCTACTAAGTAGACTAAAAAGAAACCTACAACTACCTAAGTGTCTTAGAAATTCTTAAGAACTGAATTTCTGAAATCAATCCGATTGAATATTATAAATTATTATTCTCTTTGGCGTGACGAGGTTGGCCATTGGCTAAAGTGGCGGATGGCGGCGGTCTGGCAACTATAGCCTGATACATGGCCCATATAGCTAGGGGTCGCATGTAACCTATAGAGCGATGGTTGCCATTTTCGTACAGAGCCTCCGGTGTTTCAAAGGAGAGGCCCATTTGTGTCAGAGTGTTGTGTAAACCTCCCGCGGTCACGAAGGCCTGTTCGTGCATACCTGGAAATATGAGAAAATAAGCTATCAAAAAAGAAAGAAAAGAAAATATCTTCGCGCAATTCCCAATACAGGGGTAGACAGAGGTCGAGTCTCGACAATTAAGTCCCTTCGACCCACCTTACACCGAAGATATTTACGGGACAACGTGACAGGCGGTGAGCCCGTCGCCGCCTTTCTGTCCAAGCCAACGATATAATTCGTACGTAAGTTTTTGAAAAACTCCTTGGTACGAGCCTGCCACTTGGGTATCGAACTCGGGTCTCTGACTTGAAGGAAAATAATCACCCAGTATGGGTGATTATTTTCCTTCTTTCATATCGGAAAAAATATCATATCGTTGACTTGGACATAAAGACGGCGACGGGCTCACCACCTGTCACGTTATCCCAAAATCTTCGATAGAAGGTGGGTCGAAAGGACTTCATTTATCTAGACACCTGTCTACCTCTGTATTGGGAAAGGCATGAAGATATAATTTCTTTGATATCGGACGCCACTTTAGGTTCACGATTCGTCGAAATCCTTTATTTAAATATTAAAAAGTTACTTGGCATAATTTTGCAGGTAAAAATTACATGACGTAGTTCAATTTTCACTACAAGACAAATTTTCTTCAAACTTTTCATGAATGCACTGCCTCTTCGAACACAAGTCACTTGCCCTGGCTGACTGAAGACTTGGGCTGACTTTTACTTGACGCGGGAAATGACAGCGGGGAAAGACATTTCATTTTTTTTCTCTCATTTTTGAATTCTATCTACAATATAAACTAGAATGCCAATATCGAACATTGAAATTTTGATTGTAGCTCAAAATGCCGAGCTGTAGGGCTCCATAAATTTCACAATAGAACCATGAATTGTTTGAAAACCATGAAATTACTTGTATGTAAATATTTTAGTATTTCCGTCAATATTTCACAAACAATCATTAGATTAGTTAGCTACCTTCGTTAGTTAGCTTATGGCATATCGAATGTTTTTTCCTGTTTTTAAACACATGAATTATTGAATTTCACTGAATTTCGCAAATACAACAATAAAAAAAAATTAAATATCTTCACGCAAGTCCCAATACAGGGGTAGACAGAGGTCTAGTCTAGACAATTAAGTCCCTTCGACCCACCTTCCACCGAAGATATTTTCGGGACAACGTGACAGGTGGTGAGCCCGTCGCCGTCTTTATGTCCAAGCCAACGATATGAATCGTACTTAGATTTTTGAAAAAACCCTACTGCCACACCTACTAAGTACTGCCACCTGGGGCTCGAACTCGGGTCCCGTCGACTCGAAATTCCGACCACCCAACCACTCGGCCATCGCGACTTTGAACGCGACTAAAATACAACAACAGACATAATAGAACGAAGTACACCACAGCATCACACCACCTTCATAAATCATCAACGCGGCCAATCCATAGGTGACGCCGGTCCACACTTCCTCGCTCTGTATCGCGGTGGTGGCCACGTGGCCGCGTGGCCCCGCCACGTATCCGTTCACGGCGCCCATTTTGCCATCAGCGAAACGCATCACGTTGTTTTCGTAGATTGTTCGCAGTGCTCTCTTCACATTCGCCACGGGAAAAACTGCCTCCGTCCAACCAGACGCGCAAAGGTACCTAAAATGTTTCCCTTGCTGTGTTATTCATTCGTATCTTAATGATTTCCAGTATTTACGCGAATACTACACATTTTGAATGAAACGTTTTTCGGATTTTATCGCGTTTTTTTAATTAGGGAGGACCACGGATGGTGTAAAGCATCCGAAACGTCGGTAAATAAAAATAGTTTGTAAAAAGTAATTAAAAAATAGGGGTAAAATCCGAAAATCGTTTTATATGAAACATTCGTATCTTTTTGGAATTATAGAGACGTTGAAATAATTGTTTTAACTTTAAAAAAGCTTAAAGTTTAAAGCTAATTACAAGCTTTCTAAACAGTCCCGTTCTGGGCATAGGAATGATGATCAAAGACATTGCCACTCTCCTAGTGTCTTAGTCTCCAAGAATTTTTAAGTCTCCACATTAAATCTCTCATATTAGTATTAGAACGATAGCCGAGTGGTTGGGTGGTCGGAATTTCGAGTCAATAGACCCGAGTTCGATCCCCAGTTGGTAGACTCGTACCAATGAGTTTTTCAAAAACTTATGTACGAATATCGTTGGCTTGGACATAAAAGGCGGCGACGGGCTCACCACCTGTCACGTTGTCCCGAAAATATCTTCGGTGAAAGGTGGGTCGAAGGGACTTAATTGTCTAGACTCGACCTCTGTCTACCCCTGTATTGGGAATTGCGTGAAGATATTTTTTTTTTATATTAGTATTAGTTTACCATCCAGTTTCTTCCTCTGGTTGCCATAGGATGCGACTAAAACGAAACCCTTGAAAATAGCAATGAATATTGATAGATCGAGAGATAACCGTCATGAAAAATACCCCGACCGAAAATTCAGAAACCTGGCGATGGGTGGAAAAAATCTCAGATGTATGGTTGCTGGTACTGAGATTGTCGATCATTTTAGACAAGACGTGACTGTGATGATTATGACAAATTTTTCTTTTTTCTGGAACGACTAATTTCCTAGTTTTAAAGTTTGGCCTATTACGGAATTATTCAACAACTTGAAATATTACATAACGACATTCAAGGTGTCATCAGCTCTCAAGTCTCGGGTTCGATACCCGAACGGGTCAACCTTGCAAATCACTTTTCTACATTGTTTGCGATACCTTCGTTTTTTCCGAACCCACGCGCTTTAGCTACTAACTTTGAGATCAGAGCAACGTATGCGATAGAAGAAAAATAAAGAAACACATAATCCATTTATGTGTTTCTTTATTTTTCTTTACTACAACAGACATAATAATTACCAATGTCCAGCCAATTGGTCGGCCATCACCACGTCGCTGTTAGAAGGACGGGTGTCGAAACGATAATATGAGCCGGACCACAGTTTCTGCTCGTAGGAATGGCGCGCCTGTTCTAAGAGCATCGAGAATTCCTTTTCATCTTCCTCAATGTCAAGGATGCGGGCCATTGCTCGCACGGCGCCAACCGCCGCCACCCACAGGCCTCCGCAGTATGCGCTAGAAATTGCAAATATCATCTAAAGTCAACCTGCAAGTGTCCTTATTTCTGGAACAACCTGAAAGATGGTGAGCTTGTCGCCAGTAGTGTCCATATCACCGTTAGAATTGCATAAGTTACGTCAAAACTCATTGGTAAAATAAGGAACCCGGACGGGCAGCAGCGTCCTAAGCATTGTACAATTACAGGCCGTTATGTATATACTTTCACATGGATTTACTATATCATATGATTTAATAGTATAGGATTAAGCATATTACTGGCCGTTAAAATAACACATAAAAAAACCGCAAAAAAAAAAAAAGAAAAAACTTCTTCTGTACTGTGTTTTGTTTAATCCAATGACACAGAGCTACTTGAAGGAGAACTTCAAGTTCCTCGGACATAATAGACCAGAAAGAGTTTTACGTTCGGCCGAAGAATTTATTCTTTCACCGCATATTCATCGAACCAAACACTTTAAAAATTCTTTTACCGTCAAAGCTATCTTCTTGTGGAATGAGCTTCCTCCGCGTATCCACCGAACGACTTCTATAGACAAATTTAAGACTCAAGTCAAAAATCACTACTTGTCACTATTTGTTTTATGTAAATATTTTGTGTATTTATAATTTGACGTATTTATGTATGTATACTGTATTTTATATATATATATATATATATATATATATATATATATATATATATATATATATATATATATATATATATATATATATGTGTATATATATATATATATATACATATATATATGTATGTGTATATATATATATATATATATATATATATATATATATATTAGTGTATCATATGTTACAATTATATATTAGTTTAGTTTATTTAGTTATTAACATGTAAGTTTATTACCGCTTCCCACTGTCCTGTACTTATATGTATCCATAGCCCATAAGGTTATCTGGAAGAGATCGTTCTTAAGCGATAAGATCGCCTTATTGTACTTTCTGTAATATGTATTTTTTTTTCTTAAGTTTAAGTGGTGTACGATAAAGAATATATAATAATAATAATAAAAAATATCTTCACGCAATTCCCAATACAGGGGTAGACAGAGGTCGAGTCTAGACAATCAAGTCCCTTCGACCCACCTTTCACCGAAGATATTTTCGGGACAACGTGACAGGTGGTGAGCCCGTCGCCGTCTTTATGTCCAAGCCAACGATATTCGTACATAAGTTTTTGAAAAACCCATTGGTACGAGCCTACCAACTGGGGATCGAACTCGGGTCTATTGACTCGAAATTCCGACCACCCAACCACTCGGCTATCGTGACTTTCAATAATAATAATAAAAAACCTCGACTCACCTCGGGCCGGACATGACCCAGGCGTCGTACGTCTGGTCCGGGAAGCCGCCGTTCTCTATGAGCCCGTCGCCGTCCGCGTCCCACGCGCGGCGCGCGCGGCGCAGCAGCCCGCGGCACGCCGGGTACATCTCCTCGAGGTACCCGCGCGCCCCCCACGCCGCGCCCCCCGCGCCGCCCGCCTCCCCCGCCTCCCCCGCGCCGCCCGCCCGCCCGCGCCCCCCCGCCACCTCCGCCGCCGCGCCGCTGTACAACAGATCCAATATATTGCGAGCGGCGCGCGGCGACTCCGCAGTCGTCGAGTCGCGCTCGACGGTGGCGGAGCTCCCAGACTCCGACTGGCCGGTGGCGCGCGAGTACAGGTCGTCCTCGGCGCCGTCGCGCACGTCGTCGATGTAGGCCATGGAGCGGTACCTCTCGTCGGCGAAGGGCGCGCAGTGACCCCTCAGCAGGCGGTAGTCGCGCATCACTTGCAGTATGAACTTTAGGTTCAGGTCGCGCCACTCGCTCACGTCGTGGATGTTGTACGCGTTTATGTGTGTGAATGGCATGTCTTCTGCAAAGAAAATAACAATGTATATTAGTATCGGATATCTTTCAGTTTACCATGCTTGCTTCTTAAAGCCAAAGTGAATATTGGAAAGTAAACAAAGTTATGCAATACATGCTATATAATTTATTATACAATTTTAAAAAAGAAGCTCTTTTAGACAACAGTTCTTTGACCAATGTTACCTAGTTAATAATTTAAACTATTTCAACACTGAATTAAAAAAAAAAAATTTTATCTAAATTGATCTAAACGGATAATGTGTAACTGCCTCAGAAATGGCACTGCACTAGTGAAAGCTATTACTGTAATGATGACTTTGAAGATTCTGTGCCTTTTCAGCAGAAAACAACTTATAAACAATTTATTCGTGATAAATTATTTTATACTTATTACTTTACTTTACCTGGGTCTCCTAAATCATGTGGGATGGAATCCTTTATTTTAAATTTAACAGACTTCCCGTTATACAGCGACTGCCTGCATTTTACAGTGTCCACCGCTATTGAGTCGCGAAACATGTACTGCAACACGACCTGAAGTGGTTTTGTGAATAGTCGTTAATAACATATTGTTTTAACATGATGGTTATAAGTATTTAAGTCTAATATATTTAACTATTGCATTTTTTAATTTTATTTAGAAATTAAAAAAAAATTACGCAGCAGTGGATTTTGATCACAACACTTTCATTGATTTAGGATATAAATAGTGATCTATATGTTCAAAAATTTTTGCCACATCCTCAATTAAAAACAATAGTATCTGACAGATCAAGCTTTGCTTGGTAAGAAATAAGTGGTGCTTTTATAAATTTTTAGCAAATTGTCATTATTTTATTCTCTGAGATTAAACCTTCCTAGAAAGAAAAAACAGCCCACACTACACCTTCTATCCCAATCCAAATTCAAATCCATTTATTAAGAACAACCTTCTAATTTCTATGGTATTGTGTGTGTAAATGGGCGTCAGTCTTCATTAACTTTTAGGCGAAACGTTATTTGTTTGTAAGTTTTTTTTATAATATAAAAAAGCGTCTTTACCTGTAAATTGGGCCACAGCTGCGCTAAAGCGAATGATGCGTAAAAATGGACATCATATGTGTTATACATTCTGTACTCATGCCCTTCCAGATATCCAAAAACACCATATTCATGCCTAAAATTAAATTAATATATTTATATAATAGCTAACCAAGCGAAGACACTAAATTTCATACTTGTCTTTACTTTTAAAATAATGTTTGACAAACTTTATTTTAAAAGTAAAGACTGTTTTTGTCCGAATGCGATTTGAAGATGTACAACGCAGCAAATGCATTAAAATATTGATAAGAAACGGAAATATTGAAAAGATATGTACCTAGGATCAGTATCGGGGTATTCTTCATGAACATCAAACCAAATTGTCCCTCCATCCGCGACAAAATAAAGCTCATTCATTAAGGCACTTTTTAACCAATCTGGGATATTGCTGAAATTATGTTAGCATGTACTCGGTTTTAATAACACATTAAGCAATGTTATTTTCCATCTCATTATAACAACGCCTACCTGTTAGACAAAATTGGGTCTTGCCATTCCGCAAGTTGTTTTTCCCAGTTCATATAGTTTCTTAACGCGTAAGCAGCTATACTAGCACCAGCTATGCCATCACTACCAAAATACTTTGTGTAATACCTGAAATGGATAAGTTATTTTTTATTGTATAAGTTTTTAAGTAATATCCAAAATCAAAGCAAAGTTTATCACAATAATTACCTTTTATGAATTTTTTTATCTTTTTTGTATTTTATTATAGGCATATCCCAAACAAGACAGAACTCTGTTGATCCACTTCCCCCCGGATCCAAACTTATGGAGCTAGAAAGTCCTATAGAATCACCTACAAAAAGCATATAATACTGTTATGATTTCTCATATTTACTTAAATACTGTGCACAATTTAAAATGTATGAATTTAGGGAGTTCATTGAGTTGTTTTAAGATAGTTTTTAATTCGTATGTATATGATAGCCAGAAATAAAAAAAACATACTAATAAGTAAAATTACCATAAGAAGACCATTAAAAAGAAAATATTTTCATGCCATTCCCTCTTCAGGGTAGTCAATTAGGTCCTTTCGACCAACCTTTCACCAAAGATATGTTTTAAAAAGTCACAATAGCCAAGTGGTTGGGAGATTCACATCAAAAGACCCGAGTTTGATTCAAAACCAATGGGTTTTTTCATAAACTCACGTACGATTTATATCATTGGCTTGGACATGAAGACAATGACTGGCTCACAACCTATCATGTAGTCCCAAAAAATGTTCGGTGAAAGGTGGGTAGGTTATTTTAATCCTTAAAAATGCCTAAGATAATGTATAATAATACAAGGACTTCATCAAATAATAAGTTTAACCATAGAATATAATTTACAAAGACTTACATTTATAAATCTTTTTCATTGTCTCTTTCCCTTCCTTCTGGTTGTTTTTATCCGATTTGTCAGGTAATTTTGGTGGCGGTGTAAGGCTTGGATCAGGTTCCAGCTTCCCATGCTTTTTGATGCATTCCCAAACATAACTTGAAGTTTTGGTGGAATTCCATAAGCAGTAACCATCATGAATGGTTTCATTGTCACATTTTCTTTTAGCTATTGTGAAAGTGCATGGTGTATCCACTAACTTTTGTTCTAAAGTTACACCACTAGTATTTTCTTCCGAATATCTTTCTAAATCTAGTTTACCTACAATTAAATCAACATAGAATTGATACTAGATTGTGCGCATGTATACAGGTTACTTATAGAAAAGAAAATTACATACACATATGTATATGTAATATAGGAGGAAATCTAACTCAGCACTATTTTGATTAAATTAGTTACAACCCAGTGTAAACATTATAATATATTTAAACTAAGAATATTTTATTTAATTTGGTATAGATCATATAAATATTTCAAATTTACACAAAGTCACGATAGCCGAGTTGTTGGGTGGTCGGAATTTCGAGTCGAGAGACCCGAGTTCGATCCCCAGGTGGCAGTACCAATGAGTTTTTCAAAAAACTTATGTACGAATTTCATCATTGGCTTGGACATGAAGACAATGACTGGCTCACAACCTATCATGTAGTCCCAAAAAATGTTCGGTGAAAGGTGGGTAGGTTATTTTAATCCTTAAAAATGCCTAAGATAATGTATAATAATACAAGGACTTCATCAAATAATAAGTTTAACCATAGAATATAATTTACAAAGACTTACATTTATAAATCTTTTTCATTGTCTCTTTCCCTTCCTTCTGGTTGTTTTTATCCGATTTGTCAGGTAATTTTGGTGGCGGCGGTGTAAGGCTTGGATCAGGTTCCAGCTTCCCATGCTTTTTGATGCATTCCCAAACATAACTTGAAGTTTTGGTGGAATTCCATAAGCAGTAACCATCATGAATGGTTTCATTGTCACATTTTCTTTTAGCTATTGTGAAAGTGCATGGTGTATCCACTATCTTTTGTTCTAAAGTTACACCACTAGTATTTTCTTCCGAATATCTTTCTAAATCTAGTTTACCTACAATTAAATCAACATAGAATTGATACTAGATTGTGCGCATGTATACAGGTTACTTATAGAAAAGAAAATTACATACACATATGTATATGTAATATAGGAGGAAATCTAACTCAGCACTATTTTGATTAAATTAGTTACAACCCAGTGTAAACATTATAATATATTTAACCTAAGAATATTTTATTTAATTTGGTATAGATCATATAAATATTTCAAATTTACACAAAGTCACGATAGCCAAGTGGTTGGGAGATTCACATCAAAGACCCGAGTTTGATTCAAAACCAATGGGTTTTTTCATAAACTCACGTACGATTTATATCATTGGCTTGGACATGAAGACAATGACTGGCTCACAACCTATCATGTAGTCCCAAAAAATGTTCGGTGAAAGGTGGGTAGGTTATTTTAATCCTTAAAAATGCCTAAGATAATGTATAATAATACAAGGACTTCATCAAATAATAAGTTTAACCATAGAATATAATTTACAAAGACTTACATTTATAAATCTTTTTCATTGTCTCTTTCCCTTCCTTCTGGTTGTTTTTATCCGATTTGTCAGGTAATTTTGGTGGCGGCGGTGTAAGGCTTGGATCAGGTTCCAGCTTCCCATGCTTTTGATGCATTCCCAAACATAACTTGAAGTTTTGGTGGAATTCCATAAGCAGTAACCATCATGAATGGTTTCATTGTCACATTTTCTTTTAGCTATTGTGAAAGTGCATGGTGTATCCACTATCTTTTGTTCTAAAGTTACACCACTAGTATTTTCTTCCGAATATCTTTCTAAATCTAGTTTACCTACAATTAAATCAACATAGAATTGATACTAGATTGTGCGCATGTATACAGGTTACTTATAGAAAGAAAATTACATACACATATGTATATGTAATATAGGAGGAAATCTAACTCAGCACTATTTTGATTAAATTAGTTACAACCCAGTGTAAACATTATAATATATTTAAACTAAGAATATTTTATTTAATTTGGTATAGATCATATAAATATTTCAAATTTACACAAAGTCACGATAGTCGAGTGGTTGGATCGTCGGAATTTCGAATCCAGAGACCCGAGTTCGATCCACAAGTGGCAGGCACGTACCAATGGGTTTTTCAAAACTTATGTACGAATTTCATCATTGGCTTGGACATAAAGGCGGCGACGGGCTCACCACCTGTCACATTTTCCATAAAATATCTTCGATGGAAGGTGGGTCCAAGGGACTTAATTGTCTAGACTTGACCTCTGTCTACCCCTGTATTGGGAATTGCGTGAAGATATTTTTTTTTTTTTTAAATTTACATAAAAATTTATGGCATGAAGGTATAATACATAATTTAGATTAGTATGTTTTTAAGATTTCCTACAGTCTAATGTGCAAAAAATATTACATATATGTTTGTGTATATATGTTAGAGCCATGTTTATGCTATTTTTAAAACATTACCAACATTTTAAAAAATGGTAGAGATAAAGTTCATACCACCCTTTTTTCTATAAGTCTCTATGGAGGCGACTAAATGATAAATGTTATACAACACAATAAAAAGAAAGGTGAAGTCTAAGTATGAGGTGACTAGACACCAGCTGCAAATACACCTGCTAAGTGTGGTGATCATGGCAAATCCTTCTTATGGAGGTTTTAGATTAATGAACATCCACCAAACTCACCTAACGTTTTCTTCTTGTTTGGACCCCCTAATACCTCAGTCCAAGTAAATGTGATGCTTACATCTCTATGCTCATCACAAACATTTTGTGCTGTGAACACAAACACTGCACATGGTAAGCTGCTATCCTGGAAATTTTAAACACATTACTCACATGTAATTAGTCCTTTCCACTGATACATAAAACAAGATTTAACTTTAGTCTCTGCTTTAATTGACTCTACAAAATAGTCAGCAGTAGCTATATATCTATCCTAGATCCTATAATAGATATATATCTATCCTAGAGATTAACAATAACCATTTTTTATATTTCTTCAATTTAATATCAACCATAGTTCAAATAAGTATGTTATTGAACTTTGTTATGCAATGAAAATTAAAATATTTTTTTGCTTTAAATGATTTTAGGTGCTAGTTTACAAGATAATAGCTGTTTCAATTATGCATTGTCGGAAAAATAAAGAGAGGTGCACGCCCGAGTCACGATACGAAAAAGTCACGATAGTCGAGTGGTTGGATCGTCGGAATTTCGAATCCAGAGACCCGAGTTCGATCCACAGGTGGCAGGCACGTACCAATGGGTTTTTCAAAAACTTATGTATAAATATTGTTGGCTTGGATATAAAGACGGCGACGGGCTCACCACCTGTCACATTTTCCAAAAAATATCTTCGATGGAAGGTGGGTCCAAGGGACTTAATTGTCCAGACAGGACCTCTGTCTACCCCTATATTGGGAATTGCGTGAAGATATTTATTTTATTTTTTTAGGTGCACGGCAGTGGCTCATTAGTTTGTAATGGGTTACCATTTTATGTAGACTAAATAAATATTTAAACTATTTAATCAACAATAATATCTCAGGGAACAATTGAGAATACATTTTTTTCGATTGTTTCCTGAGCACAATTTAGAAGAAAATTTTAAAATTGCTGCCAAAAAAGACAAATTTGAATAAATAAATATAAATTAATTAATTAAATTACAGTTACAGTTAATTTTAAACACCTATATCTTACGCACGTCTTGAACACTAATGTCTTCACACACGTCTTGAACACTAATATCTTCACGCAATTCCCAATACCCCTGTATTACGAATTGCCTGAAGATACTAGTGTTAGATCTATTAGATAGTTAGAGATATTAGTGTATAGACTGAGGTCTGGTCTAGACAATTAAGTCCCTTCGACCCACCTTTCACCAAAGATATTTTAGATTAGATTAGATTAGACGGGCTAATTTCCACAATTCAACGTCCTAGCGCGTATTTTGCGTATGGAACATTTTCGGGATAACTTGACAGGTGGGAGCCCGTCGCCATAAAAGCAATATATTTTTTGCTATATACTATATACAAAATATTTTTTACTATATAAGATTATGAGCTCTATAATGAAAATTGAATGGAAAAGAGAAAAAATAACATTGAGTGCAGCCTGCCGCTTGCCTTCACAGCAATGGTGTTTTTGGTCACAAATGAGGACCAGGCTCAGCTACTCTGTCGTGGATGCCTCAACTTAATAGGAAAGATAGTAAGGAAGCACCTTCCACAACATTGGAGAAGGTGTGTTATAAAATTATTACAAATGTCCTAGTTTTGGGGTTTATAGATTCCTTCTTTATTTATCCTTAAGAATGGTGTGGAGTAATACACCCATAAATAAGATACTACTCCTTTGAACCCTAGGTAAAACAATTGCAACCTAGTTACTTTATCATAATTATCTAAATCAAGCTTGTTACCTTATAATTATGAGGTATCACAGGTGATATTTGACGGCACACTAATCTCACTCCATATTTTGACAAGTCATATGTAGTCCAGGCACGGGGATATAACGCTGTGTATTCACATTTTGAACCATTTAAATTCCACTCCCAAGATGCAGGTGCTTTTTTTGGTTTACTGAAATAGCAATGAATCCAATATTGATGATGACATATTATGTTACATTATATAAGCCTCTTCCATAAGGAAGGGATTGCTCTAAATGCCATGCTTTGCAAGGAATGTGAAAGTTATTGAAGGTTGGAGATCAGGATTGGCATATTCTATTTTGTTTTTCGCAAGTTGGAACAGCTCTGCTCATAATGCCATGTACAAGAGAATTGTATATCATGCAGCCAGGTATTCTTTTATGCTCCATTGGTAATCATTTGGGAGTAGTAATTACATAATATATGTCTTATATAGGTTATGTAAGAGTAAAATAATTACCAACTGATACACCAGAAAAGGCAAACGAAGCAGGGGAAAACAGCAATAAAGACAGGAAAACTAATTGAAACTGAAACTGGACCCTAAGTGGAGGAGAGTTGCTTGTGACGGGTTACAATGGAAGCAATTGCAGGAGGCCTTTGCCGGGATGCATGCTGAATTGAGAGATATTGTAACACAAAACAAACCCAACAACAATTAGAAATCACCTCAGAATAATGGGCTTAGAAAAATAAACTAAACTTTAAGGGCTTAACAAAATGAACTAAATCTATACATATAAATATAATTGAAGTATCTTATTGTAATTCCAAATAAACAACTTTTCAATAAATGCATATGAAAGTATATGTACTTATATAAAGCTTTTAATTAAATTAATTTTTAAAATTTTAAGATAATTTATGTCTAATTGTTACAGAGATTACTCTGGCTGATAGCTGATGTTACAAGGAGTAACTTAGGCTACTTTTATTTTAGAAAAATGATTAGGGTAAATGATGTTAATTATTAAACTACTGGCAAAGCCACTGGGGGTTGCTAGTACCTCAACATACAGAAAGGATTGGTTTGCCAGTTAGACTCATAATAGATTTCATATTTTTATAATATGTAGGTTATAAGAGAAAATATGATAAATAATACACAATAAGCTATTAGATACTTCAATTATTTAAATTAAAAAAGAATAGTTAATTGACTTACTTATAAGTTGATAAAACAGATTGAAATATTGTTTCTTTATTGGCATTTCTGATATTAACAATAAACTGACATTCTGGTGTAGACACATACTCATAAATTCCTGGATAAAGTTGGAATCTACAAAATTCGCCTTTAAATCCTCTACCAATTGTTCCACCTCCAATCCCCCCAATTGGACAACCTGTGTGAAATATCAATAATATACATTTTTTCCGATCGTCAATTTCACTTTCTATGAAACTATATAAAAATTAGTAAGTGTTGTATTCATAAAATACAAAAAATAAATTAAATTAGACAAAATTTTGCAACCTCACCATACATCCTTTGTGCAGAAATCATATGTATGTAGTCCATTATAGGACGTTTCTTCTGCATTTTTCGAGCAACGTAGTATTTAAGATATCTAGAAATAAATACAACAAATAAGTAGTTGATGGTTCAATAAGAAAATATTTCTACGGAGTATTTAGTGAGTAATGGTAAAAATACATACCTTGCAGAAAGAGGCATCATTTCGAATATTTGCTTAGGCCTAGGTACAACGATTTGTTTGCTTTGAAGAGGAAATTCATGGTCCAATGACAATTTCAGACCATATTTTGGTGGTTTATCAAGTTTAATTTTTTGGTCGCCTATAGTCTCCATTTCCATTTTTAGTAATTAAAATGCCTAAAATCAGTAGATATCTGTGATAGTATTTCTTAAATTATACTAATCTCATATAGGCGCACAGTAAAAAAGTACTAAAGAAGATAAGTGATAATTATTCCTATCAGAATGAGATAAAAAACCCGAAACATGAACAAAATCTGAAAATCAAAGAGAATATAATCACTTGCTGAAAATGTAAAATTATAACTAAAAAAATAAATGTCAAAAGCATGCTAAAGATACTTTACTGTACTTTAACTTTAATCCAAATGGATAGGCAAAGGCCTCATGACCATATAGACTTTTGTTTTATATTCGTAATTAACAACAGTAACTATTCATAAAATTAAATAATAAATAAATAAATATCTTCACGCAATTCCCAATACAGGGGTAGACAGAGGTCTAATCTAGTCATTAAAGTCCCTTCGACCCACCTTCCACCGAAGATATTTTCGGGACAACGTGACAGGTGGTGAGCCCGTTGCCGTCTTCATGTCCAAGCCTTTATGTCCAAGCCAACGATGGAATTCGTACATAAGTTTTTTAAAAAACCCATTGGTACGAGCCTGCCACCTGGGGATCGAACTCGGGTCTCTCGACTCGAAATTCTGACCACTCAACCACTCGGCTATCGTGACTATAAGATTAAATTAATTACAGTAATTTTAATACAATGTTGCTAGGACCCCTACCTTGAAGCTATATCAAAGTTAAGTTTTTACTGCTATTGGTTTACTTACATAAAAAAGGATGCTTTTACACATTAATCTAATAAGTAGCGATTAGCGTAAACAAAATATACCACATGGATAAGAATAGTATTAGTATTTTATTATTATGTATAAGTATTTTTAAAGTAACGATAGCCGAGTGGTTCGGTAGACGGAATTTCGAGTCGAGAGACCCGAGTTCGATCCCCAAGTGGCAGGCTCATACCAATGAGTTTTTCAAAAAACTTATGTACGAATTATATCGATGGCTTGGACATAAAGGCGGCGATGGGCTCACCACCTGTCACGTTGTCCCGAAAATATCTTCGGTGGAAGGTGGGTCGAAGGGACTTTAATGACTAGATTAGACCTCTGTCTACCCCTGTATTGGGAATTGCGTGAAGATATTTATTATTTTTATTTTTAAGTAAATCATTATATTAGTTTTAAAAATATGCATTATCATAATATGTTTACAGAAAAAGAGCGGTATTTTAGAACTCAGTACTCAAACCCTTTCATTTGCCACTCCAAAGATAAGCACTTTATTGCTGTTGTCAATATTCTTGACCGTATTTTTTGTATATTACTCGTTAGTATAACGATGTAAAATATGATTTGTAACATTGACTTATTTTGTTCTTATTATTCGCCACTGGCAAGTGAAGTGATTATAAACTCTTTGATCGCCAAACCAGTGCAAACACTCGTTTTATTAGTTATTAGTTTTAAGAAGGCAAGAATTTATTTGTAAGTTAGTTATTGTAGTTTTTTATTATTGACTTTAAAGCATATAAGTTATATGTATGAAAAAATGTTTTTGAAATTTCAAATGACACGGTCCCAAAAAATCTTCGGAGAAAAGTGGGTCGAAAAGATTGTCTAGACCTCTGTCTACCCCTGTATTGGATATGGCTTTCGAACCCGCGACGAAAAAAAATATCCTTCACGCAACGTTCTTACTTCTGAGCCACTGTGTCTTACATGTATTAGTTGCAATTTTAAATCTCATTCTTTATTTATACCTGGCTGAAAAGTCAGGAATATTAAGCTGTCAATTGAAAAAGTGATGATAGTAGATGGCGCCGATGCC